>OY796683.1:11631588-12259088 GCA_963680715.1 Tetragnatha montana | reverse complement strand
TATCCGCAGTCGGCAGGATTCGAACCTACGCGGGTAGAACACAATGGATTTCAAGTCCATCGCCTTAACCACTCGGCCACGACTGCTACGTATTACAAAAAGATTCAAAGCTTGAATTAATAAATTTTAAAGTTAAACACATAAAAAATTCGCAGTCGGCAGGATTCGAACCTGCGCGGGTAGAACCCAATGGATTTCTAGTCCATCGCCTTAACCACTCGGCCACGACTGCTACGTGAGTAAAGCTATTTAATTCTAAATAAAATAGGTTTTCAATTCTACTCATTAAAAACTAACCGCATTCGGCAGGATTCGAACCTACGCGGGTAGAACACAATGGATTTCAAGTCCATCGCCTTAACCACTCGGCCACGACTGCTACGTATTACAAAAAGATTCAAAGCTTGAATTAATAAATTTTTAAGTTAAACACATTAAAAATTCGCAGTCGGCAGGATTCGAACCTGCGCGGGTAGAACCCAATGGATTTCGAGTCCATCGCCTTAACCACTGGGCCACGACTGCTACGTATTACAAAAAGATTCAAAACTTGAATTAATAAATTTTAAAGTTAAACACATAAAAAATTCGCAGTCGGCAGGATTCGAACTTGCGCGGGTAGAACCCAATGGATTTCGAGTCCATCGCCTTAACCACTCGGCCACGACTGCTACGTATTACAAAAAGATTCAAAACTTGAATTAATAAATTTTAAAGTTAAACACATAAAAAATTCGCAGTCGGCAGGATTCGAACCTGCGCGGGTAGAACCCAATGGATTTCTAGTCCATCGCCTTAACCACTCGGCCACGACTGCTACGTGAGTAAAGCTATTTAATTCTAAATAAAATAGGTTTTCAATTCTACTCATTAAAAACTAACCGCATTCGGCAGGATTCGAACCTACGCGGGTAGAACACAATGGATTTCAAGTCCATCGCCTTAACCACTCGGCCACGACTGCTACGTATTACAAAAAGATTCAAAGCTTGAATTAATAAATTTTAAAGTTAAACACATTAAAAATTCGCAGTCGGCAGGATTCGAACCTGCGCGGGTAGAACCCAATGGATTTCGAGTCCATCGCCTTAACCACTCGGCCACGACTGCTACGTATTACAAAAAGATTCAAAACTTGAATTAATAAATTTTAAAGTTAAACACATAAAAAATTCGCAGTCGGCAGGATTCGAACCTGCGCGGGTAGAACCCAATGGATTTCAAGTCCATCGCCTTAACCACTCGGCCACGACTGCTACGAATTACAAAAAGATTCAAAGCTTGAATTAATAAATTTTAAAGTTATACACTTACAAAATTCGCAGTTGGCAGGACTCAAACCTGCGCGGGTAGAACCCAATGGATTTCTAGTCCATCGCCTTAACCACTCGGCCACGACTGCTACGTGTTACAAAAAGATTCAAACCTTGAATTAATAAATTTTAAAGTTAAACACATAAAAAAATTCGCAGTCGGCAGGACTCGAACCTACGCGGGTAGAACCCAATGGATTTCGAGTCCATCGCCTTAACCACTCGGCCACGACTGCTACGTGCTAAAAGTAAAGTGTAAAGCTATTTAATTCTAAATAAAATAGGTTTTCAATTCTACTGATTAAAAACTAACCGCAGTCGGCAGGATTCGACCTACGCGGGTAAAACCCAATGGATTTCAAGTCCATCGCCTTAACCACTCGGCCACGACTGCCACGTATTACAAAAAGTTTCAAAGCTTGAATTAACAAATTTTAAAGTTAAACACAAAAAATTCGCAGTCGGCAGGAATCGAACCTGCGCGGGAAGAACCCAATGGATTTCTAGTCGATCGCCTGAACCACTCGGCCACGACTGCTACGTGAGTAAAGCTATTCAATTCTAAATAAAATAGGTTTTCAATTCTACTGCTTAAGAACTAACCGCAGTCGGCAGGATTCGAACCAGCGCGGGTAGAACCCAATGGATTTCAAGTCCATCGCCTTAACCACTCGGCCACGACTGCTACGTATTACAAAAAGATTCAAAGCTTGAATTTATAAATTTTTAAGTTAAACACATAAAAAATTCGCAGTCGGCAGGATTCGAACCTACGCGGGTAAAACCCAATGGATTTCGAGTCCATCGCCTTAACCACTCGGCCACGACTGCTACGTGAGTAAAGCTATTCAATTCTAAATAAAATAGGTTTTCAATTATACTGCTTAAGAACTATCCGCAGTCGGCAGGATTCGAACCAGCGCGGGTAGAACCCAATGGATTTCAAGTCCATCGCCTTAACCACTCGGCCACGACTGCTACGTATTACAAAAAGATTCAAAGCTTGAATTAATAAATTTTAAAGTTAAACACATAAACAATTCTATAAACTTTTGTTGTATTTGTTCGTTTGTTATACGTATGTAGTATGTGATAAATAAAAAAAAGTAAGTTGTTTGATTTCTTATTAAATATTGTGGAACAAATCCATTGGTTTCTAACCTCGCAGATTCGAGTCGGCCGACTGCGAATTTCTTTTATGTTTTTAGCTTTAAAATTTTATTAATTATAAATTTGAATCACTTTATAACACATTGCAGTCGTGGCTGAGTGGTGAAGGGGTTGGACTTGAAATCCATTGGGTTCTACCAGCGTAGGTTCGAAACATGCCGACTGCGCTTATTTGCTTACTTTTAACTAGACTTGAAAACGCCTTTTATTTGGATTTGAATTGGTTTATTTATTTAACTTCAGAATAATGTTTATTATAGCTTTGAATCACTTGAAAAAATATAGCAGTCGTGGCAGAGTGGTTAATGTACTCAACCCGTCTAACGTCACACAGAACCAACACGTGACCTACTGAGCTTGCAATTGGTTACCATAGATATTACACTAGTAGAGTTTGTAGTGAAATATGATTTGATAGTGAGAGTTTGTTTACAACTGTCACCTGATTTAGAGTCCATTGCATTTTTTTGTAATGAAAAGTAAGGCACTGTCTATTTGGCCGGCAGATATACAACTAAACTCTACTCTTTTTACCCGGCAGATGCCCAGCAACGGTTCTGATTGGAGCGCCGGGACTGCTACGTAACCGCGAGACCTACGGCGCATGTGCCAACTAGTGCCAACTGCCGGTTTTTCCGTCCAAATAGACACTTCCGAAAAGTAATCAATTAAAGTTTAATATTCGTCACTTGCCATGCATTACTGTAGGAGGGAGGAAAATATCTTGAATATCAATATGAAAATTTGAATTTTTAGTACAGGTATACATTAGGGTGGCCCTTATTATAATGGAGAAAAAAAAATTTTAATATTTTTTTGGGCACCCCCCTCAATTTTTTTCCTTTTACCCTGAAATGAAAGTGTGCAAAAGGATTTTTCGATATTTTAATATTAACCCGTGCCGCACGGCGGTTGAAGTTTGAATCCCATAGCGCGCCATAGTAATTGTGGCTTAATGTGGGAATAGCTTCTCCGCTCGTTTCCTAAACCTCAGAATGACAATTGATTTTAATAAATTCAGCATTATTAAGGGTAAGGAAGATGAAAATACTACCTAAAAATATTATTTGTAGATAAAAGCAGTAAATTTAACAGAAATGTATTTCTTGAAAATAAATTGTAAAAACATCCATTAAAATTATTTCACATAGCATAACACCAAACAATAACTACACTTTTACATACAATAATTTAAAAAATTCCGTTTAATATTTTATACAAATTTTTAATATAACATATTCTATATCTCTATAACATTTATTAAATTCTATCTTAAAAAAGAAATAAATAGTTTAAATCACTTTTAGGACCAAGTATTCAAATTTACGCTTAAAAGTATAATTTTTGCAATAGGGGTACTGTTTTCTATGACTTTCAACACATTGCAAAAGTTACTGTTTCTGCTCCTCATCTATTAAAATTTCGAATTAGTTTTACACCCCTTTCAGCTGTGTCATTGACAGCAGTCAAATTTTGAAATGTCTCTGGTATTTAGGTATGAAAAGCCATCATTCCATAGTTCTGAATTGATGTTAAAGAAACTAATATCAACGTTCAATCTCTTAATGAAATTCAAGTTTTTTTGGGAAATAAAGTCCTTAATTTTTCCCTGAAAAATAAGGAATCAATCCGTAATTAGGTATAGTAAAATTTTTATATGTGAATATTCCTAAGATAATTAAAAATAATATTTATGCCTAAGTTAAAAAATCCCAATAAGATATTTTAAGTAAACTGAAGCGGGCAACTTCATTAGGATAAAATAAAAGAGGCATTTTCTTGCAGTAGTTAGAGTATCACGTTTGAAATTCTTGATTATGCGCTTTTTTGATTCCACATTGACGTATTCATTAAAAATGGATGGAATACATATTCTTCATTTAGGTACAACAAATAATTGACAAATTTCGTCACATCAACCAAAGAAATATTTTTTTTTAATGGTCTTGTATTTCTTTAAATAGTGTAAGAAATTTAAATCATTTAAAAAAAGCCGATGGAGACTTTCTATCCATGCTATCACATTAGATCTTCACAAGAAATATACAATTGTTTTTTTTTAGCCTTTCAATTTCTGTTCTTTAAAGCCAAATGGTTTCTAAACATAAATAACAAAGGATTTTTCCCACTTAAAATGATTTTTTTTAGTCTTGTGTCTGGCGCAATATGTCCTGCTATGCACCTTTCACTATAAAAAAAAGTGAACCAACCAATCTACATTTTCATGGAATAAGTGGCTTTAGCCATCCATCTGGCATGGTGTAGAGCTAGTGGTCTAATTTTAAATAATGTTTCTGAATTTCCCCATAAAAATTATACACAATTCAATTACCTCCTTATAATCGTGTTTCCGTTCTTCTAGGGAGGGCATTAACAATATAGTAGTGCTCAAAATTTATCTTTGATTGATATTTCCCTGGACTTATTTTAATTTGGGCAGTTCTTGCTCAAACACTTCTTAATATCAATTAGTATATGTGATGGCAACATGTAAAATGTGTAAGCTCTCGGTCCGCATATCGTCCAAAATATTGACAGTACCATGAACCATGAACCCACCCAGTGTGGGAACTGGTGGTGTCGGAAGAGCGAATTTTCCTAACTATTGCTAAATTATGAAATTGCTAAAATTATCAGTTTCATGGATTTTAACAAATATCTTCATCACACATGCTCATTTTGTGTCTCGTATTTCATCTTTTCTTCATTCTGATTAGAGGAAGCGAGCGGACAAGCTATTCTCCTACTAAGCCATAGTTACTATGGCGCGCTATGGGATTCAAACTTCAACCGCCGTGCGGCACGGGCTAATATTAAAATATCGGAAAATCCTTTTGCACACTTTCATTTCATGGTAAAAGGAAAAAAATTAGGGGGGGTGCCCAAAAAAATTCCGACTTTGAAAAATAAGGGCCACCCTAGTATACATAGCTAAATCATGATATACACATGCATATTCATTAGCATCTAAACGAGTAGATATGCAGTTCTGGATATAAACCCTTTCGTGATAATAAGATTATGGAATAATGGAAGCAAATGAATAGTTAGCAGATAATATACATATTGGCAGTGAAATAGAGTAATGCGTTCATTTAGTTAAACATTAAACTGAACAATTGTGTTCATACATATACGATAAAGATTATAATTCTACAGAGAATAAAAGCAACGCTAGCGAAAGTAACATATTTTGTGCAAATGAGTTGGAATACCTCATTTCCAGGAACGGAAGTTTAACAAGTTCTCAAACAGAGGTTTTTTATGCTCCGGTCCATTCGGAACTTATTCGCGAAACTTCACTCCCCTGCCATAAAAAGAACTTCCGCAGAAATTAGATTTACGACAGACGACAAATGTGATTTCTTTTATTTATGCACACTTCGTGTGAGGTGAAAAACAGTAATTATCCTAATACATCCGGCAGTGTAACTTTCTCATTTGGTATGCGTTAGTCGCTCACGCTACAACATGCAGTGCTATGGTAACAGGGACTCTCATTTAGAATATCAAGTTAGGCCTAACAGGGCCGCCTTCTCACATATTGTTTTTCTTGAGAGGAAGCTTTCTTTCCTGGATACAACACATCGCTTAATTTCACCCATTAGAGAGACTTCCTTAGTCTAGTGCTTGGATGTCGGTTGGGTTCGTAATTAATCGAGCTGGGGTCGAGGCTAACCTTAGAACTCGTGGACAGTCTTTTTTTATACATGTCCGTTAAGGTCTCACGAAAAGTGTGAAAGGGAGACAGGTTCTCTCCATGGTAACTAAATGTTTAGAACGCGTGCAGCGATCAAGTGTGACTTTGATTTGAGGATTTGGGAACATGGAAGCCGTGTTTATTCGAAAAGGAAAAAAGTGACAAGTGCTGGATTTTATCACACCACCATAACGTCAGAATCCTTAATGAGGATACGTTGACCTAGGTGGTCCTGATTTACATGTGCCGCTATACTATACTATAGAAAAAAATAATGTATGCAAAATTCAAACTCATTCGGATAATCATTTAAACTCATTTAACTATCAAACTCATTTAAATCAATATAAACTCTTTCGGATGCCTTTTATCCATGGCCACCTAAACTAATAAGGCCGTAGAAGCTTGAAATCTGAGTGATGTCATGCCTTCTCTTCCACGTCATCGACGCGTTTAAGACAACAGCGCAACTCCAGTCTGGAATCTTGATCGCCCCACCCTTTCAAGCCTGATTGGTCTACACAACTACGGTGAAAACGTCACTTGAATTAGCCACACCGACACACGTGTCGAATATTTCAGAAGTGAGAAAGTGAATTAGAGATCGCGAACCTCAAGTTGATTCCGTGCTCAATTATAAACAATTTTATGTTGTGTAGTTTCGTTTTGCAGAACTAAAAAGAGGTTTCCCTTAAGACCTGAAAATGGTTTGATGCAGAGTTAATTTTAATGATCATATTTGATCAGTGATTACTAAAATCTGGTTTAATGATTAAATTTTAAATAAAATTGTAAAAATCGGGCCTGGTTTAAAACTCATGATCGGACATATTTTAAGCCTTCAAATTTACGATTACAATGGAGGGGGGGGGTTAAATATTAACTGATGTTTCCTCTTTTCGATCAGTTTTACAATGTTATCATCAACAGAAAGATTTTGCTGGTTTTAGGTCCAATCTAAGGTGTCCAATCCAAGGATTGTGTGCAAATTTCAGATCAGGATTGTTCTGCTCTTTAACCCCATCTGTCATTAGGAGAGTAATTCTTAGCAATCCTAAGTCAAATCAATCCTAATTCAGATCAAACTTTCTCCCATCTGAACTATTCGGCACGTGTGTCGGTGTGGCTAATTCAAGTGAAGTTTTCACCGTAGTTGTGGAGACCAATCAGGCTGTAAAGGGTGGGGCGATCAAGATTCCAGACTGGAGTTGCGCTGTTGTCTTAAATGCGTCGATGACGTGGAAGAGAAGGCATGACATCACTCAGATTTCAAGCTTCTACGGCCTTATTAGTTTAGGTGGCCATGTTTTATCACACTCTTCTTCATATTTTTAGAAATAAATATCTTTGCAAATTTTGAACCAGGCAATATGATCATCTGAAATTTTTGTAATTCCAATTTTTTTTTAAGGACATATTTCGCAATCACTTCTTTTACCTTGCACCTCAGTTGTACAATATTTTACAAACCAATTTAATTCAAACAAATTGTTACTCAGTTTTCAAAAGAAATCTTCCAGGATCGACGACCTGGATCTGTATTTCTCATTTCTTTGAAGCAAATTTTTCATGTTAAATGGTGCTCAGCCTTTTGCCAGTCTATATTTGTGTGTGATTTTGTTGTAGTTTTGTTGCGGTTTTTTTTTAGTTTTTATCTTTCATTTTTTTCTTTTATTTTCGTTATTCAGTTAATGTATACTATTAATTTTTATTACACCTGGACGGGGTGTTTTTATTTCTCCTTGGCGTATAATACGTATATTCTTTACGAGAATTTCTGTGAAATTCTGTTGCGAATTTCTGTTCTTATTTTTATATTTCTTTAAATTCTGTTAATAAGGATTATTATAATAATATCACGTGCCGCAAAGGCCCTGAAGTTTCAAAAAAGTGCTGATTTTCGTTCATGATTTTTTTAAGAGCACTTTTCTTGCACTTTAAACAGCTAATAACTCTAGAGCAGTGGTTCCCAACTCAGAGAAGTCCGCGGACCACTTAGTTTAAAATTGGAACCTTCAAGGACCATCCTGTGTTATAGCTTAAAATTTTTTACCCGCAAAGTTGCAAGATGAAAGTTTATATTCTCTTAAATTAAGCGTGCAAATTTTTATGATGCTCAGAATTAAAATTCTATTTTAAGAAAATTTAAATTGTATCTTTTGTTATGATGTCATTAAATCTTCGGGACCTACAGAAATTTAGCCGGGGTTTTTTCAGAACCCATGAAATTTACTTTAATTATTTATAGTAGACAAAAGTAATTCTGTAAGCTTTGCGGATGGAGCTTGAATATTCCAAGTGGCATAGGAAACAATATTGTTAATTAAGTGATGACTATCATCCACACATATTAAATCAGCCGAAAGTTATCTCGCCACCGATACAATTCCATCTTTTCTCGTTCAATTCGCTCAAATGTGTATTGATTGGATTTTATTGTGTTTCTCTCCGGCCCCTTCACGGACCACTTCCAAGACTCTTACGGACCACTTATGGTCCGCGGACCACCGGTTGGGAACCACTGCTCTAGAGTTATGCAACTTAAAAATATGAAATTAGTCACATTTTATTCGCATATTTTTTATTAATCTTTGACTTTGTGTGCATCATAAGCCCCTTTTAAAAAACGTTTTTCAAAATAAAAAAAATTAAATAAAATAAAAAAAAATTAAATAAAATTTAAAAATAAAATAAAATAAATAAATAAATAAAACAAAATTTCTTTTGAAAAAGTTCAAAGGTTTTCAACTTCTAAAATAAACATTTCTACCAAATTTCAAGTTGAAAATAAAATTTAATCATGTAAAAAAATTTGAATCTTCGAATTTCGGAAAGTCCCTTAACATACCCTAAAAAAAAAACAACAAAAGCAATTCACTCAATGAAAAATTCTTAAAATCCCTTGAGGGTGTTAATATGATTTAAAACATGCAAAAATGTCACATAAATTTCACAAAATAGAACTATTACAGATCCATGACTCGGATCTAACAACGGCCTTAGCAACAGACTGCAAGCTTCCTTATTGAAGTCGGAATAGTAGTCGGAATAGAAACATCGAGATGTTTCTTTAGTTTGTTAGATTAGAGAAATACGCGTTTTTTTTTAAAAAAAGGCGAGTACTAAATCTATCATTGTTCAATGTTAAACTTTTAGTTGATATATGCTTAATGTGAGAAACCAATTAATCGACGACGTCGCTTGACTTGTTTCTGCTCTAAAGCGGAAATTTAACATGTTGCAAACTTAATTTTAAATCGCTTTATTTTCATTATTCCTACACTAAAATGTGCCTTTACCCCTAAAGAATCCCACGACACTAATAACTCGTTTGAAAAAAGTCGTGTATGCCCTGTTTGTGAAATAAATTTATTCAATTAAAGTTTAAATCTGTAAAAAGCGAACCAATGGTTTATAATAATTAAATATTTCACATGAGTATTGCAGAAGCTAAAGGAAAAAAAATAGTTCCGAAATAGACCGATATTGGGCGTTTTACCTGTCTAAGACCTCATCGTCCTTTTAGGTCTGACTAAAAACAGGCAAAATGGATCAATTTATCTATAATGCCTGGTGTAAGTTTGGTATGAAGGGGTTTTGACGAGTACAACGCCCTCAATCGGTCATTTTTTTTCCTTTCCAAAAAAAAAATCACCGCTTCAAGAATACTCAGGTGAAATATCAAGTCATCCTGACAGGTGGTTCGCTTTAAAAATTACCCAGTGCATTTAATTTTTATTGTATCGCTGTTCTCTTTCTTTAATGTAAAGGTACCGCGTCCCCAGAAGAAACATAGTTGTTTTTTTCATAAGTAAAAAAAAATCTTTTGGAAAATCTGACGTTTTTAGTGTTACAGACTCCATAAAGGATGTTGTCCATCGCTTTTAGAGGTAAACAACACAGTAAAGGCTGCGCCTCTCATTGGATACCTTCCGCCCCAGAGAGCACAGCTCTTCTCTCAAACCAGCCACTCCAGAGAAAGAGCTAATCCTTCCCACAACAATTACGAAATCGAAGCACCGGCTCCGAATCTCCGGAGATAATCCGGATCTCGAAGCGAACGTATAATTTTCGTTTCGGATTCCCATTCGGCGCAAAATGGGATGGAAGCGCAGATAAGAGCGCTCGCTCCCCGAAATTACTTTTTCGTTACGTTTCGGATAGTTCGTCGTATCGGAAGGTTGTTTTTCCTCTTTCCCTCCCCCCTCTCGCTCCCGATGAAATAATACGAGTGATTTCCCCGTTTTTTCCCCGGAAATCGCGCGAGGTTCCGGTCGTTGAGGGGGTTTGGGAATCTCATTTTCTCAAACAAAGGTCAGGCTTTTTTTTTTTCGAGGAGGGTGTTTGAAAGGTGGTGGTGGTGACAAATTTTGATCAAAATTGGTTTCTTGAGTGGTATTTTTTTATGGTTGTTGGGGAAAATGCGACTTTGTGGTGGTGTTGGGAGGGAAGAGAGGATATTTGATTATTCTGGTGGGAGATGTCACAAAATAGCAATCGTGTTTTTAAAATCCTGTTACTAAAGGAGAAATCAATTTTTTTTCTTGCTTTTGAAGTTTTATTATCAATGTAATACTTTTGTAGTAATGTAACGCCTATTTTTCTTTTTTACACATAAAATATGTTTAATAAATTATAATTTTACTATAGTAACATCTATTTTATATTCTAAACAGGAGTATTTATTAATACAGTATAACCTCTTAATATCTTGAAATCGAAGGGACCCAAAAATAAATTTGATATATCGAAGGTTACTCCAAATATAAAATTAACTAATACTTTATTTCAAGGGGAAAAATATTTTTTCCAGACATAAAAGGTTTTCGAGATCTTAAGGTTCGATAAAGAGGTATATACTATATATTTTTAATACGCATGCATCTTCCAAGTACTTTTTACGAAAGTCAAATGGTAGGTAAAATGATAACATACAGAATGCTTATTAGATTCTATGAACTATGAGTTTCTAATAAAAAATATTTAAATTAATAGTTATATTGCGCATATTCACATTCGGAATTGAAACATGTAAATTAAGAACTAAAATTTTTCTTTTACATTAATTTTAAAGGGTAAATTTGAAGTTATAAATAGACTTCCTGAGAAATAAAATAAACATGTGGAAAAAATGAAAAACTTTTCGTCTCACAAGTATAAAATAATTTTATTTTGTAGATTTCTTGGGAATAAAAACTTTCATCTTACTTTTGGTTTAGACCGTGAATAAAATTAAAACTACACCATTTGTCATTCCTCCTTTATATAATAAACCATCTATTGAAAGTCTCTGAAACAGAAAAACCACAGTTATACTTATAATAACACAAATCCAATCATACTACATTACAAAAATTCAATCAGTCAACTACCATTCCTAACTATTTCCTCCGCTACCATCCTTTATATAGACGATTCACAACCGTCTTTCATTAATCATATCTATTTAAGAACCCCTGGATCTATAATAAGAATGCATGTATACGGAGACATCTATCTTTAGCAGATATAACAAGGCACGCCACGACGGGCACGCTTATCCATGTCCTATAACTCACCTATCAAAAGCAACTATTGAGGATCCCGGGCACATGTGTCTTTATATCTCTTCTTATGGGCCAATAAATTTTCTTTTCTTCCATAACATCCCCAGCCTTTCTTCACTCGATTTCTTCCGGAAACAATCCGACGATATCAGGGTCCATTCCTCGGCCCGTTATTACCGTAATTATAGCCGATTATTTGATCCTCAATACCTATATTGTTTAGATATAAAGAGCACTAACTGCTCTTCTTTATCTTCGCGACGTAAAAAGCTACACGGTGGCATTACGGGGCTGTATAGATGTATGTGTCGTTTGCCTTATTTTATTCTGGAGCGTATCTGGCAACGCTCTTGACAGAGTTGAGAGGAGAGAGGTTCGTGATGTCGTTCCCGTTCGGGGGATTTAGTGGGACGGTTCTCTTGAATGCGATGTGTTCCATTAGGGGTCATTTGTATACACCTTCCACTTTTATGAAGGGATCTCATGTGTATGTGTGTTGGTATGAGGGAGTTCAAAGGCGATGCTACAAAAACATTAAAACAATTTATCTGATTTCAGTTCTCTAGTAATATATTGAATAACAACATTGATTAAAAATTGCATTTATATGCTTCAAAAACATTACACGAAATAATATTGTCTTCAATGCACCTTTTCACTCAAAACATTATCGTCAACAAATAATACCATACATTAAATTACTAATAACTTATCAAAGCATAAGCCTTTCATTTGGTGAAATTATCAAACTATAAAATGACTTTATTCCTACATTTTGTAATGGAGATTAAGTTTTAATTCGTTTTTTATCTGGTTTGTATCTCTATTTCGTGCGTTTTTACGTACCTATAATGTTTATGAACGTTTTCTTGAATCACAGTATAAATACAGGGTGATTCAGAAATAATCATCAATAATTGAGGGGGAGTAGAGGGGCCCTAGACAAGCATATTTCAAAAAGGAATAGTGGGGCGCAGCCTTACCGTTAAAGGGCTAGGACCTAATGTACGTAGTGCAAATGCGTTTCAAAAGGCCGTTTTTAGAAGGCCCGTGTGACGAAACAAAACGTAATAAAAAATAAAATTAAAAAAATAAAATAAATGAAAAACATTATTTCATGAGGTACAGGAGTATCCATACTACTTAAATCCTCAATGTGATAGGAATTTTCAATGATCATACATAGATCATTGAAACTGTATGATCATTGAAAATTCCTTCCCCCATCATCATTTTTCTAAGTACCATTACACTAATGTAAGGGAACTCTATTCTTTGTCTAAAAGATTAATATTGCACGTTTAAAACTCACCCCCACGGTTTAGTAAGTGGTCCAATTTCTATCACATTGAGGATTTAAGTAGTACGGATACTCCTGTACCTCATGCAATAATGTTTTTCATTTTATTACGTTTTGTTTCGTCACACGGACCTTCTAAAAACGGCCTTTTGAAACGCACTCGCACTACATTAGGTCCTAGCTCTTTAACTGTAAGGCTGCGCCTCACTATCCCTTTTCGAAATATGCTTGTCTAGGGCCCCCTCTACCTCCCCCTCAATTATTGATGATTATTTCTGAATCACCCAGTATAAATAAATACTGTAAAAATCTTTTATATTTTTTCAGTGTTTCTAACTTTATAACTGATAAGTTATCTAATGCGTTTGGGAGAAATAAAAAGTAGATGCAATTAAGAAAAAATAGCGTCCTTTCTACTATTAAATGTAGAAGTTTATTGTATTCCCCCTCTATTTTAATTTAAATACCTGTAAAAATAATTTACTACAATGAAACAAATTAATGAATTGAATGTAGGAAACCTTATTGAAATATTTCTTACATTTCTATGAAACTAATGAAAGTATTTTAAAAATTATTACTGTTGATAAAACCAATTTATTTCTTCAAAGAATTATAAATGCAAAGAGATTAAAGTCATAGCTCACATAATTTAAAGACTGCTGTAAGAAAAATTAAAGTTTCAAAGAAAGGAGGTGGAACATTGGTACGTGTATAAAACTGCCATAAGAGAACCCAGTATCTGAAATTTCTAATACACTAGAAACTACTACCGAACTAAACTAAGCTAACTATCAACTCCTACTCAGAACTAACTAAACAGAGGAAGGTCTAGAAAACCCCATAAATCCCCGGTGCGTAAATTACAAACGCCCCCTCTCAAGAAGTCAACACAGTACGATTGCCTCAAATGCGCCGTGTTACTTCCCCTCTTTGCTTTTTTGTTTGAAGGAAGGGCGCAATAGAAAAGGAGGGAGTGTCCGTATATCTACCCGAGGCATAGATATATGTCGGGGAATCCGGTTAAGAGGCGACGAACATTAGGGTCATCATCATCATCATCATCAAGAGCGTCTTTGGGATGGCTGAGAGGGATTGTAAGAGGCAGCGGAGAGAGAAACATGCCATCTGGCGGCCGATAGGTATTATTATTATTATTTTGTTCCTTCCGTTTGATTGGGAGGATTGCTGAGAAGTACTAGTGGATGGGGCGTTTAGGGTTATGGTGTATTTACTAATAAAGGGTGTTGCACGCCAAAACGAGACTATTGCACGCCGATAACATAATTTAGTTGTCTGTGAATGGCAACTAGTTTTGTATCACACTGTTTAAAATTAAAATATATTATTATGGCGTTTTCTAAAATATACTAAGTTGTTATCTCTTTACTACTTTTACGCGATTCAATATCTGGTGCCGAAACCCGGGAGTCAATATCGATGTTGCACGCCGAAACGAGACTATTGCACGCCGATAACATAATTTAGTTGTCTCTGAATGGCAACTAGTTTTGTATCACACTGTTTAAAATTAAAATATATTATTATGGCGTTTTCTAAAATATACTAAGTTGTTATCTCTTTACTACTTTTACGCGATTCAATAAAGGGTGTTGGGTGTGAGTTGATGCTGAAAACTTAAGTTGGGTGCGTTTTTCATTGAGTGGAACAGTTGATCATTGTCGTTGATGAGTTACTTGATGAATGATCGTGTGATAAGGAGGTTTGCTAAGATATTCTTTTCATTATACTGCTTCTAATTAAATTATGCTCATGCCCTTAGATATTCAAAAATTATAAATGAAGCAAAACTTAAAAGTGTTATAATAATAAATGTTTCTTGATAAATAAATTTATTTATTTGAAATGCTGCTGCCCATTTAAGGGCCAAGCAAGGGGTCACTGCAAAGAAATAGAAAACAAACAAAAAATAAGCAAAGAAACAAACAATGACCAACTTTAAATAATTATAACTATAGAGCATTTTCAATCACATGACTTGGACCTAACAACGGCCTTAGCAACATGAAAGTTACAGTTTTATGCAATACAGAGGTTAACAGTTACAGAAAATGACTAGCCGTGGAATTCTTCTATTGGAGCATTTGCAATCACGTGATATCATACCTAAAAACCGCCTTAGCAACAGATAAACAACAGCCTTAGCAACAGTTAAAAGCCCTACAGAAGGTACACAGTTAAAAGAAAATAACCGGTTGTGACGTCACCTGAAAACACTCTATAAATATAATTTTAGTTTATTTACAAATGTGTATACCGACTCGGAAGAGACAATATCGTTAGACAATGCTAAATTGTCATCGATTGTATGCGGAAGAAACGAAATTTTAAAATAATAGTCCTTCAAAAATGTGTTATTATCTGGAAGTCATTCGTCCCAAATTTTATGGATCTCGATCTAAACTGCAAACAATTAGAAGAAATAATAACCATTAATCCATTCAACCTCAATTAAACTAACCTCTCTTTAAAATAAGATCCATTGATTCTTTGTGTAATAATAATAATAGTTAAATCATTGAATACAAAGTAAAAATAAGTAGATAGAAACACGATATTGAATAAATATATTTTAAAGATGATAACAGTTAAATTAGTGAAAACTATTTTGTTTGTACTGTAGTACCTAAAAATACAAATATACTTATCCACTCACAAGCAAGTATCGCTGATTTTCAAATATAGTTAGTCATTTTTATATCACTAAATTATGTATAGCGAATCGCTCTTTGCCTCTCTCTCTCAAACTGAATCTCTCTCAAAACTGAATAGAGCATTTTCAATCACATGACTCGGACCTAACAACGGCCTTTGCAACAGAAGATGTTACAGTTTTTTGCCCTACAGAGGTTAACAGTTACAGAAAATGACTAGCCGGGGAATTCTTCTATTGGAGCATTTGCAATCACGTGATCCCATACCTAAAAACTGCCTTAGCAACAGATAAACAACGGCCTTAGCAACAGTTAAAAGCCCTACAGAAAGTACACAGTTAAAAGAAAATAACCGGTTGTGACGTCACCTGAAAACGTTGTTTCTACTACAACAATCATTAGTATCCATCCATGAGGAAAAAGTATCATTATAATGATTTTCAAGTAGTCAGGCATTTCTATTTCACTAAATTTAGCGTAAAGAGTTGTTCGGAACAAGGGAGTAATTTACGAAACCTTTCTTTAAGACTTTTCATAAACGAGAAAAGTATTTCATGGCCTGAATCCTCTAAGCATATCAAGAGACCATTTACTTCTAAAGACGCACACCGGAGCTGCTACACTTACCTATTTCACAAACTTACTATTTACACAAAAAAGCATTAGAATTCGGGATAAGAGAGCCGGAAAAACTCGAAAAACCCACACTATTTCTCTCTTTAATTAGAAACCTCGAGGCAAAGATGAAAAAACGGAGCAGGGAACAAAAGAGAACCCATAAAGGCTCTCAGAAAAATACCCCGAGTTCACCTCATTAAAAAATACCCTTGATTCATTAGTACCGAGAAAGGCAGGTCCAGTTAGAAGAAATGAGACGATGAGGGGAAAAAAACACCGTTTCGAGAAACAATGATAAAAAGCGGGCGAGCAAAAAATTTTTCCCAAATAAAGAATTCAATTATTTTCGCATTTTCTGGTGTTCGCACACTTGGGCCCTGTGGAGTTATAGGGACGAAAAATCAATGTTCTTTTTCTTTTATGTGTTCGGGAAAAAAAGTCAAAAGTCTAATAATAAGTGGAACGGAACTCAAACGCAGTTTTAAAGACTCCTTTTTTTGTGTGTGATGAGTGGACGAGTGTAATTCCCGGGTAAAGTGGGGTAAGTCGAGTGGGTTGTGGATATTGGATTGTATGTGATATTAAAATGTTAGTTGTATGTTAGAAATATTACTCCAGATGACACTCAATGGAAGGTTTTATAAACCTTTTAGTAACCTTACGGCGTGTCATTGAAAACCTGTAATCTTGTGTAAAGGTCAAAACAACCCGCGCTAGTTGATGTCTATAAAGTTAGCAGTAACCAAGGGAAAACCCTAAAACAAGATTAGAAACTGGAGGTGACGGACTTTGAGAAGGTTTTTTTTGATGATTGATTTCGTTGGATGAAGCTTTTTTGGTTGTGGTTATTGGATTGGATGCGGTATTTAAACGTTAGTTGTGTACATGTAAAATTACTATTTTGAAGGAAATTCCATACGTAGCATTTATCTCTTAATTTAATTTGAGTCTGTTAAGCCATGATAATTAGATATTAACGGATTAGAAAAACTTAGTTATGGTAATTAGAAATGCGTTGCAGGACTTAATTTCAGCCTTAATAAACATGATTTTTTGATTCATATTCTGTGTATTTTTAAACTTTCTAAATAAGAAATACATTTTTACGGTTTAGAAAAGAAAAACATTTCCCACAATAAAGAAAAAATAGCCTTCACTGCTAATTAAAAAATATAGTATAAGCTTCACTGCTTAGTTTCGCACTATCTTAAAATATTTACATACAATGGTAATTTTGAAAGGGTCGTGAGTAAAAAAGATGATGTAACCATTGCAAAAGGGAAAAATGAACCTTTATAATGGTTTGAGTAGTAAAGATATATAGGTTAATATTTTATATTTATATAGTTAAAATTTCGCAAAGAAATATAGTCCGTTAGGCATCAAAGGAAACCCCAATGATGTATTTTATTGGAATATTCTTTTGATAAAACTTAATACGACCACAGTAGATATTAATTAAAAGTGTTGTCATCCACATAACGTTATGTAATATTGAGTTTCAGTCTTCAAAAAAAGTATATGGGTAAAGTGCCTTAAATTTCATTATTTAAATAGTACAATTTCAAAAAAACAATTGAAAATCGAACATTTAAAATGCACCGAGAACATTTTTAGGTTTTATTTCAGTATTTTTATAGCGCCCATGTTTTTGAAAACTTAAAAAATTGCAAAGAAGGCATCTTTTTATTAAATTTTCAAAATCCACTTCTAGCTATGGACTAAATTGTACGCGCATAAATCCAATCAATTTTGAGATTTTTGCTTTAATATGACGTAAAGTAAAATGTAGAAGTAACAATGTTACATGAAATGTAAGGTGATGTTTCATAAATTTCTAGGTACATCTACGTAAGAATTTCTAGGTAAGAATTTTTTAGGTACATCTTATTGAAAATTTTGATTTTCTTAGTTCTAATCAATTTCCATAAAGGTGTCTTAGAAATACCATACCACTATTTCCCCAAGGAACTTTAAAGCGTTATGCGTTGTGAACCATATGCCGCGGACAGGCCAAGAGTATTTATCGCCAAATTTCGGACGCCAACTTCAAAAGAATGTTTTTTCATACAACTCCTCGAGTGCTTTTTATATTTTATATCGGAAAAATTTCACCGCTTTTAAATACGAAATAATAAGTCGATGTTCGTTTTTTCACCCACCACAGACAGAAGAATAACAAAAGCGGCTTTTAATTTATGTGTTATCGATCAGCCATTTCGATGCGTAGGTATTCTGAATCATTATTATTTTTCTGCCCACCTAAACTCAACTTAAAGTCGAGTTAAAAAAGTATCGAGAAACGATGCATCATCTGTGAGAAAGATACTTAATTTCCTATTTGTTGTTGCCAGATTCTTTTCACAAGAGTTTTTTTTTTAAAAAAATAACATTTTAAAGAGATTGCGTTGGGAAACCATGCGTAGATATGATTAACTTATTTTTCTAAATTAAAAATGCTCGTTGAAGGGAACTTTGAAAAACATTAATTGCAATACACGCTGGGTTGGAGGCTTTGCGTCATGTTCACGCCAAGATAAATATTTTATTTACAAAGAATCTATCGATTTTAGTTTTCTTCAAATACATGTTACTCTTCCTAACGAAAATCAAAATACATTTTGGCAGTTTGTAATTAACATGATAAATTTTAAATATTTTAGGGAGAAATAATGTTTATAAACTTCTGAACAACATGGAGGTAGAAAAAAAAGTTAATTATACTCTTATACATCGTATTTTTTTTTAAATTACGGCCTCCTTTCATTAAACTAGGAATAATGAACATTGTACAACTAACTAGAAAAAGAAAACTAACACACACCGATTTACGTAAACTATTTTTTGTGATTAACGACTATGTAAATTTTAAATGTTACGATATCAACGTTTTTGTATAGTTAATTAACCATAAAACTTACCAAAAAGGAATTGGAATCGTGTAAATTGTCTCTGTTACCTTTACCCTAGTCTTGTTCTACGTGGAGTTTTAATGTATTCAATAATGACATTTTTATCCTTCAATAATAGTAGTTTTTAAATATCTTGTGATAAGTTATATGAAATAAAATATGTGTTTGATAGTTTTTAAAGCTTTGTAAACAAAAGTTAACTATTTAAATGATTCACAAAATCCTAAAAATAATAAAAAAATCGATTCATTAAAAGTTTACCGATTCATTGACTATTCAAGATAAATGTTAGAAATACTATGTATTCATAGCAAAATAAAAAAAAAAAAGCTGCATAGAAAGTTAAAGTAAAGTAAGATTTTTAAAAGAATACTTTGTAACAATACCTTTCAATGAAAAACAGTTTTACAAGAACTGTTTACATAATTAAAATATCACATACTGTTATAAATAGGACTGGGCGATATATCGATATATCGAAAAATATCGATATCAATGCAATATCGATATATCGATATTGAAATCGATATTTTTTCGATATATCGTCATATCGATATTTTTTCGATATATCGTCATTTCGGTATTTTTTTCGATATATCGTCATTTCGGTATTTTTTCGATATATCGTCATTTCGGTATTTTTTCGATATATCGTCATTTCGGTATTTTTTCGATATATCGTCATTTCGGTATTTTTTCGATATATCGTCATTTCGGTATTTTTTCGATATATCGTCATTTCACGATATATCGTCTATTCACGATATATCGTCTACTCACGATATATCGTCTACTCACGATATATCGTCAATTCACGATATATCGTCTATTCACGATATATCGTCTATTTCGATACTTCACGATATATCGTCTTTATCGATATTTCCCGATTTATCGTCGCCTTCGATATATCGTGAATGGCGATATTTCTCGATACATCGTCGACTTCGATATATCGTGATGTTCTCCATAACGGAGCGTTTGCCCGACTCACTTTGGTCTCTAATTATAAATATGGGCTTTCTAATTAGGTTTTGTGTTGCTTGACCACTGGTCAAGATTGCTCTCTCTATATGGTTAAAATTCATTATTAAATAAATGTTGGAGTTGCTAATTGATATTTTGAATTCCCTATTCTTATAACATGTCTCTTTTGTTCCGGTTGACCATTGGTCAATCCGATCAAGTTTTTACTACTTCTATGCTTTGGCATTGAAGTAGGTCAAGTGGGGGCTCAAACCAAACGCCTTGGGACGTGAATCATTTTGGTCTTGACCAGTGGTCATATATCGATATATCGTGAATATCGATAATTTCGATATATCGTGGTTCTCACGATGCTTGGAAACATCGGGATGTTTTCGATAACTCGTCTTTGTTCTCTGAAAGCCAATTTCACGCCCAACACTAACTGCAAAGTTTATAGAGCACATAATTAAAAAATAATTCGGATTTTATATACTTACGGTCCTTAGCTTCAAGAAAACCTAGAATATTCAGAAATTCTATTAAAAATTTCGACGATTAAAAAAGATTGCGAAAATGAGAATTTCGGTAAACAAGCTATTAGGTTTATGTGAGAAGGCATTTTTACTAATTAAATATTTTTAGTAAAAAAAAAATACTTGATCTTGTATAAAATGTATGCAGTATAGTTTTATGCTTTAATGTTTAATCTGGGTTTTACATAATTAATTAGCCGATTGATTAGGATTTGAAAAGTCGCTTCTCAACAACTTAAGAGGGTTTAAACGCAGATCTTTAGTTATGGCGTTGTATTTGCTGTTCTTTATAAAAAAAATGATTTGCTTAAAATTTTTAATCCTACTTGAAAAATTATACTGTACTTATGTTGTTACGACCCTTATATTCAATTTTCCGTAAAAAAGTTTCGACTTTCATGAGAAATTTCGAAGATGAATTAGGATTGCTGAAACGTAAATTCAATTTCGAAAAAGGAACTCCCCTGCTGGCATACACGAAGAAGTTCAGCAATGGCGGCGGCGGCGGCGGGGATTCCCCTTTTTCGAAATGAAGAGCTTCTGAACTGAATTTACGTTTTAGCAATCTTAATTAATCGTCGAAATTTGTTATGCAAGTCCTAACTTTTTTTAGACATATTTGAAAATAAAGGCTGTAAGAACATAAGTACAGTATAATTTTTCAAGTAGGATAAAGAATTTTAATCAAATCATCCAACAGCAAATACTACATTGTCATTGCTTAAGAAGACTGGCGTTTCGATCATCAAAACAGTTGAAAAGATACATATACTTTTCAAATCCAAATCAATCGCCTCATTAATTATGCAAAACACTCATTAACCATTAAAATACAAATATTTACAGCATAAATTTTGTTTTAGATAAAGTATTTTTATTATTAAATAACGTAATAATAATCCCCCCTCAGAAATTTTCGTACTTTCTATCCTGGCAGCTCGTCGAAATTCCCATTTTTGCAATCTTTTTTAATCCTTGCAATATTAATTAGAATTTCTAAATAATTTATGTTTACTTGAAGTTAAGGATCCTAAGAATATAAAATCCCTATAATTTTTTAAGTATGTGCACTACATTTTATTAGCCATCCATCATAAAAGTGAGACATGACAATAGTTTGTTGAGACCATGGAACTCCATGGACCGCCTAATCTTCTAAAGCGCGGATTTACTTTCGGATATTCTCAAAAAGGGGTCAGCCAAAAATTCTCAAAAATTCAAAAAAATTAAAGTTCAGAAAAACATCAGTCGGAACCAAAGACACATGTCATAACAATAGAGATAACAAAATATCAGTTAGCAACTCCAACATTTATTTTGTAATGAATTTTAGCTATCTTGACCAGTGGTCAAATGGGGTTTCCAAAGATCAGGGAACCCCAAAACAACCACCAGACAGAAACAGATGGTCAGAAAGGTTACATATAGCGAGAAAAAATGGATTGACCACTGGTCAAGAGATCTTGACTAGTGCTCAAGACCAAAATGTTGCACGTCCCAAGGCGTTTGGTTTGAGCCCCCCATGGAGGAACATGGAGCCCCCACAGCATTGACGATATGACGATATTTCCACGATATATCGAAATTGACGATATACCGAAATAGACGATATATCGAAATTGACGATATTTCGACGGTTTACCGAAATAGACGATATATCGAAATTGACGATATTTCGACGATATACCGAAATAGACGATATATCGAAATTGACGATATTTCGACGATATACCGAAATAGACGATGTATCGAAATTGACAATATTTCGACGATATATCGATATTTTGACGAAATATCGATATATCGTGAAATATCGATATTTGATCGACGATATATCGCGATATCAAAATTTCAATATCGCCCAGTCCTAGTTATAAAATATGCACAACGTTATTTTAAATATCCAACACCAAGTCCCAAGATTATTCACACATTCTCAAACAAGCCCTAAGTAGTTTTCAATTTTTCACCAATATCGCTCATCAAAGTACACCAAGTTTCAAACGATGTCGAAGTACCCGTCTACATAAACAGAGTTCTTATTAGAAATTCACGATCTTAAAGCCACATACTGCTCCCAGAGCTCTCACTAGCTAGGGGAATAGGAACCATCGAACAGTTTGCTTTGAACAAGAGCGATAAATTTTAATAAATAAGTTTAGTTTCCCATTGAAAAATTCCGAAACATTTTTAATTCTATGAGGATGTGTTTGGTGCATTTCGTTCAATATTTTATAAAGAAAAGTGTAATATTACCCGTATCTTAGGGGGTGTTCACAAATTACGTCATATGTTTAGGGGGAGGGGGGGGATCTTTTATGCGTGTGGAACAGTAGCTTAATACGGAAACGACAACAACACAACAACAAGTATTAACTTTATAAATTGTGTGTTTTTAATTTTTTTATAAATTATTTTAAGTTGATAATGTTCCATTTAATATAAATGGAATATATAAACGGTGATAATTGTGCTATTTTATTTCCTAATGTATCATAATAGACACATGTAGTAATATAGGTTATATAATAAGGGTAAGGTGTAATAATATGGCCTAATATGTAACAGTAAAAAATACAATTAAAAATTCCAAAAAAGTCCAACGGAAGACCCTGTTATCATATTATTATCAATCAATCAATCAATCTTTTATTTAACAACAGAACAAAATATGAGATAATACAAAAGAATATGTGATACGCCAAGGGAAAAAAATGTTTTCCCGTCCAGGCGTAATAAAGAAATTGTACATCAATTTAGTAATGAAAATAACAGAAAAGAAAAAAAAACCTACAAAAAAATCTCATATAAAAAATAGGCTGGCAAAAAGCTGGGTAACATTAAAGATAAAAATATGCTTCAAAGGAAGGAGAAATACAGATCGATCCAGGTCGTCGATGTTAATTAAAAATTTAAAAAGATTTCTTTTGAAAACTGGGTAACTGTTTGTTTGAGTTAAATTGGTAGGTAAACAATTGTACAGTTTAGGTGCTAGATAAAAGAAATGCCTACAAAATATGTCCTTAGAAAATGCTGGAATTTCAAATAAATCAGGGATCAAGGATGTTATCAAGGGATACTTATCCCCGGGGCACTAATTGGGACTTTTCTGAAGGAGCAAGAGTTTAAAAAACCCTGGACCTGTACTCCAAAATTATTTATTTGATTCCTAGTATTTAATTGAATTATTAATGACTTAGTTGGTTAGTTTGTGCTGGTAGTGGTAAGTTTGTTTTTGACTCATTTTTGAAGTTTGGGGGACTTTAGGGTACAGAATTTTTTAAACCCTTTAGAATAGTCCCTCAGTGCACCAGGGATCTATACCCCATGATGAAAGGGTCTTCCCTTCGAATTTTTTTTAATTTTTGTAATTGTATTTTTTATTTACTGTTACATAATATTAAGCCATATTATTACATGGGATGACACCAGTAAGAGCTCACCTCTGTTGAACACATTTAATATTTTAATCATAAATTTAATTAATTGTTTCCTAATGTGTAATATGTATCCCAATATATATAATTGTATAACCTTAAAAACTTAAATTGTCTTCCTTCTTAAACTTTCTTTCTTATAATTTTGCATATTTATACCATTTTAAAATAATATAATGATTTTCTGTTTTACAAACTGTTAGGGTATCCCACTTCGAGTTTGAAAAAAAATGATCGTTGACTTATTTAAGTTGCTTTAGAAGTGTAAAACTATAATTGAAGAGTCTTTGATGGGTCATTAAAATGTGAAAACTTATGGCAATACAGGGAAGGATATGTATCCCCTTAAAATTAAATTGTGCAGCGAATCTTGTAAATGCCCCCTCAACATGTATCAACAAGCTCCTTTAAGGTATCTAAAATGTTTTAGGAGTAAACTTAATGATATTGCCACTTCCTTTTCAGATATTTAACAATATAAATACCGTTACCAAGGTATTATATTAACCACATTTCGAATATTAGTAAAGAGAGAAAAAGAGTTATGAGAGTACATGAAAACGTAATTCTAGCTTTAAAAACGAAAAATGGAATTATTCGTTGGAAGAAATAGGATATTCTACACGCTTGCTTCCAAAGAAGTGCTTCGTCTTCATTCGCCTAAATGCGCAATACATTAAATAAAACTTCGCCCTGAAAGACATTTAAGAATATAATTTCTGATGCAATATTTCTCCACAGACGTTACTTCTCTTTTAGAGCTCCTGTACCATCAGAGAGATATTAAAGACTCTTAAGTAACACTTTAATGTAAAAGAATGTACGGCTATCCCTACGGGAACATAAATATCGTGTGAAAAATGAACGAATTTTAGGGCACATCTTTATACCTACATAGCTTGGAAACGAAAGCATTAGTTATAGTTTTTAAGCATGCAACCGTGTTCTGAATATTTTAAACTTTTATGGCATTAAATATGATTATTCTTTGTTACCTACTCCTTTGGTGTTTTAAACGGATATGCTTTTAGAACCTTTATGTTTTCACTTCATGATTAAGAAAGCTTTTATGTTCACCAGGTTTCATTATTACTAATATTATATTATGCTTCTCCGTAATCATTTTGAAATCTTTTCCATTTTATAAAACCGATTTCTAAGAAATAGTTTTCGTTAATTTAAAAAAAAATTAGCACCTTGAAGAAACTATTACTATAATGTTACTGGAATGTTAATAAACTAGTACCATTATAGTTTTTCTACAAAACTAAAAATATGAAATGGTTAAACCAATTTTTTTAAAAAAAACTCATGAGAGTCTCAGGAGAAGGATGTAACAAACCGCGTATTTTTATCTTTTTTAGTCATATAGATTTTTAAAATGGGTCAGTCTTTTTTTGTTAGCACCCTGTATTATTAAATGACTTTTAGATATAAAAGTGAGAAATTAACTTTTGTAAAATTATTAGTAGATTATATAGCATCGGTCGCACATTCTGTACATAAAATATTTATTTTATATAAAGAAGATAGACTTTGTTTTAAAAAGATATCAGGTTCATCAGATCAAGGAGACCGAAGCAGTCTTTGAAGAGTTATGTGTATTTGATGCGAGATATATATACTAGTATACTATATATACGTATAAGGGAACGTACCCATACTACGTGACCTATTTTTTACTAATTTTGACCCCCCTCCCCCCCTTGGTGACCACCCTTATTATATGCCAAGACCCCTCCCCCTCAAATCCTTTCAACCCTTTTTAGCCTACAGAAAGCTAAAAAAAAATTTCGCTTAATTTGTCTCTATTAATACAGCGCTTGCCTCGTGACGCCAAGAGTGCGTGCATACAAGTGGAAAATATATTATCAAGAAGAAAAAAACTTATGTAAAAGTTATTGTAAGAGTAACTTAACTTACAAAAACAAGTCTTTTTTTCTTTATTTTTTGACTACGTGACGAAACCCTAAGCCCCCACCTCCCCCCTGTGACCAAGCGTGGAATTTTGAAGACCCCCTCCCCCCCTAAACAAGTCACGTAGTATGGGTACGTTCCCTAAGGTAAAATATATTAAAGATTTGATGAGATGCAATTTAAACTAATAAATTTAGTAATACAAGGATTTATATGAATTGAATTTACAAATTATCTTTGCGCTATAAGAATACAATTTACGGTATTAATATTCACACATAAAAAAATATCTGCTTTCTAATCTTCAGTATGAATACAAAGCTTTGCCTTTCAATGCAAATTCTAATGAACAGAAACCAAAAAAATATCGATGTTGCAGTATTGTTAATAATTTCGCACCTTTTACAATTCCTAAACAAACTTATTTGATAATCTGGTTTACTGCATTGATGAGAAACGAGAGAAAAAATATAGAGTTCGAATTGAAGTAATCATAACCTTAGCTCGCCTTAAAAAAAAAACGTTAAAATTCTACAATTTTGTCTCATTAACACAATTCAGATACACTCAGATAGAAAATGGCTTCTCACTCTCACACAGTCCAATGCAATGAGAAGCCACAGAAAAAGAAACCTTGGCAAGATGAAAAAGAACACACTGCCCAACAAATCGAACAATGGGAGTGAAACAACAAAACATCCCCCAGCTAACGCAATTTTCCGCAGGATTAATAATATCTGGCCATTATTAGGAAGAGTTAAATGAAATTTCTAATACTCATCCTGTGGGTGGAACTGAGAAAACACCTTTTCCTGATCCCTTAAACCAGGAGAGCGGTGAAAAGATACAGACGCAATGGAAACTAATAAATTCTCTACTAATGAAGATAAATATCTCTACGGTCTAGAAAAAATGGTTCATAAGAGTGTGGGAGTAATATCGCAGAAATGGCTGTGGAATCAATATTAATGAGTGTAGCAATTAAACCGTTATTTCCGAAATGGCGGGTCAAGCTTCGATTGTCTGACATATTTTTCTTCTGAACATTCATTATATTCCAAAATTTTCTAGTGAGAATGTAAAAAAAATAGCAATTATTATTGAATTGTGTCAGAATTACTTCAAAGATGATAGATAATCTTTTGAACATAATGACATACCTTGCAAGAAATATTTTGCAGAAAATGCAATTTTTTGAGCGACACTTTACATATATGAAACTGAAATTCTTAAAGGTAATGTAATTATACTTACTGGTAATATAAAATGTGAGAATTCAAAAGTCTACCCAGATATCAAGTTGTTCAAAATCTTTTAAAAATGACGTCGTTTTAAGACCCAAACATAAAATCAATATATTAGTTTATCATAAGAGTTAAAGATAATTAAAGTCTAGAAATTGTTGGATATTAATGCACTGTGTAGCTATAACTATCGACATGCCCTTATGGATTAAAGGGGGACAAAAAAAACAAAACAATTTAAATAAAGTACTACGTAGAACTTTATTTAAATGTTTTCTAGAAACACTTTTAGAATGATAGAAAAATCAAACATTTTTGCTGAACATGAAGGGTACCCTTCATGTTCAGCAAAAATGTGTTATTTTTTCTATAGAAATGTAATAAACATTTTAAAGCGTTATACCAACACACATAGGTATATTACAGTTTTCTGAATTCGAAATTTAAAGTTTGAAGTTTTAATTTAAGTACAGAGAATAACAATATTAATTTTACGTAATGAAATATTCTTCTACATTATTTAGTTTCATAATAACGTTTTATCATGAAATATTGACGATTTGATTTGACGCAAGTTCTTATTCCCTTCCTCAAATAAGGTTGAAATATAAACCGTGGGTCGAATAAAACGATTTACTTTGTCTATTTTCAATAAATTACGCAACAAGAGTCAGTAAAACTAATGATTTACTAATCATAGGTAGGTAAAGTGATACAGTCTACTCCGCTAATTATGATGACGGTTAAAGTTATAAATCGAATAATGTTATCAAAATTGACCGGCCCCGATGATTCCTATTTAACTTAACGCAAAATGTATCGTTTTATGTGATCAATATATCGCTTAATGTTATCAAAATCTGGCGAAATCTCCTAAAAACCTCCTTTTCCCCCATTTGGAGGCCAATATTAATACATAATCATACAAAATGAGTCATTAATTTATTAGTGTTATATGTTCCACTGTTATATTTTTCTTTAAGAATGTAAAATTTTCAAAATACATTCTAGGTAACAGTTTTAAGTACTTCGATTAGGACTACATAGATGTGATACTTTAAAGCAAACACTCGAGTTACGCTGTTTGAAACTTTCTAACATCAAATCGCTTATTATTATCTATCGGATATTGTTATCATTCTACTCTCGGACAAAAGTGATCACATTAAGCCGAATCGACTGTATTTCTGAATACTTCATGGTCGTAGTACATACAGCTGTTCCAGAACGAAAGAGGGCAGCGAGATTTTTCGTTCGAACCCGGTTTTATCGTATCGTCGTTTTGTCTCTTATGGGATTTGAGAAGGAGCAGAATCCGAATGAAAATCAATCGTTCGAAAAGTGTAGATAAAGGCCCTGATTTGTAGCACATGGTCGCCCGATACTGGACCTGGAGTGTTTCAGATAGGGAGGGAATTTTCTGGAGCGGACGGAGAGGACTGATTAGGAATGTAAGGGTTCTTTTGTTTTTCGTCTGGGGAGGAGGAGATCTTAATGGAATGAGTCTTGGTGTAATGCCATTTGTTTGAATTAAAATGGGTCTCGTTCGGAGGAGAATTCTTGGGGATATTTTGGTTCTGATTATCAGCATTTGTTATACAGCAATTTTTGCTTTACTTTCGGTGTATTAGCCATTATAAAAGATATTTCGGATGAATTGATGCATTGTTCATTTTCCTATGGTGAAAAAAAATACAAATTCTATCGGGCACAGCAAGAAAAAGTTGGTGCCAAATGGTGTATTAAGCTCACACGTAAAATTTTATTAAAATAGGATATTCTGCCTCCGGATTGGCCTTAAATAGAACAAAATTATGTATATTTTTCAGTTTTTTTAAAGTTTAGACATTTAATTTTTTTTTGTTGATAATATTTTAAAGCTTACAAATATGGGCCATTAAAAGCAATTTTAATTTAGCTTTGTTCACACACTAAAAATTTAACAAATAAGAACTAGAATAATTTTATGCTGAATAATTACAGAACAGTTTCAATCAAATTAATTAATTATTAAGCTTTATACAGAACATTGAAGTAATTAAAATTAAAAGTAAAAGTTTTAAAAATTCATAAGAACTTTTTTTTTCAAATTTCTACAATAATTTTGTTTAATTTAGGCTCTTAAAGCACTAATGAAAAAACACCTTTGAAATATTATAAATCTACTGAGAAACATTGGGCAAATTTCCATTTAAAAAATTTATTTCAACAAAATAAATGCAAGAAAAATTAAAAAGTTTATTGAACTAATATACAAACAGGAAAAATTTTACAAACAACATTCTAGCATAACAGGAATCGAGGTAAAAATTAGATTCATAAAAAATAACATTGAATAAAAAAAATTATTATTTCAATTTTCACATTGAAATATTACTCTAAATTCTAACCAATTAAGTTAAGCATTGGCATGGTATAAGTAATTATAACTTTTATTATACTGATGGCAGTGCTTCTCAAACTTTCAATATTGGTTACCAAATTTTCAATCATAATAATCACTCGCCCCTCCTAATTTATGCAATTTCTTAATATGCAATGTCCTAATTTATGCAATGCAATCGTAATATTATTTTGAAGCTAAAGCCACACAATACGACATAAAATCAGGATTTGACAGGACAGCTTTTAGGAGAAGACATTTCGTACGGTATATAATTTCCTTGGTTTTTTTAAAGAAATATATCAGCATTAAAACTGAAAGAAATAAACTATAGCTAACAGAAACATGCATTTTGCATCGTTTTTATAGTTTATTCTACTCACAAAGTAATTTGTATGCTTAATTGGCTAGAAAAATAGTCTAAAAAATATAACTACCTATTTGAATATACCAGCAACACTTAACATGATAAATTTAAAACACATAATTGCATAAAAAAAAAACAGTATAACCAGTTCGTGCTTTTAACCTGTTTGTAGATTTTTTTTTACCAAAATTATAACACAGTTCAACCATGTTACCGGCAATTTTAACTAATATGAAAACACGCACACCCAATGAACAGAAAACCTACCTCAGCATTCATCGACCGAGTTTAATGAGTAAAAATTAAGTAACCCCCCAAGAGGATAAAATATGAAAACTTCTGGTTCGAAACCTCAACAAAAACCAGCCACGGCTATAAACTTTTAACGAAAATATCCCGTAATTTTAAAGTAGCGTGCTCCAGTTGCCGAAACATACCTTGTTAGTAAGCAAGGCATGGAGCACAAACTTATTATGTTCTTTTGCCCCGACAAGTCTCGTTGAGAATCACACTGAATAGTTTATTACGTTCGCGTGTGTTTCTCCTTGTATTTATCAACGTAATTACACCGATTCTCTATTCCCTTTTTGGTGCATTAAAAATTTAAACGATTTTTTTATATTCCGAGTGAAAGTTTCAAAGCTCCTGGCTAATAAGTGGCCAAGATCAGATTTGGATAATTATTTGGACATTTCCGAGTCTGCGCACGTTCTGGGTTTGGTGCTAGATTAAAAATTAAAGATACACTTTGTGGTGCTTGAAGGAAGTTGAGATTTTTTTTTGTGGTTGTTAAGCGTATGTGGAAGAGTGTTGTGTTTATAATACATTGAGGGCTTTTTTGGATAGTTTTATGAGTTGTTTCAGACTTGGTCTAAATAGGGGTTGATGTACCCCTTTTAACCTAGGTTAAAGAAGTAATGACTTTTATGGATATGACTTCATTATTTAGGTGGTTTTCCATGTTGGAAAGAAAGTTTAACGTATTCGGAATTGACCATCTAGTAACATTAAAAAATGAATTTCTTAATTATGTAGATAAATTACTCGTTCTTGTTAGTTATAAATTTATTAGTAAAAAATAATTAAAAAGGTTGACAAAATTAGAGGAACTACCGAATTAACAAACAACAGATATTCTTTTTAAACATGAGAGGTAAGAATAACACCTCTAAATTGTTTGATTAATAATAGCGCGCGTGACTAAAGTAACGGCGACCAGTATCACTAAGTATCAACAATATCACTAGAAAACAATGGATCTCTATGAAGAAATTCTTGGCAATCGGCCAAGAGTCACGTAGAGTCACGTCGCCTAGTGCGCCGACTCTTCAATACTTGCAACTTGTTTCAATAGCCATGGCGACTATTTTGTCTTTGTCACCAAGACAAAAGTCGCCCGTGCGCGCTCGCCCTTAGACACAAAATTTTAAAATCAATTTATTTCACTAACATAGAATTTACTTAATAAGCAGTGTCCCTACACAGAATTAGTTGATTATTGCAAAATAATTAACCCTTAGAAAATTGATACTTCTTAAATGAAAGAATAAGGTGTTAAAGAAATGTCCCCAAATAACGAAACGCAGTCCAAATCTCTTACATAAATTTATAATGTAATTCGAGAGGATTATTTAAAACAAATCGTCACATCTTTAGGACCATTCATGGACTCATGGATTTTGCTTTATTTCAGGTGTTAGAGGTAAAAAAATTAGATAAAAACATAATTCTAAGGAATATTAAGGTGAAATAATCGATGCATTTTGAATTAACTTTAAGTTGGGAGCTTACTCTGTTTGATTTTGAATGGAAATAGTTAAGAGTTGCATTTTCTGAAATCTATGGGAAATCTTTTGAATGTTTTGAATCATATGAACATCTTCAAGGAACTTTATGAATTTTCCATGAGGTAATCGCTCTTGTTATTTGAGGAAGAGTTCAGGGACTTAGACAATTTCGATAGCTTTTATTTTCTTCTACATTATAAAATGTGATTTCCAACTTGAAATTTGGTAGAAATGTTTATTTTGGAAGTTAAAGAGCCTTATTTTTTAATTTTTTTGTTTCAAAATTAATGTTTTCAATTTTTTCTGTTTTTTAAATTATGAATTTTTTTTTTTTGAAGAATTGCTGTTATGATGCACACCAGATAAAAGAGAATGAAATTACTAATAAAATGAGTCTGATTTCATGTTTTTAAATTGAATAGTTCTAGAGTTAAAAGATATTTAAGAAATGCAGGAAAAACAACTTTATATTTAAAAAAATATTATTTCCAAAAGAGGGGTGATAGAAGAAAGAAACCAGGAACATTATATCTATGTAACATTATTTGTTCTTTATAAAAATCATGAACTAAATGTGGGAGTTTTATATTTGTTTTTTTAGTTTTTTTGTACAAAAATCAGCATTTTTCAAAACTTCAAGGCCTTTGCTGTTCCTGAAGATATTTGTTAATCAATTATGGACAATATTAATTTATTATTTGATAATACAAATTTATTATTATTATTTCCGGTTTTCACATATTGATACTTATGGTAAAAGGCAACTTTTGCGTGCTATATTACAAATTAAATACATGAAAAAAGTTTTTGGCTCGTTTTAATTCCACCTTACTATACATTTACAGTATATGTATCTCGAAAATTTGAGCATTCAAAATTCATGAAATGCAATACTTAAGTTGAAACGATAACAGAGTCAACTGATAGATTAAACCCAATAATCATATTGGAAAATTTCCTGGAAACATTTTTTTAAAAGTATCACGTTGAATGAGGCACATCTAATATCAAATTTCGCTCAAAGAATTAGGCATTTCTAGGTATCTTAGCTCATAACGCTCCATCGAAGAAAACATGTATCAGAATGCTTCTACGGAAAGAGCTATGTATTCATAGATACTTTCAAAACAGATCTGTACCGTCTCTACCGGCGCATTAATATATTTACGAGAATGGCTCGATAGAAAACCTGATACTTTAAAAGTATTTTCCTGTCCTCATCCTTAAGCTTTCTCTGAAGCGTAACCTGATACATTTTTCTAAATTTGCTCAGGAAAGGAGAAAAAATTGCTTTCCCAGAGATTCGAGGGAGGAGTTTTTTCGATTTTAATAATATCGAACCATCGTATTTTCGTATCGTTCATATCTTGTTTTCTTGTGTATAATTCGTTTGAAGGTTTGCAAGATGAATATTTATAAATTGAAAGACTTTCCTGACGATAAAAATCCAAGGGATTCGGTATGAGTTTTTTTATACTTTGATTAAAATATATTGGTAATGTTTTTCATCTTTTTTGATGAACATAAAATTAAGAAGTTCAAAAAATTAGTTTAAATTTTACCTTTATTGTGTGTAATGAAATTTTACTTCTGAATTTACAGAAATAACCATTGGAGTTTTAAATTATAAAAACACAGTTAAATTGGTATCTGATTAAATTTTAGTTATTTCAATAAAATTTTTTATAAATAATTAGTTTTCTATCAGAAAAATTGACCGATAAGTGAGATTAAAAAGGGGAGTAAAATTTAATTTAAACTACTAATTTCCTTTCAAACTCTATGCAAAGTAATACTTACAGAAATTTCCCTAATAACATCCTTTTTAATTTTATAAATCCTAAACATACGTTAATCTAGACTAGTTAAATATTCTAACTTAAAATAGATTTCCAATTAATTTTAAACAAGATGTTTTCTCTTATCTCACAAAGTTGTTTAATTCTTATACGAAATGGAATTTCTTGAAAGATGTTACCTTTAATTAATTTATTTAATGTGACACCTCACGTCGAGTTACCGAGAATGTTGAACTTTCGCTTCTGATAATTTCATTTTAATTTAAATAATCACTGAACCCTATATCAGTTTCACAAAGAAGTATTTGATATGAATTGGCACGATCCTTCTAAACACTTTATTTCCAACTTCGTTGCCATTATCGGCATCAAAATCTCAAAAGAATAAATCCCAAAATCCCTCGCAGCAATTCCATTTCAAAACCTTCGGGAGGCACTTCATCAAAAATTGAAGTCCGCGTTTGAAGCAGGAGGCGATTACATAAAAGACAAAATGGCGACGTCGCGTTCTCGAATAAATAAATTAGCCAAAACTTGGTGAAACGCTCTCTTTGAGTGAATCCCTCGCCGAATCAAAAAGAGATGTCAATTCCAGTTTAGAGCGGAACTGTTGATTATGTATTTTGTTCCGTCGAATTGCAGGAATTAAGAAACGCTCTTCGGCAACTAGTTAAAAATTCTCCAAAGCCTCCATTCAACATGACATACCCGTTATCTAGTCTGGAGGACTTTTGCCAATTACCGGGGACACTGTCGAGAACTTATCCCTTATTAGCGACAATCTAACAATCACATTTGTAAGCCGCTTTTGGCAACAACCTCTCCTTTTAAGACGTTCTAATTAGTATGTAATTAGTGTAATTATGTATCCCGCCATTTAAAACAAAAGGCATGTAAAAGTTTTAACAAGACGCAAGCATTTCCTCCAATACCTATGGTTCTGAGATTAAATGGGAAGCCTCGGAATCCTTTTTCCAGTGCCCCAAAGACGTGTTGTTTCTTCTCCAAATTTCTTCATGGGGATAACAGTACAGTGACTTAGCGAGGCGTAGACTTCTGAGGGAATTAATAAACAAGACCTTTCACCCCCTTGGGAAGTAGACTCGTCTTTGCCGTATCTTAGAGGGCGGGCGTAAGGAGTAAAAGTCATCTAAACCTGTTTTAATTAAGTCGAAACTAGAAAAATAAGGGCAGGGTAGAGATTGTTCACTAGATATGTTTCTCCATTTGAGGGTTAATTGGAAGTTACTTTATAAACATGGCATTCGAAAAGTGGGATAAGATTTAAAGATGTCAGGTTCGGAAAGAATAATTTTATGAAATCCTTACTAAACTTCTAAGGATTCAAATATTGAACATTGCTACAAACATCTAAAGAAAATTACATTTCTCGAAGCATGAGTATCTAATACCAATTAACTAAAACTTTAAAGATATAAATATTTAAGTCCTCCAATTTAGATTGGGTTAGCATCTTGATCTAAACTAATTTTTTTGCTAATTTCAGATACAGGAGGATGTCATCTTTCGTAGATATCTCCCACATTCGCTTGCACAACTCCTTCCTTTGTTACAGGGGGCAAAATCTTGATCTAAGCCTGATGTTTCACTCACATAAAATAAGTTTCATCAAGAATGTTTTATAGGAAAATGTATACTCATATAGTACAAATATAAGTACATAGTATATAATATAGTTGAGTATAAATATTCAACTCAATATACTTTGATATAAAAGATAAATTATTAAATTTACCTTCTCATATTATTTTAATATTTTGTGCCAAATAAATGTTTTTTTTTCATAATATCCGAGAATGTGACTTTTTGATTTATGATATATGTTATTTTTCATAGTCTGTACTTAAAATTCAAATAATTCTGAACTTTTAAACAAGTTTTCTGAAAGTTTTAACATACAGGTTAATAAAGTTATTCAGTAAGTTTTCTACTGGTTAATAAAGTTAAATTAGCAAAAAATGTACTAAGTTCGAATAAATAAAAATGGTTTTCGCACTTGTAAATTTTTTGAACACCATTTCATCATTGCAGAAAAATTGTATAAAAATCAGTTGAAGAGTAAAGAGTAGTAAACCATCTGATTTTTATTCTATTTCGTTTGAATTCTTGGAAATATTTAGATATTCCTTTCAGAAAATGTAGTTGTTTGTTTGATTTTTTATAGTTCATTCATGTTTATTTCAAAAACTCTAAATCGAAGTATACATAACTTTTAAAACATTAGAATAAAAAAAAATCATACAAATTTTTATGCTCTCGTAATGCGTTGATTCGTGCTTTGTTTTACTTTACGAGAAGGTTTGAATGAACCAAAACATTTCACTCAGAGTCCCCCCATCCAAAACGAGATGCATCCTCTTTTCTTAAAAACAAGACTTTCCCAAACTTTTGTTCGTTTCTGAAGAACTCAATTAAATTTCCTAAAACAGGGAGAAAGAACATATCTATTCCTGGAATATTTCTGCGAAAAAGAGAACTGTTTGTTTATTCACTCCGTAATCCGTTATTTAGAAAGTAATATGCCGTTTAAAGGAATTCTTAACATGGATATGATGGAGGAAAATACAACGCCAGTAAAACCGGGAAAACTTTAGAAAGAATTTGTGTTGGAATCCCCAACGGAATAAATGAGTTATTTTCAAGTTTTAAGTTTTGTTCAGTGGTAATTGAAAAAGATTCATAGCGAAACGGCGATGCTCTTAGGTACTTTCCATAATATCCAGTTTTATCTTATATATTACTTTTAGAAGTAGATAGTTTCTTTGAATAATTCATGATCTTGGAAGTTGCTTTGCTTCTAAAAGACTTCTTTCTAGAATGTGTTGTTATTTTTACATTAGATACTCTTAATTAAGATGGAAATGTTAAATTAAAGCAAAGGTATTCATAATTGCAATGTTAGAAATGCAGTGTTGTTAGGTTGCAAGGTGCGCAATGTTATTTTAGAATAAAGATGTATTCTCTCGATGATTTTTAAAAAATGTATTCCAAAAGCATAAAAAAAAATTATATTAAATCGTAAGTTATATTATGATAGTATATCAGTCTAAATTTGGTGCAAGAGGACCTTAAAAGAAGACCCTCTCAATATTTTTAAGGCGAACAACCTCATGGATCTGATCTGATCCAGATAAGAGAGATAAGTAAGAAGAAGAAGATAACAGTCTAGTAACATACTAGTAACTTCTTTCAATAACATCAATATGAATTGATAGAAAAAATGTAATTAACCCTGATATGTTAACACAGTTAGTTAAGAGTTAATCATAACGTGAATATGTGCATAGATTCTTTAAAGATATTTTTTGAGGATCTTGATTGAATATTTATTTCATTAATTACAAAAATAAATAAAAGTAAAAAATGGAAGAGAAAAAGTGTTCATTTTTAGACTGTTCATTTAAAATTGATAAATTGAAAGCTACAGCTAAAATAAACCTACAAATGCAATTCCAGGAAGCATTACGTTGAAATATACATACTTAAGGATTAATTTTTTTCAAGAATGTATTCTTTTCATAATAATCGGTAATAATAGTTGGAATATCATTTACTTAAGTTTATTCAATTTTTAACCTATTGATGTCAGAAAAGTTTATTATAGTTTCAAAATTTTTTTAATGAAATGCTTAATATTTCAAGAGCAAGAATCCGAAAAAATTTTTTGAAAAATAATCCAAGCCGTTTCCACAAAAGGAATTTAATTACTTCAAAAACTGAATGTGAAATTCACATTTTTGAGGAGAAATCCCAGACTACATTTTTCATTAAATGTATCACATTTTCTAATTACGTGGTTAAAAAGTAGTACTTATATTTAACAAACTTCTATAATATTAGCATTACAGCTTCCCATTTTTCGTATAAACTTGAATCCCTTTTTATTCAACATACAGAGTTGTATAGCAAATGATTTTCTGAAGTTAGAATACTAAGAGAAATGAAGAATATTTAATATAGCTAGCTATTATGAATACGTTGTAAATGAAAGACGCAACAATCCAAAAATTCTTTTCGGTGTTTGCATTTCTCCTTTCTACATTTGTGAAGAATAATAATTGAAATATATTTATAAATGAAAATACACACATAGTATGAGGATTCTTATTCGCAGAAAGCCGTTGATGAACAGAAAAATCTCTCGCATATAATCAAGATAAGAAGAATTATGCCAACACGTAGGCGCAAACTTTTTCCAACCCTCCTTAAGAAAAATTTTACAAAGTTTGAGGCAGACATTTACCCACGCATAAACCAGTAACTCGTGTGAACGTAGCAGAAAATGGCTATTAATGAAAAAAAATCAACCCCACAACAAAAAAAAGCCCTCTTAACTACCCAAGATCTTCAGCCTTCCGCTTAAACTCTTTTCTACTCAACTGCGGGGCTCGGAATTAAATCTAATTTCGCATTCTGCACTCTTCCTAATACTAATGGAAAGAACACATAGAAGGAAGCAGGAAGAAAAAAAAAACACACGCACAAATAAAAATTCCGTACCAATGCTGGCTACACGCACAGAGCAAAAAGTAAAGATATTTCGCCACTTATTATAATACGTCGAAAGTCAAGAATCTTTTGATGTGTTACTAATAAGAGGATTAATATAATTAAACTTTCCGAGTCCGTTTTCTGCTATTTGAGCATACGAACTGCCTTTTTGGGGGGAATGAAACTTTTAAAAGGTGGGTTTTTATTGTTATTATTGTTTCTGGGTGGTTATTACCGATTTTTATCGAGCTTCAACCTATGGTGGGGAACTCAAAAATGGTATCCAGGCAACGATGGGTATTTATTATTTGGAGGAAAGAATAAAGCCTCTTGTGAGATCTTGAAAGTGTGTAATTATTGCTGTAGTTAAAAGGAGAGAAAAGTCGAGATGTAATGTTTCCCAATCATAGGGAATGATTTATTTGTAATTATTTCTAGTCGGTTGATTCTTTTTTCTCGAAATTTCCCTCCGAATTTATTAATTTTCCGTCAGATCTTCCGAGATCTTGTTTGAAATATCAGAGAAATAAAAAAAAAGATGGGAAGGAGATTACCTATTATTTTCTTGTCTCGGAGCCAAATTAAAAGCATTCGACCTTATCAAGATTCTTGGAACATGCTTTTGAAAGAAAGTCGTGAAACATGTTATTAACTGTAAACTTGTGATATTTTTGATGCTGGGTATACTTTTTGGAGTGGTTGAAATATTAATGGGGCTTTACCTATGTTTCAGTCCTTTTAAACATTTAGTTAACGTTCAAACATAAAATGAAGGACTTGTTACATTTATGTAGGGCCAGACCTCTGCTATGTCTTAACACTCACGCCAGATGGCGCGCATATTAACTGTGAGAACTTTTTCGATGTTGGAAGTGAAGGGAGGAGATTGTGTGTTTGGGTATTGAGTAGTGTAGAGTGTTCTGGAGATCTGTGTGGAAATGGCGGGTCTGTGTGACCGTTGAGAGGGTTGTGTTATGGAAATCTGTGTGAAAACGGCTGGTCTGTGTGACCGTTGAGATTGTGTTTTAGTATTTGTGGAGTGTGTTGTGTTTAGGAAATCTGTGTGAAAACGGCGGGTCTGTGTGACCGTTGAGAGTGTATCTTTTCGCAAACCGACATTAAATATCTATTTTTATATAACTTGTTGTCTGTGGAAGTCTTATCATCTCACCTGACACCACAGAAAATGGGGGCACGGCCGGAATGGGCTTGAAAAACCGAGCAAAAAGAGAAAAGGAAATCGAAACTTCGACTACGAACGTGCAAGCAAGCTTCAAACTGTGAGTCAATTTTGTCCATAAAATGTCTTATCTTACGCGTGGGTCGAGAAAGGAGGACTTGCTGGAATTAGCGGAAGAGTTGGGAGTGGAAGTTCAACCTAATGCTAAAGTGATTTCTATTAAAGAGGCGATTTTGGGGGCGGACGATTATGATGAGGAGATCACAAAAGATGTGCTAAAAACGATTATAGCCGCTAGAGTAGATAAAGAAAAGAAAGCGGAGGAAAGAATTATGGAAGAAAGGGAGAAGTTAAAAAGGGAACAAGAAATCGAATTAGAAAAATTAAAGTTAGAATCGGCTAGGTTGGAAAACAGGGTGGACAGACCCCAAACAAAATCATTGGAGCAAATAGTGAAAATAATTAAAGTTTTAACTGTGAAGGTTCCCACAAAACCAGAAGGCTGGTCGTATTTCTTCACCAGTTTAGAAAAAGCTTTTGCATTCGAAAAGGTAGATAATGAGATGAAACCGAAAGTGCTATTATGCTTACTGGGGGATATAACTGCAGATTTGTTAGTGAATGTCAGTAATGAAGATTATAAAAATTATGAGAGTCTTAAGAAAATAATCTTGAAGGAAGTTGAGCCCTGTGCCCAGGAAATTTTCAAAAGTCCATCCTCCTTTCAAGCTCACACTTATGATGAGAACAATATGAAATGTTATGCATGTAATAGTTATGGCCACATCAGTAAATTTTGTCCGAAGAATAATTCTATAAAATGTAGAATCTGTAATAATGTTGATCATAAAAGCTTTGAATGTACTGAAAGAAAAGCAATTAACCAAACCACTTTAAAAACGTCTCCATCAAGAATTAATATGATAGTTACTATTTTGGATCAAAGTGTTGTATCTACTGTTCATACTGGTAGGGAAGTAACTATGTGTAGTGATAATTTATTCAAAAAGCTTAATCCTCCTTCATTCAGGTATGATAAAATAATTTTAGCCGGAAAAATAAATGAAAGTGTGTTTTCTATTGGTTATTTCATTAGCAAAATTACTGTTGATAACATTGATATTGAAGCAAAAATTTATGTGGTTGAGAATTTGCAATTTGATCTTATTGTAGGAATGAATGTTCTAAAACTACTGGACATAACTTTATCAAAAGGTGAATTGATGGTTAAACAAAAGTGTGATACTGTAAATACTAATGGAATAGCTTATCCCGATGAAACGAAAGCTAGCAATTGGATTGATACGAGCGAAATAAATAACTCTAGTGAAGAAAGAAAAAGAGATACACCGAATCCGAATAATTCTCCATTCAAGGTCGAAGTAACGCAAGAAAATAAAAGCCCGTTTTCGAACCAAAAAGAGCAAAAAGAAGAAACGAAAAAAACGGATGATATGGTTTCTCATTCAGAAGAGGCAGATTTTCGATGTGTGAATGCATTTCTGAGTCGTACTGTTGATGCTGTTAAAGAAAGCCAAATTGATTTGAGGAACGCCGATGCTCTAAGCAGAAACGTCGTCTTGAAGTGGAAAGAAGATGAAGATAGAAAAGAATCTATGGAGGTGGTAGAAGATATAGTTTCTGAGAAGAGGAAGGACGAAAAGGAGGAGGTCAAGGAAGAGAATGAAAATGGACCCGAAGGAGATAGAGAACAGGAGACGAAAACCGAGGATACCGGAGACGAACTTAAAGATGAAACTGGAGGACTCAAACCTGAAGAAGACTGGATAGAGAAAACCGCGTTAGTTTATGAGCGAAAGGCAGAGAAGGCCGAATTCACACTAAAAGAAGCTAAAACAGAAAAGTCGGTTACCAAGCTTGAAGGAGATGGAACAGAGGAAATTGAGGTCAATCTGGGAGAAGTCGAAGAAGAAGCTGGAATCAAGCTTGAAGAAGATGGAACAGAGGAAATTGAGGTCAATCTGGGAGAAGTCGAAGAAGAAGCTGGAATCAAGCTTGAAGGAGATGGAACAGAGGAAATTGAGGTCAAGCTGGGAGAAGTCGAAGAAGAAGCTGGAATCAAGCTTAAAGGATATGAAATGGAGAAGGCTGAAGTCAAGTTTCGTGGAACTGGAGCAGAAGATGCGGAAGCCGAGTTTAGAGGAGAGGAAACAGAGGAAGTTAAAGACAAGCTGGATGAAGATGAGGGACCTGAACCTAAAGAACACTGGATAGGGAACGCCAAAATAGACACGGAAACTGGAGAGTTATGGTGCTTCAAAGGAGGGACAGAATTTTCGCAAATGAGAGTTGAGGTTTACTGCTTACGATACAGGAATTGATTACTGGATTTGAATTTTCTGTAGATTTAATGAAACCTTGTGAAACTTTAAGTACTTAAGATTCTGTGTGTGAACAAGTACTCTTTTTTTTGTTTTTGTCTTTCCAGGTTCCTGTGTGCTAAATTGTGAGGTCACAAATCGTCGGATGCCCGAGAAGTTGTAGGGCCAGACCTCTGCTATGTCTTAACACTCACGCCAGATGGCGCGCATATTAACTGTGAGAACTTTTTCGATGTTGGAAGTGAAGGGAGGAGATTGTGTGTTTGGGTATTGAGTAGTGTAGAGTGTTCTGGAGATCTGTGTGGAAATGGCGGGTCTGTGTGACCGTTGAGAGGGTTGTGTTATGGAAATCTGTGTGAAAACGGCTGGTCTGTGTGACCGTTGAGAGTGTATCTTTTCGCAAACCGACATTAAATATCTATTTTTATATAACTTGTTGTCTGTGGAAGTCTTATCATCTCACCTGACACCACATTTATCCTTCAAACATAAATTGTTAAACTAGCATATTTGCTGGAGTAGTACGTGTTGAATATTGTACTAAATAATCCAGATGTAACTTGTTTTCACTGTTCAATAGTTTTTAAATATAGTGTGTGTTTCTGTGTCATAATTATATAAAAATTATTTTTGTGTAAAAATTTTCAAATATTGTTTTCAAATAAAATACTAAACTATTCTTAACTAAAACTCAAAATTTCGCTTGGAATCTAAATAGCATAATTTTTTTATGGTCCTAAAATTAGAATGCACGTTACATACTGGGCGAAAGAGTTTTAAAGCAACTAATACAATATTAGGAAAAGTCGAATCGACAATAATAAGATATTGGAAAGAGCTTGAACGAAACTAATACAAAAATTGGAGGCACCTGATACAAAAATGAGGAAGAATTAATACACATCTAATACCTACAATATTGGGAAGAGTTGGAACGCCAATAATTTAATATTTGGAAAAGTTGGAATGCAGCTGTTTAAAATATAGGTATTGGAAAAATTTGGGGGGAAAACAGATAACATTATTGGAATGGAAGGACACAAAATAATTTTTATCGGGAAAATTACGTGAACCACACCAGTCAGTTATAGACCAACCATATAAGGAAGAAATCTTCAGTGCTATACTTATAAATAAGATAACGATGGAGAATTACGAAAAAAAGAATAAGTAGTGTAAATTTAAAATTTTTCAATAGTATAAGTAAAAACTCTTTAAAAGATCCAAACCCACTTCCGACACCTGTAGTCGGAATAATCCAAGAATCCCTCCCTCAGGAACAAACGCGAACCGCCCGAAACTGGATTTAAAATTCCATTCCTAGTTCTCAGAATTCCTCGGAACCAAAGAAAAAAAATTCGACTCGATATCGAACACCCCCTTTTCACCCACTCAAATAAAACTATTTTTAGAGTAGAGAAGGATTCGATGTATTTAATCTCCAGTTCTTACACCCCTCCCTATCCATCACGAGATTTAACCCTGTTCGAATAGATGTTGGGAATTACTTGGTACAGAGAACTTCTCATGATGAATGACGGAACATAAAACTCCATTAACGTGTCAAAGAACGAAAATCTTCCCGTGGCATACACAAAACCTAGAACTATATCTCCTCAGAGACATCATCAATAACAGGTTTCCTCTTCAAACTATCTCCTTTTTTATTATTGTTTCATTACTATCTATAGCCTTCCTTCATTGTTTAGCTTGTTACTAGCACTACCCAAGTACCGTTGCAAATGGTGAAAAAATCCTCACTTTGCATTAGGAATGAAATGTCATTAATCACGCGGTGAGAATTAAGAATGGAGTCTGTTTTTTTCAACGGTGTCTTTCTTAGACGTTTTTTTTTCTGATGGGGATAGGTATTGACTAGGCGTGTGCCCAGTCCATTGGTGGAGGAACTTCGTATCGCTGGGTTCTTGCAGTAATGTAGCAACTTGGAAATCTTGCAACTTTAGTATAGGGTGCTTCGCGTTATTTAGAGCTATGGTTTCGGTATTGAGATGTTTTGATTTATTGAATTTAGTTTTCCTGAAAAGCCAGAAATCGAGGGAAAGGAAAGAAATATATGAAGGGAAATGAGACAAGAAAAAGAAGAGAAGCAAAAGAGAGGGGAAACAGATGGAAAGAGAAGTAAAGAGGTGAAAAAAATGGTGAGGGAAAGAAGAAGAACGAATGAAAAATAAAAAGGAAAGAGAAATATAAGAATGAGAGACGAGTGGAAGATAAAGAAGTGAACGTGAGAAGAGAGAGAAATGTGGAAAAAGGAGAATGACACGTAAAAGACGAGGGAAAGAGAATAAGAGATAAATAGTAAATATTAATAAAGCAAAAGAGAAACGAAAGAGAAAGACGAAGCACAGTAAAAGTAACTCTTATTCATTCATTCTTTCTTATTACACACTCTCTTACTCCATTTTTTTTTCATTTGTTTAGCTTTCTACGTATCTCTCCCCACTTCTCGTAAAATTGCATTTTTTTTCTCTTCTCTATCTTTCTCTCTTTTTAAGGAGCAATAAATTCAACTAATCAAATCACTGAAATGCCTCAATTCGAAACCATAGTTCTAAATTACTCGTGGTACCCCTTATACTAAAGATGAAGAATATTCAACTTGCGACGTTGGTGCCCGAAACCAGTGATTGTGTCATGCCTCAACTTGACATAATATACTTAATGACTTTTACGAGGACCGGGCTAATAATATTCATGAGGATTTCTCCCTTCTTTGACTATCTCCAGGTTACTGAAAAACAGTTATTAATGGTTCCTTCTTGAGTAAATTCCGGTGGTTTTTTTCGCCTATTCTTTCTTCTCCCATCCGCCATCTTGAAACGAAAAACCCGGGAACTTTTTTCGTTGCCAAAACGCGTTTCTAAATACCATAAATATCCCGGGAGCATTGTTTAGAGGTAATTACAGAAAAGCCTGAAGAACAATTAATTTTTACCACCCTATGCTGAGGTTATACATGTCTTAAATTGCTACACGTGAGACTATGAAAACACATCATTAATTTTATGGCAACTATTCATCATGTTGTTGGCGTGAAATAATAAATTTGGAATTTCCTCATTTTTTCACAAAGATGATGCTTATTAGTTACTTTACTGGAGAAAATAAAGCCCCATATCCATCAGGTGATGTTGAAGTGATTATTATAAACTGTCCCTGGAATTTTAAGAGTCTGTAGCATTTTTGAAATTTAGGACTAATAGATGGTTTAAGAATTTTTATCTCGAGTTTGGTAATTGATATGTATATTAAAGAAAGCTATACTCTCTTTTTTCTATGACATCTGAAAATAAATAATTTATTAGAAATTTGTGTTCAAGGTTTTATTTTGTAAAATGTTAAGAAAACTTAAAAGTTTAAAGATTAGTTTTGCTGGATTGGTCAATATTTGAATATTTGTTACAGAAAAGAAGAAAAACAAAATTTAAAATGTCGTTTATTACAAAACTTAAGTTCCTTTACCATAATATAGGTATATTTTATAATACCAATCAAGAAATACAACTTAAGAAATTAAAATTTGATTGTACAACAGATAAAAAGAGAGTTAATAAAGTTTAGGTACAATTATTTTAAGTGTCTCCAATTTATAAATGCAATTTCTTTTATGTTTGAATTCATATTCGTTGAATCACATAAGTTGTTAAATTTGTGGACGGTCCCTTTTACAAAGTTCAAAAAAAGTTATAACTTTGATAGGTAATATCTCTCCGAGTGTCTAAGATATTTTCATAAAAAAAATTATGTGCATTTGTTATGATATTGCAAACAATTTTTTCATTGAAGTTTTCGTTCTACCTTTTCTAGTTTTTAAGAAATTTTAAAATTTTTCTTATTTTGTCGCTAGGGGTGCTGTAATCCATCTAAATGGATTCAGCATGGTCTCTTATCTAAGGGTATACCTTTCTTCCATGACCCTAAAAGACGTTGGTTTCAAATAAAGACCGTGAAACGGACTTTTGGAACACCCTGCATAATATAGTTCAGAAGAAGGTTATTTTGAAGAGCATGGAGTATAATAATTCACAGCTAAATAATCTCTCTGTCGTGTATTTTCGTATGAGAAAAACATAAATAATCGACGGACGATGACAGAGGTGAAAGTTGAAAATCATAAAATTTAAAATAAGCATGGATTTGTGTTTAAGTTTATTTATCCTCTGTCTGTGATACAGTTGTCTGAGTCAAAAGTTCAATAACAACCTGTAAGAGCAAACAAAAAGTTTTTGTTTTCATTGGAAAAACACAGACGCTATAACAGAAAACCTTCTGTTACTCAGAGAAGCTCGAATATTAATATCTCAGTCAGATTAAAAATAAAATTTACATCACGATTGTTATGATTGGAATGTATTCAACAAATACCATTGTAATGACTCCAGACTTTAATATAGAGGGCGCTCCTCTACGCTCTGGGCCACCTCCTGAAGAGACTCTGGGTGTGGAGGTTTGGCGGTTTGTTGTTCAGTAGTTTTGGTTTCAGTTTCAGTTAGTTCGATAGTTTTGTCAGTGAATGTAATGTGATTCGTGTGTTGCTGTTTTGTGTTGTGTCGTCTTTTGTGTAAATAAACCAGATTGGTTTAAAAATAATGACTGGTTATTTTGGACGATGCTACATACCAAAATAAATTGGTGCCAGCTTCGGATGAGAATCATCTGACGCCTCGGGAATGCTATAGTCTGTCTGTCCTCGCTTGGCACGTGTGGCAAACCTAAAATCACTACCCACGGCAGGAAAAGCAGTGGCGAGTGCTTATTTTCGATTCCTACATGAAGAACGCAGCAGTGTACCGATCGACCAATAGGATTGCTTGTTTACTCGTTTTAGCTCCTCCCTTCACTACATCTACAGGGCAAAGCCGCCGCGAGGAAACGAGTCTATTCGAAGTCGAGACTTTTGTTTACATTGTGGATCACACTATTGAGCGTTATAAACAGTAAAAAGTATACTCAAAATAATATATTAATGTTAATATGCAGCTCAGGGATTGTCGCAGTAAAGACTACGGGTGTTAATTACATTATTACTGATGCGAGAATTCTCTCTAAAGGTTTACTGCAGTTCTTATAGACGATATGTAAAGTTGTAAACAATAAACTGTGTTTTTTGTGATTAAAATGTTTAAATAGAAAATGGGAACTAAAACTTTGTTTTCTGCTGAAAGTTATTAACTGTAAGTATTTTATATGATGATATAAATGTAAATATCTTAACTAGCAGGAAGCTTTTAACTGTTTTATGTTTTAACATTAACAGTGAAAGATTATCAATAAATCCAGTGATCTAGATTTGTGTCTGGCTTATTTTAAAGTACCAATAACACTGCAAACTTCATCATTCCCTATATTTATTATGTAGACTGTCCTGTTTAATATTGCTTAGTCATTTTAGATGAAAAATATTCGAATGTTTCTACCTTTTTTGACTTTCATTGATATAATTGTAGATATTTTAATTGATTAGCTTTGAATTGAGATCTTTCTAATACTTAAATTTTAAAACAGCTTGGCAATATTTGGCAGGACATACTGAAGTCTAACCCTACATTTTATAAAACTTGAGATGTCTTGATTGTTTTTAATTTTATGAATTATTGGGCTTATGGGTAAAAAACATGACTTGTTAATTTAATAAAGATCCTTCTTAAGATACCGTGGACATTTGTGCTTCATTTATTTTTAATCAATGCCATGTTAGTTTCTTAGTTATATATTCATGCAAAGATAAGAATTTGAGAGTTAGATATGAATAAACGGGATTCAATTCCATTTACGACCCTACTAAATACTGTAATGTTCTTTTGAGCACCAAAAAGTTGAAATATTACTAATTTCAAACTCATAGGTTAAAATGTTTAGTGAAATCAATAAACTATTCTGTTTATCAATAAAAATCAGTATAATTTTTTGATATCTGTATGTATAGCATACAAAAAAGCTTTGCAATATTCAGCGGGAACGTTAAGGGAATTGAACCGAATAAACTGAAAGAGAAAGTAGCCAAGTAATGATTAATTTTAATAATTTTATTGAGGCAAAATGCTTAATAACGCTCATCCCACAACTTCAGTGTGACCAATTTTCAAAAGAACAATCATTTTAAGTGAAAATTAACTTTATAATGTTTGTAGGTACAATATAAATAATGAAGTGCTTATAATATCAGACAACTAATGTAAATCTTGACACATACTTTCCTTTATAAATTAGCATTTTTTAAGAGAAAACTAGACTTCATAAGTATTATATAAATGAGCATTAAATGAAACTTTTTTCTAAATACACATTGTACTATATAGTAGTCTACATGCGACTTTTAAAACATAACTATATGTAACACAAAGAAAAATCTGTGATGTTAGCTTTACAATTAAGATTTGTTTAAGTATCAAATCAATATTAAATCTCTTACCAAAATGTTGATAAGAAATAAAACTTGCCAAACAATCAACTAATCAGTCACTTGAACAGGAACATTTCATGAAAGTCAGGAACTTATTTGAATTAGTTTTACATTAGGTGTGTTTGAATAAGTAATATCATTGAATAGAAAAATAATTTACTAAAATATGTTTCAGGTACCCATCTCTCCCCTATATTTAAAATATGTTCATGATTTCTTTTAATTTACATCTAATTTGCTTCCTACATGCCTAGCTGAGCATCTCTAAATGCAGAGACAAGCATGCATAGGAAAAAATATTATCTTATTTTTAAATTAGGAAAAATTTTGTGTAATAACTTATTTAAAAAATCGCAAAAAAAACCCTACTCTGAATTATCTCAATCTGCTCAAATGACGAATTCACTTTAAAAATGAATGATAAAAACTTCAGAAGTAATCATCATATTATACCTTTAGCCACACCATAAATTCATATTTATCTTTAACTTTAAGTTTTACTTTTACCAAATCTTCTTTTTTCAATGAAATTTGTATCTGAAGAGAACTCCATTTCATTCTCCATCATAATAACAAAAAAATAGGTATTTGAACAAACAAAAAAGCATAAACCAAAAGCGTGTTCTTGTTGTGGTTTGTGGTCTCTTTTTTTTTGAAGGAGGAGGAGCTAAAGCACACTCCTATTGGTCGATCGGTACACTGTTGCGTTCTTCATGTAGGAATCGAAAATAAGCGTGGCGAGTGCAGGGTATCGGGTATCTAATAGAAGTGAGATAACCATCTTTATGGCTTTTTCACCACTGTTTTTTCTGCTGTGGGTACGGATTTTAGGTTTGCCACTTGTGCCAAGCGAGGACAGACAGACTATACCAAACCATATTTTTTTCGAACGTTTCAACCTGGCGAAACGGTTCGGTTTTGATTCGGCATCTTCAACGGCGGTGAGTACACCACTTAAGACCATTAATGTTGATGCCATATGTTTAAATTTAGCTTTGAAGAAAGTGTTTTGAGTATAGGTTGTGTAAAAAGTTTAGAATTCAATTCAATGTAGTTATGCGGTTGTATGTGCATTTACATGTCATAACATAATTGAAGTTTGATTCTGTTTTGAGTGCGTTCAAAGGTCGAAGTCGAAACTGACTAAGATCCTTTTTGTTTTTGTTCGCCGCTTATTTATGGTTGATTATCTTGGTTGTAGAAGAAAAAAAAAACCAGGAAGGAAATATTCTGTCTGTTAAATTTTTTTCAATTAGTGTTCTGTAAGGAATGTTTTATTAGTCTGAGAAACGTGTCAGTATTTTATAAGCTAGTAGCTTTGTAGTAGATTTTGATCGCATTTAATGTGATTGTGTTTTATGTATGGTTAACGGTAGATAATTCTAGTTAACTCAAGTTTACCTAATTATAGTAAGATATTATTTTATGAAGATATTTTTGAAGGTTAAGATAGTACAATTTTGCTGGTGAATTATTCTAATTATTTTAGAGGTTCTAAGAATTGTGTTTTTTTATCTTTGCATTTGACCCGGCTAGAGTGGGGATCTTCGTGAATTTTGCGTTTATTTTTTGGGTTTTCGGTAGGATTTTTTTTTTCTCCCTTGTCTCAAAATGGCTGCGTGGGCAAAAGCACAGAAGGTTGATTTAATGAATCTAGCGGCTGAACTGAAAGTTTCGGTAGATGCGTCGGCTACAAAGTTGGAGATCAAGAGTGCTATCCAGGCATGGGACAAATATGAGGAAGAGGTGGAATTTATTGAAGAATTGCTTGTTTCAATTAAAGAAGCTCGTATGGAAGAAAAGGAGGAAAAGCGTATAGCTGCCGAAAAGGAAGAAAAGCGAATAGCTGCAGAAAAAGAAGAAAAACGAATAGCTGAAGAAAAGGAAGAAAAGCGAATAGCTGCCGAAAGAGAAGAAAGGCGAATTGCTGAAGAACACGCTTTTCTGTTAAAGAAGCTAGAGTTGGAGGGTAGGTCAAGACCTAACGATGTTGAGCAACTGGGTAAACCCAAGCTAGAGATGAGGCATCTTATGCAGAAATTCGATCCTAAAGAGGGTGACATAAGCCTTTATCTTGTTTTGTTTGAGAGACAAGCAAAACGGGTTGAAATTCAGGAAGAATTGTGGGTATCTCATCTTATAGGACTACTGCCATATGAGATGACACAGCTGATTGCCAGAGAGGCAGAAGAGGTTTCAAATGATTACCAACATGTTAAAAAGTTGTTGCTTAAAAGGTACAAGTTTTCAGCAGAAAGATTTCGACAAAAGTTCTATAGTCACTCGAAAGGTACTGATAGCAACTGGACGGACTTTTTGTACGAGTTGAGGAATTACCTGGAGGAATGGCTAAAGGGACTCGAGGTAAACACCTTTTCTGAACTTTGTGACCTCATCGTGGCTGAACAGATTAAACGAAGAGTTCAATGGGAAGTGAAAGACCACTTCATAGACGAGTGGGCGGATATGAAGAAACCTGAAGTCCTAGTTACTAAATTGGACGACTATGACAACGTTCGTGGTCTCATGAAGAAGAAACTTTTCAGTGGTTTTGCAAAGGAAAAGTCTCCGTCATGGAAAGGCAAACCTGTTGACAATAAGGTTCCTGTGAAGGAATTCAAGAAAGAAGAAGCTGATTTCAAGAGTCCTACAAATGGGCATTTCGAGAGACGAAGAAGCGTACGATGTTATCGCTGTGACTCACCGGATCACATCAGACCAGGCCCGTGCTGGCTAGAGGGACGTGTATATTTTGGGATTTTTTATATTTCGACTGGTGAGCTTTAAGTTAAATACGTCTGGAGAAAATAGTCTCCTGATACCCACCTAAATCGAACTGAATTATTGCTGTAATAGACGACATTAGTCATAACGTCACTTGCTTGTTTGGAAACGTAGATTCCATCCGTGATTCCGTACGAATTTACCTCCAATCACGGATAGAATCAACGTTTCCAAACAAGCAAGTGACGTCACACTAATGTCGTCTATTCAGGGTTTCTCCAGACATATTTAACTTAAAGCTCACCAGTCGAAATATAAAAAATCCCAAAATATACACGTCCCCCTAGCCAGCACGGGCCTGCATCAGACCCAACTGCCCCTTGTTGAAGAAAGGAGCTTCAGCTACTGTTAATCGTCTCATTGAAGCATACGAGGATGAGGTGATGGCTCCACACACTTCGATGGGTGAAGTTAATGGATATCCAATGCCAATCTTGCGAGACACTGGATCTTCCATTGATGTCGTGTGTTTGAAAGTAGTCGAACCGAAAATGTTTACCGGAGAAAATGTCTGGGTGCAACAACCATTAGATGACTCTCCAGTATGTTTACCTTTAGCTGAAGTCGAACTAAAAGGAGAATTTGGACATGTGATAACTAAAGCAGCCGTGCTGAGCAACAAGGCGGATAAAGGAAGATATATTTTAGGAAACAGAACTGCTGCGATTATAGAAAATTTGAAGGTACCTACGGATCCTCAGCAAGTTAACGCTATCCAGACAAGAGCGAATAAACGTTTGGAAGAGCAAAGACAGATTTCAGAGGTACAAGAGGAAGACAATGTTGAGGAAGATGCATCTGAAATGTAGGCAGTGGAAGATGATGAAATAGAAGATGATGATCTTTTCTCTTTTCCACCAAAAGAAGATTTTGAAGGTTTATCCTTGTTGAAGATTGACTCCGATGCTTTTGTTGTTGCTCAAAGAAGCTGTCCAGATGTAAATCCATTGATTGACAAAGTTATTAAGGAATCTGCTAAGATGAAAGATTTTGAAATTCGATCGAATGGACTCCTGGTAAAAAGAAATGACAATAAAATTGGTGAAACCCAATTCCAAATAGTGGTGCCTAAGGAGTTCCGGGATAAGTTGAAATATCTGTGCCATGAGGGTACTGCAGGCCATTTGGGAGTCACCAAGACCAAGGACATTTTGGCTAGGCATTTCTTTTGGCCGAATTGTTATAAAGAGATAGAAGACTATGTTCGAAGTTGCGATCATTGTCAGCGAGTTGGGAAGCCAAACGACAAGAAAAAGGCTCCAATGAAGTTGGTTCCAATCATCCAAGAGGTTTTTGCCCAAAATCAATATTGACGCGGTCGGACCATTACCCGTGACGACAACCGGCAAGAAGTATCTAATCACAGCGATGTGTTTAGCATCGAAATATCCAGATGCTGTAGCTGTGACGGACATCTCTTCGATATCTGTGGTTGATGCGTTGCTACAGATATTTAGCCGTATGGGATTTCCCCGCGAGATTCAACATGATAAAGGAACCTCGTTTATGAGCCAGTTAACTTAAGAATTCTTCCATCGATTTGGAATTAAGGTGCTGAATAGTTCAGCGTACCATCCACAAAGTAATCCTGTGGAACGATTTCACCGAACACTTAAAAGAGTGTTGAGGGTTATGTGTTCGGAAGACGGACCAGACTGGGATAGACATGTTCATGCAGCATTGTTTGCCTTGCGAACAGTTACCCATGAAGCAACGGGGTTTAGTCCATCAGAGTTGGTGCACGGGAAAAACCTTCGAACACCCATAACTTTGATGTTTGAAAACTGGTTTTCACCTGAAGAAGAGCAAACTCCAGTAACGGAATACGTGTTTAATTTACTTAATCGATTGAAACGTTTTCAAGATCTAGCTGTTGTGGAGATGGAGAAGTCCCAAGAGAAAAATAAGAAATGGTACGACAAGAAAGCCATTTTTCGAGAATTCAACGAAGGAGATCACGTCCTAGTATTTGCTTCAAATCGGGCAAATAAATTAAGCCCTCAGTGGAAGGGCCCAGGAAAGATTCTTAAGAGAATATCTGAAACCAATTACGTAGTGTCAGCCCAGGGAAATGATAACAAGTCACAAGTTTATCATATTAATATGCTGAAACCTTACCACAAGAGACCAGAAGAGATCAATTATCTTTCCCTAGAAGACGAACAAGATATGGGTGTAGATGATCTAGATATTATCCACTTGGACTCAGCTCCAGATGTCTTCGATTTGACGGAAATCATTCCCAATGATCTTGCTGGGAGTACGTTGACGGAGGACCAACGACACCGGTTACGAGAGGTCATATGGAAGTATAGAAGCTGTTTTTCTAACATTCCAGGGATGACAGAGCTTGTTACTCACGATATCGAGCTGACGTCGGAAGAACCTATCATCTCTAAACCGTATCGTACATCACCCAGGCAAAACGAGATTCTGAAGAAAGAAATCCAAAAGATGCTAAACATGAAAATAATTGAAGTGGGATTTTCAAATTATACATCACCAATGATACTGGTTGAATCACCAGGGAAGGAGCCTCGTCCGTGTATAGACTATAGACGGCTGAATCAAATAACGAAAACTCGATACTACCCGTTACCGAATATCGAAGAAAGATTGGAAACTGTTTCATCTGCCGAGTTCATCACTGTGCTCGACCTCTCAAAAGGGTATTGGCAGATACCGTTAACGGAAAGAGCCCGAAATTATGCTACTTTCGTGACTTCGTTCGGTACCTATACGCCACTGAGAATGCCCTTCGGGCTAAAGAATGCTCCATATGAATTCAGCAGTATGGTTGCTAAGCTTCTAGAGGGATTTGGCGACTTTGCCGTACCGTATTTAGATGACATTGCCGTCTACTCACCTTCATATGATCAACACTTGATCCACCTAGATCAAGTATTGCAGCGGATACAAAAGGCAAAATTAACCTTAAAACCATCCAAATGTAAATTTGCCCAAAAGGAAGTGCAATATTTGGGACATGTCGTAGGTCAAGGACACCGAAGACCAGTTGAACTGAAAGTAGAAGCCATTAAAAACTTCCCTCGTCCTGTCACTAAGTCGGAGGTTCGTTGTTTTTTGGGGGTTGTAGGATATTATCGGAAATATATTCCAAATTTCTCTGTAGTTGCTGTCCCACTAACGGACCAATTAAAAGGGAAAGATAGAAGGAGTAACATAAATTGAGACCTCGAATGTGAAACTGCTTTTGAGAATTTAAAATTAAGTTTAATGAAGCAACCCGTGTTAGTTAGCCCCGATTACTCTAAGCCGTTTATACTTCAGTGTGACGCTTCTGGGTTAGGCATGGGAGTTGTCCTTGCTCAGGTAAATGTAAATGGGGAAGAACACCCTATTCTGTATATTAGTAAGAAATTTAATGATGTTGAAAAAAGGTATAGCACAACCGAGAAAGAATGTGCTGCTATAATTTTTGCTGTTAAGAAATTAAAACCCTATCTTGATGGTCAACCTTTTAAAATTGTCACCGACCACCAACCACTTCGATGGTTAAATGCTAATGCAGGTACTAATGCTCGGTTACTAAGATGGTCATTAGCTTTACAACAATTTGATTATACAATTGTACATAAAGAGGGTGCTAAGCACACTAATGCAGATGGCTTGAGTAGAATTCTTTCACATAATTAATGTATTTCTGTGTTTTTTTGTACCTGTTTATCTCTAATGTTTTTCTTTCAGAGTAGTATGCATAATATTTAAGTATGTAAGTTTAAGTTTTGTATGGCATCGACTGGTCGGGTGGTGTACACAAAAAAAAAAAACTATTTTAACTTTTGAGTGAACTTATAAAGTGAACTGAACTTTTATTTCAGCTGAACTAAAGTACTTTTAGCTGAAGTAGTACTTTTCCCTACTCGTGAAAAGTACTTCCCTTGAGGGGAGGAGAAGTCTGTAATGACTCCAGACTTTAATATAGAGGGCGCTCCTCTACGCTCTGGGCCACCTCCTGAAGAGACTCTGGGTGTGGAGGTTTGGCGGTTTGTTGTTCAGTAGTTTTGGTTTCAGTTTCAGTTAGTTCGATAGTTTTGTCAGTGAATGTAATGTGATTCGTGTGTTGCTGTTTTGTGTTGTGTCGTCTTTTGTGAATAAACCAGATTGGTTTAAAAATAATGACTGGTTATTTTGGACGATGCTACACCATTCGACAAATCTATCTTCCGTAAATAGCTTCTTTTTACCATCGTGTTACATAATGTTCAGACCAGCATAAAAAGATTGTACAAACATAAAATCGCAGTTCATATTTAAACATTTTTCAGAGCGGGAGGAAGTATTTTAGTTACGAAATCGTCCTCATTTCTTTCTAAAGAGTAGTTATGAAACTAATCTTTAAATTTATATTCGATCATGTCCCTATAGAATACATTTTTCTCTTTAAGCTCTTGTTTTGATAACCACAAAGATGAAAGTATTTAATTAAATATTTTAAAGCTTTTTCGAGTCAATAAACTATCATATTTCTTAAAACTTTTGATGTAACATTTTATCAAAGATACCTACAACCACTTTAAGAAAATGTATATAGGAAATTATTTACTTACAGTGTTTTATACATTTAAAAGAAAATAAGATTAGTTTTTAATGCATCAAGGTATTACTTGAAATTATACATGTTTAAGCACTTAATTTTTTTTTAAATTTAAGCTTATTTGATGTTTTCTCATTAAATGATTAAATTAATTTTGAAAGTTACTCTATAACTGCATCTATAAAAACGCAATATTTGATATCTAATTAAACTGACTTTATTAACTTTTCATAATACGCACATATTTATGTTGAAAATTAGCAAGTTATTTTTGTAATTGTTTAAAGTTCAACGATAAAACACTTTTTTTCTTCATCTTTTTTATAATTCAAATAAAAACTTTCCACAAACTTTCCACAAACGTATTCCACGAGTCCAAAACGGAGATATATTCCAGTCTATAACAAAAACGTATTCCATACCCTAGTAACCTTTAACCACCTATTTTTTAAACTTTTTATGGACCTTTAATCTTTAATCAAATAAAAATACACCTATGAGCAACTAACAAGGTCACTAAATGTAAGATTGGCCAAAACTTTTCCTCAGTTCACTAAATTTATTCTCATACAAAAGATATAAAATTGAAACAGTACAATGAATTGAAAGTATCACGTATCTCTACATTTCCATTATAATACAACCGTCATATCCCAACTTTAAAACCAACCCAAAATATTTTTTTCCATTCTTACTTTCCTCGATAAAATATTCACATCCATTCAAAGAGGGATATATCCGAATCCCCCAAGGGCAGAACTCATCAACTAATATCCCATTGTGCTTTTTCCCAATTATTTTTACCTAAGCCCCTGTTCAAAGATGGAAAAGCTAACTAGAAAACAGGCTCTTCAAAGTTCCCCCTCCAACTGATGCTTAATTGGCTTAAGGAAGATTAAGACGGAACCAAGAGCAGATGGCTCGGTTCATTAGGCTTACTTAAGATACAGCAGCGCCATCCCATATTTCTCGTTCATTAACTGTGACTTTAACTCCCCAGTGGTAGAAAGATTTCAAAACAGATTCGAGTCCTGGACCTAGGAATAGATAAAAGTTGATGTCTTTTCCTTTGTAATCCCATCCCCTCGCAGAAGTTGTGTTTTCCCTCGAAATACGCCAGATTATCATTGAAGGAATGGAGGATAAGCGCGCTGTCATGTGTTTTTGGAAATAGGATTAGGACGGAGTTGTGTTTTAGATCTCTCTTTGTGATAAAGTACTTGCGATTCACGGTATGTAATAAATTGAATAAATGTCGAAGTGTTGGAACTTAGATGAATCTATCCCTCATTAAAAAAATCAAGCAAAGAAGCAAAGTCTTGTTTATTAATTGGATTGTAATCTGATATTCAAAATCGCTTCGCTTGAAAGGAATTAAAATATCAATCTCTGTAGGTTAAATGAAGAAAGTCTTTATTTTTAAAGAAATATTTTTATACAATATTCTGACGTATGCGATATACTCGACGGTATATTCATAAAGTTGAATATAATGAATTTGAAGTAATGAATTTGATTGCGAAAGATAATTATTCTGCAAATCTGAATAATGAGCTCTCTCTAGGGGAAACATTCAGCCTAACAGAGCATTCGCACATGACGTCACTTGGAGGACAAAATCAACGTTGCTAAGGCTGTTGTTAGGGGCGGGACATAGAAGTATCCAATAGCAGCATTCGCACATGATGTCACTGGAGGAATAAAACAACGTTGCTAAGGCCGTTGTTAGGCAGAGACATGTGATTGAAAATGCTCTACTGGAATAAATAGATGAGTTATGTAACACTGGAACTCATCACATCTGTAAGTGAATACCTGGCTAGTCAACTGATTTTACTCTTGTTTAGCGTTTTGTAATATTATATCGAATACAAGTTTTTACTTTGAATTGATTCAGTAAAAGCTTTCTATTGTTGTAAAGTAGAAGTGATTAAGATTGCATATTTTGGAAAATAAATTAAAGATTGTTATTTTCTATGTTGAGAGATTATGTGCTTTACTACACTGGGCTGTACGATTTTATGCCTGGTTAATTTTTAAGAGTAGTTTGTTTTTTACAAAGGGAAGTATGCATAAGGAAAAACCACTAAAACTCAAATATTTGTTTAGTAAAAACACAATGCAGAGAAAAATTATTTATTTTCATGTAATTCTAGAGAGACATAAATGCCAGGCATTTTAAATGACCAAACTATAAATCTAATAGAACCTATTTAGAAACAGTTTTTAGACAACAAAATGCATTGGATTAAGGCAACTTAATGTATATAATTAGGAGGCGGATATCTATGCGCAGTACTTATAGCAAGGCCTTGGTGTGTAAGGTGTCATCAGAAGAGGTTAAGTGAACTATAGTTACTTGAACTAGTAATAAGAAAATTGAATCACAAGGTTTAAAAGTGGTTAATTAATTATTTTATACAATAGATTTGTCTAAAAAATGCGTTGTCTTCTCAATCCGAAAATAGTGAAAAGTTTCATAGCTCTTGTTTTTCTTAAAGAACATTAATGGAATACTAGTTAAATGTCATGCACCAAGCGTGGTGTCATCGTAAAGAAAAAAATTATTATTCGGATTTAATATCAATTTAATTTATGTCTTAGACGTTTTGAAAATGAAGTTTACTTCTTGGTTGTGTCTTTAATTTAGGGAACACTATTTAAATCTGCTCTTCTCTTGAATATGTAATTTACCGTATGAAGCGATGAATATTATCTTTCTACAAACGCTCCCAAACCACCCCATTTTCAAATCGCAATCAATCTCCACTCTTTACTTCATCACAATCCATCACAGCAATAAAACGCCTCCCATACTCAGGTTTCAAAAATATTTTAATCGCTCCTCTCCCCGAAACACCCATATCAATTTTTCACCGCCAAAAGCTGCTACAAAAACCCCCCAAAAAACTCGCCAAGTTTTTCCCTGCCGAGAGTGCAGAGAACTCCTCGCTCCAGCTGCTCCTTTCCCAGCGCTGTTGAAAAGAGGACGAATCCTCATTCAGCCCACGTTGTCCGAGGTTTCCCTTTTACACGCAGCCGGCAAAGAACGCTCATGTAAATTAAAGAGATTTTTTTTACGTCCTCAAAAATGACTCGCATGTGTTTACGATGGTATAATAATAATGAGAAGATATTAACCGAAAGAGTGAACGGGGAATTTTAAAGAGGTCCCCATTAGCGGTCATATGGGGGTGGAAGTTTGAGGTTGTTTCTGGGAAACATAAGACGTTGAGGTTTAGAGTGGGTTATGTCAGTATTGGAAATAATAGCAATTTTATATGAGAGGGTGAAAAGCCAAGAGATACTAGTGACAATGAGTGAACGGTTTACTCACGGCTGACTGGGTACTATACGGGCTAGCCGAGATGCGGAAATCATTGAAAATATAGATGGCGATAGCTAACATCTGGTAAAGCAATTCCATAGAAATGAAGGCGGGACTTATTGGCTTTAAAATATGTCTTTGGTGAGAAAATGGAACAGGGGATCTACTAAAAAGGCATTTAGTGTTACCTAGATGGATAAGGTTTTCATGGTAACAAAGATTCCCAAGATAGGCTCACAATCGCCAACAACTAGCAGTTACACACAAAACACGCCTTTATTTATTTGTCAGTGTTTTATCCTATTGGTTAGGACTTTATATACCCTGTATGTGGCGATCCTAGCGGGGTCAGTTGTCAAATGTTTTTCATAATTCAAAACCCGGCATTTTGTTTAATTTTATGCTTCAAAGTATTTCAATACCAACTCAGTACTGAAGAAATTTTAAGATAACTATTAAAAACCTAGCTATAACTGGATATCCATATATAAAAACCTAAAAGTATCAATTCTTATCCATCTCTAATAGAGACTCCATTGTCTTTTATCCCTTCACGAAAAGGCATTATCTATATTATCACTTTTATTGTTTCGTTACTTTATATTTCTAAAAAACCATTTTTATTAATATGCTTAATATTTGTATATTTTGCTTAGGTTTGTTTCTTTTTATTTAGGTAAAATTGACATGAATAAATTTTTCTTTGATTTTTACCATACGCAAACTGAATTCTTAAGTAATTATTGAATAAGTCAGTGCAGTTAAGAAAATTCAAAAGTGTATATCAAAGAGTTAAGAGTACATGAAATATTAACTCTAGGTGTTTGGGGAATAAATAAAATAATCTTCCAAGTTCCATAGGTAAAGGTAATTGGAAATTTTCAGTTTGCGCTTTCTTATCAAGTTGAATGTTTAACCCAAGACTTAGAAATCCATGTCACCATAAAACTCTCTATAGATCTATTAAAATAATAAAAGTGTATTAATACAAACTGAATAAATAAACTTGTCTAAATGCACCAACCAATAACTTGATGAGTAGATAAGCCAAATAAATACATTGTTTCCACGAACAATATATTGATAGTTTAATGACATTGACTTGTTCCACTTTTAGCACAAATGGTCCTTATAATGCATTATTTTTCCAGGCAGAGGTGAAAGCGGGAAAAAACTCCAGGCCACAAAAACTGAGAGATCCCACGTTCCCCTCTGCAAAAGATTCCATTAACTTGATCTGTATTCAGTTTTCATAAATAAAGGCGAAACCAGCTTTGCATTTTTTCGTAAATAATAGATGATCCTAGAGTGGCGTTTGCTCCGTTGGAGGTACCTCATAAGGTTTATGCAGGACACCAGGCCTCCTGAAATTATACATAGGTATGAAGGGAATTGTTTTACATACATGAGCAAATTGGCTTGTGGCTCTTGGTCATGAAAAATAGCTTAACTTTGTTATGTAGATTCTAGGGTAGTTGAGAATAGGGTGAAAATGTTTTTATAATGTTTAGAGTTTTAATGTTACTCTCTGGATTTTTAGGGCTTTCTTTTAAATATTCTGCTTCTCAGGTTCAAAGGCAGTGCCGAAGGGACTGGGGAACACAAGAGACTGGGAGAAAACTAGTGCATATAGTCACTATGGTTACTAAATGCTCCTCTTAAGACGTCAGGGGAGATTTAAGAAGGCAATAAGACACACAGGGAGGGGTATTAGAAAAACCGGAATTTGGTGGTCAGTTTTAACTCCGAATGAGTGTAGATGGCGCAGGAGTAATCCGACTACTACGTCTCAATTTGAATTACGACGTTTAAAAGGTTAACGAGACAATTCGCTCAATTTAACTGTACTCATCAAAGCCCTCAGGAGTGCAATGTGGAAAATTTCTAACACCAGTGACTCTTATTCCTTATTGCCACTATACGTTTAATAAAAGCTTTGCTCATTGAAATATTGAATACACCCAAGAACCCCGCATCACACTTTCAAATTTCCATTGCTACTTCATTAATTATGTTGGTTCCTCACTACGGTACCGAAAAGATGGTGTAGGTAGTGTCTTCAAATGAAACGGAGACTCCTAATCCATTATATACTTTTAATTCACGAACATACACAGGACAAACACCACAAACTACATAACAGCGAAACAAAAGCATCGAAGACACTACACCATGGAACAGTAGTAAGGGACCAACGAAGTGGCGCAGTCGACAGGATATTGCACGGATTTCCATTACCATCTGCTCGTCTCTCTTGAGAGGGGAACATATTATAAACTATTAGTCTTCCTTCAAAAGAACCAAGTGCCGGAAAATTCTACAGGATGTATCAAATATAGGCACAAATAAATTTATTATTGGTAAATAAGCCTGATTCAAAGTTGTACATGGGCCATATTGTCTGTTATCGTTATTACTATTCAATGCAAAGCGATAAAAAGAAAACTTAACACCGAAAGTCTCAAAAGCTTAGAAAGAAAGATCCCCGCCACCGCACGAAGAAATATAATTCTTCCCGTCGCCTCTCCGCGTCCCATTACACCCAGTCAATGACTGCGGAATTTATTTTATTTCGGAAATGGAAGGCCTTCAAAAGGAGTCTCCCTCCCTCTCTCCCAAATGACGCAAGAAGAAAATTGCGAAGCGCCTAGATATGCGGAAGGAGGAGGAGGCCCCGCCAATTTGAATTTGAAATGCGAAAACGCTGTAAATTTAAATGCTTTATCTAGCATTGAAGAGGATTTCTCGCTGAGTGCACCTTTCCAAAAGAGGAGGGAATTTGAAATTGCGCCCGCCGTCCTTATAAAACCATTTTCTTCAAAGAATCGCTCCCATTAGAAGACTTATACGTCACCACAGGTGAAGGTATCCCTAAAGAGGTTTTTTTTCTCTATCGATAGCGATATCAAAGGAATGCCGATTGGGTTAGAAGTTCTAAAATGATCAGAAGAACTCTTTTTGCTGAGAGTGTTAGGATATATCGTTAGACTTGGAAGACCTATTAATGTTGGGCTTAACTTTGATTCGTTCTGGTTACTAAGTTACATTGAAAACTTCATGAACCATAAAACATGAAGACATATTACTATAACATTCATTTGAGCTGATATAAGAACTCCAGTAAGTCCAAAATATGAATTTGAGAAGAGCTCGGAGATAAGGTCACTGACATTGTGAAATGCTTACTCGACATTCGTTGTGAAAAAGAAAATTTTAAATCTGTCAAAGAAAACTTACTTACAAACTACTTTTATTTTTATAAGACAAGTCTTCACTTATACCAAATACTTGTACGAAGCGTAATGAGTGAAGACCCTGAGTAACTTACATTGTAACCTAAACCTGAAAAAAATATTTATTTAGCTCCTGAATTCTTTAATATATTACTTATAGATATTCAAAATTGCCCATCAAAACATATATTCAAAAATAAATTAAGAAAGTTCCTTTTTTCAATTAATGAAATCGATATTTTTTTGTATAATCTGTATTTGGTCACTTGTAGTAAGTTGGTGACAGAAAAAAAAACTATGACCATTAACTTTTGAATTTATTATTTTAAAATTGCAATTTTTCTACAGTTTGGGATATTGACCTCATAGTGGGATCTTTTGTTACAATGCTCATAAGAATTTTTTTTTATTCAAGGCTATAATATATGGCTATATTCAAGACACATAAAATAAATACCACACAAGAGAAAATACATAGTCACCAGGGGTCGCAAATTTCTTTTAAATTTACAAATATTATTTATTTTCAGAAACTTCTATTTTTTTACAGAAGTATGCGTAGTTTAAAACTCGATGAGAAAGTTTCTAGTGATAAATAAAAAAGACTGGTAATAATTTGCTAACGCTCTAGTTCTCAAAACTACCATTATAACCTTTGCTTTAAAATATCACAAAGCAATCTTATTAGCATGGGAATAGGATAATAAATGGTAACTCTGTTATACTATAATGAGTAACCATCCACAGTGGATACATTCAGAGTAAGTTTACAATTTTAAAGCCATGTTACATTATCTTATCCCTTGAGAAGCTAACAGTTTCCAAAGAATCCATGAGTTTTGAAGTTTTGGCAGCCACTAGTGAATATTAATGATCTTTTATTACCATCGAATGCTTTAAACTGTCTCTTAACGTAGTTAGCGAACTAAGTGCATTTAAAGTTCGAAAATTCTTTATTATTATCATTAAAAGTGACAGCTCTTAAATAACTTACTTTAAATTTAGGTAATCGGAATGATTTTGAATGAATTCTTTATATCTAAAAGTAATTATTGTAGATATACGCATTGAAACATTCCTGTAAACAGCATTAGAAATCTATAATAATATGTCCATAATTTTTTTCAAATAAACGTTCTTTCAACTGTTCGAACTGTAATTAGATTATTCTAAAACAAAAAAAAACTGTTTTTATTATACTTCAGTTTGTCATTTTTCAAGAACCCAAGTGATGTGTATAATCATCTAAATGTTGTTCACCAACACCTTATCATCATAAAAAAAAAATTATCTTCTTACTGTAACAATGCTTACAAGAATTAACTGATTTTTTTTATTTTACCTTTTTAAACTTATAAATAAATCCATTTAGAGAAGTATTTTACATTGAATGGGATGTGAACCATATTTTACCTTGCATCCTACATACATAAATCTTAATTCTATTTATGAGGGCTTGATACCTTAATCCTCTAGAATTCTATAAAATACATTTAAACAGCAGAAGGTTTTTTCAAAGAAAAAAAATAAGTTTCATATCTTGATGGATATAAAAATTTTAAAAATGTACATTATTTCTTAACTATTTTAAAATATTTAAAACAAAAATATTTATTTCTTAAACGTTCTTTTAACGCTAAGGTGGATAAATTTTAAAAGAATATAAGAACCCAAGTACACGAATGACGTCATTTGTGACGTCAAAATCAGGTCATATTTTTTCATATGACGTCAATTGGGAAAAAATCACGTCAACTATGACGTCTTTTTTGAGTCACAAAAAATGACGTCAATTTAACCCGACATTTAGACGTCATTTTTACGTCACCTAAAATGACCACATTTTGCTGAATGGTGACAATTTGGTCATTTTTACGTCACTTTGAATGACGTGAATTATACGACGTCATAAATGTGGTCATTATTACGTCACTCTAAGTGACGTAATTTTAAAGACGTCATGAATTTGGTCATTTTTGAGTCATTTAAAATGACGTGATATTTAATACGTCATAAATTTGGTCATTTTTTCGTCACTTAATTGACGTGATTTGTAAGACGTCATAAATTTTAACATTTTCACGTCACTTAAAATGACGTGATTTTAAAACACACCTTAAATTTGGTCATTTTTTCGTCACTTAAATGACGTGATTTGTAAGACGTTATAAATTTGGTCATTTTCACGTGTCTTTAAATGACGTGATTTTTAAACACGTAATAAATTTGGTCATTTTTCGTTACTTAAAAGGACTTGATTTTTAAGACGTTATAAATTTGATCCTTTTCACGTCACTTTAAATGACATGATTTTTAAACACGTTATAAATTTAGTCATTTTTTCGTCACTTTAAATGCGCATGCGTTCTAGTACTATTGCTATTCAGTGGGGATTCACGCATTCTCGGCGCCATGTTTGAACTTGAACAATATAACCACGACGTCTGACTGGATACTATCGTCCGTGAAATTTTCAAGACTCACACCCTTTTCCCTCAAAAACACCTATCCGCTAAAAATTGGTGCATTATTAGCAGGGTTGGCAAAACCCCGGTTTTTTTAAAAAAAAAAACAAGTGGGTTGGGTTTTATCGAGTTTTTTCAATAAAACACCCTGAAAAAACCCACGTAAAACAGTTTTTTTCAGAAATAGTGTGGGGTTTGTACAAAATTAAGTGAGTTCATTGACTTAAAAAACCATTTCTTATAAAGAAACTTTGAACCTCGAGGTTCAAAGTTTCTTTATAAGAAATGGTTTCCTTATTTCCATTCAAGGATAATAAGTTTATATCTTTTCTTTTCAGTATGTTGTTCGGGACGTCTAGGGACCCGATCATTATAACGGATTCTATTTTGTCAGACGTTTTACCAAAAACCGCCGATAATTCTGAAATAAATCGATTTATTTTTTAATAATCTTTTAAAAGGTGATTGATTCTTAAAATATACATCGTGATGCAAGTCATATCCAATTTTCATGAATATAACTTTATAATTTAATGAGATATTAGACTTATTAAAAAATATATGGGATCATTAAAAAACACAAGTCCACTTTTTGCTTAATAAATCGATAAATATTATTTTAAAAAAATTTTTCATTTTACTTATGAGTAAAGGACCGTTATGGCAAAGTTTTTCCAGAATTACGGGTTTCCATGGTGATTATGACGCAATTGAGAATTTTTGAAAGCAGAATGGAGCTTACTGGTCTTTAACGCGAATGACTTTGGAATATTTCCCAAATTTGAGTTCTCGGTTTGTTTACTTTTAATGTCACATTTTAATGCTTTACATATTTAGAAAGCTTATAAAAAATGGTTCTAAAAATTGCAAATTTTAAGGGGAATATATACATATTGCGTTTGTAATTTAGGTTCAAAGAATTTTCGTTTTACTTGAAATTTTTTTACCAAATATTGAGATAAATATTTAAGATTTTAATGTGTTGTAGTAGACCTTTAGGCAAACAAAAATATGTATCGCATTAAGAGATTGATGAATTAGTTCTGGATTTATAGATTATTCGAGTTTATTACTGTATTTATTATGTATACGACCCCCCTAATTAGAATTGGACCCTGAAAATTTAATAGATTGTGTGGATTCACACCATGAACAACATATTAAAATTTCATGCTTCTATCTCTATAGGAAGTCTCTTAATTAGCCTAATTACATACACATCCGGTGTATTTTAATACTTGAAAAAATTCTAGTTTAAAAAACCTGCCTTCCGATTTTGATGAAATTTTACTATGTTGTGCAACTCAAAGTGACGCTTTGACCGGAGTATCGCACTAATGTGGCGTGTGAAATTTTCCCGCCCCTTTTTCTGTATTGAACGGTTTTTAATTTGTATACGACCCCCTAATTGTCCCCGAACCCTGAAAATTTTATAGATTTATTATGATATAGATTTACTGTTATATTAAAATTTCAAGTATGTACCTCAATTAGAAAGGAAGAAACAGCCGTTTGAATATTGACACTACGAATTCCTTTGTCTTTGTGTTCTTTGTTGCTATGGGCTATGGGAAATTTCAAAGTATGAACAAATGCATTGTTCTCATTCGATCTTTTTGAAATTTTAGTATGTTGTAGGGGCTCATGACGAATGTGGGGTTTTTAAGAATCAAGTGGGTTTTTTCAAAGCTCCATGGATTATTTAAAAATTAGTTGAGTTTTTCAAAGCTTTTTTTTTAAAAAACCCATTGGCCAACCCTGATTATTAGCATCCCTCTCACCGATAGATGGCTGTACCGAAGTTGGCTTGTTGTTTGTTGTTGCCGGGGACGCCCGGACGCCGCGCCGTATCGTCTGCTGCTGCTCCTATTTTCGGTGTTCGATTTCCCGAAGCCAAGCCGTGGTCAAACCAACGCGCATGTAAGTTATTTATATTTTCATGTTTTATGAAATAATCAAATAATTTTTTGAACTTCTATTAATATCTTTTTTAATTATTTGCACCAGGATATTTGATTTTATATAATGTGATTGACATTGAGACGCCACGGCGATACACGATCGTGTAAAACAAAATGGTGCAATCCTTGGATATGGATGATGTGCTTCGAAATTTTTTTAAATATGTTTCTATGAGTGATAGTTTTCAAGGGAATAAATAAAAATTATCCTTGCAATTAGTTAATACTGACTGAGCTAAATTTTAAGTGTATTAAATATTACTTATTTTAAAAATCTCTTCTAAATTTACTATTAATTTTAAAAGTTTTGTGTTTTCTGAAAATATATATTAAATTTCTATTATAGGAAAGCTATGAAGACTGGTGGAGAGCAGTAGCCATGTACAAGTAAAATGACCTGATTGAAGACAACAGTAGCAGAGTAGAAAAAACTCCAAGGAAAGATGGAGTAATTTGAAAGTTGAAAAGTAATATATTTTCTTGATTTTTGAAATATATATAGTTACTTGTATTTTTAACCACAACCTTTTCCATCTTACATGATAATATATTGAACAGGTAAGAAATACTTTTTTAAGTTTTACACAAATATCTGATGTAGTATTTTGAAAAAATAGTTAAGGGAAATATTGTTATTCACACAATTTATACTGTCAGGAAAAGAAAAATTTTATGCACTGCTGGGAGGATATATATACAGAAATTCCCCCTGAACATAAAAATGATTTCCATTTTACTTCAATATATTTTTTTAAAAATCTGAAAATCTAGCATTTAGAATTCATAAATTAATACCCCATTATGTTGCACTTTTAATTGTACTTAGAGGTCTGTTAGAGCTTAAAATGTTTTAGCTTAAAAGTTTCATCTTTACAATATTTTTCATTCTCACAGATCCTTATTATGCTCCTTTGTCATTATTTTGCCATGTTAACAAATTTTACAATAGTATAACCCAGGGATGCTGATTTTTTTTAAAAAATCATATTTATTTGATTTAAATTGGATTTTTTTTTTATCTAAATCAGATTTTTTTTTTCATTTAAATGAATTAACAGCTCTGTATTTTCTGAAACTGGTTAAAAATATATTGATATTATAATTTCTGTGGGATATATAATAATTTTGCATCACATTCTAATATATTTCATGCACTTATTAATATAATTAATTAACTAAATCAAGAGAAGAAGTTCAATGCCATCTCATCAGTGATACCTGTTGTGATTAGGTTGAATGAATAATTGTGCAATTAGTTACTAAAATTTTTACCCTTCTTTCACTAAGTACTTACCAAATTTTTAAATCAATAATTATTTTTTTAAATTATAACTATGATTATATTTTTATACATTACTAAATAAATCAAGACAATGATTATATTTATACATTAATGAAAAAATCATGCCTGATTTTTGTATGAAATTGAAAAAATTTTTGAGTTTATTGATTAGTTAAATTAATTTTACCCATTAAAGTAATGTTTATTTCTTTAAAACAATAGTGATAAAAAATAAAATCAAACCATTGATATTTATGTAGTGTAAGACAAAAATTGGATCGAGAAACATTACTATAAATAAGCTTTTGATAAAAATCATCTAAACATTTTAAAAAGTTGATACCAGGTAAAAAAAATTATAGGATTTTAATTCTTGTTTAGTTTATTAAATTACTGATTCCAAACCCTTGCTATTTTCATAATCAAAGGGTCAATATGGTAGTAACACTTATTTTTGAAATTGCAGGCAATTGTATAAATGCTAAATGTGTATAGTATAAATATAAAGTTTACAAATTATAATGGAAATAATTTTGCAAACCATTTTTTAAAGCATGCAACTAATTAATTTCTTCAATTCAACACTGATTTTTAATTTGAAAAGTTAATATATTTTCAATTTTTGCAAAAATAAAACCTTTTAAGTGAAGTCTAGACAATCTCCTATATTTAATTCTAAAATACATATTCTTTTGTAAATGAACAATTACTGAAAAATATTTTTAAATTAATTGAATCCACAGGAAATTGAATGTATTAAGATGTTCTCCTCTCTGGGTATGACGCACAAATTGTAAAATTAAAAAGTAGTTTCTGGCCAGGGTTGGGTTTCTTCCGGAAGAAACTAGTTTCTTCCAGGACAGTGGAAGACACTGGAAAAAATGGAAGAAAGTGGAAAAAACCCACTGAAAGCCAAACAAATGCTCCACATTTTTAAATTTACTGACCACGTAAATGAACAATTTAAACCACAATCTAAAAAATAAAAGTTAATTTAATTACTATTAATTAATTATTAATTAAAATAATTAATTTTTTGAAAAAAAGTTACTTTTAACATTGAATTTCAGGTTACTTATGTTTTTAAAGGGGATGTTGGCTAGAATGGTTTCTAATTCTATTTCTGTATAAATGTTACCTAACCATTCTTTATTTAAATATTATTAAAAGATTAAAAAAAAAAAGAAAAGATTTCTTCCAGTGGAAGAAACCTCCTAGTAAAAACATTGGTGTAATTATTAACTCACCACAGTACTTGCATATAATTATATTTTTAATGGTATAATTTTATTAGTAAAACATTATAATTTATAAATTAAAGCTTATTTGTCAATTTTTTTGAATAAAAAAGGTTTTTTCTAGTTTCTTCCATCTGGAAGAAACCTATTTCTTCCGGCCGGTTTTTTCCATGTTTTTTTCTGCGGTTTTTTCCACTCCGGAAGAAACTTGCCAACCTTGTTTCTGGCCTTTTGTGTTATAAGTTTTATTCCTGATCATTTTATATTGATTTCAGGTTTAATGCTAAAGAAACTACTGAAAAATATAGCGAGGAAGATGAGGAGGACATATTTATTCTATTGCAGAAAATGATGTGACAAGGACATGGAAAAACTTTGGAACGTCCGACTTTTATTGAACGAAATGGGGTAATTTTACTTTGAAATGGACTGAAAGTTATCAAGAACTATAAATATAGTGTTTATTTTTTTATTAAAATCTTCTGAAAATACATATATTTAAAGATGAAAAATTATTATTTAATGTTACAAATGTTTTTTTGTGAGTACTTTGTTTCGTAAATCCTTGCATTTTTATTACAGTATGCAAATTTTATTATTTTTATAAACGACTTTCCAATGCCAATAAATTGGAAGTACGTTTCAATGCTATTCTTACCTTTGATTGATTTATTTTTATTTCATTTGTGAAAACATTATTTAATGAATGTTATATTCATACTTTTTGAGAAATGTATTTATAATAACTAAATTAAAACTACGCTTATCTTGTAATTACTGTTGACTTTCCAATCAAGTCTGTATCCTTTTCCCTTATAGTATTTTCTTCAGTTTATTGATTAATATCTTAAATGAAGTCAAGCATTTTGCATTTTTTAATTATGAGTAAGTATAAAATACCTTTTCCAAGTAGTAAAATCTGAATCAATATTGATTGGAAATGTAATATTGAAACATGCTTTAATTAAAATGTTAACAAAGCATGTTTTGGAAATGCATGCAATCTATAAAATACTTATTTTAAAAAATATTATTACTTCTTTAAAAAATATTATTACTTCTTTAACTTTCTGGGCTATTGAATCTGGTTGCATTCAAAGTTATTAACAATGGTTGCATTGAATTTCCCTGCACTGTCAAAATTGTAAGGGTTTTTTTTTTTAATTTTTAAGCTATATTTATTCAAAGTTATATATTTTTATTTAAGAGTTATTCTTATAAAGCTTAATTGAGTACCTATTGTGTGCTGTTTAGCAAAAATGCCTTTGAGTCATATAATAAAACAAACAATAATCTAAGAAAAAAAATTAAAATTTCTCTCCTATGTTAAATTTTATTGTGGAATATAATGTTGGCAAAATTCCTCAAAGAAGTCTGCGAAAATTACTGATAAGTTGTTAAAAGGAAAAATGTTTTATTTGTATTGACGAAGAAATTCAAATTTTGTAATATTGTTACTGGGAACCTCACTTGTGTCATTTTGTATATTTTTAACTTGTCTTACATTTTGTATACATCCCTTCAACTGGCCCTTGGGATAACAGAAATGCTAATTGTCAGTTTGTGAAAATCTCTGTTCAATAAACTATTTTTGTGTTACTACTTGCATTTAATGTGTTGAAATAAATATTAAATAAGAAAAATTTTCCTATTTTCTTTCAATCTTTTAACTAAAGAAAAATTATTTTTTCCCTTTTTTGGGATAATTAATATTTTTGAATAGATATTTAGAGGTTATAGATTTTATTTATTTTTGTGGAAAAACTTAAACTTATTTTCATAATAGAATTATTTTATTTATGTTGTTAATATTGTATGTCTTTAGAGAAAAAGAAATGGCTCACATTAATTGAAAACACAATCTCTTTCAAGTAAAGAATTATAGTATTTTAGATTTTTTAGAAAATATTATTTCTTGATTGAATAATCGTATGTCGTGAATTATTAGTGATACATGTTTCTTTTGTCCTAGTCACTAGTTAGTCATAAATCGTTAAAATATGCTAACTTTAATTCAAATTAAATCCATTTTATAGATATATTTTGGCAATTCTATAAAATGGATTTTATTTGAATTAAAGTTAGCATATTTTAACTATTTATGACTAACCAGTGGCTAGGACAAAAGAAACATGTCATTCTATCACTAATAATTCACGACATACAATTACGTGAAAATCACGTCCTTTAACCACGTATAAAGAACGTCATTAAATCACGTGATAATCACGTAAATTTGATCACGTCCAAGTTGACGTCACATATGTCGTCAAATTCACGTCATTTATGACGTCGAAAATGACGACGAAAGGTTGGACATTCGACGCAAAACATGACGTGTCACGTCAAAGTTAACGTCACATATGTCGTCAAATTCACGTCATTTATGACGTCGAAAGGTTGGACATCCGACGCGAAACACGACGTCAATTTTAAGGCATAAAATCACGTCAAAGTTCATGTCACATATGTCGTCAAATTCACGTCATTTATGACGTCGAAAATGACGACGAAAGATTGGACATTAGACGCAAAACATGACGTCAATTTTAAGGCATATTTTGACGAAAAAATGACGTCATAAATCACGTCATTCGTCTACTTGGGAATATAAATTAATGAAAATGTTTCCGGTGTTTAAATAAAAATCACGGTAGAAGTTATTAAAATCAAGTTTATTTCTCCCTAAACTTCAAAGCAAAAAGAAAACTTTATTGAATTCTAAAAGTGTGAGAATACAAAAAAATCACGTGTCTAGGAACCAAACCTACCAGCAAAATTAAACTTCCTACACGAAAATTTTATCTACCCTTCTTACGAATTCTATTCGCGTACTTTCCATTTTCAATAAAAGCAACCGAAATTTAATCCCAAAAGAAACCAGAGACCGGGTGATTTTCAAATGAAGATAAACTTGTCAAAAACGTGGGAGGTACATCGACAAAAGGATCACGTGACAACCAGAAATTTTAATTAAAATTCTGAGACACATCCTTAGAAAAAAAGTTGTAGAAAAAAATGGCTTCTGCCCCAAGAGGCTTAATCAATTCGTCCATTGAAAGCGGTCAGGGATGTCAAAATTTTAATAAAGTTGGTTTAATTCTAAGGAATTTTTAGGCCCGTGGTGGGAAGGAAGGCTGTTATTTTTTGTTGCTATGGTTATCACTTTGTCTTTGAGATTTAGATTTGATTCTGTATAACACGCGGGTTATTGTGTTTGCTTTTAACTTTTAATGCTACAACAGAAAGCAGATTTAGTTTCGGCATTTAATTTCGAGCGCTGCAAAAATTTTATGCATTTATTCCGAAAGTTTGTCTTTGACGTTATTTTAAATAGTGTCTAGGTAAAATTGTCTGTTTATTTCTATCACATATAGAAATAGGGAGACTTGTAAGTTGGTGAAGCTTGTCAAAAGAGTTCAAGCGTTTCCTGAAACTACTATTAAAAAGTCAACCTCTCTGTCTCTTTAATTGAAAAAACACGATTTGCTTGTCTGCACCTTTGTATCAATGTCTTTGTCTGAAGATAACTTATAAAAGCTAGCACTCTTCAGTTTCTTAAATATAAGTAAAACATTGTACCTATTCTGTAATATATAGGTAACATTCTTTATTTTCTTCGGGATTTATAATTTGCAACAGTTTTTAAATATGTTGCATTAAGAATTTACACGGGTTTCTAAATATTAACAAAAACGTCTGTTGTAGTAGATCATATTGATCCTATACTATTAACTAACTGAGTTTATTATAAGGAGGTGAGGGCCAGAGACACTAAAAAGAGAAAGTTACATTTACAAGTTAAGTAGTAGAGATAATAGTAGTTAATTTTTATTTCAACTATGAGATGATGCCATTTCACTGAAGAAATTTCTAACATTGGAGATACAAAGAAGAAATATTTGGCTGAGCCATTATAAAAAACCTACATACTTATTCATAAGTTCATATATGTTGGCTACACTTAGAAAACTGGTCTGTTTCACTTTCAACTTTAAACTGAAAAATATAACCTCGAAATTCTAACGCATGTAATTGCAAACGATATCTTTATAGATTTAAGCATCATTAGTAATTCTTTTATTAACTAATACAATTAAAATATAATCGTGAAAACAACTCACAATAAAGATGAAGTACACAAACATAAGTTGTTTAAAAATCAAAATTAGCAATAGAATTTAATACATTAGTATTATCAGTAGGTATAATGTTTTATTTTTAAGAATACTCAAAAACATAATGAAAAACTTTTGATTTTTAATGCATAAATAGTTATTATTGTTTGATTTTTTCAATACATTTTCAGTGTTAAATTTCATCTGTTAAATAATTTTTCAATTACAAATTTTTAGTAAAAATAATCTAAAACCTAAACTGTTAATTCAAAATAGTATTGAAAACTATATTATTTATATTTTTTAAATTTAATTCATTCAATATTTGTACTTAAATGAACTGAATTCATGTACTTGAATGATTTGTGTAAAAGGAATAATATTTGATTTCCTATTAATAATTTATTGATATAATAAACAAATTACTATAATTGATAAAAAAGGATTATGTTTTCCAAACAATGTTATTTGATAAGTGATTCCTTAGTCACTCAGGATGAGTACTGTTTAAAATAGCATACCCGTTTACAATATTTTGTAAATTCATTAATAAGTTCAAATTCAATAAAAGGCAATTTACATTGTTCGACTTTGAAGTGTTCGAAGCGTTCTCTTATCATTTTTGAAACTTATCATTACATAACCCGTTGCGCAATCTTTAATATTCTCATATGATGTTTTATGTTATTGTTTGCTGCATTATAATTTATTTATACCTGACCATTTGTTGATAATATTGTATTTACTTGTACTCTGTCGTAAATATTTTATGAAGCACTTTTTTCCCCTGCAGTAAATTTTTAACTGGTGTATAAAACCTTGATATAGGGAAGGTAAGGGGCAGAGAGCGGGTAAGACAAATCTCATGCGCCCATCCTCATGTGACTACACATCCATACACATGAGAAGTTTTGATTGAGTTGCCCGTGGATACGGTACATAGTACGGACCCGATCAGGCAATGTTATTTCCAGGATGTGATTGCAGCGCGTATAGAAGGAGAAACAGGCTATTAAAATAAATGGGAAGACCATTGTAAGGTGCGGTTCCTACCGTTTTATTTGTGCCCTTATTTATTCAATTCTTGTTTGTATGGAGGGAGGGTTATTAGCTCGAATGGGGCCACGACAGAGGATTGATGTTAATATTTATGGCCGGGGATACGAGAAAAAAGAATTGATTGCCAGGACAATATGTTGACGACGGAAATGGGAGATTGTGATGTATTTTCATGGTTCGTGTTCCGTTCTTTGTTTTGTGTGTGGTTGCTTTCGTATACCAATATTCCTGTCGTGGATGATTAAAGATTGAAATTCGGTTCCACGCCATGCCGTAGAAAGTCGATGGTTAGTGTATCTTTTCATTAGAAGAGATTTTTTTGCAGTCTATTAGCTTTAAATATTCATGGATTGCCCTTTCAGGGGAGTGGGTTCGATTCGGAAGCTAGATTAGCGTAGTAATTGGCATTTTGAGGTAAAATATTAACAAAGGAGGCGTGTTTGAAGTGAAGTAATTTATTTCTTGCCGAGTTAGTCGTTGATTACTTTCGAACAAAATGGGAAAAGACAGCGTGAATGTTTAAGCGGGAAATGTATTGGAATATTTTTGCGTATTTAAATAATAAATAAATTTTTAATTAAATATATTTATTATTAAAATAAACTGTCGAAAATATATAATTGTAAAGACACTGCATTAACATATGAGTAGATTAGAATCTGAGATAATCAAGTGACAATGCAAGAAATATTTTTTAATTTAGGTTGGCTAACAAACTTGCCAATGATTTTTTTACTTTAGTGTTCTTGGAACGAGTGTTTCATTTTGCTTTGACTTTCAAAGGTAGTTTACATAAATATAAAACAGATTCCAGAACACACCAAAACCTATTGTTTTTAATTAAATTTTCAGTATAATCAATTTCATTCACCATGCTTAGTAAACTTATCACACATCATCATTCGTATCCCTTGGTTACCACTTTTTATTAATTTTAAATTATAAACAAAAATCATTTTATGGAAAAAGAATAAATTTGAATTTTACTGTTTTCCTCTCTCAGTTTTAATTAATGTTTTCATTGATTTTATAGTATTACAGAATCAAATAAATTATTCATTTATCAGTGTGATTTTGAATACAATTATCTCACTAGTTTCCAAGAATATTCAATATACTCTTTGATAGCTTTCTGTATTCTACAGCTGTGCCATTTTAACTTACTAGTAGTAGGGATTACTTATGAATACAGATACGTTTAAAAACTGAGAGTTTTACCGTTTACTATTATGGAGAAATTAAACGAAGAATTTTTTTGAACATCTAGATTATTAAAACAAGAGTAAATCAGTCCCAAAAATAACAGCAATAAGGATAATCGTGTCAAATAATCCTTTAGGTATAAACGCCCCTCATTTTTATTCTCCAAAACAAAAATAACTATCTCTAAAAACATTAGTATTCGTTATTCCTTCCGTTTTTTATTGTTTAACTCAGAACTAGTTTACTTTTCTAAGAAACAGAGTAATCTCTCCACAAATCCTTTAAGTTGACGTTATGCCTGCGACAAAATTTATGATTTTAATCTACTAAACTCCCCATGAACAAAGAAATCAATTTTCCTGAAAGAAGAAGCGAGAGCACCAATCTGTTTTATTACTCCACATTAAAACTGCAGACGATCTTGGCACGATTTCATTTACAACTCAACTCTTCCCAAGCCAAACAATGGCCTAATTGATCCCCTTATCCCTCTATTAAATTATTTAAAATATCGGAAGAGACTCGCAAAAAAAGATCCTCCCCCTCCTACTACTAATTCTCTCGTTCAAATTATCTTAATGCAGTCCGGGCAATATCTCCAAGTCAGAGATAAGGAATATTAAGCAGACTCGAAATAAGGAAAAGAGTTCCTTATAAATCAGGCACCGCTATCTTGACGTTTTTAATTTTACAATGCATTGCAATTACAATTACTTTTTCGATTTTTGCTCCGGAGTGCAAGGCGGGCTCTCCCTCGGTTATTTATAGGAATGTCGAAAACAATCCAGTCAGTACGGTTTCAAAGTAATTGCGAAATTTCTGCGTCATTTCCCTCTCGGAGAGTTGGTGCCCGGATTTTCGGGGCTTTAACTCGCCCTCCCCTGCGTTTGAGATTATTTTTCGGGAGACGGTTTCCTGGAAAGAATAATTTGATGTACATTGATATCGAAAATTATGTGCCGGAAAAGTTTCTGGGTGGGGGAACAAGGCGAGGGCGTAAGTGTTCTACAAACAGCGATTAATATTTCGTGAGTTTGCACCCCGGTTCTGGCAACAGTGTTTGCACTCGCCGCTTTTTCTTTTGTTCTCATTTTTAGGAAACTTTCCTCAATAAAAGGTTTCTCTTTGCAACTTTATTTCGGGATGGATGGCAACACACTCGAAACGAGTTTCTGACACGATAGAAATTAATCAGAATGAGACTTGTTTTTTATGATCTCTCTCTCGAGTGCGAATAAAAAAGTAAGCAAATATAACTCTTGTTAGAGCATAAATCAAAGAATAAAATTGACACAAATAGGACATTAGGTGTGCATATTGCAACTGCCCTATTTTATACTAGCCTATAAACTAAGCTATTGTATCTATAGATATTGAAGTAAAATTATGAAATAATTAAAGGACTAGATTGTTTAAAATCTAGATAAAAATTGTGACTTAAATTCTAATTCTAATTTTTTTAAGGATTTGGACATTTAGCTTGTGTTTGTTATGAGGAAGGATTAAATGAACACCTTAAGATGTTAAAAAGTTCTTAAAAGTGTAATGATTAATTTATTGATTGGATAACTACTATTTTGAGGTTTAACAATGACTAATTTTTTTTATTAAACTGTAAATTAAAAAAAGAACACAATTACGAGTTCACATAATCACCTGAGATCTCTTGGTCCATGTACGTGACCGTAAATATGAAAAACAAAATTTAAAATTAAGCTTAAATACAAGAAACAATGCATGAAATGAATAAAGTGGCAAACAGGGCGCCAATAAATAATGTATTTGCCATAATGGAGAGTTTGAGTGCAGAACAATACAAAAACATACATTAAACAGAACAGAAGAAATCATCAATATTTTCAACAGTAGACAGATATTCCTTTAATTGTTTTTTTTTAATAAATGTTTGGAATCACTATTTTGAATATGTATTGGTAATTTATTGAAACACTTAGGAGCTATGTAACAAATATTTTTACAGAATATTGACTTTTTGGAGTTAGGAACAAAGTATAATATGTTAGGTTGTCGTAGGTTTACGACATTGCGTTTTTGAAAAATGTTTGAAGTTTAGATAGAGATGGAGGCCAATTTTAAAATAGAAAATACTTTTTACCGAAGTGAAGGTTGGTCGCTCCAGTGAAAATTTACTCTATTTTCGAAAGGAGAAAAATACTACACCACTTATTAGTTTTTGAATGATAACATAGCTCTTCTTCACCAAAAAAAAAAGAGAAAATGGTGCCTTTGACGATTTGACATTTTTGCTCATAAAGCTTTTTACATAGTAAAATAGAATGACGAGGGATTCGGAACTGCTACTATTTGCCTTTGCTTTAAAAACAGATTTCAAAAATCAGAATACAACTAGTATCATGTATTTCCTTTGCCATGATATTTTCTGTCACTCGTGTTTGACACTTCTCCAAAGAAAACACGGAAAATATTCCTTCACTGCCACTTCAAAGGGAGAAAAAACAGGCTCGAAACATGCCTACGCAAGCATTTTCTTACCCGACCCGAAAAACTGCCGATTCGACACAAAATGAAAAATAATCAATTGTAACTACGCATCGTCATTACCATACATATTACCCTAAGAGGGGTTTGGGGAGAGGGTGGAAATGCAAACGACACTGACAAGCGTCTTTCTTCGCCTTCGAACAAAAAAATATACTAAAAGAAAAATATTCCATTCGGAGGTTCTTCCATCTCTTGCATTTTCGGAATGAGACAGCTATCTCTTGATGTTGTGTATGGGTGGTTTACAGCGCAAGCGAAACAAGTACGTTTTGTCGGTATCTGTAACAAGTAGAATGTACTTCTTTTTGTTAAAGAAAACCGAGTTAAATTTATTTTTATAAGAAGGGATTTAGTCCATAACATTATCTGGTTATAATTTGGATTTTTGCGCACCATGATACTGATACTATGATAGATGTGATAACTATGATACTGATATTCTAACTTCGCTGTTTGGGTCCTTTAAAACCGGATTTTTTTAGGAAATGTTAGTTAATAAAAAACTTTGTATCATCGAGTTCATTGTAAAAATTTGAAGATAAAATATTTGGAAAAAAAACTAATTGTTGTTTAATATTATAAAAGCTAGGTTTTTAGCTTATACCTCATCTAGAAATAAACGAAGATCAACTTTTTAACTGAAATTTTCTTATTTTTATTTTCCCATTTTTTTTCTGTATTTTTTGTTTCATTGAGAGTTTTCGTGGATGAGTTTCACCTTAATTAGTTTTCTATCAAACTGGCTGCTTAAAAAATAAAAATAATCTAATAACATTATTTAAAATAAATACGTTGAAACAAATATTCTAAAAATTCACAAAGTAAGGAAAACAACGTTTTAATTTCGATGAAATTTTAACCACTTATGTTCTCTAGATTTTGCAAGATAGGCTAAATTGTCCAACATCCAAACTCTGATATATATATATATATATATATATATATATATATATATACATATATATATGATCGATCATCCAAAGAATTCATCTCCTTTCTCAAAGTTCAGTACAGCAAACAATTACACGAAATATAGGTATAGATAGAGTATAGGTACTACTTTGTTTTTTCTAGTACTCTTAAGTAGCAGATAATTTATACGTAAGTGTTAAATCTTAAAATCATACATATGGATTAAATGCATTTGAAATTAAAAAAAAAAGGATTGATGTATTCAATCCAAAGAAGTTCTCGATATCCAATAATTGTATCGATGTTATATAATTATCAATATTACCATCATTCGTTATTATGATAAAAAACCATATCAGACTCTGCTCACTTGAGCTCTGATCCCCCACACGTTCAATTCGAGCGTTCGACTGGAGGAAATATCGTTTGCAACACCCCTTTCGAAAAACGCAATTCGCCCCAGCAACCCCCTACTCAAACCCGATCTTTCTGCTCACGGTTGTTTTCCCCCCCTAGCACCCGTGTGTACACGAAGAGCTTTCTTGCAAAGGGAAAAGGTCGACGAACTAGTAGATGAATAAGGAGGAGCAGGAAGGAATTTCTGGGGAGCTAAGAAGAGGGGATTTGAATGTTTAGGAAGAGGAAGAAGGAGGATGTGAGGGATGAGATGAGGATCAAAGGAAGTAGACTTCAGAAGTACTAGAATGAGGAGACAGTTCTGGATAAAATAAGATTGAAGGGAGGTAGTATTTGAAAGGGGGGGTTGTGTTTTTGGATGGGAGAAGTTGGTTAATACAGTTAAGTGTCTTTGGTGCACATTGGAATGCGTTGTGTAGAATCGTTTATATTTTTAGGTTAGAAATTTGTCGTAAGACTCAGGTAGGGGAAATTCTAAGTAGGCAGATTTCTTTCAGGAACAGAAGTTTATGATATAATATCATAAACTGATCATGGAGTTTGTATATGGTAGTTTGTGTGTGTGTGGAAACTGCTGATGTATGTAAATGCAATGGGATATATTAATATACTAACGCGAAATACTATCTATTTCATTTCAAATTCAAAGACAAAGTATAATACCTCATTCAGATTATAAGTGTATTTACATTTTATCGGATAGTTTAGTTAATTTGTTTAAAAACCCTTTAAAAAGAACGAGTAAAAACCCTTTAATTGAAAGTTATAATAATTTTTATTTCCACAACAAACTGTTCAGTACTGGGATATGTCTTCTTTTTGTTAAAGATAATCGTTAATTCAACAAACCTTTCATTACTAAGACTCAATTAATATCTTTATTTAGCTAAGAATTTTAAGTACTCATTTATAAACCTATTATACAAAGCAATCATTCGCAATACTGATGTTGGATAATTTTTGATCTTTAACTTTCAAAATCGTTCGAAAAAATCCTATTCTCTAGGAATATTCCATTGAAGTTAATATACAATCAAGAGGTTAAATTTAGATGTTTTCTTTTTCTTAAGTAGAAAATTTTGCTGAATATATGAAGGATTGCTAGCAGTGAGTAAAATAAATATTGTGACTGAGTTTTGTTTTTGAAATTATCTTTTGGATTATAACTTGCAGAAAGTTCTCATAAAGTATTTTTCAAGAAAGCAAATATGAATTTCAATTAATAAAGATTTAATTATTTTTCAGTTTATTCTATAGCTTATAATTTTCAAAGCCAAGGTAAATATGCATCTAGTGTTAAAAAAATGTCAATATTTTCCAGTTGCAAAGCCTATAAATTCTCTTACATACCCTATCGTGTGACTAAGTTTTTGGAATTCTTAGGTAATTACACATCACAGGGAGGAAACTGAATGCTTTATGCAGCATAAGCATTATTAACAACATTTTTAATCCACACAAATCCCTTGTTTGGACACATCCAATGTTGTTTACCTACATAGAGAACACTTAAAAAGCTAATATAAATTCATCAAATCCTTACGAATCCTCTAATATTTCCTTCCAGAGAAAGCTCCCCATAAAACGAAGAAACATTCTCTCCGCTCCGGCTTATTGGAATTTAATCCCCTTCCAATAGAAAGCCGAACATATTTTGCTGAGTCTGCAGGGAACGTAGACATTCTTTCATACGTCTAATTTATCGAGCTTTGGAGCGTGCCCCACTCCTTCACTGTTATTGGTACTTGAGAAGATTCGGGCATTTTTCTGGAAACGGGTCAGCTAATTCTGGGAAATCTCCTGTTAATTAATTTTAAGACATTTTGCTGAGTCATCCTTTTATGGATCGTTATGAATTCCTGTCTCTAAACCTGCATGTTTCTTCTTGATTGGAGATTTGTTCGCTAATCCCGAGTTTTGCAAATGGATGTCTTGCGCCATTTTGTTTTTGCGAAGTGCCGTTGATGGATCTTAAACCGCTTATATCACAGCACTGTGATTGGCTTGATTCGTTTCCGGGAAAGTCTTTTATGAGATTACAGTTCAGTTTTTATTCTTTCTCTGTCAAAATGTTTCATCTTCTTGATAATTTTGTTTGTGGATGTGAGGGAACTTTCTTTCTGGGGAATTAGAGCTCTTTTCCAAGTTAATGATGAATACAATTTGAGATTTTTACGTAATTTTCTTTCGAAGATGCAGTTTTTGATGGGTAAATATTGCTGTTTGCTAAATCTGTTTACGTTTCGCTAATTTGTGTTTGCATGTCACAAATATTTTGAAAGATCAAAACTTTAAAAATTGTATTTACAAATATCCTTTCAAAATTCCTAACAGATTAAACATAATTTTGCTAATAATAAGCTTTGGAAAAAAATGTTCAGAAATGTTATTCGTTTACTTTAATCTTTATTCGTAATTTCCAGTTTCGTATTGATCCAATTCAATGGATGTATAAATTTTTATCTTCAAGGAAAATAAAATTCATTACTTCCATGAATTGAATTCAGTTAATTCTTGTGAACAAAATGAGGAGAAATGTCACAGTTTTTATTTGTGGTTTTACATTTCAATTTTTACACCTGAGTCTCGATTAAATAGGTTAACTTTTGTATTTTTACATTAGTAAGAGGAAGAAAATGAAGTTTAAGGTACATTTTTAAGTGGGGTTCCGTACAGAAAATAGAAAAATAAAAACGTGTGTTGAGTTAAAGCTGGAGAATCCGATACCGTTGTATACATAGTTCTGTACATTGTTATACTTAAAAATCTGGTTAAAATAGTTCAAATAATTTTTGTAGACGTATAAATTACATCCGTACTTTGTATTGTAAGTAAACACTAGGTAAACACTTAAACTAAAAAACTATATTATATGCGTTATACATCAAGAAAATACTTTTTAAGATTTAAGAAATTAAAATAAATAAATATAAAAGATCACATTTTTAAAAACTTTTATTTATTCCAAATACTACATAAAATAATTAAAAATTTGCCTAAACTTGGGAAAGTATTATAATGTTCAATATTGGAAAACCATGTTATTTTATGAAGCTATGCAAACCAGGTACACCCGTTAACTCATAAGGGTTGGAAACATATTATTCATAACTTTATTCTAGTGAAAAATTCATTGCATCATTAAACCCTCCGTTACCAAGAAGCGTTTAAAAAAACTTCATTTCCAAATTTCCCAAATCCATTAAGAACTGTCTAATGCGGTGATATCAAATCCAACAGAAAACGATATAAAACCAAAGCAATAAATACCTCCTTTTATGGCATCTCCATTTCCATTGTAGAATCCCGGGTCTGTTTTTATCTCAAGTAGGTTTAAAACAGACCATCAGGAAAAGAATGGGGTCAAAAATTGCAAGGAGCTTTTTTTCCAGCCTCCGCTGAAAGCAAAAATATATTATGGATCATTTACAGTTTTTGGAAGAAAGAGTTTTACGTCCTTAAAGAAAAGAATTAAGTTTTTCTCCTTTCTTCCACCCCATCTCGGAGATTTCCCAAGGAAAGTGGACTTTTGTTCTTTTCCCATGATGCATCGCGAATTCGCCATTTTGTTCATTGAATAGTTTGTTTCGTCTGTTGTCAATTTATCGGACATCTTCTTCCTGTTTTAAAAATCAGTGTTCCTTCTTCCATCCCACCATTTTTTTTTCCTCACGAGTGTGTATTTTGAAATATTCCAAAAAAGGGGGAGGGGATGAATTCTTTCTCCTTCGCACGGTTGCATTTTTGAGACGTAAAATTAGTCTGGTATAAAGCCATATGGAATTCGGCCAAATCATGAGGGAGGACGTAACTTTTAAATGCGAAAATTCGAAGGAAAGAACAAAAGAAAGAAAACTCGGACCTGCACGCATTGTGAATTTCGCCCCGAATTTAACGAAACAAACCGGAAAAATCCGAGCTTGTTGTCGTTAGAAATTATGACCATTCACTGGCAGCTGGTGGATTGAAATCTTTCGCAAGTGAATGCTTCTAGAGTAATAATGCTTCGAAAAAAGTTCGATCCCTGTACGGCATAATTCTTTTTCTTAAGAATGCGAAACAAAGGAAACTTAATGGAACCGGGGAATGCATGTATCCTTTCATTCCGAGTTATAGCGTACGATGGGAAAAATTCGGTTCCTCCTTTTTTTTTTCAACCAATGAGGACATTTCTGATGTAGAACGGGTTCTCTTCCTATTTGTTGAAAATTTTTTGAGTGGCTTTGTTTTCCTGGAGATGAGAATGGGTGATTGATTTTAACAAATGAGTTAGTCACAAGTCATTACGAAAATGATGTCTATTATTCTTGTTTCGTCCTAATGTCTAAATCCACACTGGATTAAAAAATTAGATTCTTAAATGTTTTTCCCCCTGGTGCATGATAGATAGAAGGAGTTTGAGTTGATTGCCGGACTTTATCTTCAAATTTATTCTTCTGTGTTTTAAGCTTTTTCTAAATTTTATGTGTATTTTTGCTTATGAAGAATTATCTTTTTTTCTCTTTTAAATCTAAAGGAAATCGTATCTATCAGCTACCAAGCATTTAAAAATCTACATAACTTGGAACTAAGGTAAAAAGTATACACGCATTATAGTATACACGCAAAGTATATACGCATACAAAGTATAAACTTAAGTAAAAAACCCTTACATATACGAAGTCAAAAATATATCTTAAACAAAATATATTATTTAAAGTTGAAAAGTCTTTCAGAATAATAAAAGGCTATAAAAATCTTTCAAAAGTTATTATCATTAAATTAAATTAGATATATTATTAATAATAAAAATAGACGAATCATTTTTTACTTGAAGTCTATTCAATAGATACGTACATTCGGTGTATACGAAATACTGTTTCAAGAATAGAAATGGTAAAAATCCCCTCCGAGTCTGAATAAAAAGATAACTTTGGCATGTTTTTGCTTTCTGATTTATACATGTGCCATTTCCATGTTGACAGGTATGAGAACTACAGCACGTGGAAGGCATAGACAATGTATCTTTTTCTCTGTTATGGCAGTCGGGAAAAGAACCGGGTCTGTTTTGTTGCGAGTAGTGAGTGGTTTTGAGGTTAACTGTTTGGATTAGGTTACAGAGAAAGAATGAAAAATCTTTTTAGTTTGAATAAATATGTATTGAGAGATACTGAGTTGCAGTTGTATTGAAATATCCAGAACTTTTGTAATCTTTTTTGCGGAAATTGCTTCCTTTGAGTTTATTAACTTTGTAAACGCATAAAGTTTATTATAACACGTATGTTTGTTCTCAGGTTGGCTATGACTTTTAGTCTTTTTTTTATATTTTACTGAGAGATACTAATAACTTTACACCTGGACATGATTTTTATAAAATGAAATGCCTTTTTTTTTTAGAAAAGTTGGAATATAGAATTCATTTATGAAGGGAACTCTACCGCCTGAATTGTAATGATAAAAAGATCTTTCGGGCTAATAGGCTGAGGTCTACGGATATAAAATCTGAAAGTTTTTGCTCGAGTTTAGAGAAAATCATCAATGGTGAGTACTATATATAAAATTGTCACTCTTTATATTTGTCAACTGGACAGGGGTTTGTAATGTAATGCAAATTAACCTATCGCATGTTTTTTTGTAATTTTAGTAGAAGCTCTTATAAAAACCAGTCTCACTTTTTGATCGAGTTCAGTTTGGTGAAAGTTGTCGCCAAATTAGCACTGTTTGATTACCGATAAATATTTGTCATGTGTTTTGTATAAACAACATATAGGCTTTAAAATAGTGCCAACTTGGATACCGTTAAGGACTTTCGCCAAAGTTAACTTTTTCAAAAGATGAGACGACTCGTTTTTGTAAGAGGTTCTACTGTATTTAATTGCTCTCGAATTTCTATACTTTTTTCACAGTATAATTTTTTAAAAAGAAGATTTCGTGTGCAAAATGAAATATTTTGCATGGATAAATAGATTCAAAACCCAACTTTAAGTTCCTGCTCATGTCAGGAAACCTCACCTCAAACCCCGGATTATAGCCCCTACTCCCAACCCCTCCCTCAATAAGTCCTCCCCTCAAAGATCACCCCATCGGATCAATTCCGTAGTTCGCAATCCGGTGTCTCCCAGAAAACAAAGCTAAAACGCCCATTCCGTACCGAAAACGACAATAATAATAAAAAAAAAACCTCCGAAGCGGGTGGAACTTTGCGAAAAAGACGAAACGCCGCGGTTGAAACTGCGGGGCCGTTAAGTTTTGGAAGGGTGGCCATTAAAGACCTAGATAAAGACGAATGGCTGTATTCACGGTGTCAGATGTAATTTGAACAAATGGCCGTACTATGGAGATGGGTCGCAATAAAATAGATTGTTCTGATGTTTTATTCCCTTTATTTTACTATTTATACGGTCTTCGACGCCATTTTTTAAATGGAAGATACTTTGAGTCTATCATTTCCCCAGTTGCAGCTTTCTTGCTCTTTCTGGAATCGAATGTCGTGGTATTTGCTGAGTGAGTCCCCTATCGCTGAGACGTTCACTTTTTAAAGTAGCGTATCTTGACTTAGAGTAGGCTTAGCTGTGATTGAAAATGTATGAGAGAGTTTTTCAACTTTGTTGAATCTGTACTAAATATTCGGATATTGAATATCCCTTTGAGAAGATTTAGTTCTTATCAATCTGTAATGTCAAGGCTACCCGCAAATCAAACTTCGTATAAATATACCATCAATCATCATTACAGTTTCATAAATTGAAGATTGGGGTATTTGTTTATTCCTAGATTAAGATGCCTTTCTATACCTGCGGAAATCCTTTTTTAATTGGAAATTTGACTTAGCTTAGTATATAAAATTATTATATTAAATGCTATTATATCAAATTATAATTATTGTATAAAAAAGTATTATATTATATTAAATTATTTAGTATATTAATTGCTTTTGAAAAATATGAATTTGTGGCAGAAGCCATGGTAAGATATCTAATTGGAAATCATATGATTTTCAATGTATAGTCCTTAATCGTATTTGTTTCCATCTGTATTTAAGCCCTGGTTGAATTAGCTTACAATAGCAATAGATCATTCGCACATGACGTCACTTGGAGGACAAAATCAACGTTGCTAAGGCTGTTGTTAGGGGCGGGACATAGAAGTATCCAATAGCAGCATTCGCACATGACGTCACTTGGCGAATAAACAACGTTGCTAAGGCCGTTGTTAGGCAGAGTCATGTGATTGAAAATACTCTATTGAGTGTGCTTCCCACCAATTACATTCATAAAAAATAAATTTTGGCTTGAGTTTATTAAGGTTTAAAAATTAAAAACATAATAATTATGAAATTTTTTAATTTGTTTGAGTTAATGGATAAAATAAAACGACAGTTTAGCAAAATATACACACTTTAGAAGAGAACCATTAAATTATTCCACCAAAAGCATTTTTGTAAACTTCTGAGGAAAGGAGAAAATAAATGGAGTAATGAATGAATTCTACTATTTATTCAAGCAGTATTCACAACTTCTCCAACCCAGAATTTATTCATCAAGTTGTTGCTCTGATATGGAAGTTAAGGCTTCCTTTAACGAAGTTAAAGCTTCCTTTCTCATCTCATCCTATCAAAAATTCTCCACATGCGGCCAAGTATCACTTTAAGAGTAACATCTTCGCCAAAATCTGGTAGAAATATAATCCTACTCAAGTCTAAAAGCTCATCAAAAGTGCATGTGTAACTTTACCGACAAACATACCAAACCCCACGCATTACTTAAACCTAAACTTCACATCCAGGGTTTTACGCCGTTTCAAAAGTTCTAATAACAGCAGTATAAAACTCGAGGATGATAACTTGGTTCTCCGGCATTAACAAATATTCTCATATAACTCAAGACACCATTTTTCGAGGCATCACGAAACCTCTCAAACTTAGCGTTAGTTAACCGTCCGCTTTTGTTCAACGAAGAATGGCCTGACTCCTCTAGTCCTGGTAGCCCCGGAATTTCTAAAGGATTCAATGGAAATCTGGGGCGGTCCAGGATTGTTAAAACCCCATTAGTACCCGATCCTGTGCTAGTCACACATCCAAACAGCACAAAGCTAGCTATCCATTAAGAAACTCGACCCAACTGCCGCCTTTTAAAAGAGAAACTTTCTCGCACCGCGTTAGGTAGCGCTGCCATCGCATCCATCACGTTGCCATTCATCAAATAATAAGTACATTAATATGTTCCACGGCAATCATGGCGTCTGATTAATGCTCCCGCGCTCCAATCCGGAGGGAGTCTCAAACCAAAGAGTAAACAAAGCTTAAGCAGTTAATTTATTCAGTCCTTCCAGCGCGAGTCCATTTATCACTGCCTGTTGCAAATGGGGGGTGGACACGACTGCGACCCCGTTTCTTAATAGCAACGGAAATGGAAGATTCGGGTTTTCTAATTGTCTTCGAATGGGGCGATCGGGACGGAATAAAAAGGAGGGTTTTGGAATCTTAAGTAAGGGGAATGAGTTGTAAGGAGCAGTGGGTAATTATTAATAAGACCGGAATCCGAGTCTCCTTTATTTTAAAAATAATTAAGTTTTTTTTTTGTTCTTTGGAGGGACAGTGAGGGTGATTTATGGGGGAAGTTATAAATCAGGAGTTGGGAGTTCTCTTTCTCTCAGGGAAGGTTCGATTACATGAATTAATTAATATCCTCTGGTTTAATTTTCGTCGCGAAAGAATGATTACTTTTTGTCGTGGAGATGTAAGTAATGGTGGGGCTTGATTGGGAGTTTTGGACATTTGTGCTTTGAATAGGTATTGCGGGTGGACTTTTTAGAGGGGTATTTTGCTTTTATTTTTTAGGTTGAGAGAAGAATATGATATGTTCAATGAAAAGAGTGTCAAATATAATGAGTAGATGAAGATATAATAATAAACTAAATGAAAAAGTAAAAACCTTTATGCTGGAAATTTACGTGTAAAAATATATACCGCCAAAAGTTTCTCTTTTAAAAGTAGTGGATAGATTTCTTGGTTGAATGCTGTGTAGCTACCCTGCCGAAAGACAACTACGGCAGTAAAACTGGTTTTACAGAACTCGCCTCTCTCATTTTCCAATCCCAATTCGTAAGGTGTGAGCTTGAGTTCTGATTGGGTTTTCAGATGGTCGTCATTTTTGTTATGGAATTACCTGTCGCTTTACGAATGCTCTGATTGGTCATGAAATGGAGATGAAAATCTCTTGGAGTAGGATTAGAAAATGTACTCTCACTACCAGTACCCAGACATTTTTTTGGATAGACTACAATACTTCTTTCATTTTTGATTTGAAGGGTTAACTAAATTTCAGAGATTTTTCTTTTATAGGATTATTAAGAAAAAAATATTCATTTATTAAATTATTAGAAGCCCAATGAAATTTAAAAAATTGTCATTATTTTATCTAATGTAATATTGGTCTTAAATTTTTGTAGCTGGAAATCAGAGATTTAAAAAAAATAACAGGAAATGAGAAATAAATAATTTCTCTTAAAGATTAAAAATTTATTGATTTATGATTTAGATTAAGGTTTTTATTATTCTGATAACTTTATATATTTTATATCTATTTCTGAATTACCTATTTCAAATGTTAAGTCCCAATAGTACATATGTATTCAGATATATTGTGAATTCTGAGTTATATATATCCCCTCTCTTTTTCATTTCTCCTAGGGATTAGGTGTCATCTTACAAACTTATTCAACCTCTAAAACCCAACATTTTATGAAAAATTCCCCTTCTAAGTTTAACTATTGCTACCTTGGGGTAACTTTTACCTTACACACACTTATTTTTAACCTACTCTAACTAGTGAACAGCGCAAAGGGATTCCATAAAATACTCTAAAAACTAGTCTTTCTCTTTCCAAGTGGAGTTATTTCACAGAAAAAGAGAGCACAATAACGAAATCGTTAAAGACGGGAAATCTAAGAGGTTACCGGGGAAGGTAAGAGCAAAAATAATATCTTAGTAAAGCTAAATTTACTGGGAGGATATAAAGTAAGAAGTAATCTCCTTTCTCAATGCTATAATAAAAGCCAAAGCGCTGTACGAACCTCTACCCAACTAAGAGAATAGTTTTCTCGAGAAATTATTAGAAGCTTTGATGTGGCAAAGTTTTCGTCCCTTTCCTCCTGAGAAATATACTTCGGTAAATCATGTTACAGAATTGAGTTTATATTAAAAAGAAAGAAAAGTAGGGGAGGGATATTGTTATCTCGTAATACGTAGAGGTGGGATTTATTTCTATAGAGGTTTGGACATTTTTTTCCTTTTCTTCTTTTCGTTTTTTTTCCAGAAAGTTTTGTTGTCGAGGAAATCGCATTAGAATGGAATACATTTCGGAAACCAAATCCCATTTCCTTAAAAAAAATGCAATTATTTTTTGGTTTGTGCGTTTTGGTGGAGGTTGCTTTTATCCAGCTTCAGGGCAAATCACAACTGGGAGAGAGTATTTATACACTTACGATTACATTTCCGATGAGGCATACCTAATAATGTGTCTTCTCGAAAAGATTAGGAGGTGTATATGTGCTCTTCTTTAAGCCCGTTTATCATTTTGGATAATAAAAATTTATTTTGATTGATTAGAGTTGATTTAATGTTAGATTTCGGAGTAAACGGTACAACACAAGGTTAGTAGAATAAAGGTACAATGATGGTTTTACTTACAAATGATGGAATGAAACGTATTAAAAGAAAATATAGTATGTATTTAATCGAAAGTCAAGATATTTAAGCATATTCTTAATCATTTCATTATTTAATATTATTTATCATTCCTTTGTATATTTTATCCCTTCTTTCATATGCTTTTAGAAAACTTCAATTTATTTATTAATTACCTAATAATAGGGACAAATATCTATACTTAGCCTTCTATAGTCCCCTTTAGTCTTCTAACCCACGGATCCTGGGACGCACATTCATAAAAACACCCGATCCTAAAATATCTAGCCCCCTCAAATGTATCTACCTCTAGTTTCACACAACTATCTCAGTCAGCTTCATTTCTCCCCTCCAAAATAATCGCCTCGTCTTTCAAAACCCCGTCACCCTTTTACTTTCACATTGTCTCTGCAAAAGCTGTACACACTTTTAATTGCTGTAACCTTATTATACAAGTCTCCAAAGAAACCATACCGCTTTAATAAACCCCTCTTCAATATCCCCGCTTCTTATTTAAGAGCTTAAAACCTCTCGAACTCCCCCATTACGGCAATTTACACCCACCTTTCCCGGACACCCCATAATTACACAGACCCCCTTCTCCCCAATAAACAATACCACCCCACACCTCAGGGGCGCAAAAACCGGGCGCAATATTTCCCCAGCGCCCCTCGGGTCGTGCCCTTTATGGGCCGCCCCGACAGCCCCGATTCTATAAATCAGCCCTTGCCGGGGCGTGCGAGTGTCACTTTTATGACCGCCGGGGAGGGGCGGGATAATGTCAAAAGTTTGGAAGGAAGAGTTCTCAAAATCGTCTGATTTCCAATTATCGGGATCCTTGTTGGGGGTTGATGGAGTGACCCCCGGGGTGGTCGTTTTGGCGATGGCCGATTCGATTAAGTGATTTGGGGCTGTAATAGGTGTGGGTCCTTTTCTTTTGATGGCGGCCGACTTGATTGGGGGTTGGGTTTAAAGTGCTGGAGGGGGATTTTTTTTTGTTGAATTTTAGAAAGGTTTTTTTTTTGTGCATTTATACGAATTTGAGTGCTGTTGTACACTCTCCTGTTTCGTTTTTTTTTCAATAAATATTTTTTTTTATTTATCTACCACCATACAGATATAAAAGGTCCATTTACGTGGTAGGAAAAAACACGCACACTAGTAACACAATAAAATTAAAAAGACAATTCGAAAGCCAATTGGAAGCAAAGAGCACCATTAATAAACCCAACCAACCAACAATTCAAATGCACACAGAAAAGAATATGCAGATTAAAACACGCATATAATAATTACAGAATCAAATAAATAGCAAACACTGGCTTAAATTACAGTATCATAATGAACAGTAAAATATCTTTTTAATTTACAAAAACTATTGAAAAAAATATCAGTATCCGGTGGACTGTTGACAATTTTAATAAACTTTGTTATTAGTTGAATAATTAAATAATTAAAAAAAGAATCAAAGAAAATAGTTTCATTTCTTGTAAAATGTTGAGGGAGAGTTAGACTAAATTCTTAATCGAAACCTTTTGAATCGAATCCTTTGGACCCTTTGGAGAAGTTAAGCTACTTTAATAGCCCTGAAGGAATCCATTTTATCATAGTCTCTATCCTTGCAATATGATGCATTATTTTACCCTAAAAGTGCTTACGGACTGCACGATACTTTTTTGTTTTAATTAAATGAGAAGAATGAGGGATTACCTAATCTAGGATTGTTTTTCTATTTTGAAATGAGATAAATTCGAAATTTACGCGAGGAATGTATTCTGATATAAACATTTGACTCTACTAGTTTCCACACAACCTCGCGAATGAAATTGTACGGATATATGGTAAATTGTACGGTCTTTATTATTGAGAGAGATACAATTAAATAACATTATTTTTTGAAACTCTCGGATATTATACGTATTCTTAAAAATTCAATTTTATAATTTACGAATATTTAAGGGGGGAAATAGTAAGCTTTACGATAACTAAACAAAATCTAAACGGCTAAATATTCTTCATAAAGTGATCTCCAACCAATTATACTGTTGAGCAAAAATACTTGAACAAAACATAAATTTTTAAAATTTCTAATTCAATCATTTAAATCTTCTAAAAATTTTTATAAATGTATAGTTTTCTATTTCTCTCAGAAATTCAGAAGTTATTGTCAAATCTTTACAATATCTTCTAGTAATACTTCATTCTAAATACACAAGATGGAATAAAACCATCTCGTAGACTTACCCACTGTACAAAGTATCAAAACATGAAATAATACTTGAAATCAAAGTATTATACTTAGATAAGATAATTACTTTAACGGATATTTCTATAAACTAAAATTTAAATCTATTTTATACAGAAATTTAAGTCACTAAAATATACAGTAGTTTTCTTAAAACGTTTATACAGCGCTGTTTGAAATTTTTCTTTAGTTCTTATACGTTAAAATTCAAAGTTCAGGCATTCAAATTTCTCTTTTCTCGACGTAATGTGCCTATTACGTGAGAAAACCATGCATAGCAAGCTCATTGCTATACTTTATTCACCTCTCTCAAAATGCAAACCTTTTCACTAAGCTAATTCAAGCATAAAACCGTTTTAACTCTGTTTTTATTATAAGACTAACCATAACTTTAGTTGTGTACTTAAGAACAAATGAGGAAGGTTGTGTTTTAGAAGTGAAACTTCTTTACGAAATGAATTTTAGAGTTTGCCTTATTTCTCTTACAGTTAAACTTTCGGTTGCGTTATTCTTAAATTGCAGATGTAGAAAAAAATACAAATACGGTCATCAATACTTATTAAAACATTTACTTGTTTATTGGAATTATTGTGTACTATGTGTACACAACTATGCATGTTATTGTTATGAATGAAACACTTTCAATAGCTCTTAATAAATTAGCAGCGTGTTAGGAGAAGATAAGTGATTTCACAACAAATAATCAATCATGTTCAATATTTTCGCAATATTCTCTGGAATTTCGATGAACAAACTAGGATTTGCCTAAACAAATTTTGTCTAAAGATTCATAGAATGATTTAATTTTCCGAATTAAAGACGTTGTTCGTTTTTTTATCATACCCCCATAGTAGATGTTCAAAATTATTCAAGGTGTTATTAAAATTAATATGAATAGTTTTGATTCGATAATTTTATAAGTATGAAAATGTAAAGGATGTTTTCAGTGTAATCAGTTTATCAATCATTCTTTTTAATTCAATTTGTGGGTCATTCTACCGGACATCATCATTGAACACGGAATCCCGTGAATTTTTTGTCTTAAAAGGGTGCAGAGACTGAAAACCATTTTTATTCCGATTTTCCCCCGGATTTTACAGATATTACAAAAGTGTACTGCCTTTTTACCCACTCATTTGTCGTGTATGTATTTGTCGTGTCGTATTTGTTATATGTATGTATAAGGATTTATATTCTTTGTATTTCAACGTATGTTCTTTTTTGGAGAACTCTGCGTTTTAATTTTCAGACATTAATCAAATACTGCAGTGGATATACTTTTCTGGTAGTTTGAAATGTACCAACGGTAAAAAGTACTAAACTAAATAAATCAGAAATATTTATTACTAGCATAAAATGTATATTCTTATTAAATACGAAAAGAAAGTTGACATGGCAGAGGGACAATTTATTGTATATATTTCCCCGTATTTTAATTTAAAGCCACATAAACATGTAGCTTTAGCCAAAATTTCAAGACATACTTTATATTGCAAAAATAAAATTTACTTTATTCATTACGTTAGGAATTCAGGGTATACGTTTACATAATAAGCAAGAATAAAATCTAAAAGAGTTCAAAGAGGAAAATAATAAAGACATTTCTTTGAATAAATCTTACTTTTGGGAAGTTAAGTAAAATGTGAAATGAGATATTTTAATACATGTCTTCAAAAGGAGAAGATATCAAAAGGAAGTATGAAGAAAAAGTAAAGCATTTCTATGTAATATATTAATTTCTTTTTTGAAATAAAGCGAGTTATATTTCATGCTAGAGTCAAATTTTTAATTAAATTTTCAGTTCAAAGAATTTCGCCTGCCTAAAAAAGTTCATTTTATAATGGGGAATCGCATACCTATTGTACAGTTAAGAAATATTTAGTTATAAAAAGTAAAGCGAATATTTCTTTAACCAAAGTTTTAATTCCTTTAAAAAAACTTACTTTATTAAACAGTAAAATATTTCTTGTGCCATTCACACAAAAATAATTTTACGACTTTTCATGATAACGTAAAAAAAAGTTGTGTTTCTTAGTACTATCTTAGTAAACTGTTCTAAGTATTATGTATGAATAATTCTAAAAATAATGGCATGGATAGGAAAAAAATATATATAATCTATTTATATATCTATTAATAAAGTATACAGGGTGTCCCAAGATAAGTGGCTACCCCTTTAGTTTTTGAAACCCTACAGATATAGTCATAAAAGTAGTGTCTATAGTAAAGTGACCATGCCCTATCCGATGCAACAACTTTCAACGCCCCTAGCGGCAATGTTAGGAGTTATAATTTTTATTTTTAAAAGCTTTAGATATTTTCTAAATTAGTTAGTTACAATGTTTACAATGTTGTAAAGCAACATCCATTTAGTACGGAAACCTTTTCAGAGAAATTATTTGAATAGAACACCTTAAATGCACGCTAAATTAAGTAGAATTTCCCAAGTTTTTACCTCCTAAAACGCTCCTCAAAAACACGAAAATGAGAATGATTTGTAATGGCTAACTTGTTTTAAAGAAAATTTTAAGGTGTTTATTTTTGTACTAAATTTGACTATATTCAAAATAATTTATTTCAATATATGTTTTATGAAATAAAACTTGAAAATACAATATTAGTGTGACCACTCATTTGAAAGGAAATTTTACAAGGTTTAATTTCATACTAAATTTGACTATCATCGAAATAATTTATTTCACGATTTCTTTTTAAATAAAAAAACCCCTAAAAAGTACAATATTAGTGTGGCAACTCGTTTTAAAGGAAATTTTACGAGGTTTAATTTTAAACTAAATTTGACTATCTTCGAAATCATTTATTTTTCAAGATATTTTTATAAAAAACTCAAACCTTGAGTTTCCTACAGGGATGGAACAAATGGCATATATTTTTATCTGTTTTTCTTTGTTATTCAATTTTATAATGGGGGCAAGACGTTTGGTTCATTATGTATTATAATTTATTAATTATTAAAACTATATATTTTTATGTAATTTTTAATATAATTTTCTTATGATCACATGCTTTTGAATTAATCATCTAGTACATTACTTTCTGTGTGGTGAATAAAATGTTTTTTTAATGACTAATAAAAGTTTATTTGAATAATTCAATTTTGAATTTGATCTTACATATTTTCATGAATTAACTGTGGGTATTTTTAATACTCAGGGCTAAAAGAGAGATATAAAATAACTGATTTTGTTTCATTATTAACATTTTCACTTCGTAGAATCAACTGTCATGCAAAATTATCTTTCACTTTTATAGAAAGCGAAAAGAGTAGCAAACTAAATCAATAATCTAGTATCGAAGCTAATTTTAGTTGTTAGATCCTAATAATTATCGATTTTTACCATGTGCATTTGCATATTAGCATTCCAAAATTCAGTTACTTTCTCTGTAAGTAGTAACTGAACAAACCTTTTCAAAAGAGCACAGGCCTCATATCTACTTGCGTTTTTTTTTTTCAAAGCACACAAATCAATGGAAAAGGTCAAAGAGCAGCGTCAAAGATTTCATTTTGGGAGTCTTTTGAATCACTTTTTGACTTTAGGCAATTGTAAATTTTTTGAATCGTGTCTAAAGGGATCTCTGTGGGAAAAGTAGCGTCATCTTTCAAAATGTATTTGTTTCCTCTGTTTAAACCTCTTTATATATTGGAAGTCGTGGGAGTTTTCTTTAGTCCTCAATCTTCTTATTAAACTACTATTAATGGAAAGTTAATAGTTCTAAATACAGCATCTTTAATTTTTTTTTATAAAACACAAATAATATAATAACACCTTATGGTCTTACATAGTTAAAAAAAAACCTAATAAGAATGACATTGATGTACCAAAGAAAAGTAGTTTCGACATTGCATCAGTCCGTTTTTCAACAAAAATAGAAATAAAAAACAAAAAGTTTGGGTAGGGTAGTTATCAGTAGGTATAGTGAAAGTTTTGCTTGTGAATATTCATTATGTATTCTAGTAAACCACATATTAAAAAGAAAGATTTAACGATTGCTGAATAGAATAAATCACTGTCATTCGTGATTTAGAAAGTAAACTTTTATGCCATTTACTGGACCTGGAAATTAAGTTGAAAGTTGATTTTTTTTATTCGAAATAATGAATAATTCAGAGTTTTTTTAAGTGGTCCCTATCTTTGAAATATCCAAGTTTCCCTATTCTGGTATTACATGAAAGAAAATATTTCCTTTGTTTTACAAAAAGCTTTTTGTACCTGAGCGATATTAAAATAATTATGTTCATCCTTAGAAAAAGATGGAATAAACTAAAAAAAAATAACTCATAATTTGTTATTTTCCCCATGGTAACTATTTCAATAAACATCGTTCTCAGTCTTCTAGGAATTCCTCATAATAATTTCAAATAAAGTAATTATTTCTAGTTAGTTATTTTAAATTATTATACTAATTAAAAGCAGATGGATTCACAATAGCTGGAATGTTTCAATGTCTCTTGAGTATGCAGACAAGGTTTTTTCTAATGAGGTATTCATGATTTTAAGAGTTATTTAACTTGAAAAGCAGCTAATATAATTGGAATACATATTGTAATTTTTTTTTTGTTCCCTAAAGTTATTTTTATTTAATTATATTTCAGTAATGCTTAGGTAACTTATCAGTAATGTTTTTCATCTTAATACAATTAAACGTAAAGTATATTTCGAATTAACTTTTCACTTTAGAAAAACACGATGATGAAAATTTTTCTCTAGGGCTTTGAAGTAATTTAGGTGGAAAGTTACAATCTTTTTTTCTCAATATAACGGTTTTTATAGGGATTAACCATCTATGGATTCCATTATTAACATATTATTAAAGTCTCGTATAAGTTACCTCTTTTTATTATTGTTTATTGAATTCTGTATTGATAAATTAACATTTTCATGATACATTTCCAAGTACTTTGAAAAAGTTTCCAGTTAAAGTAAATTAAATCCCAGTCTCATAAGGCTTATACATTCTGTCAAAGGGGATTAAATTTTAAATTTTGCAGTATAAACTTATCGGCAGAAGCTAAATAGTTGTAAAATGTTATTACTTCTGTGATCAATGTATAAAAAAGCAATTATCATGCTCTATTCCTATGAGAAAGATATTTTTTTACATTTATGTAATTATTTTAAGTTAAGAAACATCATTATAAGATCTTAATTATACATTTTCAAGTAGTATTCTTAAAAACTTGAACATGTTTCTATACACTACATAGTTCTTACTCAATTTCTCAATTTTTTCACTCGTATTTTTATGAACTGAGCTACAATGTTTTTCCTAAGATATTTATTCATTTTTTCTCACACCAAATCAAGTGAGGTTCTATTATAGTGGCAAAAGTAATTTTTGTTTAAGAAAACAGTACCTGTATTTTTCGTTATTTCTTAGGTTTGAGTAGGCATCTCCAAAGTATTATATGGCCTGTGGGCCTAAACTGGCTCCTCAACTCCCTAATTGCGGATCGGAGTAGCTGAATGAGTTTGCTTTATAGTCGGGTCAGTCTTTTTTACCGAATCGTATAGAAATCAGAGACAAGTATACATCCAACAAGAATAGTTGTAAAATTAGAATTTTTCCAGTTTACAGTGATATAAATAAAGAATGTTACATCACCATTTTAATATAAAAATTCGATCATAGTTTATAAATAAAATGTATTCGTATGACGAGTTCTTTATTGCATGTTTTGGTCTTTGGGTTTCAAAAGTAATTAGGTGTGGCAGTGGCCCTCCGGCCACTAGCTAATGTAGCTCTAAGGCTACAATCTTTGGAGACCCTTGAATAAGAGTAATATTCATCTCAACTAGTTTGGGTCTTTCGGTAAAATATATTATTTAGTCCTATTCAACCAACCTTGGAAGACACAGGCCCTGATTTGCCAATAGTCCCACTAGGCCCGGGCCTAGGGGCCTCACAATTTGGGGGCCCATTAATTTAAAAATGTTAAACAAAAATTTATAATGGAAATAACTTTTTATACTTCCTTGATTTTTTTCATTACTTTTTTTTAAATCGAAAATATAAATCCAAACCTTTTAGTAATGTAAAAGATAACCGAGAACATGTCTGACCCTGACCCCCTGACGATAGTTACAATTACTTTTCACGCTTCTACATTCATATAGCACCAAATGTGGCAACGTAGGCCACCTTCTAGCATGTTGGGCCTAGGGTTTCTAATTTTCTAAATCGGACCCTGGGTAGAGTATTCTGAATTGGTTTGGTTTTTGCATTTTATGGAATAATCTTAGCTAATAAACCAAATAACATTTTTTTATATGCCAAAAATACTACTATGCAGTCAAAATTTCGTTTAAAACATTTCATTAAAATCAAATGTAATTATTTATTACCTCGCTCAACCGTTACAAAACCCCCTTCAAAATAAACTCAAACCCTCAAACCACTACAAGCCCCATCTAATTACCCGTAAATCCAACAGGCAATAACCCTACATCTTCTCCCTCCAAATGAAAAAAAAATCTATAATTAATTCAACAGCCTGTAATACCAACCCTCATCATAATCATTCTTCTATACAGCAGGCTCCTCTATATCGCTTTGAGAGCAAATCCCGGTCAGTCCGTGTCCCCGGCAAATGACACGATGCATCAAGTCCAGCGGACCACGGCAGAGACGTCTGGCGGTGTCCTTAAATAATAATAACCGGGGGAGGAGTTGAGATGTAAAGTGGCTGCTCCGGACACCCCTTGATGGATTGGTGAGAGGGGTAGGTTGCTGTAGTTTTAATACTTAATTTTGGGAAATGGATATTAATTTGGTAATCTGTTGGTGGGAATCTCCTGGTTTGGAGATCGTTGTTGGAGATTGGGGTTTGGTTTTAATTGATGGGGTGGATCTTAATCAGTGATGAGTAGGGTTGGGTGGTTTTATGCCTTGCTCAGGAAATTTTATTTCTGTCGCTAATGCTAGACGTTAGTCTGCGGTTTTTGTGTTTTAAAAATGAACAGGAGGATTTCAAAAAGACTGGTACACTAGTCCACATACATAAGTATTGTCTAAATTTCAACTATACGGGAGGGTCCATTTTTTTAAATGCAGGCAGTAAGTTTTTATACTGTTTCAACATTGGTTATTGATTTCTACTTTTAAGTATCGTATTTAGTGATATTTATCCCAGAATAAATTGCAAAAAAAAAATCCATCTCAATATCTGCAAAACTCAAACTTTAAAAATTAAAAAAAAAAAAATTAAATTCCCGCGGACCGATCTTGTCCGATTTTTAGTATGTTATTATTGAAGTCATTCCCAAATGAAAACCGTTAAAAAAAGTATCAATTTTTTACCGGTTTCACCCTTTTCTTTTAGTAGATTTACTGCACTATACGTATAGTTATTTTTAGGTAGCTTGGATTCATTTAAATTTCATACATCTACAACTCCATAAAATTATCATGTAATGCTGATGAAATTTATTTTTTACACCTTGAAGTTCTTAAAATCATCAATCAATCATGAACATTTTCTCCTCTTTCTTGCAAAACTGACATCGATTGAGTCCTTTACTCTAATTGGATACTTAGTTTAAAATGAATACATAACGGTATGAAACTATTATGATGACTGGGCATGAATAGTTAATCTAGTATTTTAAAGAGAGTTTTAAACATTATAAACTATCCCCAGTTTTCAAAGCTGTCTCATACGTGCTGTACTACTAAATAATATCCTGACAATGAGCTCTGTTGTGCACTGGGGATATGGGAAACATACCATATGATTACACTATTATGTAATGCATAAGTGTATAACCTATTGTATGGTTCGTATAATTAGTATATTATACTCCATTCTAGAATGCCCTATTATCTGAAGCGGTCTATGATATGGTAACGAGCACTGAGTATTATGGATCGTACCTTAAGCCTGTGCCAAATAGACATAATCATGCAACTATAGTAAGTTTAATAGACTATGCAGAGTATGTAAATATTATTCAAAAACTTATATTTTGTAATATTTTAACTCAGCGGTAAAGTGGTTGCGCTTAGTAATGTTTTATTGCTTAAATAAGGAGGGAGAATAGTTTCATAGAGCTAATGAAAGTTTTAAAATTGTAGGTTGTTTAAACTAATTATAATGGATTAGTGACTAGCTTACAGTTAGACTCTCAGGGGACTCTAGCCAGGTAATGGGAAATGCTCAGAAAATCGGAGATTTCCAACTAACAAAGGCATTATATGTAGAAGTAGATAATTCTTGGTGATTGCTTTTTAACTCGGTCATGACTTCTTATGGATCATGGAAAATATCGAACTTTTCCGTACACAATGCACTGACCAATTTACAAGGCTCTGGGGATCTTTGTATCTTAAGTCCCGGTTACCATATAGTAACCAATCTAATTAATAAAAATTGTTTTATTCCTATAAAATTCAATTAAATTTACACAATGCTGCAAAATATATAATCATTTCAGTTTACTCTAGTTTTTCTTTTCTTTTATTTAACTATGATGTCCTAAAACTTCCTGGTCACATAGAGGTGTACCGCATGCAGAACCTGCCTTAAATATTTAATCTTGCTTATAAATGGCCTCTACCATTTGTAAAGCATATGAAGCCCATTGAACCTGCCGAGATTTCTATTAAATCCTATGTAAAATTTAGGGCTGCCAGTACAGAAAGGGTTAGTCCTCAACTCTCTTGTTTGAATTTCCTAAGTGGAGAAACTTAGGCCGCAAGACAAGGCTATAAGACGAATACGCAAAACTCACGCCATGCGTCAGCTTTGCAATTCAGAAACTGTTCCGTAGGTCCACTTTATTCTTATAATCCGACACCGCATTCATACACACACGTACGTACCACACTCAATCCTCATGAATAAATAACCCCCAGCTATTATATCGCTGAAAGAGGCTAAAACCCCGAGGACCCTACTTCCCGTAAGCGTCCATTAATATTGCAGAAATGAAAATCAAGCATTCCATCAAAACTTGATATTTCCCGGCAGAAATTGCTCGCTAAATATCCCTCGTCGCCTCGCCACACCCCTTTCTTCCTAATACGGGCAAAGCCGGGGAACAAATAACCCAATGAGGATTCATAAAAAGTGCGCGAACCCGAAATGTGGAAAGAAATTAAGTTGATAGCCCAACGCATGTCAACATTCGGGAATGGTGCCGATTATCTCCTATGTGTTCCTTTATGGGGATGGGAAAGGGGAGCTGGAATATTATAGAGGCATTTATCACTGTCAGATAGACCAGCTAGGGCCCCGCCCAGCGAGCACGGAGTTTTCCCTTTTATTTCTTTAACTTTTGTGGCAACACTGCAGGCAGAAATCCAGCGCCATTTTTTCCACCGATTCGTTCTTTTATGTGTAGCCATTTCTGGTTAGTTTCACTCGTAGCTGATAGGGGACGAGTTTTAAAAGTTTCCCGCCGAAAGTTCGAATCTACTTTTGTTCTGGGAGTGGGACAAAATAGAAATTATTTTCCGTTGTGGAAGATGTTCTGGATCGTCCGATGTGTTTGTTTTCGAGGGGAACTATAGTTCGGAGCTGTCGGAGCTTGAAAGCGTAATAAATCATGTCTTCGATGGCGGTTTTTTTTTTCATTCCCCGTTTCTTTGTTTCTTCCTCTTTTCTGCGAGTTATCGAGTTTTGCAACGACGTTAACTTTTAAACTGCAGAGGAGAGCGCCGGCTGACAGAATTACCACTTTCTCAGACTTTCGATACTGTTTTTTTGGTTGCCAGTTCTTGTTCTCTAATTTGGCGACGCGGGCTCATAAATCAAAATGGCTGCCTTTGACTGACTTGTTTGACTTGTTCTAGTTACTCTGGTAAAACTGTTTCCAGAGAAAAATCGCTATTTAAACTCCTTCTGAAAGTTTCAACGAGTTTGGTCTGATTTTTTCCTACCTCTAATTAACCGCTTTTGATTACATGTTTTTCGTCTTTTCATACACGAAGATACTTTTGAAATTGCCTTTATTACGTACACTTTTCCTTTTATACACCAGTTGGAGTATTTTCAACATCTATTAGAGTTTCAAAGCCATGGACTTAAGTTTAATTGTAGTTGTTAAAACGTGATCTAAACATTTTTTTTCTGTTACGCTTCTGATATGGGGTTGGTTGGATGTCGTAATTTCGAATAATTACAAGTCAGAAGTTAAGAAGGATTGGTTAAATTTAGATTTTAATAGATGAGTGCTTGAAATAGTATGCGATAGATATGCAATAGACTGCATAAAAATGCACTTTTCCTGTGCTAAAATAGTAAAGATTCCGTAAAACACTAATCGGTTAAAAGGAATCAATCCATTTGATAGGAGAGGTCTTTAGAATTATTTGAATCAAATAATAACTTAAAGTGTTTCGTAAAAGTTTCATATTGCTTTGTATGAGGATCCTCTCTAAATATTTGTACCATAAGACGCCTGTTTACTTAAATGCAATACTATACGTTAATACATTCTATATGCATAGCCAACATCCTGTTTGTAAAAAAAAAAAAACATTTTTTAAATGTGAAGTATTTCAGTCTTTATTAGCATTCGGATTAATCTTTCTCTGAAAAGACTGTAAGTTCTTATGGTTAAATCCTTTGAAAAGAAAAGCAACTTACTCAAACAAATTTCCTTAGATTTATAAAGGAATACATTATCTTCTCATTACGTTTCTTTCAAGAAGCTCTAATAATTAAAAAATGTTACTCCATTATAAAAATTTACCTTATCGTATATGAAACAAAAAATTTCTATTTATTAGATATAACGGAAATTGTATCTAATAAGTTAAGTATCCTTAACTATTTTTGAAATAAACAGAAGTTGTCTAAGCATGTAAGAATGAAGTATCATGGATGAAAACTTGTTTAACCAATGATTTATTATAGTTAACCTGTACCCTCCACCAGATGTCGTTGTCATCATAATATGGATAGATTTTGAATAATGGGGTTGTAATCATGCCATTTGGCGACTTGTCTTGTCATACCTTAAATCCTTGTACTATTTGTTTATTAATATCCAAGCTATAAATTGGCTAAAAGTATGTTTATATTTTTTCTCAATATTTCTTCAAGTAAATCTTATAGTTCTTACAGATTTTTATTTTATATCGTTAAAATAGTTTATAAAGTTAATTAGTCTAATATAGTAGAGTCGAAAATAGTTCAGGCAAAGCTAAAAAGCTCTTAATTCCAAATTTTATAATCAAGTTTTTTATTAAGAAATTGATGAAGCAACAATTTTTATATATTTTCATGCAACTATCAGACATTCTTAAACTGAAGAAGTGTTTTCAACTTTCTTAGAAACTAATAACAAAGGACTAGTATGTTAAGCTCCTCCTAAACACTGTTAAATCCCATTTCATCAAGAAGTATAGTATACACTTAACTATTAATTCTCCCCAACAAAAAGATATTTCCAATAACCATACATCCTCCTCAATGGGCTTAACTAACAGCTGTAACGAGCTCTTTGCATGTATGGCTTACAAAGAGAACAACAGTAATTCTCCCCGCTGGCCGTAGAGGTTTTTTCTCTTCTGTCGGTCGGGTGTGCCCGTCTTGCCTTTGAACGACTATTGATCAACCATCTGTCAATGTCACCACATGGCTAATCGCAGTTTGTCTCCTCTCATGTTGGCATGGAGACTTATAAGTCCTGCTTGACTAATTTTTTGTCTTTGTTCTTTTTTTTTTCTTTCTCCCTCCATCTGGACCGGAACAGAAGATGGGACTAAAAAGAGAGAGAGAGGAGACAATATGTGCGAGAAAATGACCTTAATTCTCTTCGAACCTTTTAAGTCCGAAGTTTTTTTTCCCTCCTGTTCGGAATGTGTTTGGGGAAAGGGTGAGGTATAAATTGCAGTTGCGTGTCAATCGGAAACGGAGGGAAGAAATAGGAATGGAAGTTTGGGGATTCTGGGTAATCTATCATCTAGTTTTTTTCCCTCTATTATTCGGTTTGATCAAGAGTAGCGACTTTTTGTTGATGCCATCGGCCAGGCTAAATGCACACAATGGGAGCGTTAAACTAAAGCGATGTATGCGTTATTGCCGTTTGATTTATGTTCCTCTCTGAAGTTCCGAGTTTTCATGTTAGTTAAGAGTTTGGTGGTTGCATTTGCAACTTTCTGTTGTTGAAGTTGCGTGACGATGTTTGGAAGTATTTTGGGAAAGTTTGTTTTGAATTTAAAAAAATGTCTGGTAGTTAAAGAATGTAGTGGAAGTTCTCATTCATTCATCGATGGAAAGTTGTCACAGAACTGAGCACAGCAATGACTTCTCTGGAGGCTCTCTTTTAGAATTTGTGATTCCCCTGAAAAACTATGTATAAGTACTATTTGGAAATGTACAGAATTTTCAGAGAACTTGATAAAAATTTAATTATTTTAAGAGAGCATTCCTTACATGTTCTAAACTATTACAAGTCCACTTTGGACATTAGAAGAACTCAAGAAAAAGATTTACACAAAGTTTACATTATAACTTATGGCATTAACTCGAGAAATAAAGATATAGTTTTTAAATGTCATAGTTTGTCATTATTTGTGTGTGTGAATTGAAGGCGAAGGGTTTAGTGGGCTTTTGGATGCGGTAAATCCATTTATATCTTTAAAGAAAAACTTGGATAGTTTAAATACTTTTCATTCTACTACTTATTTGAGAGTAAATATAGTTTTATAGATCTTACATACTGTTATATTTTTTTGTATTTTAATTACCTCTCTTTACATGAGGGTGGACACTGTAGCAAACATCAACATATATAATAGCGTATTATTTTTAATGTCACCATTTTATCTGAACATAATGAAGGAATCCTTATTTCTTTGCCAAATAAATTTTAAATTTAATCCTTTAGTCACACGAATGTTACTTATTTACTGTGATTTTTCAAGGTAATATGATCGAAATTGTAAATGTTCCTTCATGTTTAGAGTCAATAAATCTTCAGATAATCCAACAGAGGGCTGATGCCATTAAATCAAATCAAATAATAAATTTAAATTAAATAAACACAAATCTTTTAATAATCAATTTAAATAGTACCATGAGAAAGAATCTTACAATATCAAAAATTAGAGAATCTCTCCACTATCAAACATATTTGCGATAAAAGCAATACCCTTCAATAGGGAGGCATCAGCTTCCACCGACATGAGTAATCACCGGAAGTCGATCGTCTCCGCTCACAGCGCCCCCTGGCACTTCCGGTACACGCGGCCGTGTGTTTGTACCGCTTTAATCTGCGTCACGTGATTTATGGATGATGATTTAAGGCGGAGACAGAACGATGGTTGTTCTTTTCGATTTTCAAGCGATTGAATGGATTTTTTTTTCAGAGGACTTGTGTAATGATGCGATGCAATGGGTGCATTAAAGACAGGAATGTGGGGATTGTTAGATTTCTTGGATTCGAAAAGTTTTTGGGGCGTTGGGAGTTGACGAAAAAGTTTTGCTCTTTCCGGGGGAGGGTTAATCATTAAAGAACGACTCTGATGGTTCCAGAGGTGTTTTTATTAATTTCTTTGCGTAATGGTGATTCCTGAGTGTGTACACAGTTTTGTGAACTACTAAACTAATGCATATTTTACGTTTTGTCAACTATTTTTCTTTGACAATAATATGTGTTATGGACTGAGGAAATTTTAAAACATTCAGTAGATATTGAGAATTGAACAAATTTAATTAAACTGATACTTTTACTTTTAGTTGACTGCTAAATCATTTGTTTTCCGACAATATTATTTTTATTGGTTTCAGAACTTTTTAAAATCTTCCGTAGATAGATTGAAAATATATTTTTAACATTTGAGCTGGTTAGAAGGAAAGTGGTATTAGTCCACTTAGCGTAGTTTTGAGTAATTTAAGTTTTTTTTTCTAACGGCGCTTGTGTTATTCCTATGGAGTAGACAATTTTTACGCAGCTCTTACAGGTCTCTTTTTGAGCTTTTGACTTAGGCGAATATCCAAATCCACGCTTTTCTCAAATTTTGTATTTTCACCACATCCTGAGCAGCTAATTTATACCCATTCAGTTTTAAAACAAAATATATTAAAAATTAAAAAATGGTATCGAAATTTCCAAGAATACTTAGTTCTTGATAGGTAATAGAACTTTATTGTGAAGGAAAAATAAAGGTAATCTTTGTAGAAAATAGATAAATGTGAAAAGGTAAATATTTAAATTTTGAACAAAAATATTCTGCACTAAATTTATGGATAAACAATGAATATTAAGAATCAAATATAAACATATTTAAATTTCATAGCATTTGTATGTTTTTATCTATACGTTATAATTTTTGTGAGTTTTAATTACAGAACTTAAGCTTTTTCATATCCTACAAAGTTCACCAGAAATGTTTTAATTATATTAAGCCTGATTATACTTAGTGTAATATAATATTCTTGAGAATATAAACTTTAGTAAGCTTACTTAATATGTTATCATGCGCATAATCTATTGCCGATTAGAAATTTTCTCGAAATAGATTGTTATACGTACATTTTTGCAATTAAAATTATTAAGAATAAATATTCCTGTAAGCTTTCATTTCTGTTTAGCATCTTCAGGAATTATTAACACAAGATTTCGCATTAATAATGATTATGTTTGAAACTAATTACAAAACGAAAGATAAACATTAAATATTATGTTATAATATATCAACAGAAGAAGTAATATAAAATAACAAACATGTTTAAATTTGTATCCTCAAGTAAATAGATGAAAAAATATCTTATGAAATATTCACCATCCCTTTACACCTTTTTTCTAGTTGTAAGAAAAGTGAATAAATTTTAATTATGCTCGCCAAGTAAAAAATTAACAGAAAAAAGTGCTTATTAACTTAAAGAAACTCAATACTTGCATCCAACACATTATGCATTATATCTTTCAGGAAAAAATCTCTACTTTATATTAAAACATTATGAAAGAAAAGACAAATATTTGAAAAAAATTCTGGTCTTTCAAGAAAATTTTTATGTGGGTTGCGTTTATATACTACACACTTTAAACTCTTTCAAAGCGTTTCCATTATATTCATCTTTATAAGAAAAGGAAAGAAATTCTTGTCTAGACACGAAGAAAAATTTCCGGTTTGATGTATACTTTACGATCAAATATTTAAAGATGTCTACTATTTTATATTAGTTATGGATGAATGCTTTAGAGCTGTGTAAAGTTTCAATATTATAGCTAGTATCTATTTTATGTAATGAAATTTTAACGCCTGCCTGAAACTGGCTTTTTATATGCCATTTTTTTAAGTGAAAAGTTTATTGTGAACTTTTCCACTCCCTAACTATGTTTTTCCCAAGTGGTATTGATGTTGCGGGCATAATATATAGATAATTTAAAATAAGTTGTAGGTAATTTAAAATAAGTTGTTCTTTCAGTTTTAAAGTTTTAAACACAAAAAAAATGTTTAATATACATTTTGAAGTATCTAATGCGTGAATGACTTTAGATGCAATTTAGAAAGTTTTTTGTTTTATTTTAAGTATGTTTAAGAGGAAGGACAATTCTTAGCACAAACTAAAAAAAAATATTGTTATTATAAATCTATTGCTTTATCCTTTCTTTCTCTTGTATTTTTACTCTCTATCATATTTTTTGCTTTTCATTGAAGTTTTCATACTTTAGTGTATCAAGCTTTTAATACTTACTTTAATAATTTATACAAGCTTTTCAGAAACACCCCTTTGCTTCTGTCCCCCTGATAAAGATGCTTGAGCGAAGTTTTGAATTTTTTCTTTTTTTGATCTTTGTAATTCTTAAGCTTTTAAAACATTTTACAAAATACCTGTTTTCATAATAGTATGTATATGGCTTTTTTTTTAATTAATTTTCATCTTTAAACCAATTTTTTTTATCAGAAAGTTCTAAAAATACCTAATTATTTTAATCACATACTTGATTTTAAGTTCTTATAGGCATATTTACAATTATACATTTAAATTTTCACTTTTAACTTCTACTGATTGACAAAACAAACTATTTGTCTCAAATCTCTATCACATGGGTATTTTTTATTTTCATTTAAACTTAGGCTTATAATAATTAGACGATAGATTCCATATCATTCACGTGAACCTCTTTTAACTCTCTAGTGATTCTATATCCATCATCTATTTTTAGTGGGAATTTTAATCAATCGGGGAATCAAATTCTATCGGGGGTACATATTTTCCCATTTCGTATAAAAACAATTTCATATTTTGATTGATAGGAAACAATATATTCATTTTTATTTGCTTTCTCTTTTAGTGAGGTGGTATGAAAAGACATTGAATGCTTTTAATAAAAAAATATGGTTGCTTAATTTTATTACATGTGTCATCGAGCTTATTTTATATTTAAGTATCAATTTTACAGATTCGTTTTTATCTGCATCATTTCATCCATAATTCTAATAATTCTTTTTAGGTATACCTATATTTTTATATTTTTGATAGAAACAAGTCTTTAGTATTCGCTTGTTAAAATTATATTTATAGAAATACCAACCCTTGAATGTATCGTTTTTTCCCCATCATTAATTACAATCTATTTATTCAATTCTTGTTTCACTGTCAGAATTACGAAATAAGACTTTCCTTGTTAAGGAATTTTCTCTTAAAGGAAAATATTCTTCTCTTAACAACCCGAAAACTCATTCGACAATTATAACGGTCAAAACGCTCTCTTCACAATACCTCACCACTACCCTTCCTTCATTAAATTCAGAACGGTGCATAACTTAATGGACGAATTAAACGAAACGGCCTGTGCGCGACATTCGAAAATCTCCATTCTTCTGACAGGCGGGACGATAATGAAGTGTGAAAAATACCACTTGTAAATTCTGCAGCGACTGGAAAACAAAAACAAAAAAACCTCCCTCAAAAAGCGTTGAATGCAAAGCGAACGCGTGCTCCGCTTCGAAAAAGAATCCCTGTCATTTCCCTTCGAGCTTAGCTTATTCCCCGTTTTGAAGCCCGTTTCCCCTCAGGGCTTCGGAGAGTCGCATCGGAACTGCAAAATGGTCTCCCGTACGTGACAAACTTCGGGGTACCCCTCCGGCGTTGCCGTGATTTTTTTTCCCGCCCTTTTTATTCTGTCGGGGCTTCTATCCCGCAGTTTCCTTTTAAACAAAATGGCGCAGAAAATTCGATCCTTTTTTTCCCCATCCTCCTTTTTCGTGCGTCTCATTTGGATATCCGGGGTTGTTTCTTTCCATTTTAATGGCAACAGTCCAGAGGCATTGTTTGACAAGGGAGGAACAACTTTTGAGGGTCTGTCGCTGAGATGCTGGAGCACTCTCTTTTTGGTTCTTTACTTCTTACACTCGTTTTAATCCCTAAAGAACTCGTTCTGTTTGGATGTGGAATGAAGCGAGACAATTCTAAGACTACATTATGGTTATAATAATTCTTTCTCGGCTATATTTTAAAACATTTTTTACTTCAGCTAATAAACCTCCAAATGGAGTAAGAATATCTACAGTTTCTTAACAAAGTGATTAAGTTGTTAATTGGTGTACTGGTGCGAATATCTCAGTTATAATTAAAGTTAAATTGAAAATCCTAGTTTTGGTGGTTTCGGTGTTTTTTTCTTTCATTTTTTTAAATACCCGAGTTTTACTCATTCCACTTTTTACTTAACGTTTTCATCCAAAAAAAAAAAAGCCAACTGATTATATAAAACCAAAGGATTTGCAAAACTGCAGGAATAAATTGCAATTGCGTTGAAATTAACGGTGCACATTAAAGCCTTCTTCTCTCTTCCAATTAAATTCTTTAATGCAATGAATAGTATTTCTGACAATTGGTGAATGTATTCTGACAATACGTTATAAACTAAAATAGTTAGGTTATGAAACCATTTGTTTCATGCCAACAATAGAGCATTTTCAATCACAAGACTCGAACCTAACAACGGCCTTAGCAACAGAAAAGTTACAGTTTTTTGCCCTACAGAGGTTAACAGTTACAAAAAATGACTAGCCGTGTAATTCTTCTATTGGAGCATTTGCAATCACGCGTTATCCCATACCTAAAAACCACCTTAGCAACAGATAAACAATGGCCTTAGCAACAGTTAAAAGCCATACAGAAGGTACACAGTTAAAAGAAAATATCCGGTTGTGACGTCACCTGAAAATACTCTATACTTCACCTGCGTATCTTAAGTCTAAGTACACATTTATCTCGGATATTATTTTTATACTTCTATTACCCTTGTAATAGTCTTATATATTTTCTCAAAACCTTAGTTATGGATTTTATTTACCTCTTTGCTATAATTTAGATTCATTGCAACATATATCTTTAAGTAAACTAATTGAGAAAAACATTCAAACTTAATCCAAATGTTTGTTTTTATTTTTTAATTCTTTGGTAAAAAAAAGTTGAAGAGTGACCACTAAAGATAAATGATAAACTGCTTCCTAAACTCATAAATCTCCATAATATCTTGTTAACATTACCCTACACATAAGTATTGCTGTCAGATTTCATCAAATGGTAAATAATCATAAATATTCCCACAAATATAGGATCTATTCCCTATTGTATTACATACACACCATGAAATATGACTTATACTGAAGAAAGTCCTCATAATAACCGATGACTTGTTGTCGAAATTTCCATAGCTAATCTTCATCATCTTTTGTGGTACTTCACCAGACATGAAAGCCTAGACAGCTTCCCTTAGTGTTCCATTTATAAATCGTCTCTTATATCATCGTTGGATAAGGAAATAGTTACAATAACTTAATACAAATATTTTATTTCTTATCATATTGATTGTACTTGTGATGAATGACTTCTCCGACAATAAGTACTACAGAAATTGATGAAGAACTGTAATTCTTATGAGTACTATCTATTCAGTAACTCATCCTTAGAGGACGCAGACCCTTTCCTTTAAGTTTAAACCAAGTCTGTTTCCTATAATTAGTAGATTCACCAATAAATATCCAACCGTCACGGATTTCATGACTTCATAAAGAGCATTTTCAAATCAATTTTTTTTTTAAATAATTAAAATTTTAATTAACAAATTTATGTAACTGAGCTGGGATTTCAACATTTGTCACTAAATATATATATATATATATATATATATATATATATATATATATATATATATAACAATACCAATGAGGTATTTTCACGTTTTAAGATTAAATTTTACTAAAATAGTAGATAAAAAACCATGAAGAAGGACGTTTACATCAAGTATTTTCGTAGCCTAGTTTCTGAGATATAAGTTTTTGAAATTTCGTTTTGTGTTTTGGCGCGAAAACAAAAACACTTTTGTTGGTATGCGCTGTGACGTCACATTTAATAATAACCCCTTTTTCTGATCACTTGACTTTTCTGGCATTTTGGCAAAAATGAAATGGAATTTTAAATTATTTAAAACACATTTTTGAACTTAAAAATCAGAAATTTGGGAGCTTTAAACCATAACGTATCAAAAAAGGCACAAAATTAAGCAAATCCCTCACTCATGCAAATACCTCATTGTTTCGTTAATCTAATAGCATAAATCCTTAAAAATATCTTTTAATTTGAATCTATACAAGTATATATTTATCCATTATTATTTAAAAAACAGTCAAAAAACTATTGTCAAAAAGGCTACAATTTTCGCAAAGTCATCCCCAAGAACCTTATCCAAACCCATCAATAAATACATCCCACATCACATTGCACGACACCGTGACAAATCCAATTGATGCATTCTCTTCAACTCCCAACAACTATCGACATTATTACTCATGGCGATTAAACACGGTGCATCGACATCGACAAGGAATCAACAACACGGCAGAGGCATGACGAATTTATTCACTACAGATCCCATCAATACTCAGAACGAGTTTCCTGAGCAATATGGGAACTTCATTCACTCTAATCAAAAGACCGAACGGTTCTTCTATTTAAAGTGAAGCATTCAATTTCCTCAGTTTAGTTGAGTCTGGATTTAATTTCGATATCGTGGAGAGAATGGGTCCCTTGTGGTATCTGATTATTTCCGGGTTTAGTTTGTTGTATTGACATTTTGTGATAATGTCAGGGAAGGTTGGTTGCTTAATTCAATCGGTTATGAAAAGCGTGACTGATGCTGCTATCAAAATGAAATTGATCTCATCTCTGCGTGTAGATCAAGTGTGCGTTTTGATTATGCTTTAGCTAAATATTTTGATAGATTGGGCTATTATATCTTTATTTTCATGTAATATTCAACACAAGCTGTTTCTTTTTAACTCCTATTAAGGTTAAAAGCAGTGACAAAACTCATACTTAATGTATCGATACTTATTTAATTTTATTTATTTATATTGTCATTCAGAGAAAACTAAAATTACATGGCTCAAGAAGGAAAAAACGGAAAACGGAACACAGAACTGCTAAAAATAAAAAAAAACATCACTCAAAATCATTAAAAAACCCCACAATTATAGAGTTATATCAAGATAATCCTTTAGTTCAATAAAATAATAAAAAATGTCACAATTATCAGGCAGATTATTGACTCGTTTAAGGAATTGAACCACAATTTTTTTACGAGTTATATGAATGGGAACATGAATGTTCAATACCTGTATAGTACGTAGGAGCAACCAAATTTATTTTTGTAACAAATGTAAATAATGTAAGAAAAACTTAAGAAAAAAGAAAGTAAATTTGGGTGTAATATGAATGCAAGTGGGATCTTTGGATTTGAAATATAAAACTAAATAAATTATTTTGGATTTTTTCTTAAGATGAGAATTAGGAATGTTGGATTCAGAGTCCAGAGCAATGGCCATTAATTCTTGTGATTATCATTACGATATTAAGTTATCCAACAAAAACAAAGAATTTTAACTAAAATTAATTTTTGATCCCAAAGCAACAGGAAATTGAAACTAAATACCTACATTATGTTATAGTACTATTTTGTGCTAAAAATGTCTTGAGAATTGATACATTAAATATCAGTTAATAGGCGTGGTCTAACGCACCATGTTATAACTAACAGGAGTATTCACGTCCAGGTAATAGAAATGAGGATAATCTTACTTTCGAAAAATTTCAGTCCTCTTTCATGCATACTATGTTACTTTTCTAAAAATTGCAATAATCTTTCCTCAGTATTTTACAATTTCTTTTTCTTTGGAGTTAAAGAATTTATAGGATACTCATACTACTATAATTCTTCTTTTTCTTGTTAGTTTTCTCCTTCCTATTTACCCTAAGCATAAACAAAATACAAATTTATTGCACTATTTTACTTATTGAGCTTCAAAATTCATTTTATTAACCCTCGAATGTCTATCAGCACAGTTTTCAAACTTTTTTTTAAATAATTTCATACTTGAGTATACATTGTATATGAGTATGTATAAGTATTCACAATGTAAAATGACTCGATAAAATGACTATTGTCAGTAGACGAAATTCTACTTGGTTATGTGATTAATTTAAGGTAGCGCGTTTTTGGTACAATTAATTTAATTTTAAGAGAAACGAGAACGCCTTAGAAAGTAATCCTACACATCCCTATGCATCAATCATTATAATTGGATCTTTCTGAGGTGAACTCTTCTTACTCTTAAGAGTGTAAGAGGATAGGAGGACTGGTAGTATGTACTTTTATATCTATGCCTCAAAACGCGCCCTTTCAAGTAATGAACCAAAGTGCTCCAATCAGCTTTGATCAATGCAACTAAACCCCATCACCCGAAGATCCTGCGGAACAATCGAGCCCAAAGCCCCCTCAGTTCCTGAACCGAATCACAAGATCAAAAGTCCCATCCATAAAACTTACTACATCTGGACATCCTGCTTTCTAAATAATTACGTTAATTGCGCATATTTGATGAAGCCCTCAAAATTAATATTCAAAAGCAGGGGGCCCTCCTGAAGCATTAATTAGGCCATCCCCACTAATTACTCAGGAATCCGAAAACTACCGTTGTGTAGTATTTATCACCATCATCATCGTTATATTGTTTCGTTTCCCCTTGCTTCTTTCCATTAGCAGATGATTCAATACCGTTTATTGCGGGGTTCTTTATCGTGTCGTTTTGTTTTAGGGCGGGTGCGTATGCCTCGGTAAACTCGACGCGATCGTTCCAAAGCATATAGAAATATGTATTGATGATGACGTGTCTACTACGTAGTTACCAAATAACCAATGGAAGGATCGGATGCTTCATGCATATTGCCAAATTCAGCCTGAGCTCTGCAATTTTGCAACAGGAATGCGGTTTTATAGCTCCTCATTTGAACTACGTCCTACAAGTTCTAGTTTAGTTTCTTACGATAGAACACGTCTTATAGATAATGCTCTTAAATAATTGGTTTAAATATTTTTTTTATAAACACAGATAATAATTACCCTTGAACGTGAAAAATATAGAAGGGTAAAAAATATTTTACAAAATTTACATCGCATTGCACTTAATACATTGCACTTTATACTCAAAATATTAACTATATTTTTGTATGCATATCTTTATGATCAAAAGCTCTTTTCTTAACTCTACAAAAACTATTTTACATGCAAACAATATTACAATTAATGATAAAAACTAATCAACATGCTATACTTTGAGCGACGATAAAAACTTCTCCCCCTTGTTTTTTCTTCTCTCAGCCTCAGACTAATCTTATTAACATTATCTCCATTTCTAATTATTTTGATGCCTTTAATGCTAAGTGGAAGAGATTCCATCGCAAATTACTTTTCTAGTTGATTTCTAACCTATGTAATACAAAATGACAAACAAAATGAATCCTAGAACACGTTTAGTTAGTAGTTCATTCACTTTTTTTACTAATATGACGTAGTTCAATGAATGAGCTAAAACAGCTTTCCTACCGGCAGAGTTAGGGCTAAATCTGAAAATATGAGGGAGGAATTTTTCAACGGAGGGTTGTTACGATCGCGCCGCGTTCACCGCACCATGTAAACCCGCCCTCACGCTAAATGATAGTGCTAATCGAGATGGAAGTGATTATTATTATGATGTAAACAAATTATGGGAGTAATGGCTGTTCGGGATTGGTACGGCGGCGTGCGGTCGAGATGAGATTCCCTTTCTGTCCGCTGGGGATGATCTGAACGAGTTTTGCCGGATTGGAGTTAGTTAGTTTCTAATTGTTGTTACAAGCGTCTGGAGACGGTATTAGGAATAGTCTGCTGGTTTGGAGTAGTTTGGGGGACAGAGTGGGGACTTATTGGGAATTGATTCAATGCGTTAATTAGTGGGGGTAGACTCGTCTGGAGAGGGTATATGCGGGGATGCATTGTGTAAGGGGGGAATTGTTTATAGAATAAATAAATCTTTGGATAATAGAGTAAATAAGTGTAGATAATAGCATAAATAAATGTGGATAAATAGGGAGTATGTGAGAAAGTAAGTAATAAAAGTAATTAGTGAAAGTAATAGAATATCAATTAAAGTAATGAACAAATCAAAATAATAGGAAGAATATATAACTAGAGGTGTATGTGAGGGTGAATTTGTTTATAGAATAAATACAACCAAATGATATAAAGGATAAATAAAATATTAATTAACAATAATTCAAATATTATTTAAAAGATTGAGGGGATGCTTTGAGTGGCTGAGACTGTTTATAGAAAAAGTGATATTATGTAATAAATATGGTCATTTTAGAAAGGAAGGAAGCTATTTTATACTAACTTTAGAAATTATAGATGTGCAATGCGTCTTTCAGCATAAGTAAAATATAGTAGTTAGAGGATTGGTATGGGAGAATACAATTTTTATGGAAATGCATTATTCATACTTATGATTCCACCGATTGAAAGGCTATGATATTTCCTCTCTTATAATATTTTAGTGTTCAAATAATTTTTACATAAAAAAATCCTTATTTTAATGCATTTTTATTCATTTCCGGAGTTGATTATTTCAATAGCTGAGTTAAATTTAAAAGGTAAGTTTTTTTTTTAAATATTTATCATTATAAAATACTGAAGGTATACTCTTTACAGTTTTTTTAGGTGCTTGGTAATATTTTTAAAAGATTCAGCTTCATTACTAATCTTAGTGTTTGATGCTTAATATGCTTAAAAATTTCAATTCATTATATTTTGATATAACTAATTTAAAGGAATTTTCCTGCGCGTTATATTGATAATTCATTCTCTTAAAAAATAAATTTGATGCTACCTTTCGTGTACAGATAATAATAATAATAATAATAATAATAATAATAATTTTTATTTCATTTTTGTACAAAGCGATACAATCGAAAATAGGGGGAAGGCATATTAGTCAGACTGGGGCACATGCCCATTTAGCTGACCAAAAAAATTATTACAAGCAAATTTAGTACAATTGACGTGTCTATCTGATAGACGTGTCTATCTGATGTAATGAGATAATTTCTGGTATTATTACAGAAATTTCTCTAAATATCCTTGGTTATCGATGTCCTACTTGATCTCCGAGGTTTAAAAGTATATATCTAAGGAAATCGCCAAATAATAGAATGAGTTAAAATTATCACTGAAGTAAATTATAATGCACTCTGAAGTTTGAAAATGATGAAGGTATTAAGCCAAACGTATATTATTTATTATTTTATATTATTTATAATATTATAGTGTATTATTTTATACATTATTATATATCTTATAGTATGTAACATTTTTCTTATCTTCTTACACTATATGTTATGGGCAAAGTGATTAATCGGGAATTATTAATAATGCCCGAAGTGGAGGCGGGCAAAGTGATAAATTTCATTCATAAATTCCACTGAATTTATCACATTGCTCGATTTATCACATTACCCGTAACACATATAACATTATATAAGACGGTTCCCTGCCCATAGATAGGTCCATAGTTGTATAAGTACTACAAATATAATATATATAGAGGCAAAATTGATTGAATCACCCAAATCAAATCATATCAACACCCCCACAAAAACAAACAATCCCATTAACATCCAACGAAAAAAATATCAATTTATACCTCTCAAAACAACTGCCCTGATCGAATACAATACAACATAATCCCATCCTTTCCTAACGAGGGCACTATAATTTTTAAAACACCCCTTCCCCGTTTCTCCCCTAATGAGTATCAGAAAGGGAGTGATGAATTTTCACCCCGAGCAAGAACGTGAAAAGAACCACGAGGCACACTCGTCTCTGTGTTTTGAGACCATGCCAGCTCTGATTCTCAACGCCCGCACATAAAGGCTCTGAGTTATGGGGAATGGTGCGTTTCCCCATACGATTTCGAGTAATTTCCAGTGATAATAAAACGTCCTTCCGTTGAGGAGGTTTAAATCATCCGTTAGGATTTTACTGAATGGCCCAGATGGCGTAGGGTATATTTTAAGGCTGATGAATTATGAGTTGGGATTGTTTTTGAGATAGAAATGTTGTTTGAGAGAATAGTTTATTAGTTGTTGTAGCGTTTTTTTTTTTTTGGAGGATCGTGGAACTGAAAACCAACGAAGTTAGTGTCGTATTATGAATGGATTGTGCTTGTAGTTTTTGCTCGCTTAAAGTGTTATGTTATTTATGCAGGGTGGGGGAATTTTTTTATTAAATTTTCTTTTTGTTATTTGCTCAAAATTCCGCTTATGGAAATATTCCCCCTTTTTTAAAACTAACTATAGATTTATTTTCATGCTAAAAACTGCTTCTATTTAATTAATTCAATCGATGATACCTACAGTTCAAATTTCAAGCCAACTAGACAAATCGAATGAGAGGAATTCCAATTTTATAGAATCGTCTAAGAAAACTTTTATTATTATTTTTTTATTTTTAAAAATTGTAAAAATATTTTTAACCGTTACCTACCTCTTTTTTAGAAAATTTCCACATTATTTTATAAATTTCTTTATTTATTTTGTGATAAATTTTATTCAATTCAGAGTGTAGAGTAATTTACTGTTTATACTCTAGTCCCTAACTAAAAATTAGTTAAAAATTAAACTTTTTTTGGTCAATAACCAATATTAAATTATATTATATCATGTAGATTCATATTAAAAACATAACCGTTTCATTTTTATAGATTTTTTTTTTGTCTGGGAAATAAACGATGGAATATAACAATCTTCATTATTATTTTCATTGAAAAATTTTAATGAACCTTTTTGCTATTCTCTTGTTAATTGTAAGATTAGTTTAAATTATAGTTACATATGATATCGTACTCTTTTAAATGTTATCTGAAACTAAAATTTCTCAGAAACATTTAATTTAAATTGGCGTACAGTAAATAAAACTATTTTAAATTCTTATCTTGTGTAATTTATAGTGCACTTCTATTTTGTATGTTCATTTTACATGCATTTATTGTTTACTACTAACGAGAAATTTAAAATTATGTTCATGATAGAAATTGTGTTTCCTATCATCAACTTAACTTCGACAGTAACAGTGGTATGTTTCTGTTGATTAAATTAATGTCATTTTACATTTAACTTTTTATATTTGAACTAAGCATAGTTTAAAAATAAATCCAAAATACTTTCCTCGAAAAATTGCATTTTATTGCATTAATAAGTAAAAAGTGATCATTTTGATGAATATTTTATTTTCTTTGAATTGCTTTTCGTTTTGTGTTAGTATTTTCTTCATCTTCAAATGTAATGCTATCCTTTTAAATTTATTGATGTAATCAAAAACAATCATTGACTATTTTTGTAAAGAATATGTTATGTAAATTTATGAGCAGTATATCGACCAAAAAATCTGAATAGTTTTTATAAAAAGTCCGTAAAAATATCCGTAACATCCAATTTCGTATCAAAAGTAATCACGCACATTGAAAAATATTTCCAACATATATTTTCGAGTGTAACAATAAAACCAAATCAGCTCGAATACAATCAAATTATTTTTCTTCCTGAACAACAGAAACAACTTTTACGATTACATCGGATAGCATAAATCCAATAACTAGTCAAAACTTTTATACAAGTTCCCATCTTCCATATATCGCTCCGGCCATGCAAAGAACAGTTATTACAACAAGCTAGGGGGGAGTAAAGATACAATCCTCCTCTTTGCCAGTCTCCCAGGAAATGCAAAAGATAGACGAGGGAGATTACAGGGAATATATATGTATATCTGTTCGGAGTTACAGGGAATATATATGTATTTCTGTTCAGAGTTATATCCGTTCTGTATAGTGTACGGAAGTAACAGGGATCAAGTAGTCGCTTTAAGGGCAGAACGTCTCGTCGTTGAGGGGTCGTCTCCAGGTTGAATATTTGTTTGTTGTTCGGAAGGGTTGGGGGTTGTTATTTGGAGTTGTGCCCCTATGGTGTGTGATGTTTCCAGAGGAATAGCAAGTTTGGTAAGTTCGTTTGTGTTATAAAAGGGGAGCTGGGATTGAGAAGTCTTGGAATATGTGGATGATATTAACTGTATTGGGTCATATGGGCGAATGTGTTGCTTCAGATATGGTTGAGTTATGAACCAGGTTAAAAGTAAGTTTAAAGATAATTATTATTCGACAAAATTGTAATGCTGATTAATTGTCTTGTGGTCAAAATGACTGTTTAGAAAGCGTAAGGGATTTTTTTTTTTCTGTGAAATAAGATAGAACTTTTATAATTTGGTGGGGGGAAAAAGTAGTATAGACTCTGTAAACAAGGGTTCTAATAAAAACATAACAGTTTTAGTTGTAAAAAAAAAGATAATCCATATCAATAATAAACTTATTTTACATAAAATTTTTCTTGAATTATTCTTTTAAAAATTAAAATAATAAGTTTTTTACTTAAGCATTTAATTTAGCGTTAAAAGTAATAAAAGTACAAGGATTTTTTAAAACTTTTTAAGTGATTTTTGCAGATGTTTTTTAATGTGTCTTACTTTAGTTACATCTTTGAAAGAAAAAAATGTAAATACATTTTCCAGTGAGCAATGATTCCTTTGCAAACATAAAATGCATAAGATATAAAAGATAAAATACATTAATTTAAATTTACATAAGATAAGATTTATTCAAAGATAACTTTTATTAATCAAAGTAATTTATACAAGAAACAAACGTGTCAAATATATAATGGTCAAATGAGGATTTATAAAATTTAAGTAGTCGGTTCTGTATTAGATACTTGGTATTTTAAAATAAAATACAATTCATCTGACTTTATATACTCAGCTAAAATAAACTTGAATAAATATTCAAACTGCTCTTATTCTTAACGATTTAGAGATAGTTTTCACAAGTTACGAGAAAAGCAATTAGACTGAATCCTAAACTCCAAAGTCAATATTCATAATACACTTCACTAGCTATATTCGGAAGATTACTAAACTTAAGCTTTTCAAACTTTCCAAAACTGGATGCCAGCTCTTCCAGGCACCGTGTACTAAATCTTCCGAGCTCCCCATTTAAAAATCCCACCGATAATCCAGAATCCGTCCCCCTAACTCAAACTGCATTACCCCTTTTCCCCAGAGAGAGGTACCGGAATCTCCTGTATAGGGTACAACGACTCGTATCTAATATCCACGCTTTTCCGCCAATGCAGCGCAGCGCTAATGCAGCAACGGCCTGAGGCAGACTGACTGAAAGGAAGCGTGAAATTACGAAGGTTCAGAAGTTCGGTTCCAGATTCAAATTGCTTGCCGCCGAGTCGAAATTAGACTGCCGTGTTTTTAGAGGCGAAATCCGGTTCCTTTTAAAAATTAGCTCCCGGGATGTGGATCCAGTTCCAACAATGGCGGAAGGTATAATGTGGAGGGCAAACTCTGGCGGCGGCAGGGTCGTTAAAAAGTTTCGCGAGGGAGTTTGGAACGTAAATATACGTGATGATTGTTGAGAGGGGAGGGCCGGATTTGTTTTGGTTCGGTTCGGAATTTAAATGTTGACTCAAGGGGTATGTGATCGGAATTCGGGGGGATTTCCTGTACGGATTATGGAATATGGTTGGACAAATAGTGTTTGGTTTTAAGGGAGGGGGAGGAGTTTTGGAGAAGAATTAAGAACTATTTAGATTTAATTTAAGTAGTTTTGGGGAAATTTTGTTTGGGTTTGAGTTGAATTTTAGATGAGTATTTCTATAATGATCGATGAGATCCGAAGATTTAAGTTTTTACCCTTTCATTCTAGTCCGCCCGAGATTGTCATAGAATTCTATGGAAAATTCGGACCTGTTAGGACCGGGGACTGTGACTACCATCGATATTTTTTCCCTTGATAATATTTTTAAAGCAGATATATTAGATTAAAATAAATAATCTGTTTGTTTTTGTTCTTTATACTTTTAATTGGGTTATAACTTAGGTAAAGTAATCCAAAAATTGTCTTGAATTTCTCTAATCACTGCAGCTTTTAAAAGCAGTTCTCACTAATGAGTTCTCTTAAGAGAGTCGCATTTAATCATGTAAGCCTTGAGTTAGAAAACAAGTTTTTCCGAGTTTTAAGCATTTGTTCAGAGATTATTTTGTTTTGTGTTATTTCTGGGCATATCACTGTATTTGGGACGTTTTGTAATGTCTGTGATGCTTAATTTTTGTCTCTTAATGTTACAGAAGTATAAAAGTTTTATCCAAAATTTTCATTGCTGATACTAATATATCCTGTTGTTCAGGCTTGTTAACATTACAAAAGCATAAAGAAAAATTTGAGAATTTCTAATTATTAAAAAATTAGACAGAAATCTCGTGTTACACAGTTACAAATAGGTACTATGAATTGCCCTTTTCTGTACTTTCCATAAAATATTTTATGGGTGTAATTATCTTCTACTTTTAATCCGAACTTATGATAGGAAATAAAAAAAAAATAGATTAAAACTACGCATGGAAAGATTGCATGGGAAAACTCCTTTAATTTAACCACAGTTGCACTAATGCCCTATTGGAAAAATTTTCCCAGTGTTCCATAAACCAGTATCAAATCATACTGGATCCAGTATAATTTATACTGGTTCCAGTATCACTTATACTGGATCCAGTATCATTTATACTGGATCCAGTATAATTTGATACTGGTTAATGGAACACTGGGAAATTTTTTCCAATAGGGTGCATGGAAGAGGATTTCTATTCAAGTAAGTATTTTCCCCGTTTCAACTTTCTCCCCATGAGCTAATATAACATTAACTGGTATTAAAAAGAAAAAAAAATCCACCTCCTCTAGTGGACCATAAAAAAAGAAGCTTTCAAGAATCTCAGAAAAACTACCTTCCGAAAAATAAAGATAAATCATAGCGCACCAAAAGCCCTCGACAGGCGGGCATCAAATCCCTAGAAAACTGAGATTTAGAGACAGGGAGGGAGAAATCACACGCAAAAAGGGAAGAGTCCTGCCGAGATAGATATAGATATAAAAAGCCGAGAAACTTCCAGCGCAGGCGGCAATCGTAAACTCTACGGCAGCGATCTTTGGAGAGTTTATGGGCTAGCCCCATTCCCAGCAGCGAGAAAAGAGGCTACACAAGTTCCCATAACTCGCCCCTGGAATCGGAAAAAGTGTTTTGAAAATCCCCATCCCGATACATGGGGAATAAATACAAGAAAAAGAATGTAATATCTGTTAAGTGACTGATAAAATATGGGGCAAATCCAGCACCTCTTCGGACGCGCCGATGCTATTTCCAGCCTCAATCTCGGCTGCAGTGCGTTTTCCCCTCCCTCCCTGTCGTCCAAAACAATTTTTCCCTACCCTCTTCCCCAGATTTCCCTCCCTCTTGTCACCATAGATCCATGGAGGTGGTATCCTCTAGACTGTGCATAGGCTCAGATCCTGCGTGTCTACAAGAAGAGTAAAAAATAAGTAACATAGAAAAATACCATTGAAGAAAGGATATTTGAGTGAAAAAGTTACCTAGAAAATTATGGATAAAAATTTTTTGCTCATGATGGAATAATGGCGAATTATAAAAATTGTTTTAACTGTGATGAATTGGATTTTTAATGATTTAAAAATATTGCGGATCCAGAAGAAAATATACTTTATGGGTATATTTTGTTTGGGTTGTAACAAATTTTCCTATAAAATAAACACTTCTTTAACTATATGTTAATTAACAGTTATTATTTGACCTGCATCACTATGAGGTCTTTTTTATGTATGTTGTTATGTAAAAATTTGATCTATTAACCATATTATAATGGAGAAAGAGATAAGTCAACACTTGAGTAAAACATTTATTATAGTTTTCCTAAATAACCTTGTATTGGAAATACGATAAAAGCATAGAATGGTATAGAGTATTTTAAGTTATCGAACATATCTCAAGTGCTTTTATGAATGGATTTGTGTGGGGGGGTATAGACACATTAAAATATCCTTAATTAAAGATACTTAATACCACAAATTCTATGGAAAATAGTTGTTTTATGACAATAGATGTTAACACGGTACCGTCACTGAGGAAAAAGTTTCGATGCGGTCTCAATTCCTTCCACCTCTCTGCATAGATCGCGAATACCGAAAGATCGTAAAGATTTGATTACGTATCCATGGCAACCAAGCTAAGGGTTCAGAAGGGACCTTGTCCCAACGGTACAACTCCAGCAATTGCAGGAGGAACACTTTTTTCGGGGGTCTTTTTTTTTCGTTGCCAGGGCCTTCCTCCCACTATTATTTACTTTCTTACACATTTCTTCTCGAAGCGGCGTATTTTATTATGTTTTCCCCACGGAAGCTGCAGAGTCCGTAGATCACGAACATCAAGTTAGTCTCACTTACTATTTGTTATCGTTGATTTTTGCCCCGGTGTTATTGTTGAGCCTTCGGAGGAATACACGCGGCTGCTGGAGTTGAGTTGAGTTGTTTGGCGGTGGGCTCTTTGTGATGGGATTAAGAAGTAACGGTTGCGTTGTGTCTGTGCTGCTTCTTCTTCTTCTCGATGTGGCATCTTTTCCTGGGAATAAGTGCGCGGACAAAAGAGGATTTAGCTTCAATCAATTGGAAGGAGAAACTTGTTTGATGTAGAGAATATTGTAAGAAAATTGCGTTTCTAACGTATATAAATAAAAGTGGGTTCTTCTTTTGAGAAGAAACGTATGGAGTTCTGAGAATTTCTTTCAGATCTAAGCACATCACACAAAGAGATAGACTTAGGAAAACAGAAGATGTATCGGATACTTTTAATCCTATAAACTTCAGATGTTAACCTTCTTGTGTGAGTCTCTCTACAGAATTTTCTTTTAAAACTACGGTTAGATATTTTTCGTGTTCTATTTGTAGGCAAAATACTGAAATAAAAGAAATTTAATGCTTATTGCTTAAAAGTATGAAACTATGTGGACTTAAAAGTTAGATTTGCTTAATGTGTTTTTGTTTATTTAGAGGAATTTGTTAGAAAAAACACTAGGGATATTTATTCTATTGGATAAAAAGTTTGATTCTTGTTCTGTCAAGAAAGTTTTTAATTTTAAAAGTGTTTTTATCGTGCTTTTATTGTACTGTATCGTACTGTATAAATATTACTGTAAATTTGTTTACATTATTAATAAATTATTGACCATTCCCCGATCCCCTTATCACCCCATAAAGAATGAGGTTGGGAGAGGATTGAGTTCCTGATATTTATTAATAATAATTGTTAAAAGTGTGTTGGAATTAATTCTGATAGACAAATTAAAATTGTTTATTTTAAATTTCGGTTGTTTTTTTAAACTTGTACTAGTATGGTGGCATAATAATAAGTAAGCATTTATATTGACAAATTTACTAAAAAAAGCACACAAACTATTTATTTATTCCTCTTCAATATTACTCTAAAATATATAAGGTTCATTTACGTTATAATCACCTGTCCAGATAAAAATAATTTTTAATTAAATTTCTATACTTCTCATATAGAATATATACAAACATACTCCTTATTGGATATGGATAACATTGACTTTTATCAATATTTTAGAAAAAGTATATTTTAAAATGAAATTGTTTCATAGGCAATTTTTACACGGCTAAATTATTTTGACGATTTAAAGTAGTCTCCTATAAAAGTTATTTACCCCCGAATTTCCAAACCCTAACAAAAGTTATACCCAAATTTTCCAAGAAGACATACTATTGTTAAATAAAATTACAAATTTTTCATCGTATCTTCAACGATTCGGCTCGTAGAAATTTTCAGGTGGCGCCTATGTAACAAATATTTTCCACTAAAATTACCTTCTATCTTAATTTATCGTAATATAAATAAATCATTTTTTAATTTATAAAATAGTTCATTTTAAAAAGTGCAAATGTATTTAAATATGCATACGCCATACATTTAATGTTGTATACTCAATAAGACTTAAAAGTTTTATAACTCAAGTATAACAGCACTCTGGATTTTTTGACGAACATTTGTAAGTTAGAGCCTTTACTGTTTCAAACCCCACCCCAAATTCTTCATCCCTTTATTTGATACAACTAGCATAATATTTCGTGCAGACACCATGACTTAGAGACATATCTCAGAATCCCCAACCGGACATAACTTAGCACCCCAGAGCACAAAAGAACCCTCCAGAAAACTCTGACCAGCACATATCTCACCCCATAAACCATCGAACAACAATACTCACCCCCCCACCACCAATCAATCGAAAGAGAAAGCCTCTCCAAAATAAATTATCCCACAAAAGAGGGACAAAAACAGTACAACTCCTCTCCAAGAAACATTTCCAGGGGAAGTCCATCAAAAACGAGGAGCCCTGCAGCAGCAAAAACAACTTGCCGAACCCTTTTAATCCAGTACAAGGGAGCCCACATATTTCACCCCTTTATGTTGGGGTATTGTGATGGATGGAGCGGCCGCTGTATCAGACCCCTTGGAGACTGTGGGTGGGGAAGATGATGAGTTGGACCTGGACTTGGACTGGGAGGTAATGAGCACAGGGGGGTGGGTGTTGTTTTAGGGGATTTGAAGGGGTTCTGTGATTGTTTCGAGGAATATTTAGTACATAATTTCCCGATCACGCTTAGATCTTTATGTCGAAAACATACTTTTACTTGGTAGAAAAAGTTGGTAGATTTGCTCAAGGAGAAAAAGTTTCTTTTTAAGATATGATCATTTTATTCGGAGGATGTAGTATTGCATAAAGTTCACATTGCGGTTATTATAATTTTTAATCACTCACTTTATATTTGTTTACAAATTTTTGGTTATAAATAATTTTTATCGTTATACTCAGCAATTTATTATTCAAATTTTTATACAGTAAATTAATCAATAAAAGGAGTTTAATATTTCTCTTTTTATTCTGTTCAACATGACTGAACTACTTTCTTAGAGGCTCTCATTTGTAAAAAGAATTTCTTATTTTTGTTACAATTTTTATAAATATAGTCTACGTCAGAAATATAGCATCCTTTATTGGAATCTAGACTTGAAAAAACATACTTATCTGCTTGAGGAATATTAGATGTAGTTAAATTAATAGTTGATATCAAAACATGATGAACTTTGAAAGAACTTTGGCTGAATTTCTCCTCATGTGTATGTTTTAAAGCTTTTCAATGTCAGTTCCGAATAAAATATAACTAGAAACTTCATTAAAAACCATGTCAAAAACAAACTAATGCGTTCACAATCCTAGTTGCCCTGTTTCTCCTAGCCTAAACCTTAAATTTTGAAACTTTATAGCTATACAAGACAGCTTCAAGTCTAATTTATTTACTACTTACTATTCAAATTCAATCAATGTAAAATCACCATATTTGAAAACTTTGTACGTAATTTGAAATACACAATTATTTCTCATTAACGGTAACTACCTAGACTTCACAATCAACACGGATTAAGGTGATATCACTATACAAAGAAACACGTAACTGAATCTGAGCAATCACTCCAAATCCCTGGTGACAATACTATCTGCATTAGTCCGAATCTCGTCGCCCTAAGCTTTCTCAACACCCCTAAACACCGCGACGCTACGCATTTAATCACCTCTATCGAATCCGCTACACGCCTCAACCTGCGCCCAATCGAAATTTATTCGCGAGTGGACATAACATAACTCGACATTATAATCCAACAGCGAGTAGTCCGCATGTTTTGACTGCGAAATGCTCTCTGCGCGACAACTGTTAACCCAAACTTTGATTAAATTCTGCAGCAAGGCATGTTAATTACACAAACTAACAGGCCGCCTTCTGTTTAATTAATTTCCGATGCGCCGGCCTTTGAAGGAAAATTTAAATGATCTTAACCTTTTCGTCGCTATGTTTAGGATGTTAATGGAACATTATAATAGGTTCATGTTACATAGCTAATTGGGAATCGCCGGTGGATCTTCTCGGATGTTATTACTTCAAGCGGCATAAGATGGATAATTAATTTTAAAATGATTGTGATCGGAAGGATAGGGATTCCTTCAAAGTGAGGATAGGTGGGATGGACGGCCTAATGCGATTTTGTGTGCTGTGGATTTAGCCCTTTTAGTACCGACCGCCGCAAACTTTATGTAGGATCCAATGGCATCCTCGGGCGGTCTAGGATGTAAGGGATTAAACTCAGTTGCTTTGATGGAGGGGTTTTGGGGTGGGGTAATTATCCATTGTTTTCGGAAACAAGGGAGGTAATGTTAGTTTAGCAACAATGGGCAGGAGTTGGTTAAATCGGAGATTAGTTTATACAAATAGTCAAATGAGGAGTATAAATTTATGCAACGGTAGTTTATATTAGGCGTACCTACACATATATGACCTCTGAAAGCTTATACTCAGTATATTTGTTAACGTAATTTTTATGCATTCAAATTGCATTTTTTTTTCTGTAAGTAATAATGCATCTGCTAGTAACTTTATAATAAATTTTATAATTTATTTCTAGAACGTTTATTGTTCTTTTTAGTTATACTTGTCTGCATGTTAAAAAATCGTTAAATAAGTTAGTTGAAACATTTAGTTACCTTTGGAGCATTCAGTTACCTTTGGAGCATTCATTCCTGTAAAAATATAGTTTGTTCTCATAGCTATTGCCTGGATTGTGGCATATTGCTTCCGTGCGTTACAAAAAGAAATTACCTTTTCTTGTCCCTTTACTTTAAACTCTAATAAATTATTTCTAAATAGGGAATGGGACTATTATGCAAGTACTTTACTAACGGCACTTTTCTGCAAAACCCATTTCGGCACGAGCCGATTCGGCGCAGACCCGTTTCGGCGCGGAAACAAAATCTATGCGGCGCTATTTGGTGATGAAGGTTGTTCAGGTTATAAATAAAATTTTCGTCAATAGTTGGAAGATTTTATAAATTATTTTAAAAAGAATATATATATATATTTAATACTACATTCCTTTTTGAAATTCTCTACAAAAAACTTTCTAGTTTTTGGGTAAATGATCATGGAATTTCACTACCAAATTTAGGTGGGAACTCTGAAGAAGCTCAGAATGGAAATATCTGGCGCCGAAACGGCCGCGCCGAATACCGTTCTAAATATTACCGGGACAGTTATTTAAAATTGTTTACCAGACTTCCGATATATAAAAAGAAAACTCACCTCAGTTATTTCCAAAACCCGATTAGTTATCGTTTAGTTTATTTACGTTATGTAAATAACCACTACTAGCAATACATTCCGAAAACAAATCTTTAAGTCCCATAGCTATCTCAAAATATGAATTAATTTTATTCATTCATAATTACCCCCCCACTTCAAAGTTATTAATCCTAAAAAACAATTATAAACCATTCAAAATTTATCTCCGAATTTCAGATTTCTTTCATACAGAACCCCCCCCCTTCAAATCGCCCCTCCCCCATTACCTCTTTACAATCGCCCCCCCCTCGTATCAATCACCCAACAAAAAGACCGGAACACAATCCACACACACATGGACTCCCAACTACACGTTTCATTACTACAAACCCAACAAAAAATAATCATCCCCCCAGAGATAATATCCAACATGACATACTACCCATCAAAACAGAGCATTACTCTGCAGTTATAGTCCTACCAAGACGCTTTTTTTTTCAAGGGAGAGGGAGGGGGGTTCAAAGTAATACTATATCTCCTCCTTCTCCCAAAAATAAATAAATAGGCCCATCCCCTGAATTATATCCTGGAGATGAAAATTGCCCCGCTTATAATGTTCAAAAAGCCTTTCGAGAATAGATGGCGTCGGTAAGAGTTGATACTGTGGAGCGAAGTGGAAGTAATGTTTCATTCCGGAATGCTCCTCTTGGGCTAAATAATTTGGGATATATCGTCGTTTAGAGATCGCTGCGAGAGGCTTGAAGGGGATATTTTACCTTTTATGTGTGTGCTTTGACTTCGGTATCCGGTGACAGAGTTTGCAGTTTAATTGAAGGCCTGTCTTTTTGGCTTTTATCTCTCCCGGAGATGAGGAATGGACTTGACGATTCATTGGAGTTTGGGAAACTAATTGGATATATTTTTTATTGAGTGGGGTAAGTCTGGGTGTTTGTGGGGTTGGTTGGGGGGGGGGGGAAACCAATACTTGAAGACGTCGATGTGGTCAGCTTTATTCTATTAGGTATCGAGTAGATTGTGATGTCAAAAAAATTATGTTGGGTACTCGATTGCACTTGATACCTGAGAGTGTTTGTAATGTAAGCATTTGGTTCAACAATACTTTCATAACAGTTTTAAGTTTGGATGGTTTAGATACGTAAACCTCCTAATAAAATGTAAGCTATGTTTTCTTAGTTCCACTTACTGAACTTTATTTTAAAGTAAGTTTTTAACTTATGGTATGAACTAAATCTGAACTGTATTTTTAACTCGAATGAAATATCAACTGCGTATTCTAGCTAGCATAAAAATACTGGTCAATTTGCCATTATTGGCCATTGTTAGAATCACCCCCTCTGAAATATCAGTCAATATAGACGACAATACCCAGTATTGGTTTTTGATGGCCAATATCATTTCTCCGACAATGATAAAGAAAAAGGGTCGAAAGAAATTCAATTTCATTTTTTCATGTTAATTTAATTAAAATAAGGTAATTTAGAATATTTTTAACATTGTTTATAACTATTAAAAATCCCACAAAATGTCTGATAATAATATATTTGTATATTCGCGATATTAACCAATAATATTCTTAACCCATTGTTCGCTGAGTTGCTGTGCTTCCTAGTATTTAGAAAATGGTTCTATACTTATCATAGTTCCTAGATGTTTTAAGTTTTTAGTTTGATTCTATCGAAAACTGATGATACAGGTGTAGTTTGGGGAGAATAATTTGTGGTTTTGTTAAAAGTGTATCGAATTATTTTGGATTGCAACATTATTAGTAAAAAATAAGTATTTGTTTACTAATTTTTGGAAACATATGACACCTACAAATTCAACTTCACCAATGAAAGTTGTTTCAAACAAAGAGAAATATAATTCAATAGATTTTTTTTTATTCTGTAATCCAACAAGATCCATCTCTCCTAAAGAACGTTTCAAAATTAATCATTCCAAACCAAAACTTTAAAAGCTTTCAAACCCCGCATGACCTTTAAATGATAAAGAAAACGAAAAATTTCTTCTTCATTCATAACCAAACAACACAAACCCCATTCATTCATACAGCTCCAAACAACACAAAAAAAGTACGAGCAAAAAAAAAATGGCGCATCTTAAGCGTTAAGTAGAACACTATCCATTATTCCGTGCCATTATCTTTCAATTCCTTTTCCGCATGACCTTCGCAAAAACAACAAGAACCCCCCTCAGAATATGATGATGGATCGGCCCCTCTACGTCGACCCCGGATAAAAGCGAATCCCGGATCCCGGAAAAGGGCATGGCGTGCTCAGGGTCCTCCAGAAACAAATGATCCACAAAATTGTGGATAACTGAGGATTTTGAATGTACACTCGGCTGTTCTGCATTGGTAATGGCTGAACGGGGGCCGCTCCTTGCATTTGGCAGCGGGGGATTGATGGTTGGGGGGTAAAACTCGGGAAAAAAAGAGGAAAACAACCCCCTTCTAAGCGGAGAGAACTTATTCCCTGTTTTTCTTCAAATACACGCAAATATACATCGTAACTTTTTTCCCGGGGAATTCATGATCGATTTAAAATTTTGAGTTTTGTTCTGGTAGAGAGGGATTGAAAAACGAATCATCGTTCTACATGCCTTGGTAATGGAAATCAACACGGAAACGGGCTTTCTTGGAATCCGCGTTTCTGATGAACCATTTGGGCATGATGAATAATAGTACGCTGGAGGTTGGGTATCCATCCCTTTGATGTTGTTTTTTGGTGTATTGGATATTTGCAAAATTGGAGGTTTCGAAGAACGTTGAAGAGGCCAACAGGCACTTTGGAGTAAGTTCCTGTCGGCAAGAGAGCTCGTTTTAGGCAAATGAAATATTGCTGGGGGTTTAATGCTTCTGAAACGATCACGGGGATATCCTAAAATCCAAGAGTTCTTCAATAAATAAATTGTTTCCAAACAATCTTTCGTTTCAAAGAATCTTTCTTGTTCCATTGTTTCCTAACAAGAATAGAATTATCAAAGTTATACGTATCTTTAATCGATAACTTATGCAACCCTCTCAGCTTCTCATGTTTGAATACTAACATTCAACAATATAATGAATTTGATTATTTTGGGAGTTATCCTCAAAGTATTGAAAAGATGGAACTTTAGTGGTAAAGAGCTTTACATACTAGTAAGTGTTGCTTATAACCCTTAAGTATTTTTATAAAAGGGGTAAATTCTTTGCTCTAAAATAATATTAATTTTCATAATCGTACTTCAAAATCTCAAGCCCACAAGTTTTCAATCAAAATATTTATGTAGAGTAAAAAATTATGTTGTAAAATATAAATTAGGTAGAAAGATATTTAGATTATTCTCTTTTAGATGCATAAATGTGATACCATTCCCGTGAGTTTAAAGGGAGCATAACTTTATAAAGCGGTTTATGTCTAATTGGTTCAGATGATGTAAACAAAAATTACTGTAAATAGTTTTTCAATGTAATCTAATTATCTAGCTGTCTAATTATCCACATATATTTACTGTAAATTCTAAATATTTTCAACTTATTCTTATTTTCTTCTTACACAATAAAGTATAAAAGAAGTAGTATATGTGATAATAGTGTTTTTAAGTATACTTATGAAATGAAGAAAAAAAACAGCAAAACAATAATTTTTTTGGTAGGACGCTAAAATGTTTATCCCTGAAAAAATACATGAATAAACTTAAATTGATTTGGGAGTTAAATGCTCTTCTAATGCTACGTACTAAAAAAGATAACACTCTAATTTTTTAGATATCATTGCGGTGTCTAATAATGCATTCAATTAAATACATTTAGAAAGATTACTTCATTGATATATTATATGAATTAAATTCTGTCTAGTTCAATTTTCCGAACAAAGCAAAATAGACTGGAATATAATTTGCCTGTATAATGCCCTATTTCAGTTCCATTGTTACGAATAATTGCTTTCAGTAAGGATAATTTGAAAAATAATTATATGTATGTCTATGATCATATTCTTTCAAGTATATTTGCTTATTGTTATTACAATTGTATTTTAATATTAAATTTTAACTGTTCCAATTATCTAGAGAATCTTCTAAATTGAATTACGATTCTTTTTTCAAAGATTGAGTAGTTTGTTGTCTTTCTATTCTAACAAGCAGGTATAAGGAAAATAATAATTAATAATAATGTAAGAATAATTAAATTAATAATAATGTAAATAATTGAAATTTAGAAAACCATTTGACAAGTAATATTAAAAAATATGTCTTTGTGACTTACACTATAACTGTAGAAATTTGTTGTATTTGTTTTCCAATTGTAGAAATATATTGAAATATTTTAAAGATTCTCTGGTACTTACTAAAGCTTTACTTTAAACTGCATAATTATAAATTGCATAGAATTTAACAGAATTTACCAATTCAAAAATCCAATCAACTGATATAATGAAAAACTTATATACTTATTCTTAAACTTATAAATAAACTTATTCAAAATAAGTTTCTTAGTTATGTTTATTTCAAATTTAATTATATTCCTTTAATGCCAATGACTTTGGAACTAAGGAGAAATGTATCCATATTAAAGTTTTATTTTAACTTAATTAGAAACAATATAGATTGCCCTCCTTTACTTATGTTACTTGACTTCCATATCCCTCCACGCTATACAAGAAATAAAATAGTATTCACGATTCCTTTAATTGTCAAGAACTATCTTTCAAGCCAAACTATTTATCAATTTTATAAAATAGTTAATAATCTGCCCGCAACCAGTGATCTGTTTTTAGATTCTTACTCTAAACTAAAACTTGATTATTTGCAAAGTGTATCTTCATTTTTTTTTCTCTTTTGTGTAGATTTAGTGCTTATTTTTTGTGGCTATGTGTGTCCTTTTATATTTAATATGTTGTACTGGTTGTGTCTTTTTCTTGCCAAGTAATTGGAAATTATCTTCTGTTTGGCAATGTATTTAAATAAAAAAATAAATTTAAATAAATAAATAATAGATTGGAAAAGCTTTCATATGACCTAAATTGTATTTCACACGACTTCAACAGTGTAATACGTCTTCTTTGATTGAGTAATTCAATCCTCCTAACGACTTTCACATTATAATCAACAACAATAAAAAACAATCTTCGCTTACCGATTCCAAAACCAATCAACTGATTCAGCCCACAAAAAAACTCTTCCAAACTCCACTTATTATCACCATCCAATTCATCCCAATCAATCTTCATCGTCCTCCAATCACAATACACCCGCCAGATCTAACCAACGACCCATATTACAGAACAAATCCCACCACTCGATGAACACTACCCCTAATCGGTCAACACAAAAGTTCAGAACCCCCCCCTACAAACCCCTATGATTGATACCTTTTTTCTTCCAAGTCCCCCTAGGGACCCCCCCCAATCCAATCTATCCCTCTGCAGCAGTCTGCAATAATTAGCGGTTCTTCTTCTTCTTCTTGGACAGTGTGACGTCACATCTATCATTCCGATTGCGGACTCGTGGACGTCATCGTTGGTCGGGTGACGGATGACTCGGGGTCGAGGCGACCCCTTGACCCTCGCAAGGGCCGCTGGGAGGGTGAACTGGTGGCGGTCAAGGAGTGCACGGTGATTGGTTCTGATGGGGCTTGCTCTTTGGAGGGAGGCTGATGGATGGATGGGTTGGAGTTCTTGCGTAGGTTTCTATAGAAGTATTACTATAGTATAGAACGAATTAGCAGTACAATTTTTATGAGTTTGTAGTTTGTAAACAAAATGTTTGATGTGAGTTGTAACCAAAACTGTTAAGGGAAATATTCAATGCCAACTTTTTGTTATTAATCACTAATCACTAGCTGATAATATGTCCGGCCTTTCACGGGTGAAGTTAATTTGAACTGACATTGATTAATCATATTTTGGTGAAATTATTCGATACTTAAAGCATATTCCTGCAATTTAAGAAAACAATCCATCATATTTTATATTTGAAAGTGTTTACAAATAATAACATTGTGAATAGTTTTTGGTTTGTAAACCAAATTTCTTAAAAGTTGAAATAAAATAATTTAATCTTTTAATTTTGCATTAATCTCCATTTCCCATGGAGATTATTTTAACAACAATATTATTCCATAAAACTTTTTTTATTTTAAAATTAGATAAAGTATCAAATTAAAAAGTTATATTTATTACAAAATTTTATGAATGACCATAAGTAGGTTCAAAGGAGAGTCAAGGGGTCGTTGTGGAACTTTGTATGGATACCAAGTTTGGAGAAGATCGAAAAAAAGCTGTAGATTTTTTTTTGAAAGACATCTTTCTTCATCAAAGAAGGACCTTTATTGCATAAGATTGAACTTACATGTTGCCTCATTGCTTTTATTTACTCTACGATTTTCAAAATATTGTTGTAGATGTAGACCAATAAATTTGTAGTGTAAATGAAAACTCAAGAAATCTTACCACGCGAATAAATATATTAATATTTTAAGAGAAATATTTTAGTTAACTTAATATTCAAGAATGCACATTGCACGATGTGTAGAATATTTAATTAAAAATTTTGCATACTTTTAATAATAAACATGATTATGACTAAACAAATTGTTACTAAATTGTCAAATTCACAAAGCCCAATCTGATCATATTCACCATGTAACATTTTCGAACATACATTATGGTATTCTAAAGGTTTATAATATAATTTAAACTAAGTAAAATCTCTCTCTTGAGCAGTTAAAGGTTTGAGGTAACAATATACATATTTTATCAAAACGAATATAAAATACTTGACTTTTAAACCGTGCCAGATAAAAATCTTTAAAATTATATTGCATCTTGATAAATCTAATGTTTTATTAATCCAAAGAAAAGGGTACCAAAGTATATTTCAGAGCCTCTTGAATTAGTTTAAAGTACATAATTACTATTCATAGCAGCATACTAAGAAAAAAATAATTTCATAGCCGAGCGTGTAATCACATGCAAATTAGAATGTCTGAAAATTAATTACTTGTTAAAGGAACATTTCACTTTTCCCTTTTTTTTCTCACGCCATTCATGATACAAAATGAAAATTAAAAATATATTAGCAGAAAGTTATAGATAAGAAAAAACAGAGTTGTTTTCTCACAAATTAATTTCACTTTATCGTATTATTATTATTATTATTTGAAACATTGAAAAACTGCTCATAAGAACATTAACGAAAAGTAAGCACCAGCTCTGTAATTACAATGGCGTTATTGTTTCACAAATATTTTGACAAAGATTACAAAAGAAATAAACTGGGGCACTCAATCCTTGATTGATAAAAACGCTATGGATGATAAGTATGGAAATAAAAGAGGCAATTCCAAAATAGCTTTAAACCAAATTACGCAAAAATCATTAAGGACAAAAACTTTGAATGAGGTATCTGTAAAAATACAATTATTTCTTATTGTTTCATTTGTTTTGATTATTTTAAGAAGAATTAATAATGTTTCTTACGTAAAAACCCATTGCATTCAGTTCTTTCGTTTTCACAAAGGCTCAAATTCTTTTGAAAGGTCTCATTGGAGGAATATTTTTGGATTAAAAACGTTGCATATTTTTTTATAGTAATTAAAGAAGGATTTGTACGATGTCATCAAACTAAAAATTGAAATTTTCGAAATTTTTTTCTAAGGAATCATACTCTTAAAATTGTGCTTGATGGATGTGATGTTAATTTTTTTACGTTCAATTACAAATCACAATTACGGTTTTAAAAAAGATAACAATTATTTTAAAATTGCTTTTTATTTAGTATCTTTAAAGGAAGCATATATTTTTGAAGATACAATGAGTCGAGTTCAAACAAAAGGGTACATTTTTGTAATTAAAATGTTGGTCCTAAAATACAAATAATTATTTAGAGAAATTGTTTAAAAAAGGTTACATCTTAAATTACTATTAATTAAAAGCAGTATAAGTTCTTAAACTTTTCTTTTAAAATTTCTTCCATCTCTTTTATAAATATTTATTTTTATATATTTTTTGAAAGTATTCAAACGTTATACTCCTTAAAATTAAAGTATATTTTTATGGAATCAGTGTAATTTTAGATATTAACATAGAAGTCATTTATAAGAGAAATTTCTTTTTAAATTGTTTTTTTTTACTCGTTTTAACGTATTTTTTACACGTAAGATATGTGTATTCCCTTACTCTATTTGGTGCACTTTATCTGATTAACTCTGGGTATGAATTTTAAATAAGTATCAAAATTACTTAATTATAATTAATTAAAACTAAAATGTAATGACTTTATAGTTTTAAGTTGCAAACATTTTTCAAATAAGAGGTAACTACACATCCACTGTGATGACCATGTAGAAAAAACGTAATAGACAAATGTATACCAGAAATACTCCATGAACACCAAGGCCTAAATTTTTTTAATTATTGATGTGTATACTAAAAATTGGATAAAAGCAAATATTCGATTAAGTAGTAATAAGTCGGGTGCTATGAAAATCCATAATTTTACAAATGGAGAATTATTATTTGTTTTAATCAACTGTTATAGAATAAACTTTTCATGATTCTAACAACAAACAACAAAAAATTTATTTATTGACAGAAGAGAATAAACAAATTGAACATATAACCTAAAGAAAGTGATCCTATACGGTAGGAATAATAATCACAGTATTACAATATAACTGCTACATTTAAAAAAGGGGTGAAATGACAACATAACAGTCCAACTTTTACTGACGAAGTTTTTATTTTCGGATGTCTGAAATGGTGATAGTATAATAACATTTAGAAAATATTACTAAAAGAAGTTATTTAGTACATTTATATTACTGATTAGTTATTTTATATTACTAAAGAAGTATTTTAAGAAAGCTACTAAAAGAAGTTACCGAAACTAATCAAAGAATGACTATTAATTATGTCTCTGAGAAAAAGTTTAGACAAAAGTTGGAAACATCACACCAACTTGACCTCAGAAAATTCCCTTTGCTCAAATCGAGATCTATCATTCTTGACATTAGGCAAATATATAAAAATGACTACTATCGAACTGAGGTCACGCATACCACAGTCATGGGACTTAGGGGAAGTTAGATGGCGATTCTAAGGGAAAAGTCAGTGCATAAAAATGTCTTACGGAGAAACAGGGCTACTCCATGGGGAATCCCCTTCTATCTATGAATACCCTATCCATCATTCGGGCCTCCCTTTGTGTATGGTAGGCCTAAGGGGCGCGGCCTAGTGGTATCTGTCCCTTGTTCTCCCGAAAAGGGTCACAAAATATAATCTTCCATCCTCCTTTAGATAGAAGTACTCCCAATGTTGCCAAAAATCTGTAGCTGAAATAAATAACAAAGAATATACCCCATGCTGGGGGAGATGAGACTCAACTCGATTCGACTCTTGGCGTCGGGAAAGGGTTTTGGCGCCGATTCCGGATGACGTCACTGGGGGGCGGGGCTCTTGACCCAATCCTTGCAAATGCAACATCAATCACTGTCAGATTCTAGCTCCACTTCTAAGTGCATCAGGGAACTGCTATGTATATATAGATAGTTATATAGATATACTTTTTTCTCCGTTCCGTTCGTATCTCTCCTTTGCAAAACTCGGCGCTTTTGCCTTTTGGAGGGTGAAACTTTATTTACGTTTCTTTCATTTATTGCACGGGATTTTTTTTTCGAGAGAGAGAAGAACTTTATTGTTGTGTTTTGTTCTTTCGAGACTTTGTGACCCCCTATCGGGAGAATTCCCGAAGTTCCTCCTCACTCTCCCGGTTAGGATGAGATTATACTGATTTCACCAGAACAAAAAAAAAACACCAGTAGAAAAAGGATTGAACTAGGTCCATGCAGTACTAGTTTTCTTCGGGGAACTTTTTCATATCGAGTTTTATGCGCTGTTTTCCTATCTTGTTATTCAACCGTTCTTCTTCCGTGGAAGGAGGAGATAGTAAGGGACGGAGGAAGGGTGTAACGGTGCTTTTCGTCCGAAGAAAATAGAGATTAAGCGCTCAGGGGAAACGAAGATAAGATCTTGTGCATCTTCGGAAGTTCCATCCCTCTTTCCGTGTCGGAGGAGGATGCTTATCTTATTGCTCGATTTCGGACTTTCATTGGTGTAGTTTTTTTTATTTGTTTTTGCATTATTCAAACCTCGTTTTATAGTGATTAACTTATAGGGAATTATGAACAAAAGTGCCTTTGTGTTAAGAAAGATGTTGATGTTTTTGGAAAATAAAGATATTTTTTGCCAAGCGTTGTTGATTAGCCTTCTTCCTCTATTTCTAATTTCTGATCTAATTTCTAATCATGTAATTTGGAAATGAATTGGAATGCTTAATAAATCTTTCATATCATTCTTTTTTTTTCAATGGCGGACATCCTTGGATCCAATCTTTCATACTATAAAAATGTTAATATTTGTGTTCTAGATGGGATCGAATTCGAAGAACTTTTCAGTTTGGTTTAAATGACCATATCATTATTATTTTTAAACATCAATAAACTAAATAGTAATTAACTTTAATGGTAACAGAAATTAACGAATTTGACAATTAGTATTAAAACTAGATTATTTTGTTTATTTGAAGTGAATGAACAATAATGTATTTAAAATGTTGAATAAAAATAGATTTTTTTATATATAAATAATAGTCATTTATTATTAAATGCAAATTTTTGAAAATATTTTAAAAGATAATTGTTGTCATTAAAATTGAAAATTTTTCGTGATAGTAAATAGTTTTTATGAAGTGTAACAACTTCCTCACATTAAAAATACTTGACACAATTTATCATCGTGGCCTAAAATATTTACTAATTTTATGAAAAGATTTCCTAGACTGTTCAAAAACAACTAACTACATTAAAAAAACACATTCTTCACAAGATACTTTTTTTGAAATGTTAAGTAACAGTATATATGATGCTTCATCATTTTACGACTTTATGTAACCATTTAATAACACAAATGTTGCTTTAAGTTGCAAAGGTATGGGGAAATTAAACTGTTTGCTTTTAAGTCTGATGAAATTCTTCCATCTTACACAAACCTGCTTTGTTTGACTTGAAAGAAGGGAGCCGATCAGTTTCTGTAACAGCTGCTTTAAGGTATCTGATGTTTTCTTTTCCCGTCGCATCCATTGATTCAAAACGTTTTCCTTTAAGCACCGATTCGAATTCAGAGGAAAGAAAACCCCCCACGGGGCCACTGCTTTCCGGCATAACGGGCTCTTCAGTATTTTGATGCGTTTTTCAGTGGAAAGTTTTCAGTAGCTGTAGGTACTATAAGAGTGAAGAATGGGACCTTTTAACATGCTGTCTTTCACTTGAAGCAAGCGTTATCGTCAGCAAAGTTTTAAGATGTGTTATCTTTTGATGTATGTAAAGGACATGTTGCACGGTGAAGATGAAAGTGGCTAATTTTACAACGTTCAGTAAAATATTAATTTTTTTTATTGAAATATTTCATTTAGGGATTTGAAATACCACTAAAAAAATGTATATCAATTCTAGCTTTAAAACCTACATTCTTCCATCAAAAAACCTTTTTAACCTTGGTAATGCATTAAAACTGATGAAGAGATATCAATGTTATTTTTTTCCTAATTCCTTGAAGTTTTTATCTCCCTAACTTTTTAAGCTTTTTTTTTCTGTTTTGAAACCTGAAACGCAAACATACTTTCCTTTCTATGTAAACCTTAACTTTTTATTACTCACCTTATCCAAAAAGAATTTCAATAAAAATGTTTTTTTAATGTTGGAGAGGAAAACTAGTTTTTATAATTTTAATTGAATATTACAATGATTAAGAATAAAAGCACTTACTTTGATATATTACGTGTCGTATTCTCAGTACTTGTATGTAGGAAAAAGTAAGCATACACTTAACATGGAATGAAACTGGTCTTGTAGTGTTAGCTTTCTTGCAATTAAAGTCTGCTCACAGTAAAACGGGTTTTACAGGTGTAAACTTATTTTCTCTGTGAGATTAGCAGTCGTTACTTTGAAAACATTACTTGTGTTTTTTAAAATTTATGACGGGATTTAAAAAGGTATTTTTATGTAATATCTGTCCCTAGATATACATTGGTGTAAGTCACTAATTTTTAGTTAATATTGTTCGACGAGTTTTTCGGTATCCTACTGACATTTTATGGTTTATTCGGGAACTTTTTTGTCAAATTCTGTATTTTAACCAGTAGGGGTCACATGTATGAAATCCAAAGGTACTAATTAAATAGACTATCTTTAAGTAATTCTTAATATCATTTAGTAAGTAATTCTAGAATTTCAGTAATTTTAGAAAACCAAATAATGTTCAAACGGGTTCAAAGGCGCATCAGATCAACTAGCTTGCTTGTTTTATTAGTGTGTTGTGTCAAAAATGAAAAAAAAACTAATAAACGATGCGTCATTGCCAACAACCTATATCAATGCAGCATTAAGTGCCACAACCTTGAATGCTGGTTCATACCAAGTCCAAATAATGACCTAATATGTATTTCCTTATTGATAATGAACGATAATAAGATGATGCATAACGAAAAAATCAACATTTTGGCTTTCGGACAGTCTTTAAATTAAGTTTAATGTTCTGTGTTTACGTATACGTACTATTAATTAACTCGATAGTTAAATGAGACATTTTTAATATCTGAAAGTTACAAAGATACTGTCATACCGCGAGGAGAAGAGCTTTGAACAGGGTTGCCGTGAGTAGACGAGTCCAAAAGAAGAGGGAAGCTGGTATGAATTGAACGGCATTATTTGGGTTTTTAAGCGTACATTTGGCGAGTGAGAAAACGCGTTTCACGAATGAAAATAAGATAATCATATTTTATTAAACTACATTAAAATATAGATTATCTTTGAAATTTCTCGTTAATAAAAATCGAATTAATGAACACGGTAACTATAAATCCAAAAAATTATAAAATATCCAAATAAAATCAGATAAATTGATGTAAATCACATAACATAATATCAAATTAAATAGATCAGATTCGGTGAAATATTTAAGATCAGTTGAAAAAGATCAGATCAGTTAAAATAGATCAGATCAGTTTAAATAGATCAGATCAGTTAAAATAGATCAGATCAGTTAAAATAGATCGGATCAGTTAAAATGGATCAGATCAGTTGAAATGGATCAGATCAGTTGAAAAAGGTCAGATTAGAAATATTTAATCAAATCAGATGTAATGCGAAAGGAAATTCTAAAATTCGTTACTCTAGAATCGAAAGAAGTACACAGCTGAAAGATAGCCACTCAGATTTGGCTCGGAACATTTATTTTAGCGCCAAGTGAATAACCATCACCCCCAAAATTCAGTGGAATAATCCGTTTCTATAACAACCGCAGCATCATCGTATGACGTCAAAAGCTCTTCTCCTCGCGGTACGACAGTAGTCAAAATTTCTCCTTTTATCTCCCTTTTGGCACGCTTGGCGATGCGGTTTCGACTTCCTGCAACCCTTGGCCCGCCAAGAGAGAGGAACCCGGTCCGAAACTTCCCTGCTTCGTTAGGCGCATTTTTAGCCTTATCAGAAGCTCCGAACTTTCCGGCGAAGCCTTCTTCCGCTAATCTTTCTCACTAATTAAAGGAAAGGGCTCCTCTCTCCGGAATAAAATGTTATAATAAAACTTTTGATCGAAAAGTTTTATGATGGATTCGATGTCCTTCCATTAAAAGTGCAGCAGCAAAAAGATCCGCAGCCGCTTTCGATTTTTAATAAGTCAACCGGAGCACGAGGAAAAGTTCCAGCGATTGTTGGGCTTTCTAATTATGATTCGTGTGAGTAATTATCTCGGAAACCTGTTTCTGGAGGTATTATTTCATCGATTGGACCCTCCTCGTCTTAAGTCAGCTTAAAGTATTTGGAATCCGTCATGCCATTGTTATGCTTCGTGTGAATAGCATTAGCGAAAGCGCAAACCTTATCAGCCCATGTTCACACTTTTGGAGTATATAAGTTTGAGAAGTATTGGTTATCTTGTAAAAATAATAATGCTGTGGTATTGAGTAACAACTTTCGAGTCGGAATAATTGGGATAGTTCGGGTGTTTTTGGTGTTTGATGTCTTGTAATGCTTCGCTTGACAAAAGCTGAGGGGATTTTTAATTGATCGGAACCTTTTGAATGAGTTTTTGTTATTTTTGCAGTGTTGAGTGGAGAGACATGAAATACAAGTAGCAGTCTTTAAGGAGTCGCATGTAAGGTGATTGGGTTTATTGATTCTATCGTTTTGCTTGTTCCAAATAATTGTTTTCTAGTGAAAGAGGAAGAGAATTAATGGTAAAACGTTTGCTTTGAGATATGAAGCTATTTTTGTTTATGACACAATCAATATAACTATACATTCTCTTTATTATAGGTACTTAAAGAACAAAAGAAATTAGAAACACTTAAGTGTGTAGACACTACGAGAATACTTAGATGAACTTACTGGATGACATTTTCTGCTTCATGTTTGTTTTATTTTTTATTATATAAGTTCACAATGTAGTGTAGATTCAAAATACGTGTGATAATGAAGGGAAGTGATAAAACTTATAAAAAAGTAACAATTCTTGACATTTAATACCCATTTCCATCCTTGTTTCAATAAAGTATATAAAGTTAGGTAGGTTACTGCTTTAAAACATTATATATTATTAAGGTTGTGATATCAAAGTCATCCTTACTCTCTACTTTTATCTCTAAAACGGTTCAATTCCGTTAACGGTCGCACTAAATACCGCCAAGCTCTTTTGGACACCAAAAATTAGAAATATTGCTAAATAATTTCAAACTAATGTTAGATTAAAATGTTCATTTATGTCAATATCTGTTCAGTTATATCAATAAAAACCATAAAAATTTGTCTATATTTGAATATATGGCGTTTAAAACAACTTGGCGGTATTTAGCGGGACCGTTAACGGAATTGAACCTCTGAAACTTTTAAATCACCTTCGTCATCATTATTTTATCAATTTCATTTTAAGACTCTACTACTTTTATGAATATAAGCAGCATATAAGCCATGATAATAAATCATTAACATGGAAGATTTCAAACAATCGCGCAACAATTTAATCCTTATTATCTTATCAACCTTATCCTCCATGTTAGCTTGTTCAAAATTATTCGAAAATTTCATATCTAACACTGACCTACGACACTGATTAAAAATCTCCTATCAACATCATCCCTCCGATCAATCCTTTCAAAATTCGACTTAATTAAGTTTCCTAGTACCTTCCTCATTATCCCTACTCTTGACAATCATCCCTCAAGGGAATTCCTTGAAAGGGAGTTATCAACGTCCAACTCAACAATCTCCGATTTCGTCTAAGACCTTATCTCCCCTTAACGAACCCTCATTCCCTGGGATACCATCGGGTCAGTCCCCGAATCGGGCGTGACCAGTGGGGCTCTTAAGCCGCCCAATCATACAAATCAAGGGCCACCTAAGGTCCGCCTATGGGCGTGAACGAAGGGACTGACAGTTACTATGATTGATGAGAGAATTATAGGCCGAGACCTTATCAACGAAATATCTCGTGTTAGCTAATGGGTGAAGTTGAATCGGATCGAAGGAAGACGATTGTGCAGATGATGATTCCGCTTGAAATGTTAATGGAAGAAGACGAAGTCGATGAGAGATTTCCCGGTAAACACGTCATTACGAAGATTGGCCATCAAGGATTCATGCGGTCAACACGCACTGCGAGTCTTAGTAGTTACGTGTTGGAGATGTTCACGCGGAATCTTCAAACTGCGTTTACGTGGGCATCAATCATATTGTATGAGTGAGTTGGGGGGTTGCATTCCGTTGAAGGAAGGGAGGTTGACCGTTGGTTTCTGGAGGAGTATGAAATGTTGATGAGGAGGAAATCCTGAAAGGGGGCTGAAATTAGGTTTGTTTGATTGCACATACATCACGTTATTGTGTTGAAATTGGTTGGGTCGAGAATTCCCAGGAAGTTTCTGTGTTTAAAGATTCAGCCAATATATGATTTTGTAGTGTTATCATAACTTTTTAAAAGCCCAACTTACAGATAGATGCTGGATTGGGGCACACTCAGATTTTGGGGAAGTAGGTACTATAAACTGATGACTATGAGATGCATTTGACTGGTTCCGCGCGATGATGTCGCAACTCGAAAATTATGAATTAGTATACATAGAAGTACAGCAAATAATTTAAAGCTTTGGTTCAATTGAGGTTATTTGATTTGTTGTTTTTAGTGTTCCTTAAAAATAATTATAGAAATATGAAAAAGAAAAGAGAGGAAAGAAAGAGAGATGAAGAGTTCATATTTCTTTTCTTCTCTCTTTCTATTTCTTTCTTTTATAACATATTTTCAGTTCTTTTTTTTTCCTTTTTCTTTCTCTCCTTACTTTTCACGCGTCTCTATTTCTCCTATCACTATGGAAAATCATCAATATAAAACTAGTAAAATGTTCATTCTCTTTGTTAATTTTGCAATACTTTGCTTCTTGAGAGTTGTTACTATACTCCTCAGACTCCCCACATCTTTACGTAGGATGAAAACATTTTGACAACATGTCATCTCACACCTCTGTTGAGGGATATCTTTTTCCTTTTAGAATTTTAAAAATGAATTGTGGATTTAATTAAAGCATTATGCAATTTTAAAAAAAAACTACATCAAGATTTTATCAATTGAAAATTAAAAAACAATGCTTTCATTCAAAACTTACATATTAACTTCTAATATTTAACAAATAAAATGACATTTTCACAAATAAAACATAATGCATGTATATTAATATTTTTCCATAAATTTTAAATGTACTTTTAAGTATAACTTTGTTATTGTATTAAAAAATTTGATTTGATTTTACGCATTTGATGACACTGTATAAAATTTCTTGCAAAACTTCTAAAGGAATTCATTTGTAAAATAATTATATTTTTTAATGAAGCTTTTTAGGCATTACGTATTTTGCTACTTTCAAAAGAAATAACGTTCTAATGGTTTACCCCAATGCTTTGCACTAAAAAATTAATCGTCATAAAAGTAATTTTCTACTTCAAACGAGTTTTAAGCGGAAAATTATGGACTTAATTTAATTTAATTAATTATCGGAGAGAATGGTGAATATTTTAATCACATAACATGAAACAAAAAACAAAAAAAAGTGTTTTGTACTATATAATGTAATTTTTCAAGCGATAATTCTAAGCTTTAACTAATTATAAAACTTCATAAAATGTAAGTTTAAGGAAATAAATTTAATTAATAAATCTCCTCGAATGTTTCAAAGGAATGCCCTACTACACATTAGCACTTCTTTTGCACCAAGAAAATTAAGCTTCAAGAGATTTAATTCCATCACGAAATTAAAAACATCTCCGAAGAGTTCTACCGCTGTTTCATTTTTCAGCCCAATTTAAATAATCTCCAACAGATCTTCTTGAGCATTCTAATTTCTATTTACCGAAAGAGAGAGAGAGAGAGCAAAATGCATTCTCCTTCATAAATCATTCCAACGAACAAGAAAAAAAATTACAATGCTTATAAAATAATAGTAAGTGTCAAAACCCGAAAGCCTTGCTTCGAAGACAAAAGTTAATTTGATTTTACAGCCTTTCAAAAAGAGTCTTCTTTTTCGAACGGCAACTTTTCGAAAAGTAGATAAAAAGTTCTTTTTTCGAATGCAGATCACAGCGCTGGGAGGGAAAAAAATTCGTGAATATCAAAAGCAACTGTTGAGGCTTCAGCAAACAAAAGTAGGGAGAATTTGAGTGAAAATCTAAGGGGGAAAGAACGAACAGAGCAAAAAAAATGGCTGAAAGTATCTTAATATACCAGTGAGTGCGAACCAAGTCCTTATCGAATATTCACAGCCGTTGTTCCTCGCCCCTGATTGGCTGATGAGGTTTAGAGCTCGGAAAGAAATTTCAGGCAGTTAACGGGACAATTGTTAAAAAGGACGGAAATGGAGTATAAAAATATGTTTTGCATGTAAAGTTTGGAGGTAGAGAGATGTAAGTCTGCGTTCCGTTTAATTTACGACTTGCGAGTAATTAGGCTTAGCTAACAAGCTAGTGTTGTAAAGATCGTTGGGCGTATTAAATGTTTTGGGGGATTATATCAGTCATGTGTGTTAAGGGGCAGAAACGGTTTTGAAAACTTTCTACATACGTTTACAGGATAACAATGGAAGAGGTTTTTTAAAATAAATATAGTGCTGTCCTTTAAAAACAACCCACTGTTTTACATTTTCTCCATTAAAAGCTTAATAAAAAGGATAATTAAATCGAACAAAAAACTGTGCTAACGGCTCATCCTCGCTAACATTTTAGTGCTAAGCATTTTTAATTCCAACTCTCCATTACAAATTGGCAGCCAATTAAGTAAGAATTTGAAAAAAAAAAACCCACTTTTTCCTAGAAGGACTCTAATTGGTGGACTGAGCTAAAACTTTAATATTTTATTCTCATAGTAATGGAATAACATAAAAACGCGCGAAAAATGCCCTAAAATCTTTATAACATACATTTTTACAAAATCTGTAAATCTGAAGCACATTTTTCGCCAAAATTCTACATTATCTCAGCTTGTTTAAAAAATAAGTAAATAAACCGTTCTTTGACCAGTTTTTACATCCCTGACACTCTAAGAGGCATAGAAGGACAGGGTATATGAGATGGTAAAATTATTTCAATTATTTAATTAAAAAATCTCAATGGGTTGTTTTTAGGGTACAATTTAGAGTGGGTTGTTTTTAAAGGACAGCACTATATTACATCGTTAATTTTTGGGTCATAATCATTAATTGTTTCACAAAAATAAATGACCGGACTTATTTAAATTGCATTTCTCAAATTTAATTGAATATTACTTCTTTTAAAATCAGATATTATCCAGTGTTTAAAACAATATACTTTACAGAAATTTACATAACTACCACAGTTTTACACTAGTTACGTGTACGCCAGTTTGATAAAATCCGTAAAAAATGTAAGCTAATGTATTCCTTTTTTTATTTATAAATTTTCATTATTTGAAATTTAAACATGAAATTTTGATTGGTACTGTAACTATCCAAAATACAAAATAAATGTTTATCTTTAAGGTTCAGGGTTTCTTACTAACAAATCACTCTTAATAAAAGCGGTTCAAAATGTAAAAAAAGAAGTCAAATAATCAGCATTTCTTATATAAATTTAGATGTTTTTAAGAGTTAATCCGTTCAATTTAAAACACAAATTTAAAATTATAATTTCTTCCACTGTGATCTTGTACGGAACTTTTTTCGTTCAGTCTACGAACATTCTACTGATAATATTACGTATTCAGTAAAGACATGAAGAAATGTTAGAATAAGGAAATTTTTCTTTGTGTAGAAAGATAGTTTCCCGAAAAATCTAAACCTAACAATCGTTTTTAAATGCGTCAACAACATACTTGCTAAAAAATTTTGATAGCAAAAACTTAGTTTTCATGAACAGAACCATCAAAACTCACTTCTGAAAAGAGAACGGTAAAGTTGTTTGAAATTATTCAAAACTTTAGACGGTTGAATAGAAGAATATTTTTATAACATCCTTACACAACATTAAAAAATATTCTTCAAAAACAAATTTTAATCAGAGTTTTATGAAAGTTTTTTGCATTAGCAAGTCAAGTGTCCAATATTTTTAAGAATATTCATTCAGACTTTCAATAAAAGTCGTCATAAAGAGGAATATAAAGATACGTTAATTACATGTAAAGAATATAACTAATAAAAATGCAATGCTTTATCGAGACAAGTTTATATTTTTTAAGTCACATTCGAAATTGAACATAAACTGAGTTAAAATTAGGTAAAACAAAGTTTTTAATTATTTTATAAATATTCTTAGGAATACCTAAATTTATCAAACCCTTTGGCTAAATAAGAATATTTTACGATATTGGTTTTGATTTAAATCCTTCGAGAAACAAAAAATATATGCTGCTAAAAACAAATGTCAATAGCTTGGTAACAAATTTTAGTAATTTTTTTTACACGCAAAAAAAATTAAAAACCACAAAAAAGACTCTAAAAAGGAAAATTACTTACTAAAACCGAAGTAAATCTGAAATTATCAAAGAATTATTTTTCTTCTTTTCCACTAGTAGTTTTGCAGTGCAAAGTTTTCAAATATTTCTTTTTAAAAGGTAACATATTTCATGAAATAAATTGTTGAATACTGTCTTTATTATAATTCTTTAAATTTATAATAAGTTATGTTTAAATAGCAATTCATCTTCAATTAAAATTAATTATTTTAAATGGTTATTTATACATTAGGTATGTAAATGTTTTTAATTATCTTTAAATTTTTAATTCCAATGACATTTTTTCAAAAATATACTACACAAGACTTCACTGCCACTTAATTTTCTTAGGGATAAATTATATTTAAAGAACCAAAATTAATTGAAATTTGAATTCCTAATAAAGTTTACTGTTTATTATTTTCTTTACTTTTTTACTGGAATTTTCAACCTTAATAATGTATCTTCCTAGACAAAAAACACAAAAACAAGTTCTAAAACATTTACTCTACACTCAAAAAAGTTGTTCGTGTTTTTAAAGTTTCTATTTCAAACTATTTCTAAGTTCTCTCTGCTTTCCAGACATTGGTTTACTAGTTTTTATTTATTTCATACGTCATAAATCCAGACAAATGTGTTTACGCCACTGTTGCCAAAAAATTTATACTGTAGATATTTTTATCCCTTCTGCAGCATTCATCACTTATGGATTAAAAACAAATTTTGCAGAATCAAAAACTACGATATTTCTTCACAAGAATTTGTTTTGAATAATGTTAAACCGTAAAATCTGTTTATGTGCATAAATTTTACTTCTTTGAAAAGTTTTAAAAAAAGTCTATATAATAAATTCACCACTTGTTTTTCTTTGCTTTCAAACTGCGCCTGACACTGCAACTTTTTAGAATACTTTCAATGTCTGTTATATTATATAATGTGCTCTAGCCTTAGGGATTTAAAATTCTTATTTAAATTCAGTTTTTGTCAAACTATATTGTAATTTTCAGATTTAGTTTGTTTAGTAATAAATATAGTTTAGCATAAATATTTATTGTTTATAAATATTTCATGAATCCTTCCTTTTTTTCTTGCATATTTCTATGTTCATTTGTTGCATAATTTTCAATCTTACAACATCTAGTACCGCCTATGACTTAAAAATTATAATTCCAACTAGAGTTAAGTTTTTTTTTTCTTTTCATCGAAAAATGCTATAAAAGCTTTAAATAATCTAACACTTAAAAATTTCTTAACTTAAAACTAATTTGAAATTCAAAAGAGAGACGTATAGCAATTTTATACATATGAGTATGTAGATGTAAAAAAAAATCGTAGTTCTGCTGCAAACAATTTTCGCTGGATGTGATTATGGCTTAAAATTGAGTTATGTCCTATTGCGCTTTTAGCCAACAGTATTTAATTGTGAAACACATAACTTAAAGAACTTCTTAACTTATTTTAACTGCTCCAAGTTATTTAATGTGATGATTACAGTTTTATGACATTGATATTCTAACTAGTCAAACTATTCTTTGTTGCCCTTTATTTTCAATGTCAAACACACGGCGTGAAAAATATATTACACTATTTTGGTGCAATATATTTCCCGAAATATATCTCTACCAACTGCAACAAAATCATTATATTTCGCAACTGTTAGCACTACCAGAACGATAATTCATCACTCCACAAGATTTACTTTTTAGGAGTTGGCATCACCCTTCAGAAAGCTCCGGTTACAGTATCTTCCAGTCATAAAAGTTAGAGCAGCATTCGATAAATCATCGATATACCTCCCGAAGAGTCATTATTCAAATCCCTATACCGGCTTGTAAAGTTTCGAAGGAGGTCCGCCATCTTCTTAACGGACTTAATTCACTTCGCTTCCCTAGCCTCCTCCACTTATCAGATGGCCTGTAAATGACAAGTAAGATTAATGACTCTGGAACTTTAGGAAATTAAAGAACAAAGAGAAAATGAGTCAGAGCAAAGGAAAAAGGAAGAAAAAACTATCCCGGGAACTTCTAGAAAAATATGTAATGAACGCTCTTTGCCGGGTTTTTTGCCGCCAACTTTCTCCGGCGTTAATTTCTGTTTTTTGGCGGTGAGGTTTCCAGGTCCTGGAATTCACAAGTGGCAATTATGACAAATTAGGCTCATTTGGCGCGCGTTTCTTGGGCTGTAGTTTCTTGGCAAGGAGGGTTTTGTGAATCGAATTCTAAAGCCTTAATGTGTTTCGAGTTTTGTGTTGGGGTTCGTTTAAAATTCTGAAAGGGTCCGAGTGTGCAATCAGGCCTTTTGAAGCAGCAGGCAAATCAGCTGCCAAGATTCGGCACGGGTAATTGTCTTTTGGCTGTCTTTCGCAGATGAGGGAGGGTAATGAGTGATTCAAAGTTAATCCCCGGCCTTATTCAAAAGAATTGCGAGTGGGAAGAGATACTAATGGAAGAAAACGCAATGTGCAAAATACACCATTCAAATATAGACTGCTCGAGATTTTCATTTTGGAGGGGTCCGGACTCAAAGGACCAAAAATTTTTAAAGTTAAGCATGGCTTTCCTTGGGCTAGAATAACATAAATTTTAAACAAATGGATAATCATTACATATGCACATTTTTTTTCTAATTTCTCATACAAAATTCAGGGCGCATGATCTCAAAGGTCATTAGTTCGAATTCGATTCCGTTTTGGTGTATCAATTTTCCATTGAAATCCAGCCAACTAAATTCTGGCCCACAGAGTACCCTGCATAACACTATAAATTGGCCAGCCATGTTTACTTAGGACCACGTGTATATAGCTTATTAAATAAAATTGAACAGGTTTTTTATTTAGTTTTTTCCGGGTTTTCTATATTTTAGAGTTTTTACTGAATATTCTTTCTTTGTTTGAAATCTAATGGATTGAACTATAAAATTATAAGAAACCCATTGAAAATAAATAAATTGAAATCAAAATATAATTAAATAAATAAAGAAAATTGTGAAATTTTTAGATATTGAGATTAGTGTAACATTATTTTTTTGCATCTAATAAAGTTTTGTTTCAATAAATAAATAATGTTCCCTTCATCCTAGATATTTACAAAATAACACGTATTAAAAATAACGAAAAGAAAAGGAAATATGCAATAGGTATGTTGTAGTGATATGTAAATAATAGTACATACCTAAGTAAAATATATGAACATGAATTAAGAAAGAAATGGGAAGAAAGTAAAAGAAAAAATTAAATATTAAAAATACATACAAATAATACAAAATGTATTGTGAAAAGAACAAAACACAAAAAAAATAAGTACATTGATATTTGGAATTTACTTTTCTCTTTTTTAACGTATTTTATAAAAAACATAAAAAACCCTATGTAATCCTAATATTAAGGGCCGTTCGGAAATTTAATTTTATTTTACCATCCCTCTATTGAAGAATAAAAAAAGTAACCATACATATTACTATAGTAAGATACCCATTTTTAACAAATAATAATATTAAATACTCTGAAATGATTAATTTTCTAAAGATAAAGAATGTGTATGGAAACAGGAAAAGAAAATTTATTATTTTTTTAGAACTATATATTTTTAATAACATATAGAAATAACAGGAATATCAGGACAGCTGAAAGACTTTCAGACATCAGGTTTTAAGTATTACGTTTAAAAAGAAACAAAACTCTTATTTGCGTCATGAACTACACTTTGATAACGAACGTTACTTCTTTCCTGTATTAACCATAAGATATAGCTAATTAAAAGTAATCTATAACAATACTTATATTTAAAAACCACCTCATTAATATTTACTAAATTCAAGTTTCCCAAATCTTCCTCATGATCCTTATTATGCACAAAATGCATCCAAATTTTAATTAATGACGTTTTATGATATAAATTAAAATTTCCCTCTCTCGCTGCTTCCTTCCAAAGAGTAATAGTTAACCATTTTTCTTTAAGAATGAGATTTTATCCCCGAGTCTCAGTTTACCATGAACTATAAATAATTTAATAACCCTTAATTTACCTTCATGCTGGGATTATAAGTGAACTTTATAAAAATCTCGGCTTTCCTCTAGTCTAGAACTAATTAGGTTTATGTAAAGACTAAGTATGGAGTTAGATGCTTATTTTTATTACAAAAAAGCTCTTTGATAATCATCTTGATGGTCTTAGTAGAAATATGAGCCTGGTATGGGTTTAAGTCTCTCTATTGTATTCTTGTGTATAAAGCTGCGTTTTCTTTTACCTAATCCGTATTTCTGACAGTAACTTAAATTTTTCTTGATGAATTAGACTTGCATCTGTAACGTTTTAAATTTTGCTTTCTTCCGTTATATGTATGGATTAAAATAAAAAAGTATGCTTGGGTCGTATAGACTGAGGATTTTCTTATTAATCTTCAAGAATATATTTTATGCGGGTATATTCTATGCGTTACAACAGACATAATATCATTAACTTCCTCTTACGATGATATTTTCTTCATGCATATTATCTGAAGTTTATTGAAAATATTATTCCACATTTATTTGATTAATTCAATACCCTTGAATGACTATTTAGATTTATTAATTAAATTAAGTTTATATTTCATTTACCTTGGCATTTAAATTAAAATTAATTATTTTGCTCTCGTTTTTCATTTATAGTGAACCTTATCTAAATAAATGACATAGAGTTGGATATTCTTTTTGAAAACTTAAAAAACTTTTTGAAACAAAAAAAGCTTAATGGAAAATTGAAGTTTTACTTAAAAATAACGAAAGTGATTAATATATGTTATTTTCTTAAATGTAACGCATATTTTTTTTTATTTTATGTTACAAATAATACGGCGGGGTTACTTATAAGAATTAAAAACGGAAAATTTATTTTAGTACCCGTTCTTTTTTTGATTATTACATTTATTACTATTAAAATTATTAATTAACTAGAGGTGTGTTCTTGATTGAAAACTGATTCTAGACATTGGAAGTTTATGGAAATATTTAAAGTCAAATTTAGTAACTGTAAGTTACCTACTTTAAAGTATTCTATATCTGAAAGAACTTAAAAAAAAAGGTTTCAATTTTTTAAAATTACTGCCTAAATTTGTTATTTGATTTGCTTGTCAATGCTATCACATTTCTTTCGATCGAACTTATATCTAAAACATAGTACTTAAAACAGCAGTAAGTTCTAGTGAAATGGACAAACAATGTGTGCGTGCACCGATCTTTATGACCGATTTTAAAATTTTCATCTCCCACAACTTCCCATGACGATTTTCATGATAATGATGATGATGTTTCATACATGGGGTTTCAAACTTTTGAAGAGACAGTCATCTAAGGACATCTTCTCACAATCCTTCTCTAACTTGAAGAGATGTAATAGTCATAGAATATTAACACTACAGTCCGGAATTGGCCGGCTGATAACTTAAAATTTCCCTCATTTTTCAAAATAGCCATTTTTTAACACTTCATCCGAACCACATCATCAAGATTCAAACCATACGTTTTTGTCACCAATAAAAGGACATCGAACGACACCCCCACCCCTCCCACCTTCCGGAAAAAATGACGTCCTTTTAAGTTATTCATCATTTGTATCTGTCACCCCTCTGACGTCATAACTGAGTTACAGCTTACGCTTCCACCGTGAAATATCCGAAGTTTGATTAATTTTCCCCCGTCCCTGTTTTCAGTTTGTTTGGCGAGGAACTTTTTAATGGACGTCTTTTTTTTCATACGGGGAAAAAAACTATTTAGGCGTTTTTTAGACGTCGAATTACGCCTCCCCCGTGGAGTTGGTATCTGGTTGCAACATATTTCCCCCATGCTCTGAAGGGTGATTAATAATGCTAATTTTTGGCCATCGATCGGCGGCGTTATTAATGGTTTTTCGAACGGTTTGATTGATGCTTTATCTAGCAGGATGCGTTTTATCAGGTCGGAGGAAAATGAAAAATTTGATTGGAAGGGGAAGGAAGGAGGTGGACTTATCTAATACCGATGTCACAAATGGACTTGGGATTGAGAAACCATTTGTTTAAGGGAAATCCATATCTGGTCTTAATGCGAGTGAGGGATGTTGGTAGAAATGTGTGTTTTTTGAGTAGATAAACATGTAGAAAACACAAACGCCGTAATATGTGTATAGAGATAACAAAGGTTGTGTGTGCTCACTGCTCAGTAATTGTGAGTATTTGTCTCCTGGGAAAAAAATAAAGCTATGCATGAGAAGTTTTGTAAATGAAGGGTTTGTTAAAGTATCTATTTTTGTACTCTTTATAAGTTTTTATTTTGAAAGCAAGTTCATAGCTCCTGAAATGAGAAAATCATATTTATTTGAACTACGTATTAGATATACATTTCTAATAATATAAAATAAAAAGACGCTGTTTTTAAAAGCATATAAACACTCCTGTTTGTTCTTCTTAATCGTTACTTTCTCGAACTTCTTATCATTTTTCTATCTATGTAAGATTTTCTATACAATTTTAAATATGTGGCGTTTATTCTAAAAACTTATAATTTTACACGGCTTCAACTTATTTCAAAAATGTATAGGTACGAAAAATTAGTTAGAAAACTTTTTTTACGATTATAATTCATAAGGGGTATATGGAAATACTTTTTATAGTGTAACACAATTTCATGTCTTTTGGTTTGGATAGTAAAGATATTTGGAAGCTTTAACCCGGGAGGACGCGCGCTACTTTCTGTTACACGGGAACGCGCGCGGGGTCTATCAGACCCCGCAAACCGTTTTCCGTTATAATCGTTCAGTTTATGCAAAAATTTTATCACGGAAAGTTTAAACATATAATTTAATCATTCAAAGTGCATAATAACTCATTTTTAAGTTGACTGATTTTTATTGAGATATAATATTAGACTATTTCACATTTCATACCGAATCCCTATGATATTACATATTTTTCATAAGAAATGTGAAAAAATAGTGTAACAATTTAATTTAGTGGTGTTTACCTTAAATTTCTCTTTTAGAGCAAGAAAAAATATAGATACTAGGTACTTTTGGACATCTCTTTGGTTATAACTCGTGCTAATCCTCACAGTTTTGGAAGCATTTCAATAAAAACAACAACCTAACTCGGAAAATAACGTACCTACTTTATTTAAACTTCATGAGGTGATAGGTTGAATCCTTTTAGGCAGCTACACGGAGTTTCATACATTTTCATTAAAAATTAGAGTTTTTTGAAGGTTTATTTAAGCGTCGGGGTCTATTAGAACCCACGCGCGTCCCCGCGAGTTAATGAAGGGGGAATAATTTTGAAATGGCTTTTCGATAAGCCTTAAACAATAAAGATAAATTTTATCTTCAAATAGTTTTTTACTGAATTTACACTTTGACAGTTATCAACGTGAATAGCAAAATACATTTAGACAATGAAAGATATGAAAAAGAGAGAAGAGTAGTAACTAGTGGAGATTTCAATATTCAATCTAGTTGCCTGATCATAGAATTAAATCCCCTATTTCCATATTGAAAGCAATATAAAATTCAATAAATAGAAACCTGGAACCTCCTGCAGCTTAAAAACATCCCACGTAAAAAATACCCCATCCAATCCACTTTCATATAATCTCACATCAATACAGTAAACTCCATTTACCTACTTAGGACCAAATTCACAATCTAAACAACAGCCACCTAAAAATAACCCCATCCACCCATCCTCATAATCCCATCCACCTGCCGGAGCAAATGGAGCAGACGACACCCCCCATATACCTGCCAATCCTCCCCCCACCGGGGCATAATCGTCATCGTAATCGCGAAAGATGCTCCAGTACCTTCCACTCTGCTCTGACATCCCCACTTTGGCGCGACACGGCTTTGCTCTCTGCATCCCTTTTTGCCCGTCACGGCAGAAAAGGCTATTTTGGGCCGCCTCCACCAACGCTGATGCTGAGCGTGACCTGTAACATTTACCTGTAGTAGTGCATCCAAGCGCTGGGTTTGGCCGGATTTGTCGATATGGGGATTTTTGGGTTTGATAATTGAGTCGGAGGTTTGTTGCTGTGGTCTGAATGAGGTAGGTGTTCGGCGGAAATTTGAATAAGAATACGCACTTTTTTCTTTATCTGAGAGAATTGTTGGAGTAAAAAGCTTATTGTTAGAATTTTCAAACAGGTGGAATTATTGTTTGAGGTTTGCTTCAATGTTCTCAATTAGATAACACACAAGAACGTTTTATCGTGTAGGGTGATTTTTACAGTTCTATATTTTTTATGATTTTATAACATCTAAAAGGCATTATAAGTTTCCTTTCTGGGAAGTTATATGCAAAATAATTGCATATGACAAAATTTCAAAATGAAGGAGCACTGGTAAAAGCAGAGACTACCAATCAACCAACCAACCAACAACATTCGAAGTGAGCAAAATGGATACTTTGATACATTTGGTACACAACTATCTTGTACTTTTAGGCAGTATTATAAGAATTGAAATTTACATTAAAAATGTTAGATATCTAAATAAATTAATGGTAAACCTAAAACATCTCAATCTACTTTATTGAACATGTATTTGATAACTATAAAGTTTTCAGAATTAATGAAAGTATTTGATATTAAAACCATTGATTTGTACATCATTAAACTCTAAGTCAGGGGTTCTCAAACTTTCCAACATCACAACCCACTGTTTATAAACAAACTCTAACGCGACCTACCTCATTTTCAGTTAATTTTCCCATACCCTCTACAATACTTTAGCTTTATGCGCGTGGGGTTTGGTCATCAACTATTGGAAATTATATTAAATTTGTAGAAATTTAAAAAGAAATAGGTATTTGAACCTAAACGTATGAAATTGTTTGATTGTGGTAGCAACAATGAGCTCCATAATAAGTCTGAGGGTCCTCCTCCAGAGAAGTTTTTGAAATTTGATTACTAAAAACAGCGTTTTAACTTGTTCTTTAGTAATCTGAGATAAATTGCAATTAGAACATCATTTCCTAAGGAAATTTTTAAATTCAAAATCTTCTCGCGACCCACCAAAAACTGACTGGCGCCCCACCAGTGGGTCGCGACCCACAGATTGAGAACCTCTGCTCTGAGTAATTGTTTGTAATTTTGTAACTGTGGTATAAAGCATAGAAATTTTGTGAAATTGTTTTTCGAATTAAATATTTAAATCACCTAAAACTTAATATATTTTTTTTGCATTTATCAAATTAGAGCATATTTGTAGAAATTTATACATATAAGCATTTTTGAACCAGGTAGTTAATGAAGGTTTCTTTTTTTAATTTATTACTCTTGTTGATGAGCATCATTCCTTATCACACATTTTTTTAAATGAATTTCTTCTTTATTCCTCTCTTGGTCATTTAGCTTTATCAGACTCTGTGAAAGATATAATGATCAATGACAAACTAATTACCATGGCTGTTCATTACAATTACTGCCCAATATAAATCTGCTCGAAGAAATTTTGTTGATATATGCGTAAAATAAGAGGCAGATCCCTTTTTTCTCGTTTTCACTTATCACACAAATTAAATTATACCATATGCATAGATAACTAAAGACATTATAATTTTCTTTGAAAGAAGAACTTTATAGCTTCCACAACCCTGGAGAGGAGGGAATATAGATATATAAAATTCTCTATAACAGAATTTAATAGCTCTTTGCAGAAGAGAAATTTATAGCTGTTTTACTAGCGTGAAAGGACTTTCGGCTAACTGATTTTATTATAACTTAAGCATCTCTCAGCCGTCCCTTTTAGCCAGTGATAGTTAAAGCTCCTGTACAAGCTTCTTAAGTAGTTAAAAATTCACGTCATGAGCCTTTTAAAAACCAATGATACATTTTATATCAATATTTTCTGTGCCATTTCCTCGTAGGATCTTTATCGGAGATGTTTTTCGATTCTAGTCACGAACGTTGAACTTTTCAACTAGCAGAAGTTTTACTTTTAACTATCTTCAAAGAAGATGAGAAGGGGAAAAAAACGTTTCTATAATATGCATGAGTGGATCCCCTTAGGAGTTTAGATAGTTCAAAGGAACTTGAGAGAAAAAGATTGTGAAATAAAATAACGAGGGAGATGTATAAGAAATAATAACCTGCCTTATCTTTTCCATGCAAAATTCAAAGGATGAGAAAAACTAAATCTAAATATTCTTATCACTACTTATAATTTATATCCACTTTATAAAAGAACTATCCATTGTTATTGCATATATCTGAACACTTAATGAAAAAAATACCCTTTCTTTTTCTTCTTTCTATTATATTTTTGGTCTATTATCTATTATCTTTCTGCTATTTTTGGCAGAAACGAATATTATTCGGATTATACTACATTGAATTGTGTGACATTCCGTACAGCTCCTCTCCAAAGCTTATTGATTTCTTTAATATTGTTTAGAAATAGAGATGACTTTTAAATTAAAATAAAATTTTAACTTTAAAACTTGTGTCTGGCGCATTATGTCCGTATAGCGCTATAAAAACCAAAACACCTACGGTTCAACTAATGCTGATTGCTTAGATCAGCTAAAATTCTAACACAATGCATCCCATGAAATAAACTCGAACATATACACATTTTCCACCAATAATTTTCATTTCTATGTTATACCATTGACTACTGCCAACATCCTCAAGAACAAAGAACGAACGTTCGCATCTCATCGAACTCAAACCCTCCCGACAAAAATCGAACCAAATTAGCATCACGCACCCCCATCACGTTCCTTCCACCCCACATCACGCCCCCTTTAAACCCACCTCGACTTCAAAGAACGACGACGAAAATAGGCATGATAATGAAACAGCCACCAAAGTGATTAGAACAAACACAATTACCGCTTAATTGATGGCTGTGGCGACAACAACATTTAAGATTCGCCCTCCCTCCCTCCCAAAATAAAACCGGCCCGGCTAATTTAATTCAACCCTTTCTTCGACGCAAAAACACATATCACCCCTCCAGTACCCCCTAAGCAAATTATTCGACATCAAATAGGTCAGGAACCCCAAATGGTAACTTCATTATTCCTCCAGCGTTAATTTAGGGCCCACTTCCCTCTGTTAATTATTTCAGTGTGTCATCTCTGGAGGGGGGTGGAGGTTCCTCATTTCAATTTAATACCCCTACATCGCATTACCCTTCCCCAGGTGGCAACTGCCTTAATTAAATACGACGGTCTGGGCTGCGTTTGAAGTTCCTGGTGCGATCAGTTCTTAAGAGATCGCTCAGGGATTTCGCACTTTTCAATGGCTTTTCTGCAGACTTCTTGGAGAGTGCTTGCAGCCAGTGGGGAATGCACTCTGGGTGGGAAGGTGAACTGGGGGAAAGTGTGAGAGAAAGAGAACTTCTTAAGCGAGGAGGGAAATTCATGTTATAGTAGACACTCTGTATTATGTGCGTTTACTACTTTGTGTTACTTGTGCTAGGTTTACGTTCCGTAATCCTCAAAGTAATTGTTTGTTGGGTATAACTTCTTTCTCAACCATCATAGTTGATGTTAATATATATAAATTGAAACTTTATGAACAATTTATTTCCTTGCCAATTAAAATTCCAGTGCCTCTTTTGACGTGAAATAAATTTAACAACTTGCAGATTTATGCAATTTACTGAAAAAGAAAAACTTGCATCATCCCCCAAATGGGTCTTTGTCCTGCCCCCCCCCCAAACTTGTAAGTCGGTCACTGACCCCATTGGGTTCTCAACCTTTTTCGTGAGTGTACTCCCAAGGTGTACTCAAGATGCGAGGATACCTCAGGCTTTAGTGTTTAATACTGACCTATATTATACTTATTTCCTTCATATTCTTTTTTTTTCTAACATCAAGAATTAAAGGTGTGGATGTATGCTATCAATCCCGTAATTAGATTGAGAGGGGAATTGACCAATTATTATTTTTACACACAAATTTCACAAATACATAGTAAGTTAACTTAAGCCTTTTGTGGAACGTTAAAAAGGGATTTGATACAAATATGTAAATATTATCCTCACAAATGCGTAATAAAATGAGGGCTTGAAATGAAGTTTTGAAATTTCACTCACACATAAAATAATGTCTTAGCTCTTTTTTGTACATATAGGACTCTTACGTGAAATTATCCACATTGACGTAATGATAGTAATTTCAATTCCCGATTACAAACTACTACATAGCTACTACTACTTTTTTTTTTGAAAAAAAAACCCTTTTTCTGCGAATTTTTCACGACTAAATTGACGTCAGGCAACGTTAGAAATATTTTTCTTTTTTAGAAGTATATTGTAAGAAATTAGAATTAATGAAACCGGTGACATGTTTTAAAATAAAACTATATTTATTTGACAAAATATCAAAATAAATCCCCTGTAATCCAAGTGTATACAATGTGTAAAAAATATTTATTTGAAAGCTTAATAGATTGATTTTAAGTTCATTAGTAAAAAACTTATTTTAATTTCTTTTACATATTATTTTAGCTTTCTTTTTAAGCATTCATGGGGCCCTTTTGAAAGAATGCCCTCTCAGAAATGAGGCTCTGAAGGGGGTATGGAACAAAAGGAAACGATCTGAGCAACACGTGCGAAGATTAGGCAATAAATCAATGCACCTATTTTTTTTTTTAAATATCACTCTTTTTGCTTAGTTAGATGAATTATATGACACTAGAATGTAATAAAAATGCCGATAATGCCTAGAAAACGCCAGGAGAAAACCCGTGTGTTGTATACTATGGTGGTATGAGTTATTTATTGCAAGGCTTTTAGGGGAAATGGTTCCTTTTTTAACTGATTGATAAACTCAGAGTTAGGATAAATTACGCTTTGGCTCGCCTGTACACCGGATATCTAGAAACCATCAGGTTTTCAAATGGTACCAGGACATTCCCTATTTGCACCAAGTGCAATGTTGAAGAGGCCACCGCACAACACCTAATTGAATGTGTAAATTTGGTGCGAGAGGATCTTAAAAGAAGACCCTCTTTTGTCCTCGATATTTTTAAGGCAAACAACCTCATGGATCTGATCTGATTCAGATCAGAGAGATAAGTAAGAAGAAGGATAAATTACTTCCGCCTGGTATGTTTGTTTGTTTTATATTTGCGTAAGAGGGTGTCATAAAATCGCATCCCACTGTAGGTGAAAACAAAATTGTGCCAAAATGATAGTTGAATTTGGCAAATCAGTCTCTTTAGTGGGTTTTTTTGTTCGGACGAGTTTCGAATTCCATGTTGGAGCAAAATGAAGGATATTATAAAACAAATAGTAATTTCCGTCTGATTATGCAGTTTTGGATTTATATAAATAATTAACGGTTTGGAATTAAAGAAGTCAAAGACAAAGATTCAGCTGGATATCATTCATACTAATCTACACTAATCGTTGCATTAAGTGGTAACCTCGATCTTCAAACTCTTAAATGGGTAAGTTTACCTGCATTAAAAAGCTTTCATGACTTCCAAAAATTTTTAGAAGTCGTGACTACTACTGACCGTTTGGGTCGTGGCTAGTTCACAGGAGCGGTGATATGATGACGTAACATATAGCCATGTAATTCACATCTTAAATTATTTAATGTTGGAAAATTAACAGTCTTGAATGAAAACAAGACTATCAATTAAGATAACAAGTTCAAGATTATTAATTTAAGATGTGAATAACATGATTATATGTTACGTCACCATACCAACGCTCCTGTTAACTAGCCACGACAGTACGTTTTTACATGTATCCATGTATGTATACTTTAAAAAAAAAATATTTTCAACTTATTCCACTTAATGCTTGCTTATGTTATTTTGAACCTATTGTTTCCACCTTCATATAACTGTTAAATTAGTAATGAAAAATATAAGGAAATATTTTTGAAAATCGCTTGATATTTTGAGCACTTCACACGGACATGGGATATAATTTTATACGACCTTAATGATTTCATAATTTCGCGAAGCTCTACCAAATTTTGCCTGAACGCACTGACATACCACATACACCAACTATGATTGTATTATGATGTCACATAGCATAAACAATTACAGCGTTAAAAATAACTTAATTAATGTATTAAATATAATTTTATGTATCACTTCTTAAAAAAACTTCTTTATAGAGCATTTTCAATGACATGGCTCGGACCTAACAACGGCCTTAGCAACAGAAATGTTACAGTTTTTTGCCCTACAGAGGTTAACAGTTACAGAAAATGACTGGCTGTGGAATTCTTCTATTGGAGTATTTGCAATCACGTGACCCTATACTTAAAAACCGCCTTAGCAACATATACCTCGTTACTTAGCAACCGCCTTAGCAACAGTTAAAAGCCCTACAAAGGTTAACAGTTAAAAGAAATTAGCTGGTCGTGACGTCACCTGAAAACACTCTATTACGATAAAAAAGTAAAATTAATTACTAAAAATTTTTTTTTTATTAAAATTATAGACAATTTTTTCTCGAAGTGTATACGTTTTTTGTGACATAGATAAGAACGATGTATTATAATTTTGCCAAAAAGTAGGTTATGAAATTAAATAGACCAGTTAACTACTTTGGGAAATAGTTAGCTACTAGTTGCAACTAGTCCCTGGAAAAAATAGTTTACTAGTTACAACTACAATTTCCCAGACTAGTTAGTAGTTGGTAGTTAACTATTTTTTTACCACTAGTTGCTGAACACTAGACACCACCCATTTTGATTTCTGCAATTTATAAAGCACCATTACGAAAATGGGCAAGTTATAGTGTTGGACATATGACATGACGGCAGTAGAGAAGGTTTTAAGAGAGGTTTCTCTACATTAAAATCAGAACATTTCCCAACTTTTCCCAACCCTCTACTTGAAACCATAATTTACCGCTTTTGAAGACATATGGAGTTTTGAAAAGACTTTAAAATGCCCCTATACTGACCATCAAATCTCTGATGCCATAATGGTCAATTTCACCATCCTTGGAGGACTGGTAGAGAATTTGTGGTTCCCTCCCCATGAGATTACATCGAAAATCAGTGGTTCAACTTATTTGAGACTTAACAGGGAGGAGAAATTTTAACCTTTGAATTGTACCTGGTTTATGACAATTTCTGCATCATGCTAAACTGCTGCAGATCTCTCCATGTCTTTGAAAGAGGAACTATGATAGTTTCTGGTAATGTGGTGACATCTCGAAGACTTTTATGTTTTAATTTATTAAAATTATTAATTATTAAATTTTTCTACACTATTTGAACCGTAAATATGGATAAAATTTAACTCTAAGTAATAAGATAGCGAAGTCGCTTATGTCGAAAAAAAGACTCTCGTAAAATTTTTTGTAAATTTTGTAAACTAATGTTTTTCTTAGTGTAAACTCCGACAATCAAGCGTCGTCTCCAGCCATGGACCGGTTTCGTCCTTGTTAGGACTCATCAGCATGGCATAGGAAGGCAACGCAAGAGAGGCGAGGGCAAAAACTAGTCTCTAGCTGACTAATGGAAAAAGTTGTGACCATTGATTAGTCCTACACTATCCGCTGAAATGACTTGGCATTCCCAGAACAGATTTAATTCCCAAAAGGCATTGATAAAGGAGTAATATTTCATCATTATTGCTGGTTAGCAGATAATAAGTGTAAACTCCGACTCTCAAGCGTCGCCTCCAGCCATGGACCGGTATCCGGGGTGTTTTTTTTTAAGAAAACCAAACAGAAATTAATACATTAATTGCTTTAATTACCTTATTAAGCATAAACATAAATAAATTAATTACGTTTTCATAATATTAATATAATTAATTAATAAACATAAATTAATTAAATTAATTAATTAATTTTTCTCCATATTTAAGCAAATTTTGGTATTTTTGAAAAATGAATCTTGAAAATGAATCTTGAATGAATTTTGAAATCCTAACGGACTGCGTAGCGCTGAGACCACTTTTTGGGAGTTATGGTCGAAGCGCCCGCATCCGGCGGGATTTCGCGCGAAATCCTTGCACTTAGCACTTAGCACTTAGCACTTAGCACTTAGCACTTAGCACTTAGCACTTAGCACTTAGCACTTAGCACTTAGCACTTAGCACTTAGCACTTAGCACTTAGCACTTAGCACTTAGCACTTAGCACTTAGCACTTAGCACTTAGCACTTAGCACTTAGCACTTAGCACTTAGCACTTAGCACTTAGCACTTAGCACTTAGCACTTAGCACTTAGCACTTAGCACTTAGCACTTAGCACTTAGCACTTAGCACTTAGCACTTAGCACTTAGCACTTAGCACTTAGCACTTAGCACTTAGCACTTAGCACTTAGCACTTAGCACTTAGCACTTAGCACTTAGCACTTAGCACTTAGCACTTAGCACTTAGCACTTAGCACTTAGCACTTAGCACTTAGCACTTAGCACTTAGCACTTAGCACTTAGCACTTAGCACTTAGCACTTAGCACTTAGCACTTAGCACTTAGCACTTAGCACTTAGCACTTAGCACTTAGCACTTAGCACTTAGCACTTAGCACTTAGCACTTAGCACTTAGCACTTAGCACTTAGCACTTAGCACTTAGCACTTAGCACTTAGCACTTAGCACTTAGCACTTAGCACTTAGCACTTAGCACTTAGCACTTAGCACTTAGCACTTAGCACTTAGCACTTAGCACTTAGCACTTAGCACTTAGCACTTAGCACTTAGCACTTAGCACTTAGCACTTAGCACTTAGCACTTAGCACTTAGCACTTAGCACTTAGCACTTAGCACTTAGCACTTAGCACTTAGCACTTAGCACTTAGCACTTAGCACTTAGCACTTAGCACTTAGCACTTAGCACTTAGCACTTAGCACTTAGCACTTAGCACTTAGCACTTAGCACTTAGCACTTAGCACTTAGCACTTAGCACTTAGCACTTAGCACTTAGCACTTAGCACTTAGCACTTAGCACTTAGCACTTAGCACTTAGCACTTAGCACTTAGCACTTAGCACTTAGCACTTAGCACTTAGCACTTAGCACTTAGCACTTAGCACTTAGCACTTAGCACTTAGCACTTAGCACTTAGCACTTAGCACTTAGCACTTAGCACTTAGCACTTAGCACTTAGCACTTAGCACTTAGCACTTAGCACTTAGCACTTAGCACTTAGCACTTAGCACTTAGCACTTAGCACTTAGCACTTAGCACTTAGCACTCTTAAATTTTTAAAACATTTAATTTTTTTACACTTACATAACTCCAGTTTTATAGAGAATTTTACAGGGTTTAATTTAATCAAAGGTAAAAATTTGGGCCAAGGTGAATGAGTTAAAATTGTAAAAAATACCGTAAAAGAAACAGAATGTAAAACGTGAAGATGCAAACAGCCATTTCGGTGGTGTCAGCTAACCACCTTCGTTGGAGCAAAAAATCACAATGATTGAAGATACAGAAACCCAAGAACGAAAAAAGTATTGAACGGTGAAAGAGACAAAGTGAAAGGTTAAAATACACTATGTATGGAATTGTATAAGTTGCACAATGCCCAAGATCCAGGATCAGATCTTAATTGCTATATACATCTTGATAATACTTAACCAAGCCAATGTTGGCACCACGGTAAGATCATTCACCCCGCTATCTGAGCATTTTCCAACATGGAATGACTCGTAGAAATCAAGATAAAAAACTATGTTGCACTTGTTTTCGTAGATTTAAAATCAAACCGGTGAACCATGAATGCTCAGCAATGGACGAACGATGAATTTCCTGTTTTTACACAATTTTTGCATTTTTTAAGGCGAATTAGAGATGGTTTGGTTTGTCCTGTGTAAGACAAACCGCATTCACAAAACGCCTAATAGATTCCCCAATTTTTCACATTTGATACCTTGTCTTTTGTAAAGGTAAACAAGAGTTTAACAGGCACAAAAACTTCAGGTCAACTTCAAGACGGTTTTTGTGCCTGTTACAAACTCAGGTTTGTAACAAGAAACATTGGGGAATCTATCGGGCGTTTGGTGAATCCGGGTTGTCCTACATAGGAAAACCAAACGATCTCTAATTCGACCTTAAAAAAAACACAAAAATTGTGTCAAAACAGGAAAATCTTCGTTCATCCACTGCTGAGCATTCTTGGTCCACAGGTTCGATTTTAAATCTGGCAAAATCATACACAAATGCAACTCTGTTTTTTTATCTTGATTTCTACGAGTCATTCCATGTTGGAAAATGCTCAGATAGCGGGGTGAATGATCTTACCGTGGTGCCAACACCACCTCTGGCTTGGTTAAGTATTATCAAGATGTATATAGCAATTAAGATCTGATCCTGGATCTTGGGCATTGTACAACTTATACAATTCCATACATAGTGTATTTTAACCTTTCACTTTGTCTCTTTCACCGTTCAATACTTTTTTCGTTCTTGGGTTTCTGTATCTTCAATCATTGTGATTTTTTGCTCTGACGAAGGTGGTTGGCTGACACAACCGAAACGGCTGTTTGCATCTTCACGTTTTACATTCTGTTTCTTTTACGGTATTTTTTACAATTTCAACTCATTCACATCGGCCCAAATTTTTACCTTTGATTAAATTAAACCCTGTAAAATTCTCTATAAAACTGGAGTTATGCAAGTGTAAAAAAATTGAATTTGTTTTTAAATTTTATTTAAAAAATGTTTTTGTAAAATTTTGTGTAAACAAGTCCTAAGTCCTTCCCTTTAACCCCTTCTTCTCCTAACTTCAAAATGGGTGGTCTCAGCGCGCACCATCCCAAATTTTTACATTTGATTAAAGAAAACCTTGTGAAATTAAAATTATCTTTTGACCTGGAATTATGCAAGTTTAAAGATAAAAAAAATTTGATTTTTTTTTCAATTTTCAAACATTTCTCAAATTGCTAAGCCTAGCACTATATCCATTTTACCCTATTCATTTTAATTGCTTACAAATTATATAATTAAATAAATATAATGTAACGTTTTCTGATTTTTCTTCAAATCACGGCTTACTAGATACTATACAGTCTAGCCGAGTTTCGAACAATGAAAACCATTTGACAACTTTTCCCGCTTGGAGCGCTACAAGACCTAGTACCTATATCACCCACCGCCTTCAACACTGAATATGCTTTGACAGTTTGTAAAATAATGCCATCTGGATTTGCAATGATTTCCGTACTCGTCTAGCCTTTATAAGTATCTAGTAAGCAGTGTTCAAATGAAACAGACTAATTCATAAAACTTAACCAGGAACTTTATTTAAAAGCTGAAAGTATGTTAGTCACATTTTAAAATAAAATCGTTACTTTTCAAAACAGCTCTCAGGATCAAAAAGGTCAGGATTAGAGGTATAATAAGGAATACCCAACTCAGTCTTCAATATTTCTTTTAGTTCCTGTACCTTTTACCACCTCAACCCTTTTATGATGCGTGTTAAATGATTTTTACATGAAAACTTACATTTACATCAACACTAGATGATGATCCATTGTCCCGAATGAGGATCGCATCAGGGTATCTAAAGGCCTTACAGACAGCTGTCTGCAGATAGCTATTTAGTTACTAGAGTAGGGAAGGGGACCTACAGTATCCACATTTCGACAGCCACGTTGCAAAAGCCTGTAAGAACAAGAACAATTTTTGGCGAAAATAAGGTTTTGAGTTGTACTTATTAAAGATGGCCTTGCGCACATCTCAGTGCCACCAAAATCGGCCAAAGACGCTTCAAAACTTCTCCATGACGATTTGTAATAACCTGTAAGTTGGGAACCTCCCAATTACCAAGCAAAACTCTGTAAGTTGCATGTGACACTGAGGGGAAGCCGTGTCGTCCTTAGAAAAACACGAGTATATAGCGTTATTTTAAAATGCTTATCATCAAACCATCGCCATGCTTGCCAAAAACCAAACTTGCGATAGTTTTTTTTTTCGTCTCCTGAAAACTTTGAGGTTTTGCACTTACAGGCTTTTGCAACGTGGCTGTCGATTTGTTTTTTAAGAAACTTCCCTAATCACAGGCACTAATTTAAGTGGGGCTTCCTTTTCCTCTCTCAGGTTTTCCACCATATACTCCTCGGAAGCCCCAGACCTCGCTTTTTCACATATAGACTTTAGCTCTGGGCAATTATATTGCTCCCTCTTACACTCGTCTGAAGAAACCTTTACCAGTGCCGAGGCACAACTATCAGCAGGGGTAACTCCAGTTTTCCGACTCGGGGACCACGGGACACACATCCTCACTTTCTGGGAACGGATCAGGGAGAGCATCTCTTCTCATCTGACTCCGGGTAACAGCAAGCGCGTTTTGGGAAGGTCTCGCATAGAGAAAAATGTGTTCTCGCTCGCCTATTGTCGATAGCAACTATAGGCGATGAGATCGCGGTTAGGCCCCTGGTTTAACTCGGGCCTCGTTTATCAACTCTTGAGTGGCGTTACCCAAAAGATTGTGATCTAAACTTACGCTCCGATACACCACAGCCGCTTTTGTGACGATCCTACCGAGCCTTTTACCCTCTACCAAGATTCTAAGTTTTTCTAACTCGAATTTCTCTTTTTCCCACGTCTCACTTTGTTCACGTTTTTCTTTTTCGATTGCACGTGTTTTCCACTCGATTTCCTCCCTCTCTTCCTTTAGGATTTCAAGAATATTAACCACATCTTCCTCCTCGTACTGAGGACTACCCAAAATTTTTGCCACTACTTGCAAAACCGTATCCTCAGGATGCAATCCCACACCCAATTCATGAGCAAGTTTCTGTAAATCTACCTTACGGTATCTGGTCAAGAACACCATGGTACTAACACGAAAAGGATTAACCCAATGAGAACCAGCACTCACAACACAAACCTTTGTAACCCGCACCAGCCTGTGCAAACCACTATAATGACAACCAGAGTTTACTAACCCCCAGTAACACAATTGAAAACCACTTGGCTTTAGCCAAACTCTCTCAGAAGAAACAAAAAAGGTAGTCTCAAGGAAGATCAAAAGGTCTCACCTAAAGTACCGCTCGAAACTGCTACACGTCCGTCAGAGACGTACTTATCGGCCAACCTGGCACTCCACTACAGACACTGGAGTCTCCTGAAGGGCAATTCACGGAAAACTTCCAACACTCCAGATCATATAGACGACAAGCATAACCACAGGATCACAAGGTGACCACACTCAGTCAACTGGACGATACTCTGAACAGAAGTGATCCTGAAACAGAAGGAAGATCGCATCAAAAATATTGCTTATGATTCAAGGAACCACAATTAAAATGGTCACTATTCTCGATAGCAGTAACATTTCTTGACCCTATAACGTTACCGCGCGGAAACAGAGTAAACAGAAATTATTGGGTTGCTAGGAGGAGTTTCGGAATGCAAATCGTGATAAGAAAGAAGCTAAACATATACATGGGTTTAACAAAATAATCACGTTCTTCATTTCACTAAAAATTCAGACACCGCGCTGGAACTACTTTGTTTGTTGACGTCATAGGGTCAAGAAACGTTGCTGTTTTTTCTTTGTTGCTCCTTAAGGATAACAAATTGAATAAAAGGATAAAGATAAAGTAAAATTTAAATAATTTTCATTAAAACTTTAAGGTTTATAAAAATGCAGTTCCACGCAGCACCTAGGGATGAGCCGCCACTGCCTTCCGGAGCAAAGTTGTAGAAGGCTTTGTTGTAGGCTTTCTGGTCGATGACATTTTCAATGAGAGGTTCATACTCTCCCGGTGACAGCTAAATTTAACTGCCACCAAAGAGAGTACAACCCACCATGAAAATTAGCTCACTCAGAGGTCGGCCCTTCTTGCCATCGCCAACAGGAGGAGAAATCGGAACTCTCGAACAATTTATACACTCGGAACAATTTATACACTTTGTCAGATAAATTACAGATATGAAGTATAGAATTGAAGGGTTTGGTGGATGAAGGGGCTATGTTACATTTGGGACAGATTCCATAAACGAGGTTTTCGCTAAATTTGGCGAGATAGGATATCGCCAAGCTACTACTAATATGCTACCTACATCTAAATCCATGCTGTGCTGGTAGAAGTCATTTTCACATTGAAATGGTTATCGCCTAAATTAGGTGAAAATCTCGATTACTGAATTTACCAGTTTTGTTAACATAACCACCAAACCCTTCAATTCTGAGTATATTAAACTATTCCAGGATATTTCTGAAATTGGGAAAACACACTTACAGCACAGTTTATGTCAGATCTTGTGCGACTTGCAATTAATGACAAGCATAAAGCAACTTTTTCATTGTATGCTCAGATTTAAGACAGTCAATTTTGAATAACACTACGTTTTTGCTATTGAATACAATACTCAACATATCACTAACCTTTCCAATGTATTAATGGTAATAACTATACAGATCTCCGTTCTTTTCGTCAAACTCAACACCTAGTAATTTTTTATTTTACTCCAAGTACCTTAACATTTAATTTTCTTTAACATATTAATATAAATCAATATCACCACAAGTTTTTCCAAATAATTATTATATAGTCAACAGGATGAGATTGACAAAAAAGTAACATGTCTGAAAAAACTGCGAAAACGACATTTAAGCAATAAACTCTTATAAATTTCAACCAGCAAATTTACTAATATTGCTATTTATATTTCATCGACCCAATTTTTGAACTATCTTGCTTAAATAAAAATAATTCTAGTTAAAAATTGTTAACAGACAGAAGCAATAACAATTATTTATAACCATGATTTAACATACATCTCAGGAAAGCATTTGCTTGTTGAGATAATAAAACGTTAAATATAAGTAACACTCTGAATAAGCATAATTTAAACTCTGAAAACTGAATACACTTGATTAAATGCAAGCTCAAGTAAATGCTAGTTGCAACCCTCTTTGAAGGGGGGGGGAATAGAATGAAGCTCCCATTAAGAAAGAATGTCTTAAAAATTTTATTAGTTTAATATACATAATCAAAAACAATAGCCGGTAAAGTACTGTAAAAAATATTAATTAAATGTAAAATTATTACCTACAAATTGGATAACTTCAAGGAATATAAGAATTCTCTTCAAACCAGTATTTCAGGATTTATGATCATAAAATTAACTTTTTTAAAGTATCAGAGTACGTCCAGAATAAAAAGAATACGAGAACTATGTATTTGATTACTCGACATTCTACAAGATTTCAAAAGTAAAATTTTCATAAAATTTCTCTTAAGTTTACAAAGATAAGATAAATAATAACCTTAAAACAATATTTTTAAACAAAAATAAATATGTTGAAATATTTATAATGTAGCTTAACATAAGAAATTATTATACAAATAGTATGTTTTAGTGATCGTCACAGATTTTGCCAATTGCCATGCGTCTTATTTCTCATTCCGATTCTTACAGAAACGTTCTAAATTTGCCGCAATGCTCGTCGAGGGCAAAAATTAAGATTTGCCAAAACCATGGCAGACAAAAAATGGTGTGGAACTGACTGAGATGCAAAACAACCAAGCAGTTCCAAGAGTTAAAGGCTCATTCACTCTGTTTCCTTTTCATTGCTCATCCTGAGTGATTCATTCCTGTGAGTGAATCGCTAGTTTGCATAGAAAAGTAAAGGAGTAAAGTTACGCTTTTCACTTTGGACGATTCCGCCAATCAATATCAAAAGTAAATAGTGATGAGTCTCAGGGGCGGATCCAGGATTTTCTTCTGGGGGGGGCACCACTAAGATTTTTAGCCTTACATGGGACAGGCCGTAACCAGACTTTTGTATCGGGGGGTTGAGTTAACGTACCCCAACGAGTACATTTATACCTTAAGTTTTAGATCACTTAAAAGTGGTAAATTGAATTAAGTTGCACATAATAATGTGAGTTCCAAGTAAAAATGGAGGTTCTGGGGGTCACCTCAGAAAATTTTTTAAAATTTGTCCCTTGAAGTAGTCTTTCAGCTCATTTTCAGACTCCTTGGGTTACATAGAAAGATAACTCCTTGTAAACCACATAATTTTCAAGGGGAAAAATTAAATAGACGTCTAAATTTCTAGGGGGGATGGGGGTCCTCTCCCAGAAATTTTTTGAAATTTTATCTTTTAAACTTCCGTTTTTATATCATTGTAAATAATTTTGTGGGAAACACCCGAAGAAAACAGCTTCTTGTAAGTTAACTGTAAAATTTTCAAGAGAAACACTGTTAACATACGCTTAAGTGTTGGAGCGGGTCTGGGGGTTCTCCCCCAGGAAAATTTTTAAAATTTGATCCTAAAAAGTATTGTTTTTACTCCTTTTGAGACCCTTTCGGTTGCAACCGAAGAGGATTTCTCCTTATAAGTTGCAGAGTTATGAAGGGAAAATCTGTATAAAAACTTATGTCAAAATTACGACCCTAAACCGGGAAGCCATGATACCCTCAAAAAACTATCACTTATTCACTATGAATGACTTAAATTTCATTTTGAAAAATGATAGTCCACTAACAAAAAATACAAATACACTGTTAAAACAGACGTAAAAGTTTAGGAGGGGTTTGGGGGTTCTCCCCCAGGAAAATTTTTGAAATTTGACCCTAAATTTTACCCCTTGGAGCCATTTTATGTTGTGTATTTTTATGGATTTTAGAGGAAAAAGAAGTGGGTGGACGCATGGGTATTTTTTCGAAAAGTGGGGGGACGCGTCCCCCCGCAATTCTAGCACTGCTTATAAGCATTAACAACATGCACTGCATATTTTAGGAAACTATTTTTTCTCCTTAAATTAAAATTATCTGCCTGAACACATAAAATAATTACAATAATTTAAATCACTGTATTGATTATTGTATTAATCAATGTAATAAATTTTACGTTTGATTATTTACGACGCATATTAAACGGTATAAAAATTCATTTTTCAGTTTAATATGCATTGCAAATTATCAAAGTAAAATAATAAACATACAATTTTTATTTCAAACACACTGCTAAATAGAAAACTTTAAAAGAACACAATTTCTTTAAACTGCGTTACTGGTGCTACGGTCGTTTCGTCAACTCTGAAATTTCCTACCCCCCACTCCCCCCCGTTTGGCCTTACACAACACAAATCCTAAAGCAAAGATGTAACAGAAACCAAAGGGTCAGGAAATTTCAGAGTTGGCGAAATGTCCGAGACACCCCGCGTTAATGCATTTGCAAACAAATTTGTTACTCTTTCTTAATCTTAATCATATTTTACTTTATTTTGAAAGGGAAGGACCTCAAATTGTACGATTTCCGGATTTCATAAACGCAAAACAATTTATGATTAAACTTAAATAGCATTTCAAGCTCTTACCTTTTCAACAGAAGGAGCAGGTCTCTCTTAGTACTCGGCTGCCCTTCATTATCGCCGTTGTCACTCTCCTTTCGGCCAAAATAATCCGCGAGGGTACGCGCACGTTTCATTTAAGTTAGTCAAGTATTTTAATTTAAAATACTTGACTAACTTAAATGAAACATTTTAATAAATATTCAAATAAAAATTGCAGTTAGAAAAAACTCTAAACTGCCGGTAGCACAAACTAGCAGAGCTAGAATTATTTCTTCTAAACAATCGTCTGAAATTCCTTAACACAAAAACAGCATGCGTTTTGGAACAAGGAATTGAAGGAACTCTTCGACTCTTCCCACCCCCGAAGTTTCCTATCACCCCATTGGCGAGTGTTCCCCATCCCATTTGTTTCACGAAATTCTCGGGGGTAATATAACTCTCCTCAAGTAAGTAGTGTCAGGGGTTGTTCGGGTGGGTCTGTCTTGTCTTGAAAACTTCTCTCGTCAAAAGAGGGAGATCGGAATTATGTGCTTCTTTCTCCGAATCGAATCGGGGTCGCCGCATATGAACGTAGTGCGGCGCACCCATCAGCGTAGTCTAAATGAGGGATAGCCGTCCCCGACCGTTTTAGGTTTCATGAAAAATTTCTTTATGGAGAGGTAAAAAAACCCTTGTATCTGCCCATGGGGGGGTCCCTGTTCGAGTAACTATTTGCCTATCCGAAATTCCCCAGTATCCCTTCTCTTCTATTTTAGCCTCAGAAAAATTTTAGAGCCTTTTTATCTAGTATATTTTTTAGTCCTCTGGGGGGGGCACGTGCCCCCGTGCCCCCCCCCTGGATCCGCTACTGATGAGTCTGAATGAGCCTTTAGATTCAAGAGAGAGAAGTCTGACCTGTAAGAACGGATTGAGCTCCAAATCTAGTTGATGAACCTGGGGATGGTGTCGCGGACATCCGGATTCTGGTTTGTGTACAAACAGGTAGGCAGCCTCAGATTCCTGCTGACGCCGATACTTTTCAGGCTTCTTCCGCAACTGGATCCGGCTCCGATTGTTTAAGTTGCAACCTCTCTGAAAAGTAACCATGATCACCAAATTAATAACCTACTTATTACTGTTACCCAAGTTTATTTATTAACCCATTAGCGCCCATTGATCTATTTCTAGATTGCTAAACATAGCGTGAGAAACTCGCTTTTAAATAAATTACCTTCTACCCACCCCACACATTCCAAACTGCCCAGGGGGCAAGATAAGGCATGCACCTGTTTTACAAAACGTGTTTTTTTTTGTTTGGTTTGGTCATTGATCTACAGAGATCAGAGAAAGTTGGCATCGCCATTTCGTTCCGCAGTTTTTCGACGTTTCTTTGCATAAACCCTTGAAACAGCTAAGCGGTACCAGTAAGATAAACTTATTTTGGTGTTTTAATATCTTCATAGATGTGGCTATTAGGATATAAAACTGTTATGTTAAAATAAATTTAAGTGGTAAAAATTCTTGCCGAAATGTTGCTGATCTAAAATTAGATCACTGGGCGTTCGGGCATTTATTTTTCCTGTGTTGCTTACTATACGATTATTTAGTTTTTCCCAATTGAAACTAAAAAATGAGTCTGAGAATATTCAGTTATGTCCAGGATGAAGTCAAATATATATTTTCTGATGAAATTGAAAATTATATGGTTGGTAATTAAATTTTATAATTTCTTTTGGTCGATAAATGGAGGGTAGACAATCATGATTTATTGCTAGTAAAGCAAAGCATTGCAAATAGTGGCAAAAATTATCTGTGTTTATTATTCACATAAATTTATTAGTACAATACAAGTCAATTATCTTGTTTTGAAATAGTTCATGTTGGAAATTATAAGACAATACCATTTTTTCGAGGAGCTGGAGAAAATATCGAATGGAAAATTATAATTACTTAAAATTCTTCATAATACAACTTTTGCAACCTTAAAATTGACGCTGTGGTAAAATAAATTATTGGAATATGCAGGTAAAAAGCTCAAAGACGCAGCCTTTTTAAATGTTGGCTGAGTAAGACCAAGTTTCGTTTTATTTCATGAGCAATTTCATTTTTGGTAAAACAAATTCATAAAATTTACGCAACATTAAAACTAATGGATTTTAATTTACTTTGTGTTCAATTTTATGGCATATTTTTTTATCTATAACATACTCATCAATTATAAGTTCTTGGTTTATTTTCCCATTTTTCCCACTAAATACTTCCAACATAAGCTATTTATGTAGTTTATCTTGGGTATATTATTTAATTTTATTATTATTTGTTTATTTTTCCACATATTTATGAACAAATATGTGTTTCTTAAGGAGAAGTACTAAAGTTTCTACCTGTTATATATATTTTTTAAGGATTTTTTGGAAGTTCTACTATTACTTAGCTCAGTGACAAAAATATCCCTGAACGCCCAGTGATCTATTTTTAGATCAGCTATTTTTAAAGACACTAATGATTGTTTTTACAAAATTTGTTTATAATATCCATATTGAAGGCAAAATACACCAGATTCATGATTTTTATAAAATTTGGCCGAAAAAAAATAAATTGGGCGTTAATGGGTTAATCAACGATACTCGACATCAACATTTCTTGACCCTATGACGCCACTACAAGGAAGCAGAAACTGCGTTAACAGAAAAGTATGTTGGGTTGCTAGGAGGAATTGCGGAACAAAAATTGTGATAAAAAGACGCTATATGTACTTGGGATTCACAAAATAATCTTATTTTTAAATTCACGTTCTTAGTTTCACTCAAAATTCAGACACCGCGCTGGGAACTACTTTGTTCAGTTACGTCATAGGGTCAGGAAACGTTGCGGTCGAGTACAAATACATTTATTTGAAAATATGTAATATTTTATAACTATTTCCAAGAGAATGTTTCCCTCTAAAAATCAAAATTACCTTAGTTGTTATTGTGATTATAAAATAACTGTATGAAAATTATCGCCAAAACCACCAACAGGGGGCTCAGTAAGCCAAAGTAGTTGCGAATATCTTCCGATTTCCCCTGTGGCAAATCATGAGCCCTGTTGCCTTGGAAACATAAGCAAACCAGAGCTCAACTTGTGATAGACAGACAGTATACTAATTAACCCCCGCCATTGACCGTATACCTCTTCATCCGAAGAGCATAACCAAATCTCATACACTGTGCCGTTGAATCTGTTGATCGCGCCTCCCCAGAAAGATTTTTAAAATGTAACTTAAAAATAAAATAAATTTAAATATCTAAGAAAGATTATTTAAGTTCCGGATCGAAATTAAAATTCTTAAGCGAAGTTTAAGTTAGTTCCGAAATAAAACTTTGAAGTTGAAATTACAGCAAACTTCCCTCCGGAACAGAATTAAAATGACACAGAGCTCTTTGAGTTTTGCTCCTGATTGAACAAAAGGTACTTACGTATTATCCCGTCGACCGTGACGCTTAATCCGAAAACGTTATCAAATCCCATTGACTTTACTATTACTGTGCCGCTGAATTAGCAACCTCTGAACGGTCGACGGTATAATACGTAAGTACCGAACAAAACATCCATGAATTTTTCAATACAAAATTTACAAATACACTTACCAGCCCTGATGCTCCCAGCAGCCATGTGGCCAGCGTCGCAGCAATTCTTATTGGTTGAGGGTGATCTCTACGACGGTGGTCTCCAGCGCTGAAACAGGACTCGGACAGTCCTTGGCGACGTGTCCAAAACTACAACAAAGAGCGGCGGGGAATAGCTTCAATCAGAGGAACCATTCAGGCCCCAAGGACTCTTGGCAGTTCACTATAACGGAAGATCATCACACCTTTTTGCTGCTTACTCGGTCGTTGCTCTTTCGTATGGTAAGCAACAGAATCCATGTAGGTGACTACTACACATACAGTTATAAATACAGCTTTTTACAAATTGTTTCCGTTCAGTTCGCATCTAACATCAGCATATCTCTCCGGTTTGTTTTCATATTATTCACAGTTTACAGTCAGTCCGTGCTGACCTCCGATGGTAACCTGATGCATTCGAAATTAATTACTCAATCTTATTTTATTTTAAATAGACTTTAATTTATTTCTGAAAATTTTGTTTTCAGTAAAAAGCGATTTTTTTCCCAATTCTCTCAAAACATTGATGGTTAGTGTTCTAGTCCGTCCGGTTTTCATATTGCCGTACGGACTGACTGTGATACTGCGAATATCCCTAGAAGCACAGCTCATACCATATATGTGAAGTTTACGTAACTGCAACTAGAAATAAACGAAATTTGGCCATACATGACGAAAATTGAACGATTCTTTAACATTTGTGCTGCGTGGGATACAGGGTGTGCAAAAAGTCAGTACACTTTTGAAAATTCCATAAAAATCGGAATGAAAAACGATCTTCAGTCTCAGCAGCTTGAGGTCTCGAGTTTTTTTTTTTAAAGACAATAAAAAAATTTAGTTTAAAATAATGTTAAAAGAACATAATTCAAGTCAACATAATTCAAGGGGTTCCAAGTTCAATTTTTCTCCGGTATCGAACACGAACAGAATACCCCCAAAAGTCTGTAGCATGACCCCCGGGGTCTTCCTCCAAAATCCTTCCATGTTCTCAACATTAGTTAAGAAAATGATTAATTTGTTTTAAGAGTTGTCCCGTTTGTAGTGCTTACCCGCTTTGGGCTCAGTAGGGAAAAGCTTTTTTTTCGACGGTTTTTTTTTTATTTCCAGTAATAGATCATTATATTTGTCACAATCCGACGCTATCGTGAACTTTTATTTAATAGTTCGATAACTCACCCCTATTACATAAAATCAAAATTGTTATTACAATCAAACAATAAATAATATTTTTGAGCTTTTAAAGTTAGCATACCCGCTTTGAGGGGGGACGGATGGCCTGTTTGGTTTGCTCTCTGCCTTTCACGCCATCAGTCTGCACACTGTTCCGTCGTGAGTTCGATTCTCACCTCGCCCCTGGGTGTATTTTCCTTCTTTGTGTCAGTAAAAATTCTGTTGTGTCTGTCTTACTTGACGAAGGTGTATAAGCGGATCCTTGAGATCAAGCACACACACCGGAAAATATATGTAACCCAAACCCAACCCGCTTTGAGCTACCCTCACCTTTCTCTTCACTTTCTGGCTCACTATAGATCAGTCCAGTCACGGCTTACTAGATACTATACACATACAGGCTAGCCGAGATACGGAAATCATTAAAAATCCAGATGGCAATAGCTGACAAACTGGCAAAGCAAATACTAAATCCATAGAGTTGAAGGCGGGGCTTAATGGCTCAAAAATTCAAATCAGCCACTTTGGCCAACAATGTGTAACTGATAGTGTTCGGCAACTAGTGATCGAAAAATATTTAACTACCAACTACTAACTAGTCTGGGAAAATCTAGTTGCAACTAGTAGTTAACTATTTTTTCCTGGGACTAGTTGCAACTAGTAGTTAACTATTTCCCAAAGTAGTTAACTACTAGTTAACTAGTCTATTTAATTTCATAACCTACTTTTTCGCAAAATTCTAATGCATCTTTCTTATCTATGTCACAAAAAACGTTTATACTTCGCGCAAAAATGGTCTTTATTTCTGGTTATGGTATTTGAGTACTCTACCTTTGATAAAAATTTTAAATATATCTTTAAATTTTAAATATTTTTTTTTGAAGTAGTTGAAAATTTGAAAGTAGTTTTAACAGTAGTTAATGAGAAAAGTAGTTAAACTAATAGTTGAACTACTTTAAACTAAAAGTAGTTAAACTAATAGTTGAACTACTTTAAACTAAAAGTAGTTAAACTACTAGTTAACTAGTAGTTTATAGGTAGTTAACTACTAGTTGCAACTAGTTCTAGTTAACTAGTGCCGAACACTATTAACTGATAATGCGTTTACATAAGCGAAATTAGTTCCTACATGCAATTATGTGAGTTTGAAAAGGGATGAAAACGCAAAAAAGTTAAAAATGTAGCACGCATCGTAATATAGTTTTAAATTATTTATTTTCTTTTACGTTACATAAAACGAACAGATATTATGTTGCTTTCATTCATTTCAGTTTGCAGTTTTTTTTATCACTCTTCTCTTCATTCAGTGAAATTTTATTGAAAATTAAAAAAAAAATTGGTGGGAGAAATACTTTTATAATTTTTATCTTGCTGGATGATAAAAAATAGAAGAAAGGAAAAATAATTAATCAGGAATATTCCGCTTTTAAAAAAACTTTCTTTCACAAGAAAAAAATAATTAAACTGATGCATCCGATATTTACACGTTTGATATAAGATACAAAGAAACACATTTCAGAAATATTTTCGGAATCCAATACACCTACATGAACAAAATCAATGTCAATTCCACTGAACCCCACATCCACAATCATTTATTAGAAAACTCATTTTTTGACAAGAAAAAAAAATCCTTCTGAGTAGGCTGTGATGCTTAGAAAAAAAACAAATAAAAACTGCAGTCCTTCATTTTAGTGTTGTTGAACCTGATTAGACAAAAGAAAAATATCGCTCGAGGCAAATTTTAATTTCCAGCTCTTCAGTTCTTCGAAGGAAAAAAAGGGATTTTTTTTTTCCAAAAAACATATTTTAAAAAATAAGTGATCACACTGTACACACAGCAAAACAATTCGGCGAAATAGCCCTCAAGTCAAGAAGATGCCGGACTCAATTAGTGCGTGCTATCCTACGGGTTTTAGGCTTAGCTCCTTCAGGAAGAGTAATTGTTTACTTTAATTGGAAAAATGAAAAATCCATAGGTGTTCCGTTTGTCACGGTTTTCAACGAAAAAAAACTCCTCTTGAAAGTTTATATTTCCTTTTGAAGCACGAGAGGAACTATTAATGAGGTTTTTTGCCTCGAGCCGCATTAAATTTTCATTAAAAATTCTACTTTTTTTCTCCCTTACCTTGGGAAATAAGGGTTGATTTTTGAAACTATTAGAGCTTTTTAGAGGGGTATTTTTTACTGGTGGTTAAATTCATTTCTTTTTCCTGGAGTTTTTTTAAGCAGAGGAAATAAAAGATGAATATTAATATTCATGAATTTTTCATTATTTCTACGTTAGCTCGAGTAATGATCAGTTATAAATTATTCATTAGTTTTTGTTTGTAAAGAGGTTCTTAAAAAAGGTCATGTATACTTTTTAGGGCCTTAGATACTGTTGACCTAATTTTTTCGGTAGAGTTTTAATTATTTAGATGAGAATAATTAATTTTAAATTCAAGTAAGTTTACTTTCATTTAGAAATTTTTAAATTGTAAATTTTACTCAAAAAAATTATTTTTCTTGCGAAGAAATACTTTTAGTTATTCATCTAAAATTTTTATTTTGTTTTGAAACAAAAGAAAGGAAAAACTGCCTATTTAAAATTAAAGGTCATGTGCGAGGTAAAGTTTACAAAAAAAAAGAATCTAACTTGTTAAAATAAAACTGGTGCAACTTTTTAAATTTAATATTATTTTGTACAGAAAAACGAATTAAAAATTATTTTGCAAATACTTCATAAAAGCATAAAGCATTTAACTTTATTTCTTCTGATAGTTGATAATTTATTTTACGGAATGAATTGGTAGAAATATTTTTAAACTGAAGCAAATTAAATGGGGGTAATGAAGAAAATACCGACGTATTGTGTATAAGTTACATATATTTGAAATATTTTACCTTTTCTCTTATAGACAATTTGCAATCACATGACTTCGGACCTAACAACAGCCTTAGCAACGGGTTCTTGTCCTCCAGCAGTTAACAGTTAAAAGAAAATAATTGGTCGGGACGTCATGTGCGAATGCCCTATGCTCTGCTCATGGTTTGAATTTGATATAACCATATTTATTATTTAAAAAATAACACTGATTATTATATTTTATAACTAATTCTTAAATGTTTGCCTTGTTTGCGTTCAAAAATCAAAGTTAGTGTTTTGATAAAAAAATAATCAAATATAGTAAAATCATATCGTTACCACTGTACCAAAATGAGGTATTTTCACGTTTTGAGATTAAATTTTATTAAAATAGTAGAGAAAAAACATGAAGAATGATGTTTACATCAAGTATTTTCATAGCCTAGTTAAATTTTTGAAATTTCGTTTTCTGTTTGGGCGCGAAAACACTTTTGAATCACAAATTGTGCGCTGTGACGTCCCATCCAATAGAACCCCGTTTTCTGATCACGTAAAAAAAGTAAACACAATAGTTTTTGTGCGCTGTGATGTCACATCCAATAAAAGTCTGATCTTCAGTCGTTTTCTTATCACGTGGCTTTTCTGGCGTTTTGGCAAAAATAAAATTGATTTTAAATTATTTGAAACACATTTTAAACTTAAAATCAGAAATTTAGGAGTTTTAAACCATAACGTATCAAAAAAATATAAAATTAAGCAAATCCCTCACTCATGCAAATACCTCATTACCAATCCATTTTCTTCTAACCTCAAGAAAAAAATAATCAAATTCATTAGAAGCCCTTTATAATTTTTCCGAAATAATCGACATATCATTGGCTATTGGGTAACTTTCAATTTTTTATCAGCAATACTCTGATTTAAATTATTACTTAGAAAATAATTTAGTGTTCATTGGAAGTGAAATTTTGTTCGAATGTAATGGTGAAAAGGTGATTTTTAAAAAATAATATTCAACTCTTGATTAAAATTGTCAATAATACCAGATAAAAGTTATGACTGGATTTTAAAGCTTTCTTTGATTTCTATTATCGATTTCCTACCCTGCTTCTGAGTGGATATTCAATTCTTTTCCTATAGCAGTTTTATTATCTGTATGCGTTAAAAAACAACTAAAGCAATCATTTATTTTATAAAAAATATTAAAATTAAAAATACCTTATTTCAATCGTGGAATTTTCTGTTAAAATATTATATTACTTATAGAAAGATTAAGATTGATTTCAATTTAATTAAATTTCCTGAATCAGATGCATTTTTGGTTTGAGCGTTTTTAAAAGAAAAATAATAATCTTCCATTCCAAAAAATATGTTATATAAGTAAGTATAGTACATACTATATTTCCTTACAAACCCTCTGTTTGGAAAGTTTTTTTTATTCAACAAAAAGAATATTTATTTAAAGATTTTTCTAACTCTAAGTTTTTAAGTTCTTTCTAAACCCAAATAACATCTTGATTCATATTGTTCCTAAATATAGTTTGATGATTCCCCCTTAAATAACAAGCTAAAAAAATTACATTTTACTTTTCTAGATAAAATGATCATATCATCGTTAAGTAAAAGTATAAAAGTATCATAACATCTTTCTGTAATAAATTACTTTCTATAATAATGATTATTTCTTTAATAAAGTTTCCTTTTTATGAATTTTTCTACATAGAATCTTTTTTGAAGTTCTTTTAATCTTATGAGACCCAAACAAAATGAAATGCAAATATTATTTTTAAATTAGGGTTTATTATAAAAATTAGGCATTAAAAATAGAGGCAAGAAATTAAGTAATTTCAATTATTAAATTAAGCTGGAGGGCACGTAAAGAATATTAAAAATACAATAAACAAATTCTAAAAAACAAATTGATCAAACAATGATGGGTGGTTATTATATTTGAAATTAAAAGTCACTTAATTTAAATTTATGTTTATAATACATAGCAGTATTTTGCTTTTTAATTTACTCTTATTCATTAAAAAACATCTGGAACAACTTCTTTCAGAGGTAATAAATATTTAATTATTAAGAACACTTCCACACACTTTATACTCAAAACATAACATTTTAATACTTAGTATAGGACTTATAGGACGATAATAGAGAACCAAAAAATCAATACATCTAAATACTCCCTTTAATATCTTTCCCGCTTTCATCCACAGATGGCGCGACAAATCAAAACTCCTCAATCATCACATCAGAGGAGAAAAACGATCCAAGGATAAAAAATGATTCCACCTTTGAAAAAACCTGTAAAAATCGACAATTTTATGCGTCTTCAGAGTGCAATAGCAATCCAAAGTGTGCGGCAAACTAGGACATAATCATAATAACGATGGCCCTCTCTGATGAAAAGTGGTTTATTTAATTAAAGTTATTAGCGGGATATGATTAGAGATCGTCATTTTCGAGATGGCACCCAAGGGACCGTGAAAACCTTCCAGCAACTGTATTTTTTATCAAGCGTTGAATAAATGACGACTACATGTTAACGTGTTGCAGTAAAAGATTCTCTTGGGCTCTCATCCTAAATTGCTTCCTTTTATGTTGAGCTAGATTAACACGTTGGATATATGTTGAACAAAAAGCTAATGTACTTTTTCTCTTATTTACTGTCGGGGTTTAAATTGTACGGGGACGTTTCTATAGTTGACGCTGGAGAAAAGTTACCTCGTTTGGTTGTTTTTCTGGCTAATTTTATGTAACAACTCGTTATGTAACTGGTTGCACGTTTTCCCATGTCGATGTGTGTCATATTAGTTCAAAAGACAGGTAAGTTTAAGGAGTGTGTCTCTTAGGTTTTGGAAAAAGGGTAGTTTTCTTAAGCCGCCTTTTGAAGTGTATTATGTCCCTTGTAAAAATGTGTTGTTACTAATTAGGTTTGTTAAAGAGTCGAGTGAAACATGAGAAAACTTTTAAACCTTTATAAGTTGTTACGTTTTTCAACACTTTAAGTAGGCAATTTGTGAATTACGTAAGAATGTGTTACATGGGAATAATTATTTTGAGCGAAGTAATGTTCTTTAATTGAAAGGGATTATTACAAAAAGTTAAAAGATGGATGTTTCAAAAGGGAAAATGGAAGAAGCTTAAAGAAATATGGAACTGTATTAACTTGTAAAAATGTGTTAAGTTTGTTATTTATAAGCACTTAATGTATTAAGATATTAGAATAGTACACACAGTTGTTGAAAAAACCATTGCCGTCTTAAAGATTTTAAGTCCATAACTTACGTTAATCATTAGGTTGAATTAACGCAATTTTGATAGGAAATTTAATTTAAATTCTTTAACAAAACTTGCAGTTCCTTTTAAAAGTCAATGATAGTTATTATTAAACTAATTAATTAATTATTATTAGTTATAACTTTTTTTATTAGTTATTAGGCATTATATTTAGGATAATTAGCTATGAGTTATTAAAATATTAGTTAGCTTTAATAAAATCTCAGAAAATTTGTTTAATTTAAAAACTTTATCTGTGAAAGGGAATGAAGATTTCTTTACGAATTTAGAATATCCTGCCGATTTTGAACAAGGAAACTGGGCTTTTCTTCCAACTATTTTACAATTAATAATATAATAATTAAAATAACAATTTTACATCTTCAAGATTCAATTCCACTGATTAACGTTGACTTTATTGAATTATATAAGCTATTATGATTATGACTGATGTCATTAATAAGGGACCTAAATTGCGTCAATCGTTTAGAGGAGAGGAGGGATTCTTAGTTGTGTGATGCGATCCGACAAAGGGGATGAGGAGTTCAAAGTTTGTGACATAACAATTCAAAAATTGTTCTTTCAAATTGTTTCAATAAAAATACATTTTTGCTGTATTTCATTTTGATTCGGACAGTGAATAATTCAATCGTCAGTTTGAAAAAGGGAAAAAGTAAAAAAAAAACGACAAATTGACTTTTTGTGCCCCAAAAAATCTCCAAGCTTCGTTCTACCCTCTATAAACAGATGTAGCCACTTGAATTTGGCGAAAGCGATGTCCATCCACTGTATTTTTTTTTTCATTTAATTTCAAATTTATGTTTATTTGACTTTTTCTTCTTATTTGACAAAGATTTCTATTTTTGACTTTTGTGATGCGAATTAAGCAGAAATATAACTTAAAAATGAAGAACTTAGCTCTATATAAGTGTGGAAAGAGGGGAAAAAATAACTTGCCTATACGCAAATATAGCTCCTTGAATTCGGAGAAATCGATGTCCATTCATGGTATTTTGTAATTTAAGTTTATTTTTCTTTCTTTTCTCCTCCTTTGTGATGTAAACAAAGTCAAAATAAAATTTATTTTTAATTTAAAAGTGTTTTTATACATTTTCTTATTCAGAAGATTATTTGACTCCATTGATATTTTCTTACTCCATTGATAAATCGTTAATTACTTAGATTCATGATAATTCTTAATTTTATTTGCCTTATTCTTTCTATTATTCACTTTTGCGCTGTGAACTAAGAAAAAATATAATTTAATAGTATATTAAAGTGGTTTTTAAATTTTTTCAGCTGAAATTTCTTAAGTTTGGAAAAAGGGAATACGTTTATACACTTTGTACTTTAAGATGATTTTGAATGTACTATTATTTTTTCTTTGCTTGTTCTGTATTCTAAATAGAACCCTAAATTTCCAGTAAAAATTTGGTGGTTATACAACGAAATTTCCATTACTTATATTTTATATATATTTTCGATTGTCTCAAAACTTCCCTTTTCAAACTGACGATTCAATTTTCAAGGAACGATAATAGTAAAATTATGTTTACAAAAAACATTTGGGTTTCATAGTGTGACGTCACATATTTGGGTGAGAGGATCACCGCAATGTGACAAGGGAGAAAGGGGTACAAAACCCCTAAAAGTCAAGTACGTAGTAAGAAAGTAATTAGATTTTGACTATTAATGACTGAGTCGTCAGAGCAAAGGTCACAATAGAGTTGCACTTACGATAGAAAGGAACCCTAAAACCTTCTAAATCTCTACTAATAATAAAAATAAACGGCAATCCCGATAGGTGAACGATCAAATTCAAGGATGCCCGCGTGCACGATGATTCCCTACAAGACAGGAACGCTATGGTATTAGGTGTTCAATCACTCCACATGATGGATCATTTTCGATAATTTGGAGGGACCACCAGAGTTCCATATAGAGAACACACACACCCACAGTGAAGAGTCGACTGGCGTCTTGTGACAGGGCATCGGGACTGTGTTAATTGGTCTCACTTTAGAGTGGTTGGGAAAGATCTTGTCATGTTGTATTTTTTTTTTTTTTTATTTCTCTCTCTCTGTGATTTGGGGAGTGATTTATAGGGCTTTAATGGAAAAGAGTGGAAGGTTGAGGGGGAAGTTGCGGCGTGACAGGCACGGAATGGGAATGTGGGGATTATGGGTGGAAGGTTGAGGAAGTGAGGTGAGGTTTTTTGTGGAGGGTTAACAGAAATTTTGGGTTTTGAGGAAACTTGAAAAAGATGTGCAAGTTGTTAGACTCAACACGGATCTTTTGCAATTCCTTACTTTTTTGTTCATCGGTGTGAGTGTACAAACGATTGAAAATTAATTACACTGGGCAACAGTGAAAATGTAAAATTGATGAAAATGTCAAATTATATGTAATTTCAGCCTGCTAAACACGAATATGGCAATAAAAATTCGATCTTGGTTCCGGTTTTTTTTCGTAAAGTTGAAATTTTACTATGTATGACAGAAGCACAATAATTCATTTAAATTGCCTTTTAAGTGATGTTTATCACTTTAATTAAAGAAATAACCACGCAAACATGAAATAGTCTTGCCAAAATATAATTGAAAGGTTTGTTAGCTCTTTTGATTATACTCACGTCTACAATTGATCTAAAATACGACCAAAAGTTGGTTACAACTGCAAGCATAGACTATCAGACGTTGTTCTGGTTTACTATGCTAAATCTCATTTATATACACTTAGAAATACTCCCCGGACTTATTCCTAAATTATCTAGTTATAGGATGTGTGGCTTTTAAGGTATTTACCGTTTCAATCTCTGATAAAAAGCCAATTTGTGTTGTAAAGTTGAACTTTAATTTACTCTGATCAAATGCTCCCAAAATAGTTTTAAAAAGCTTTTAGATGACAGTTTATGTATTGAGCTGGTAAGATAAGCTATCTTAAGTGTGTAGAAAGGGTATTTAGACTGTTTACAATGTTCATGACATTTGTATTTTCAAAAATTGAACGCAGATTTGTTTTATTGAATACAGAGTTATATCCGACTGTTTCATTATCAAAGAAACATCCAGATTTTTAAAATTCCTGTTGAAAGTATCGGTTTAAGTACTCATTGAGTCAGCACAGACCACTCAAGTCATATTTCATAAACTAAATACGGTTTAGGAGCTTCTGAATGTGTTTATAAGTATCTTCCATGACGCGCAACCTATTTGAGGGGAATGGAAGGGAGTTTACGACTATTTCGAAGTAAAATCATTATTTGACCTAATTTTGACAACTTTTTGCAAAGATACAACTTGTTTACATGGTCTGAGAGCATTTTTATGCTATCAAACCTTCTGTATTCATGCGAAACATAATGCTATAATTTCCATCAAAATAACGATAAAATTTTGTATGACAGCGACAAAAAATTTGTATTTTAACATGTTTTCTGCATGTGTTGCACGCTTGAAGACATTCTAAACAAATATTATTCATATTCATGCCTAAATTATAAATTTATCCTGAGCAATGTTTTAAAAATTGCAATATTTCTGCACTAATCACAGTATATCATGACCCCTCTCTATTTCTGAAACAAGAACCAACCCAGAATTTTTATGGTGATATTCGTGTTTAGCACGTCAAAATCAATAGGATCAATTTTTATTATTTTTACACGAACTTTGTCAAAAATTGTTGCCCAGTGTTATTTGTAGGGCAGGAACCTTATATTATTACACATTTCTAGAATCAAACTACTACTACATATTTTTATGTATTATTTTATAATAAATTATTTTTATTGTTTTTCCAGCTTTATGAGAGCTGTTGTTAATTTTGTTTAATTATCGTCGCTTACCCCACCTGCTCTTTTTTACATTATTATTTGTTTTTAGAAATTTATTCACCTTAATCTACTTATTCAAGTATTAGTGAGGGGTTATAGAGTGTTTTTGTAAAAATTAGATCTCGCAAGTTAATTTAGTTCAAAATTACCATATCAAATGCATATTTAATAAAACTCGTGAAGTTTCTTCAGACTTCTTTCTGCAAACTAGATCTTATTTTAAGATATAAGGTAGTATACGAATGACAGAGATCACATGTAATGAATGATTGTAACTTTTTTCAAATTTGTACGCTATAATTTGAACGTAACTTAAATATTTTTCACAACTAACAGTTTTTGTAAACCTTTTGAAAGCTCCCTTTTTATTGTAGATAATTCAACATTTTCCTTTGAAGAATTCTCCTGCAAACCAAAAGGCAAAATAACAGAATGGACCTTTTCAAATTTCCTCAATCTTTTCTAATTTTAGAACCTTACAGGGCTTTCCATCCCACATCCATCCCGCAAGTTGTACTGGCCGGGTTTAAAAAGTTCGATCACGAAATCTTACCCATACATCTATAATTCTTAGAAAAAATGACAAACCTCAAGAACACCCCAAAAATATCACCTCTCCAGAACTCTCCTCCCCCCAAACCCATCTCGATCTGACCATCAACCCCGAACTCCCGACCATTAGCCCCCTCTTTATCAATTCGCGAGGAGAGAACACCCAACAAAAAAGATCAATGAAAAGGTAATAATAATCGCCACTGGTCATATTTCTCTTCCTGCTGCAGCACCGAGCGATTCATCAAGTACCGGGTGTCAAAACACGGGAGAACGAATGACGGTCTTTCCTTCCCTTTTTATTGCTTTCCGCACTCTCGCTTTTTGCGTGTAATCCATTGGTCTTTCTTCCGTCTTCTTGTAATTCAATGGTCTTGTAATCTATTTGGTTCTTGAGGGAGCGTTTTGGGGTTAGGGTGGTAATGGTCTTTTTTGGGGAGGGATACTACTGTAATGGGGGGTGGTTGTTTGGAGGGGGCTTTTGGGGGGTCTGGATTGATTTTGATATGGTGTGGGATGTTTGTGTGGTGAAAGAATCGTGATTCGTTTTGGAAATGATCGAACTTCGTCGGTTTGAGAATATTCTATAAAGAATCGAAGTTCCTCTCCGGTGTTCTGGTCTAGTGGTTAATAGTTAATGTTCGGCACTAGTTAACTAGAACTAGTTGCAACTAGTAGTTAACTACTGATCAACTATTAGTTAACTAGACTTTTGGTTTAAACTAGTTCAACTATTAGTTGAACTACTTTTTTTAATAACTACTAGTTGAAACTACTTTTTTTAATAACTACTAGTTGAAACTACTTTCAAAATTTCAACTACTTTCAAAAATATTCTTATTAAAATTTTTATCAAAATATAGAAAAAATTGTACTGCAACAAATTTAATTAAGATGGTAGAGTACTCAAAATACCATAACCAGAATTAAAGGCCCTTTTTGCGCGTTTTTGGTGATACAGATAAGAAAGATGTATTAGAATTTGGGCAAAAAATAGGTTATGAAATTAAATAGACTAGTTAACTAGTAGTTAACTACTTTGGGAAACAGTTAACTATTAGTTGTAACTAGTCCCAGGAAAAAATAGTTAACTACTAGTTGCAACTAGATTTTCCCAGACTAGTTAGTAGTTGGTAGTTAACTATTTTTTGACCACTAGTTGCCGAACACTATTAATAGTTATGGTGGTATCACGCTACTAAGTCTAAATCCCACCACTCCCGAAGGAAATTATTATCCTTTTCCAGAAAGAAGGATGATCATAGTTTTGTCCATAAGATATTTTTTTATTTATAAATTTAAAAAATTAAGAAATAAAAGAACAATATTGACGGTAAACTTAAGGTATGAATTTTGCATTTAAAACGCGAAAAATACTTTAGTGTTGTTTCTATTCTTTTTCAAAGATTTTAAGTAAAACATTTACAATTACACAGAATCAACAAGTTTTGACTCTGAAGCGTAAAATGAATAAAAAGGAAAGAAATGGTTCCCTGATAACTCTTGTTTTATTTTTCGATTTTCTTTTTTCTTTTCAAGTAGGGAATTCCTGTTTACAATTCATTCCCTTTTGCTTACACTAAAGATTAATTGTGACATCAGCAAAATATGAAAAGCACTTTTTTTTAGACAAAGAAAATATGTAAATATTATCTCAGTCTCTGAACTCTTTATTTAGCCTTAATTGATTTTGAAGGAGTTGTAACAGCTAATCACAATTATTTTCTTCATAATTTAAAGATGGGAGTCTGAATTAGTGTTTAAAAACATTTTTATGACCCTACATAAGTTATAATTTCAAAGGTACATACATATCGCAAATAGTTTGTAACAGGAAAAACGTTGGTATAAAGCCATTAAAGTATCTTTAATAATATAGGGAGGCATAACAATAAAATCATCAATATTAACCAGAAATTATGAACTTATTTCTGTATTTGTACCCTATTAGTAAAAAAAGGAATCTCTACTTCATAATAAAAACAATTCACGTCCCAGCTACTTTACTAATACGAAGCAAATAAATGAGAACCGGACAAATTTCATCTCAAACCAATTTTTCTCCCACAAAACGCAGAAACATTTATCAAACCTCGCCTGCTTAATATTTCGCGCGTGGCTTCCAAATTGACTTTTTTTGGCCACGACTTCCTTTTGCGTAACGCAGTACTCCTCTAATATATGACCCTTGTCTTTCGAAATATTGGGTGACTTAGGGAAGATATTAGGAATGTATCTGGTAATCCACTAACTACTGTCGCTGGCTCTGCCCACGATTTGCTCTACCGGTGTTGTGATGTATATTTTTATGTGGGTGGCCCTCTATCTTCTTCCATCAAGAGTCGTGTCGTAAAGTAAAAAGGTTGAGGTTATTTCTTTTTTTTTTTGCAGGAGGAAGTGGGGAACAAAAACTTCTGGTGCCAGAATAGGAGTTTTTAAAGGGAACTATCTGTCAAGATGGTTGATGTTGTTTCTCAACAACGATGGGGGAAAGTTTTAGGTCAGGAAGAAACTGAAATTCGAAATATTTCTGTGTACCTCTAGATCCGATTGATCTCCGTTGTGATTTACCTCTTACATATTGTTTGGATGTTTTGAATGAAATGTCCATGTGTTTCTTGGAAGAAAGAAGATATTCATATTATTTATTTCTTCTCTTTTGAAAACCATTATATCATAATTTTATTGTTTCTGATACGAGAAATATCAAAATAATTAATTTTCTTAAAAGAAATTTTTGGTTATTTTTTAAGAGATAAGTTTTCACGCAATATTGATTTCTTCGTTTCTAAGGGTTACGATTTTCTGTTCAATGGGCCCGGATAGCATTTACTTACAGAAAACTTTCTCGAGTGATAAGTGAAACTTGAGAAATAATATTTTTAAATACTTTTGGCTTCGTTTAAGTACTGAATGATAAATATGGAGTGCTTCTGGTGTTTCTATTTCTCACTTTTGTGCTGTAAACTAAGCAGAAATATAATTTAACTACATCAATTTAATTTTTAAGATTTTTCTTCAGTTGCAATTTCATCAGGTTGAAAAAGGGAATAGGTCCATCAACTGTTTTTAAACTGTAAAATATGTTTGAATGTAAGATCTGAAGACAAAAACAGAGTTAAAAGGACGTTAAATTGGATGCCAATGGGCAATAGACCTAGAGGACGACCCAAAATGAGATGGTTGGACGATGTTCTTAAAGATCTTAGAACGATGAAAATAACGAACTGGAGAAAAAAGGCGTGTAATAGAGTTGCCTGGAATAGATTGGTGCAGCAGGCCAAGGCCCATCAAGGGCTGTAGAGCCGAAGAAGAAGAAGATGTTTGAATGTAATAATTGTTGCGATGATTGCTGTGTTTTCTAAATAGAGTCCTGAATTTCTAGTAAAACTTCCAGCTTGATATTATTTCCTTTTAAGTTGTAATAACTGGTAATAATCTCTTTTTATATTCTAATTTCAAAAAAAAAAAAAAACCGTATAACTATTCTTTTGATTGAAAATTTTGTATATACTTATTTGTTTTAACTGTTTTAGCATTGATATAATCACTCGATTTTAATCTATTTTGGTAACGAATATTTTAATGTTTTAACTTCTTTATTTATTAATCTGATTAATTTGTTTGAGTGAAAGAAACTACTGTCATACCGCGAGGAGAAGAGCTTTGAACAGGGTTGCCGTGAGTAGACGAGTCCAAAAGAAGAGGGAAGCTGGTATGAATTGAACGGCATTATTTGGGTTTTTAAGCGTACATTTGGCGAGTGAGAAAACGCGTTTCACGAATGAAAATAAGATAATCATATTTTATTAAACTACATTAAAATATAGATTATCTTTGAAATTTCTCGTTAATAAAAATCGAATTAATGAACACGGTAACTATAAATCCAAAAAATTATAAAATATCCAAATAAAATCAGATAAATTGATGTAAATCACATAACATAATATCAAATTAAATAGATCAGATTCGGTGAAATATTTAAGATCAGTTGAAAAAGATCAGATCAGTTAAAATAGATCAGATCAGTTAAAATAGATCAGATCAGTTAAAATAGATGAGATCAGTTAAAATAGATCGGATCAGTTAAAATGGATCAGATCAGTTGAAATGGATCAGATCAGTTGAAAAAGGTCAGATTAGAAATATTTAATCAAATCAGATGTAATGCGAAAGGAAATTCCAAAATTCGTTACTCTAGAATCGAAAGAAGTACACAGCTGAAAGATAGCCACTCAGATTTGGCTCGGAACATTTATTTTAGCGCCAAGTGAATAACCATCACCCCCAAAATTCAGTGGAATAATCCGTTTCTATAACAACCGCAGCATCATCGTATGACGTCAAAAGCTCTTCTCCTCGCGGTACGACAGTATGAGTACAACATTAAAATTACATCCTATAAGTGGAGAAAGATTATCAAATCTAGATTTATTTAAAGAGAAACAACTACGTATTAAAGAATTGAATTAACTATGTTCCCAAAGAATAAAGTAAACGCAGCACCAAAACGCTCTTTCTCGATTTTATATTTCCCCTAAACTCGCGAAACGGAAGCGCTACAAAGTTTCACCAACTCATCTGGTTTGCTCAAACGAATCCCAAACAAGATTGCTCTTAAAGAACAATCACCTATCTCTCCCACAACAGCAATCTCACCAACTCGAGGCGAATAAAAATTCAAATTCGAAGGGCGCAACCGGCAAAATAGAACTGCAATTAAGGCAACAACTCCTCTTCGCCGCCCGCAGGATCAAAATAATTGAGCCTCCAAAACTTAAGGGCGAGAAATTTAAATTCTAATGAAAGCATCTTCCGCTGGTCGAGTCACAATTGGTTTATTCATGAGAGAAACTTTTAATAACTCCGGAAACTCATTGGAAATGTTTTGCGAAAATTCCATTCCGGAATTGGAAGTCCGTGTTGCAACTCATCAGACCCCCGTAGCTTGTGGCTAATCTCGGCCTGAATAAATTGAATAATGTATCGAGCTGGAAGGCATTTTGGCCTTTGGTTTCGAGTGGTGATCGATTTAGTGTTGATCATTTTACTGGGAATAGGACGTTTATTAAGGTATAACTGATCTGGATACTCTGGTGAGTACGTTAGGTTAGGTACTATACACGCTACTATATACCATGCTTGGAAATTAGCTAATGTGCTAATGTAATCACAAAAATTACATGTGTTAAAATGTAAAGTTTCGTTAAATAGCTTTTTAATTGATCAAAACCATCAGAATAAATCACTTTTTAACAGTTCTCAGAATTAAGTAGAAACTGATACAATTATATCATTATAAGATAAGGAAGGTAAAGAAAATAATAAGATAAAGTAAATGAGTACACTGTTAGTTCGTATAAGATATTTATATAAAATGATTACACAAGATAGTTTTTTTATACTTATAATAATGTTAATTAACAACAATCAGTATTCATTGAAGTTATTAAATATTATTCAGTTGTTCATTTTACTATAAATGCTGATATTTCACAATTTAAGTAGATTAAAATAATATTATTTTCCGTGTACAAATATGAAGGATTCCTTGTTTTCACAATATTTCTTTCGGAAAATTTAGAACTTCCAAAAAATGAAGGGTTAACCAGCCTCTGGGGAGATCTGGACCCGTTGGTTCCCCCTGGCTTTGCCAAGGGGCTTACCTCAACTCCATCATCACTCGCCATTCACAAAATCATCTGGTATAGGCCTGCTTTTTCAGCTACTTAACCGTAGACAAGAAGATTGGATCGAAGAATTAATCAACCAAAAAAAGTTTATAATTGGGGCCACAAGTGGTCATCAAAAATGAACATCATTTGGTATCGACGAGATTTTATCAACACATTTTCAATACATTCTGTGAGCTGGAATATGTAAAAATTGTAAAGACATTTTGCGTTAATTTAAATAAGAGTGATTGGGACCAGTCAATTTGATAACATTATCCGATTGATAATATTAACCACGATCACAATAAGCGGAGTATTAGATAATTGTTAACTATCTATCTTATTTTTAAAAATAGTCTTACAATATCCAATAGTATATTCTGATAATATCTGCCTGAAATTTCTTACAGAAATGCCAGTTTCTTAGTAAATTGGGAGGTATTGTAAATGGTTTTACGTAGCCTAAAATGAATTTCTTCTCACATATTTATAAAATTTTACCCTTTAAGTAGATCCAATTTTTTTTTTCACTTTGTAAAATTCTATCAATGAATATTCTAAATAATGAGCACAGGAAGAGGAAGATCGGAATTGACGGACTAGACGAAAGTGCCCTGAATTCTCCAATCAAAGACATCTATCGTGCTCGGCAACAAAGAAAGTCAAGTGAATCTCGTTGTAACCTGTAACTATGTGTGGAGAGAGATGTTTTCTATACCTCATCGTCATCATGAACTTTTCATTTTTAACATTCTAATTTTTGGTCTTGAATGAAATAGTGGATGTGTTTATTACACTCAATGTACAAATTTCAGTGGGGCATTATCGAGCTTCCGTGCCTCTCAGTGTGTTGAGATACATAGGTTGTCATTCCTGCTATTGATAGCGCCCATATGCATTTTGTATGTGACTAGAAAGTAAAAATTAAAAGTTTTGAATTTTCTTTTGTGTGCTTTAATTAATTTAATTTAATGTTCAAATTTTAATGTTGTGTGCAAATTACTGTCATCGTGAACAGCCCCCTTGAAATTTTGACATCTATTCATAATTTTTTTTCCTTCAAAATTCTGTGGTTTACAACAGGGTCGTATCCAATGGGGGATAATTATTTGATGCAACCTAAAATGTCTCAAAATGAGCTAAAACACTATTTTGAGGGCTAAATTTCCAAAATTTTTAAGGAGAGGACCCCCAATTCAACCCTTCCCCCGAAACTAAAGTTTAGTTACGGCTCTAGCAGTGGCTCCTAACCGGGTTTCTTCTGGAATTGTAGCTTCAGCGTTAAAACATATTATTAATATTTTTCATACATTGTCACTGTTACAAGAGGGGGGTGCGATGAAAATTACGATTTAAAATTGGGTCGACAATATTGAAAATTTGAGAAGCACTCTTATAAGTTAATTTTTAATGTGTTACTATTTTTAGGTTACCAATATGGATCTATGAACTCTGGGTAACTCATATGTAAATCTTAAATTGTATGTATTTTTTTAATCTCTATGGAGAGTTCTCTTTGTAGCCTTTCCCGGAATATTCCAGAAACTAGACTTGCATTGGGAAAATATACATGAGCAAATCCTTATACGGATGAAAGTAAAATCTTCACAAAATTAAACTATAACTGCATTTTTTTTTTTTTTGTAAAATTGATCGTTGAAAAGTTTTATGTGTAAATCTATAAGATGAATAAAAAACTAATTACTTAGATTCAATACCCTAATATAATTTAAGTACGTTCTAAAATGATCGGCACAATGTAATTAAGGCTTATGTAATCAAATCAAAACATACCTATTGTTAAGTGTTATTAATTGTAAGAATAATAAAGGTTCTAATTTCTTATACCATATTTCTCATGATAAATTAGGTTAGTTATTGGGCTGGAAATATATTTCACATTTTGTAGTTTTAGTTTAAGTTGTTAAACAATAAAAAGTAACTCAATTATCTTCAATTATTCAGAAATATTTGTAAAGAGTGAATTTCACTCTTTACATAACTGGATAGAATGTATACGATAACTGGAAGAACTATGAAAGAAAATTCGCATTCTTAAAACTGAAGTATAATAAGATTTTGCTGTAAGAAGTAGTCAAATATGAAAAGTTAAAGAAGGTTAAAATTTTTATTAAGTTACATTTTAATAATAAACATATATCACAATAAATCAATGAAATAAAATTCGCATTCTTAAAACTGAAATATAATAAGATTTTGCTGTAAAAAGTAGTCAAAAATGAAAAGCTTAAACGTATAACGAAAAACCATATATACATTATGGTAAAAGGTAAATAAATACAACAAAAGTAAAAAAAGAATAACAAAAAATGTGATTAAAATTGCTAAAGCGGACTTGGGATCCTCACTTAATTAAAATCAGGTCCTAATAAAATGGTATTGTCACTCATTAGCACGCAACTTTAAGAAATTCTTGAGGGTTTTGGGAATGTGTAGACTATCTATTGAGTCAACACTCAAACTCTTAGCGTCGCATAGATTTTTACGCACCTGTACACGAGACAAATGTTTCAGCGATCGAGGTTGAGGAGTTCTCGGAACTTCGAAGATTGTGTTGCAAGCTGCGTACTCCTCACAAATGTCTTTCAGCTCGAGATCTGTTCCTTTGTTGTATGGTTTTAACAGGTCAAACATCTCTGCAGAAGAAATGTAGGGCCACGGCACTGTCATCCATATTGCACTTATTATCGGAATGGTGTCGGTCCTCCTCTCACAGAAAACAGCAACCAGGATTTCGACCGCCATCTGGAGCCTTAAGTGTCCGCAGAATTTGATGTCATCGTCAATCTCAAGGCTTAGCGATTTTCCACGAACTTCTATCCTAAAACTGTAACAGAAATTTAGAAAACACAAAAATAATAGCACTGTATTTCAAAATCATCACATAATTTAATGACTTTCAGGGTTAGTCTTATGCAAATATCTCCAACCGTGCTATATTGGCAAAGTTTTATTATTTGCACATAAAAATACTGCAAAAGTAAAAAAACACTACCAGTTGAGATAATGTAACGGTATTTATGGTGATATTTAATTATTTTTGGTACTTTAGCATAAAACTTGACACTTGCGCCCATCTATCTAACCCTTAAACACGATATTTATAATTCTGTAAAAAAAGCAGTAAGATTGGATAAATACTATCTTAAAATTCCCGAAAACTCCTAGATGTTTTCAAAATTACCTTCCCGAAAACCTCGGTTTTTTCCTTGGGGTTTTCCAGCCTTTGCAACTCTACTAGAGACATTTTGTTTGTTTTCTATGGAAAACACCAGTCTTCTCAATCACGAATTCATCCGTTATGTTATTGAAGAGATTATAAAGCTTTTAATGTTTAAAGTAATTATCTCTTAAGTACCCGAACATCCCATGCGACATTTAATGTTCCATTAAGTAAGCAAAAAAACGCATTAAACCGAATTCATACGACTGAAGAATATTGAATACCATGAATTACAATGCATTAAAGAGGGAAGTAAAAATTTATTTAAACTCTTCCAATGGCATCACAATCTTTTAAGACCCATTTCTGTCTAATATCGTCTGCCCATTAAAAGCAGAGGCAAACCCTAAAAATTAATCGTTTTCCCGTCTCAATCGATTCATCAAATACAACTCAACTCAACATTATCTCTCCCAGATCTACTAATGAAGATAGATAAGTTTTAAAGACCTTATTAAAGAGGTGAAATTACATTTAAAGAAACCGCCCTGTATAAAAGACGTACTAAAATATTCTCTGTTGTTGGTGTTGTTGCTTTCGCCGTTGTTGTTGTTTGATGGCAGTTGCACGCTTTCATCAAGTCGTAAAAGTTTTAATTGGTGGGGACGGTTATGACGAGCGTAAATTTGGCCGGTGTTGTTTCGGGTCTTGTAAACTCGGCTATCATAGCGTTTTATGACTGAAAACTTTGACTCGTTAGTAGAGGTCATTAAGAAAGTTGTAGGGGTTTTTTTATTAATATTTTGTCTTTTTTTTTATTTTTTGTCTCTTTAATAATGTAACCGGAAGGTAAGACGGATTTGGAGAAGCTTTTTTAGGGATAGAATGTTTTTGAGAGGTGTTTAAAGAGATGGGATCTGTTTTTGCATGTTAAAGGAAAGTATGCGTTGGATAGATGCTGGATATATTGTATATAATTTGTATAAAACAAAGAAAATAGTCAATTCATAGGTATAAAAAAATTACGTAATATTTTTACTCTAGATTGCAGATATTGCCAATTTATTTAAGAATGCTTAAAATAAAAAAAAATTGTATTTGTATAAATTCTTAAATTTTTCTAAACTATCATTTTGTATTTGTCAGTTAATTATTATGCTGTATGTAATCTATCACATTTTTCCTATATCATTAGAATTACGAACTCCTTGTTTTCTGTACTTAGAGGTAATAGGCGTCATATAATCGGTTAAACACTAGATTTTGAGTCATGAGCAAAGAGAAACGATCGGTTTCCAACTTCTACAGGCTTTTATTGAGATTAACATGTTTATAAAATATCTTAACTCAAGTGCATTCTTCATCTGTTCCTCAGTTTATTGCCTGACAGTGATGGGTAGTCTTAGTTAAGATCGGAGAACAGAATATTTAACCAAAAGTCCATGGTTTTACAGAAATAAACACATCAGAGAAGAATGGACTCTAACCGCCTATCTGGTTCGAGACTTCACGGAACCAACACGTGACCTACAACTGAGCTTGCGATTGGTTACCACAGATACTACACTAGTAGATCTACTAGTGTAGTATCTGTGGTAACCAATCGCAAGCTCAGTAGGTCACGTGTTGGTTCCGTGTGACGTCAGACGGTTAGAGTCCATTAAACATCCCAACAATAAAGCATTTTTCTCAGATACTTGCGATAAAATTTTTCAGGAGCATCGATACAACTCACAATCCAGCAATAGCCTCAATTTCTGACTATGATCCACATGCTACAAAAATACCCAGATCAATTTTGTATGATCCACCCTAGTTTTGAAGAACTTTAATTTTAATAACACATGTTAATTATTACTTAATTAATACTTTTTTAATTCAATATTTTTAATGATTTTAATTGTATAATATGTGAAATAATTATAAATACCTTTTATCTTGTATTTTATGTATGTATACATAGAAATTATTTTTTAACTTATACTGGAGATTGAGGGCCCATAGGGCTCAGGTGCTCTTAATAAACTATTGTATTGTTAGAACAGAATATCAACCTCTCCTGAAGTTTGTTAAGTTAAAATTCAAGTACCTACATATGCAATTATATCCATCATTCATAGTAAACTTACATAATCATCATCCCTTAGCTTTTCTTCTAATGTAAATAATTGCTATTCTGTGTATTTTATCATAGTAAATTAACTCATCTATATTTTACTAAAAATGTCCTTTTCCTTTAACCGTCTTTTCTTTTTCGTTTTTCTTTGTTGAAGTACTATTTCGTCATTAAATTCCACGAATTGTTCTCTCATAAATTGGAAGAAAACTCCATTTTCCAAGAATATTTCTTAATTATCCAATAAGTTTCAAATTAACTTTTATTTTGACGTACACTTGACACAAAATTTCAAAATAGGTATTCATTTGCTCGCATTTCAAACAATTTCCTATCTTAATGATCTCTATTCTACTTTTAAAATTTTTCTACCTCCCAGGTAATACCTATGGTAATTAGAATGAAAGACTATCATTCACAATTGATACGTATCTTTTTAGCATGTAAATTAGTACATAAGCATGGATTTACAAAGAAAAGAATTGAAACACTAAGCATCATCTACTTTTTCAATATTGACGGAAGAAATCATTAAGCCTAACAAGAGATATAACAATGCCAGTAATTGTCTCTTGTCAGATAAAATAAAATGGTGGAGTGTAAAAAAAGCTATTTTATTACGATAAGATTCCGATAAAAACTAATGAATGATTATTTTGTTTTAACGAGCTACTAGGAAGAGGATTTTAACAATTTGATTGCTTGTGTAACTCACAGGCTTGTTATTGAGATAAAAATATATAAAATTAAGATCTGTTTCTAAAACTCTTTTTTTTTTATTCTAATAAGGGACTTCCAAGAAGCAGCATAATCTTTGTAGAAATGTATCTAAAAATAAAAGGTAACTTATGCTACATTTTTAAGTTGAATTGTACTTTCAACACAGTTTCACTTTTCAAAATTACTAAAGAAAAGTGTTGTAACTAACATACATACGAATAAATTCTCTATCTATGAATTTATATTTAAAATTCCTACATGGTAATTTACATATATATGGAAAATTCATGCAATCTTATAGAATATTTACTTAGATTTATTGTCAAAAGTATTCTCTTTTGTCTACATTTGTTAACAAGGGAACTCTTCATGCCAGCTCCACTTCTATTTAGATCCATGATCCTTCTTATCAGGATTTTCTCTACTTTACATCCATCCTGGGGTGGAATATACCTCTCCTTGTCCCCCGTAAAATTATCTTTAGCACAAGTCCCTGCAAAAAAGAAACACAAAACTGAATGAATGATTCTGAACACAAGTGAAACAAGTCAATATCACTATTGCGGTTGAAGTTTAATTTCACTAAATATAAAAATTTAATGAATATCTTTAAAGCCACTAACCAATACTATTTATCGGAACTAACTATTAGCTACAAGTAAGGAACTAATTGAAAGTAAAAAAACTTAAATAATATTTATCATTTATCTACAAGTAAGGAATCTATTATTGAGTATTTAAAATACATAAACCATAATTTCTAAGGCTAGTTTTGTGAGATATTTAGGTTTTATACCCATCACACTTTTTATTTGATTATTTATGGTTAATTCTGTCATAACGTGATTTTAATTTCCAAAAAATAATGTTCGTGATGTAATTTTTTGCTATCGACAAAAAAAAATTAAGAGAATATACAATTTTGATCAGTAAGGGACCATGGTCCTTTCAAGTGAAACAAATTAAAATTCCTTACGAACTTAAAAAAAATATGCTAACACATATTCTAATTTCTATAAAATAGTTATAAGTGCTTCATTCTTTGTAAAAAGTATATAGGGTACCCTGTGGATGAAATTTTAACAATTAGAGCTAATGAAACTCATTGCCATACTTACAGCCATATTCACAGCCATCAGCGTCAGTGTTAACCAGGAGCTAAAGAAAAAAAAATTAGCTTTTCGCTGACTCTGATTGGTGGAATCCTTCTTTGACCAAGAATTTAACACCGACACTGATGGCTGTGAATATGGCAGTTATTGAAAATCAAGAATGTTAATAAGTTTATAAGGGGCCGTTCAAATATTAAGTGAGCATGTTTTGGTAATTTTTAACCCCCTCACCTCCTTGTCAGCAAAGATAAGCCAACCTCAACCCCCTTCATAATTACGTAAGATAACTGCCGGACTCCCCCCCCTTTGATATTTTTTTTGTGAAAAATGTATAACAGTACTTAGATTCCAGAAATTCATTGTTCTCCATGAACCCCTAATACTTAAACTTTCCGTTTGAAAAATACTTAAATTTTTTTCCTATGTCATTTTTTTTTTTGTAAAATTTATTTTTGGTTGAAATTCGAAATTATTTATGCAAGAAACAAGATATTTTTGAATATGCAGTGTTTGTAACATCTTACACGAGTATCAACTCATACTCCCTCCCCCTTAGGTACTTACGTAATATTTGAAAGGCCCCAAACATTTGAAATTTCTTTTAACCGCTTATCTCCTTACAAATTATTTAACATTTAGTTTACCTGAACACTATCATGAACCACATTAAGTGGAATTATGCTACACCCTAAACTACAGCCTTAGTTTTCCAGCATACGAACAGACTTAATTCACTAATCTTCCCCAACTCCAACCGTAAACTGTCAACCTATGCGACACAATCCCCTCCATCACGCACTAAAAGATCTCAAGAACGCCTCTAACAGAAAAAAACAACCTTTATTTTTGCACACCCGAGTCGCGAATTTTGATGCATGGCCCCGTCAACTCAAGATCGATCACAGGCTGAAGACAGACTCGACAAGGCATAATAAGGGGGAGATGTCCTACGATTAGAAGTGCCGTGGTCGGTAATGGGAGCGTCTTGGGGGTGCTTGATGCTACAAATGATGCAGACGATAGATGGATGGATGGGTGTCATTAGTGGCATCGCTGAGGGTCGATGGAACGTTTTATTTTTAGTGTGGTGGTGGTGGTTTTGTTGTAAATTTGATATCTTCTTTGGATCGGATGAGATTATCTTGTAATGTTGTACGTACGATTGTATCCGAAGCGTATAACGTTATAACGTAGTCAATCCGCGAAGACCAAGTCGACAGCCACGTTGCAAAAGCCTGTAAGTGCAAAACCTCAAAGTTTTCAGGAGACGAAAAAAACTGCATGTTTTTCGTCTTATTAACTGTACTTTTTCTGTCCCTTTTTTATTATACTGTTTGCCACGATATTAATTATTTAATTCCTCATTTATTTGCTATATGTCTTTGCTCATTGTTGTTTATTTGTGTATTCTATTGTCTATATATTTTATTTTGTGAAGTTACTTTACATATTTATTTACTCACCTGTATGGATCAACTGATCCCAGGAGATATTTCTATTTTATTAATGAATTTTTATAAAGTTCTGTTCTGTTTGTTGAGATGTGACTGGAAGGATGGAGAAAGTGATCTGTCTGTCAATTTCTTCTATAGTATTCCTTTTAGGTACTTTGTTTTACTTTCACTTAAATATTATTTTCCCCTGTTGTAAACTGGATAATAACTCTATATTTCCATTCTGTTCCGTTTGGACTTAGAGCCAGTACAGTACAACATTCGGTAAGGCGTCAAAGAGGCTTTTTTTTCCAAAACATATTACTGCAACATGTTTCATTCAATATTTACTTCTTTGTCAGCTTTCATGCAGAAAATAAAGTTTCATTTACCATGAAGGGATAAAAATCACAAGAAAAAAAACTTAAAACACACTTAAGAAGTATGAACGATTATAAAAGAGAAAGGTAAGGACAGCTTTCAGTTTGGATAAGTTTACGAAAAATTTATCTCTATTGTAGTATAAATAGTTGCTAACCAGCCACGAGAAAATCCTAGAAAAACAAAACTTAGAAAAGAAGTTCCAAAGCTAAAAGATAGCCGTACTAATTTGGCCCAAAAATTTTTTCAGCGTTTAAAAATTACCATCACCCCCGATATTGAGTGGAATAACCAGTTTTCATAACAACCACCACAATATTATACAAAGTCAAAACATTTTCTCGTGGCGGTCAGACTATATGTTTAATGAATCGGACAATAGGTTGCGTCCTTAGATATTGCTACATATAAATAGATTGGTTTGGGGGATACAGGCTTCTTACGAGAAATATTTTTAAGAGCATGGGAATTAAAATAATGAAGAACAGAGAAAATATAAACATAAAAAGTATGTGCAACTTGTGTGAAAAAAATACGCAAAGTTGTATTTTGTGATTTTGACAATGCATTAAATTGAAAATAGTTTTTGTACAGCTGTTATTGGCCTTTTTTCTCTCATGATTCCAAGGAAAAAACTCGTCAAACTAGAGGCGATATTTACAAAAGCGTTATAAAGCTATACTAAAAGCAGTATTAATGATACAAAGTTGTTCAGTGCTAAAATTAAACGGTTTCTATAAAGGAATAGTACTTTTTACCCAAAATATGCTTAATAATCAACCACAAACGATTTTATAACGAAGTCCAATGATTCTACCAGTACCTATAATTCTCTTGCGGATGTAGAAGATATTTTGAACTATTTTTGATCGAAACATTCGATCTTTCGGCTTTCAGTCAAAGCACGTCTGTTCCAAGACACACATCAATAAAAGAAAGGGTTGAGAGAAGAGGTATGCATTTAGGAACATTACACCCTACCAACCCAACCCCGAAATTGAAAGAAAATAACCCGGTTCTGCATCATTCCAGGACTCACCAACTATCGGCTTCCGACATCTAATAGACCCACACACTTCCCCAATCCCACTAAAATGGTGTTCTCGAACTACATAATCACCACCTTGGGTTCCTCCGAAGACCCGAGATTATGGAGGTAGGGATTGCTGGAGAGGGAGAGAGCATCGGTTGATAACCCTGGGTGGTAAGTGGCAGAAAGATATCCATTGCAGGGGAATAGTCTTGTATACCAGTGATTCTCAACCTGTAGTCCGTGGGACAGCAAAGTACTGGTCTTTTTGCATAATACTGTCGTACCGCGAGGAGAAGAGCTTTTGACGTCATACGATGATGCTGCGGTTGGTATAGAAACGGATTATTCCACTGAATTTTGGGGGTGGTGGTAATTCACTTGGCGCTAAAATAAATGTTCCGAGCCAAATCTGAGTGGGTATCTTTCAGCTGTGTACTTCTTTCGATTCTAGAGTAACGAATTTTGGAATTTCCTTTCGCATTACATCTGATTTGATTAAATATTTCTAATCTGACCTTTTTCAACTGATCTGATCTATTTTAACTGATCTGATCTTTTTCAACTGATCTTAAATGTTTCACCGAATCTGATCTATTTTAATTTGATATAATGTTATGCGATTTACATCAATTTATCTGATTTTATTTTGGATATTTTATAATTTTTACCATGTTCATTAATCCTTCTTTTTGAACTCTCAAGTCGCTTATCATTTATCCTATCAAGTAGTTACCTTTAATTTTATTGGATCTGATCATACCTTCTTTTAAAGTAGATGTTAATTCATGAAAATTAGCGTTTAAATTATCTTTCATCTTTTTAACCCCATCCGATCGTTCACAATCGTCTCTGTAACTTTTTTTTTTATTCGCCCGACTGTACAAAATATAATAAGCGATTATTGGAAACAGATGGGTTGATCGAAGATATATAATAGCGATTCGAATCTTTGTCAAACACTGACAGTGACTGCAGTTCTAGTGACAATGAATTGCATTAGATTGTATTTAAATGCTATAAAATATTTTTAAAAAATTAATAAATATTTCTATATTTTGTCTCTTTACAAGTTTCTAAAGCTTCATTTAAATTTCGAGTATGGTGATTAAATTATGAAATTATTAATTTAAGTGATATGAGCTATTTTATATAAAACTAAATATAACTAATTCACTCAAAATAGCAATATTAAAGCATACTAAAAGTACAAAAATGTTTCAAGCCTAAAGGTATTTTCGATTACGAGAAATTTCAAAGATAATCTATATTTCAATGCAGTTTAATAAAATATGATTATCTTATTTTCATTCGCGAAACGAGTTTTCTCATTCGCCAAATGTACGCTTAAAAAGCCAAATACTGCCGTTCAATTCATACCAGCTTCCCTCTTCTTTTAAACTCGTCTACTCACGGCAACCCTGTTCAAAGCTCTTCTCCTCGCGGTACGACAGTAGTAGGTACAGTGTAATTTTGAATCCTAAGTCTTAGAGAATATGCATGAAAAATTAAAGGGAATCCTATCCTGTTACATTTGTCGATTTTTGGAATTTCAAGTGCACACTTACGCATTAAGGAGGAATTTAAAGTCCTTTATTAGGTTTTCACTTTAAAGATCCTTGTAAATGTCGTAAAGAATATGCTTCATAAATAAAATAATTTTCAAATTTCGGAAATCTGAAGCGTTAAGTGCAGCTGGCGTATCTATACACTCTTCGAAAATACGATGTTTTGCATATGTTTTTTTTTATCAAAAAATATTATAGGAGTGAGATTGTCAGTGTTTTCTGTGAAATTATTTATTTCGAAGAAGTGGGGGAATACGAATTGGAAAGTTGTTTTTTTTCCCATATGATGAAAGCTCTGAAGTTATTGCTCATGCTTCTTTTTGAGTTTTTTATTATTTTTTGTTTTATATTTTGCTTCTTTCGATTCAGTTTTAGTTCATCAGCGTGTGTATACAGTACAGAGTTTCCAGAAAATTGGGACAGAAAAGGATGACGTCATATCCGGTTTACGCTAAAAAAGGTGCACGGAAAAAGTTATTTATGGTTATTTGGTTTTGCATGAGGACTAAGATGTTAAAAATACACACTGAGCAATGAGCATGCGTGTGAATGCCTTGGAATAAATTCTGATGAAAATTGCCCTGGTAGCAGCCAAATATGCATACTCGACCGCAACGTTTCCTGACCCTATGGCGTCACTAACAAACAAAGTAGTTTCCAGCTCGGTGTCTGAATTTTGAGTGAAATTAAGAACGCCATTTAAAATTATGATTAGCTTGTTAAACCCATATATATTATATAGCGTCTTTTTTATCACGATTTGCGTACCCAAACTCCTCCTAGCAACCCAACAGGCTTTCTGTTTACACGTTGCTAGTATAGCTAGTTTCTGCAGTGATATGTTTTTAAATATTTTCCTTCGGAATTTAATACACTTTGCCGATAGTCATCCCTGGTCTAACTACTAAAAATAAATGTACGAGGCTTTTCCGTAAAGTAAGGTTCCCAAAATTCTGCGACCAACCAAAATTCCAACCGCGTTATCCGTCCCCCATAGGCCGTCCAGCACGTTGGTCGTATATTGGGCGTCTGTACGTCTGTTTTTTAATTCTCTGTACCATTTGCGCTCATACACTTTTCTCCGTAGACTTCACACATGTGGGAATGACTTTCCACAGCCGCAACAAGCTGGTGGTTGGCGGGGATTTGAAGAAAAAGGTCCAAGGTACAGGCCAGTGTAGCCAAATCCCCCATAACAGTGTTCCTCGTATCTGCAGAATTTTGGGAACCTTACTGTCCGGACAACCCTCGTAACTAAGTGTATAATGTGTATAATTCTGAGCTGGAGATGAAAACACGGTCGCTTCAATGCTTCAAGATACGTGATGCTCGCTCATTTTCTTTTGACTCTACGGCCGCAACACGACCGGAACCGAGTCCGACCGAGGTATAATCGGCTGTGACTTCGGGGTGCCGAAGTTGTTCACAACTCTTCGGATACCGCCTTTATAATAGTCTTGCCGTGCCAATTACGGACGCTGTTGCTTTTTTTTTATTTCAGCTCCACCTGGACAAGAAGAGAAGTCGAGAGCGTCTCGAATCGGTGGGGATGGTCTCTACTTTTGTTCCATGTTCGTTTGGGTCGTGACGAGAGGACGAAATGATGGGGGACGGTGGAAAGAGTTTTTTTTAAGGTGTGGAAGTGGTTAATGGGTGTTCTCTTGAACTGAAGTGTTCTTTTAGAAGTGGAATTGAGTGGGAATACTGTAAGGGGCTGTTCAAATGTTACGTAAGCAAGTTTTTGGTCATTTTTGACCCCTCCCCACTTGTCAGCAAAAATAAGCAAAACCCAAACCCCAGTATCATAATTACGTAAAAAAACTACCCGACCCCCATCTTTGTTCTAATTTTGTAAAACATCTTTAGTAATGCTCATAGATATCTGAAATTCATTGTTCTCCAGCCTATCATTAAAACTCTTATCATGAAAAATGCTTAAATTTGTTTCCCAGTTTAGTTTTTTTGTGAAATTTATTTTTAGTTGAATTTTAAAATAATAGGATGCAAGAAACTCGGAAATGCAGTGTTTGTAAGCATCACTCATATTCCCCCTTCACCCTTGTCAGGAAAAATAAGCAAATAGCAAACCCCTTTCCCCCTTAGATGCTCCTGTGTGTTATATTTGAACGGCTCCTTATTGGTTTGTATAGAGTAATTTATATTATTATTTAATCCATATTTAAAATTTGACAATGGATTATCTGAAACGGCCGATATTTCAGGGTGAGATGATTTCAGGAAAGGTTATCAGGAGGAATTCATTCGTATTCAACGACTATAAAATTATTTAGACATGTTTTATTTATACTCAAAATTTTGTGATTTTTCTCAGCAATATTTATAAAGCGAATCAGAAAATTTCAACTCTGAAGGAATATCATCAAAATAGTGAAACAGTTGGATTTTCTTTTAAGAAGCTACACTCAGTAATTTTTGGATGATATTAGTCATTATTTTATAAAAAATAAATTATATTAGTTATAATGATAAGGATTGTTAAGGAATAATAATGGTTGACTTTCAGTAAACTGTGTACTTATTTCCGCCTATGATGTAAAATAAAGCTTTCAAAACTATGAAAAAAATTGGACAAAAATTAGTAAAGGTTTATGACTTTTCGCATGTAAAAGTTTGCACCTTTTTCATATTAACACTAATTTTACTTATTCATAATTTTCTTTAACAACACATAGGAAGATTAAGGGATTGATTGATCCGCCAAAGTTAAAATGAGGTAAGAAAAATCTTAAGACAAAAACCATTTCAATTCAAAGAAAATCAGAGAAAACTCTTACAGCCAGCCCTTCCCCCTCATTTACTGTATCTTTTAACACTGAAAGCGATTTACAGGAAACAATTAGAACTTGAGCGTGCATCAGATAAAAAGGAGCAGAAAAACTTTCTTGAATCGGTTGGGACGGACTCATTTTTTGTTAAGATATGTTCTCGAAAATCGTGACAGGGAGATGAAATGATGAGGTCGAGGTAAAGTTTGCTGGTTTCTGAAAGAAAATCGTGAAACAGCGAAAGTTTTGTCTAAAGTAATTTATTGTATTCAGGTACTCCTAATAGTCTTGATTGCTAAGAATCTCTCTATTCTAAAAAAAAAGGTTTTGGTGAAAGGTTTCGAGATAAAAACTTTTCAATTTAGAAACCTTAAAACAAATTTAAGGTATCAAACTAACATGGAATTTCTAAAACAATCCTCAATTTTAAAAAATTTCCATTTTATTAGATTTCGGATAAGGTTGTAGTTACAAAGAAAGTAACTACTGTCAAACACCTTATCATCCATCAAATCACAACATTCCGCCATATTTCATGATGAAACAAACTCATTAACGAATATCTTTCAAGGACGGATGAAGTGTGAAAAGTGTTAAAGAAATTTACAAATATACTCTTTAATTCTATAATTTCACACATTTTGCCTAAAATGTATAAATTTTATTCTGAACAGAAATTAGTTGTTTGTAAACATTGAGTGTTATGTAGGTTCCGTCTCTCATTATTTTCAATGGCTTAAAAGTTATTGTTTAAGTCTGGATTAAAACAAAATATGAATAAAACAGTTACTGTAGAGGAACAATATTAAATTTAAAAGATTATAGTACACTTTTTTTTGAATGTTTATTAACAACAGTTTTTTGTAGACTTGCTGGATATTTATAAGAACATTTTGATTAAATAATTATTGATAAGTTAGTGTTAATAAATATATTTGAAGGGAGTGTTATTCAAGTACATAACCTATGACGTATTTTTCGAAAAATCGTTGAAGTTTCTTCTGTTAATTGTTTTACGAATGTTTTATAAAGTGAGTTACATTCAGTGAGCTGGGTTTTGTGAGAAAACAATCCAAAAGGTGAGCAATAGTGCAGGGGGCGGAAGCTCCCTATTGTTGAAAATAAAAATTTCTTTTGACGTCATGCATAAATTTATAACATTTAGGACCACTTAGTATTATTTGTAAAATAAAGTTGTTTTTTTTTTGTTGTCTAGATTCAATCTTTCTGAACTCATATCCAACTGAAATATATTTCATACATTTTCCAATGGATAAAAATTAAACATATTTCAACAAGAATCTTGATTAAAATATTCCAACGGACATTTTTAGGACACTAACGTTCAGAAATCGTTAATTAGTCAGTCAAATAATATATCTGGATGAAAGTATTTTTTTCTATTCTATATAGGATCTGGACTACCAACAACATAAAAAACAATATCCTGTTACGAGAACTACTAGTAATACTAAGTTGACAAAGTGTCCAATCTTCGTTTCAAAGTAACTGTCTCTTTATTATTTGATACTGGTATAACTATTAAAGAAGTTCAAAGAAATAAAATAACTTCTTCCTAATGAAAATATTGATTAAACCATAATACATTTTTCATCCCATAGTATCTTACCACGAAATACCTTGTATTCTTATTTAATAAAATCTCCATAATTTATCTTAACGACAACTTCGCACTCATTCATCTTCATATATTAACGCAAAAAAAAATCATTAAACGTGTTGATGGGGTTTCAGTCACATTGACTTCATACATTATTGAAACCCGTAATATGAGATTTATGCTGAAAAAATAAATTAAAGCAATTATATTCACAAGGTGTGAGTTGTATCGTGAGACCCCTTCAACCTCTTGGTGTTAAAGATTTAAGGCGTGAAATTCTACAATCATTAATCAAAGTTAAATATTTTGTTTGAATATCATATTATCGGCAATAGAGTGACATGCGAACTGTATCAATCACGATATTAACCCCATGTTAACTCTCGTTTGAAACATAATCTTTCTTCGTTAACAACTATCATTACATTTCATCGACTCCATAACTCATCCTAAAAGTCCTCTTCATTAAAGTTGGCCCATTAACTGAACCCACGTCTTACACTTACAAACGTAGACGAATTCGAAATGAAAAAAACATCCAAATGACAATTTCTACATGAAAAGGTATCAGCAAGGCGTTCCGACACGTAGTAACTCAAAGATGGAGGAAAATAAATTAACCTAAGGACACACAAATTTGTTTGCGCTTGTATATAAGACTTTGAGCATGTTATTGCTGATTTTGTGCAATAATTTTCACAAACTGAAAATCTTTCATCATAAGGGTACCCGTGAGTAATTTAGAGCTATGTTTTCAATTGGGCGGATACATTTTGTTAAATTTAGTATATTACGTACAGTCAAAACCTCGATAAGTGGAATATGAATAAATGAAATTCCTCAAGAATTGGAATATTCCCCTCCTAAGTGGAACGAAAGGGGGCAATCATGTCCTCTAGGAGCACCAAAAACCTCTTTAATCTATAAGTGGAATTAAAAATTGTTTCTTTCAAAATTTATTTGCAGTGAAATACTGGATATTTTAAGTGGAACACTGGATAAGTGGAATGAAAACGTCAGTCCCATTCGATTCCAGTTGTTCAGATTTAACTGTACTTAAAAAAGAGAAGGAAAATAAAGAAAAAAAAAAGGGGCAAAGAGGGGCAACTGGAAGGAAAGAAAAGTAAGGGGATGAAAGAAATAGGGGAAAAATAAAGGGAATGAGAAAAGAAAGGGAATTATGAACGAAATAGAATTACAAATAAAAGATAAAATGAGAGATACATTTTGGAAAGACGGAAGAAAAATAATGAGAAAAGAAAGGGAATCATGTAAGATTGAGAATTATAAATAACAGGAATAGAAAGATAGATGGGAAAGACGAAAGAGAGCGAAAGTGAATGAGTGAAGAAAGGGAATTATGGACGAAAGAGAAACAAATGAAAGATAGATGAGGATAAAGAAAGAGAGAAATAGAAAGAGTGATGAAAGAGAAATGAACACAAAGGAACACCAAGAAAGAATACTTTCGACCAATACCATGGCTCAAAAAAATTAAAACTAACTCAAGGTGCACCCCATACTAAAGATTCAATATTTTCGTGGTGTGACGTCACTGCGCATGATACAAGCAGAAGCCTCGGGGTAGGGTTAAACAGCTGTCTTATTTATCTGTCCTTTCTGCTTAACAACCTATTGAGCCGTTATCCGGATGACAAGCAAGAAGACGATAATGGAAGATATTATTGGGGCGACCGCCATTGGTGGCCTTGGGAACCGAACAACTGCATTCAATCCTTTTATGTCAGGAAAAATTGATTGAAAACTCCCAACAGGAACGAGTTGATATACGCAGTCTGAAAGTATAAGTAGCAATCGCGAAGTTTCGATTGAATATTAAAGGTCAACTTTCGAGCATAAATTCCGAACAAAAAGGAAGTTCTGTCCCTATCCCCCTCTGAGATTTATGCGGGACTGACTTTGTTAGCGGTAATTGGAGCAGACCACTCCGTGATTGGCCGGATAAATTAATAGGCGTTCACCATTCCGACAAATAATTAACCTTCGCAATTCCCGCTAAAGAGCTACTGAGCTTCAAGGATTGTTGCATGGAGACTTCCTGAAGAAAAGGTGTTTAACATTGTTGTGTCCTTATTATAATAATACAGTGCTGACAACCTTAGTTAATGGGTGCCCTGGGGCGTTATTTTAAACGTGGTGTTGAGACAATTGGAATAGCCGTGATTTTTGTTGGTGTTTGGTTCCGGTTTTTATGAAAGATTTATTACGAAAAGCGGAGTTGATTGTGGGTTTGATGGGGTTAAAATCACGTTTACCACATAAAATAGCAGAGAAAACACTAAGTATGAATTCTATTGTTTTGGTTAACATCCGTCTTAATGAAAAAGTTGCACAAAGTTGAGTGGTTTGTGGATTATAACTAATTTAAGCAAATCGATCTGACAATCTAAGGATATTTTGCCTTTAATACATAGTTTATATAAAATGTTACATGACAACAAATACGTATTTGTTGTCATGTACATGAAGCTTATTCTATTTGAATGCAGAAAGATTAAATGTATGTATGTTCTACGAGCGTGAAAAATATGAAAAAATTTACTGCATTACTTTTAAAATTACTTACTTTTAAAACTGCATTTAAATCTTTAAATGCAAAATATAAAAACCTATTTAAAAATCTAGCACTGAGAACAAAAATTTAAACCAATTTATTATTAAAACTTCAATAACTTAAAAAATCTTCTTCGAAAAAAATGAAATAATAAAGGTTGGAAACAAATTAATTAATTAAAGAAAATAAATTTGAATAAAAGAAAAGTCTTCATGACCATCATTAGTCGCTACTGAATCTTGTTTTTTTTTCCACCACAGCTGTACTTTAAAATATCGTTTGCTTGTTTTGTTACGATTGTTTTATAGAAGATTTTGTATCGAAATTCATATGGTAAGTACAACTGAGATGTGGCCCAGAGTTTTACAAGACGGATAACTTCTTATTACTTGAACAAAATTAGTACTAATCCATGTAATATTTCAAATAAGTACTTTCTTCTCGGCCCTGATAACTTCGACAACATAACCGTAACTCCTGCCACCTTATCATCTCTAACCCCATCTGCCACCACTCTAACCGCAAAGCCAAAAAAAACATCCAGCGAAAACTCAAAATTCGAAACACAAAACTAGAAACCCCGAGATAAAATTCCATTTCGCAATTTCATCGCAACACAAAGAAACACTTGTCCTTCTCCATGTTCGAAATGGGTTAGGAATGTTTTCGACTCGCACCTTTCCCTCCCTCGTATATTTCTCTCTTGACATGTCCTGGCTCCCCGAACTCCCTCTAATCACAATACGGATCAGGGACAGGGACTTTACGATTGAAGAAGAAGAGAAAAAAGCGTCTGATTGACCTGGAAATAAGATGGGTCGCTTTGAAGTGAAGTGGGGGAATTTTTTCTTGAATTCAGCGGAGACCTTTCCGGGATTATGTCAATTGGAGAAACATTTGGATTCAAGATACATTGGTAGATGTTTTTTTTTCGATCGGAGATAGTATGAAGTTGGATTCTTTTTTATGGTGGGTCAAAGATTAGGATTTGGTTCGGAGTTTTGATGGGTGATTTGACAATAAATGTCAAAAAACAGCTTTTGTTTGAATTGTATTGTGACTTCGATAAATGCTTTCAAAACTTTAAACTTCAGGTATTACCGAATAAAGAAAGGGCGATGTCAAGTAAGCAGACTGTTGTAATTTCTGTGTTATAAAATTCTTAGCCATTACTTTTTGTTGATATGTATGAAAACAATTCTTTATTAATTACTTCATAAAATGTCACTTATTAATTTTATTCAATTTTAAAAATGTAGTATTCCTGTATTTACGAATGTAGCGTTTATTGCATTTCTTTTGATTGAATAGTTGGTATTATGACTTTAATAAGAGTAATAAACACAAAAACTTTAAACTCTAGTACCAGTACACGTTTTGACCAATTATTCTTTAACTACTTAATAAAATTATCCTTTATCAATGTATCATTGGTTTTAAAAATAAAATTCCTGTAGAAAGTAGAATTCTGGTATTTAGAAATGGACTCTAACCGTCTGACGTCACACGGAACCAACACGTGACCTACTGAGCTTGCGATTGGTTACCACAGATACTACACTAGTAGATCTACTAGTGTAGTATCTGTGGTAACCAATCGCAAGCTCAGTTGTAGGTCACGTGTTGGTTCCGTGAAGTCTCGAACCAGATAGGCGGTTAGAGTCCATTCAACGGTTACACTAGTAAGTTATTCTATTCCCCTTTTGTATAATTTTATTTCAAAATTCACTCACAATGCTGAATAATTGATAAATATCAATTAGAACATTAATAATTTATAACTAAACAAACTAATTCAACTAAACAAAAACATTTATTCCTTCTCACCTCATCTCACAAATCAACCAAACACAATACAACCAAAACCCTCTATATACAAAGCCTGACAACTACGTCACTGTGACGTCAAAGGTGGCGGAAATCGCTAAATTTCCCATGTTAAGTCTATGGAGCATAAAAACTTACTTTCTTAACTCCTCGCGTTATGTATGCCTTCAAGGCTGATAATACTGTTCTGGAAACTCAAAATCTTTAGTTTAGAATCAAAATTTTGTCCCTTTTGTACAGTTTTTTTGTATTTTCATTCAGTATTTTAGCCTTAGGACTAACATGGCTTTTAGTTCAGTTTGGAAATAATGAATGCATGTCATGTAGGTTTTTCTCACAATATTAAGTTTATCTAGAAAATTAAAAAAAATTCACTAGTAAAATAAAAAGTAAAATGTATTAAAATTAAAACAAATCATTGAATTTTCGAATTCTTCCAACAGTAAACAATTTATTTAATTGCACTTAATTCTTTAATTTATTATAATATTAAACTGATGAGAATCAAGCATTATATTTATTGGTGCGGGAAATGCACTAGTAGCACTAAGTTCTAGTTAATTATTTTGATTTGTATTTTTACATTTTTCTCAGATGGCATCACGTTTTTGTTTGTTGTTCCATCAGTTTTGTTAAATTAAAAGACATTTTTGATACTTTATGCTTATTTCAGATTACTTAATAAACTCGGTTTGAATAGCGATAGCCATTAAAAATTAATATCACGGCGTATGTTTTTACATCGATACATTAATGTTAATAACAAAAACACGAATATTCCTTGTTCAGTGTTAAGCAGTCAAAAAATATAAATCATGGCGTCGTTTTGCATGTGACGTCAAAGGTGGCGGAAAGTGTGACGTCACCCGTCCGAGTTGTGAGGCCATTATATAGAGGGTCTTGATACAACAACCTCCACCGCCACCAGCCTAAAAACAACTCAACTCTCCTTTCACCTGCAGCAGGACGGCGACACCTCAACCCGAGGTGGGTGGGTGTTCCGCCATTATCACTGGGCGTTGCATTGTTCCCAGCGAACAATCGTCCGGGGTGATAATTTGGAATAAAGATGAATACCCGCTTTTAAAGGACGGGGATGTGAAACAGAATTTTCAATTAGGAAGCTCCACACATTAAGGCCGGTCCATTAACACATAAAGAGGGATAGGTCTGTTGTGGGGGAGGGGGGAGGGAAGCTTGCTGAGGTGCGGGAGGGGGATTCGGAAGGCTTTGGTGATGGTGGTAGAGTTTGCTTAGAGTCAGAATCTGTGGAAACAATTCTAGAGAAGATGACTCGCGACGAGGAAACTGAGTGTTAACGGTTAGAAGATATATCTTAAAGGAAATGATTCCATTAAAATAATCTGGGAAAGTACTACAACCAACGCTACTAGGTTTATTCTATAATGACTGTCATTCATTCAAAATGTATGTGCGATCTACAAAAGTGTGCAAATTATTAGACCCAACGACGATATTTGATATGACGCATTTTAATTCCTCATGGAAAAAGACTAAAATTTTTAAAACTATTTCAATGAATTTAATATTTCATGGTGTGTCATTCCCAGTAAATGATTATCTTATACATTCGGACAAAATTTTTAATAAGTAATTTGTAGGTTTTTGTGGTGTAGAGTATTTTTATGATACAGTCTTGAATTTAAACGCATTCTTTAGAACATATTGATAATTTTACACTAAATATCTATAGTTTGAGATCAAATTAAAAATTCTAACGTTCGCTCATTGATAACATTTTAATAATACTCAAAATTAATGACATAGAAATTATAAGTGAAATGTATGAGACACATTGGACTCTTCATCGGGGGTCCAACATCCCACACTCTCAATCGCATTTCTGAAACTGTCGTATAATATGTTAGCTGAACCCCATAGAATAATAATTTAAACTTACATAAAACACAAAACTTACGTATAATCCTAAACCCCAAAAGCTGCTAACAGAAAAATACTGTGTAACCAGATTAAATATAGATTCTATTTGTGTTCAATAAATTGTTCAAAATAGACTGCTAAGTGAAAAAAGGGCTGAAGCTACTCTCAAAATCAGATGTTCTCTTAGAGATGGGAAACTTGATAAAAAAATAAGGCGATATTTCACTTGTATCTACAAATAAGTTTATATAAATTACCTGTACGTAAAAAAACTTTAAACTCGTATTTAGAAACACAAAAGAAAAAGCACAAAGTAAGAAATCCTAAATTCCCCGCATAGAGTCTAATAACTCTCACACCTCTGTAAACAACAAGTTTAAGTAAACAAAATCACTTTAAGAGCTCCTCCGCTTCTAATTCAAATTCCATTACTTTCAATCAATCCACTTCCTCCATAAAAAAACCCACCTCTCCAAGGTGCAATTTAATCCCATCAGCACCACCAGCAAAACGCGAAATCAATATTTAAACCCAACTCTCCGATTAATCACCCCACCATCAAAAACACCCTCCCCCTTCTTTTAATTCCCTTTCTTACACCCCCTTTTCAAAGACACCCCGGCAAATAATCAACGAGCAACATCTTCATCAGAGAGAAAAGCGAGTTAGCGCACTTAAAAACCCTTTCCCCCCTCCCGTCCCATTGATTGAGAGCGCTTAAAATTAATGAATTCGTCCGGAACGTAAAATAATCCCGCGAAATTAATGAATTTCGAGAATTTTTAGATTAGTTTTGGTGGCAACACTTAATACTCGCGGAAGCAATCATGGTAGTTACCGCTCGCTCATTATTCACTAAAAATCGAGTTTTAAAATGAACTCGAGTGCGAGTATCGAGTATTTCGGACACTCGGTTTGGGATATTTATGGAGGGGGAAGAGTTCCTGGAGTAGTTTCGAGAATTGTGCCGATGGTGATCAAAGTTTGGGAATTAATAGTTCTTCGAAGGGGTAGTTTGAGGGTGGATTTCGAGACGAGAAGTTGTGGATGGGTGTTTTGAGGGGGTATCGTAAGTTTAATGCGGGAATTGGGGATCGATAAATTGCTTGATTATCTAACTTAAATATTTATGCCTATTGCTTCTTATTTGAGCAATAAGGTTTTTCTAAATTTCGATGCACAGTCAATTTATTGAACAGTACAATGTTCAAACAGATAAAAAAAACGTACACAAGTAATTTTATCATAATTATGTGAACACAATAGGCACATTAATTGGTGAAATATACAAATAAATGTATAAAAACAAAATGTTGGTTCTTCAAAAGGAACCACAGCTTGGCCATGGGTTAATGTATGATTTTCAAACTGGTCGGTTTAATGCTTTTCCATGTTAAAATCTGAAAATAGAACATTTTAATCAAATTAGAGACTTATCAAAGAAACCTACTCTAACTTTGCAATATAGATCTCAGTATGTCAAAGAGTTCTTTTGTTAAATTACTTACAAGTTTTATTTCTTCTAATTGATTTTATCTTTTCCTTTTTCCACCACTTGGATTTTATCTGTAATTGTGTGTTGGAATAAATAAATAAATAAAAGGAAATTTTTAAATACGTATATAGATTAGGATTTTATGTCCTTCTTTTTATCACTTTAATTTGAAAAAATGCCTTTATAAGCATTTAATAAGATATTGCTGAATACTATGTATTTTATAATAAGTATTTTTTTCTCTCATCTTGTTGGAGTTAATAGAGATTATCCAAAACAATTTTAAAATAACTCTAAAACAAATCAATCCTACAATTTTAGATATTACTTCTGCTATCTTGAAAACATAAATGATCTAAAAGTGTTAGTGGGATATTATTAGCAATGTAAATTTACATTGAAAACTTTATCAATGAAGGAAGAAATACGCGTTCAAGAATAAAATCTGAATTGATTTTTAAGTACCTACATATGTATTTATTTGTAGTAATGGGGTATAGTAGAAGTAAAGTACGTAAAAATGACACAAAATTATGCTTGGCAAGTGTAAGAACAACTGGATGGCTAAGTAACTTTTATTGAAAACCCTTATGATGACATTTAATTCAAAGAAACTGATTAATACCTATTTTTTCTTTTATTGTTTATGAACACCGAATTTATTACATACTCGTACTTTGATATTAAAGTAATTGAGCGAACTTTTAACGGGTTGACGGAAGGAAATAGCGACAAAACCCTTATGGATTTGAAGAGGCCTAGTAGTATATCTGTGATTTATACGCGTCATTTTCAAAACGAGTTAAAACGTAGCAAACACAACACAGTATAGACCCACAGTTCTTGAAAGGTTATTTAACATCCGCATACACAGTAGATTAACCAAAAGTCCCTGCATACTATGTGTGACAAAAATGAGGATTTACTATTAATATAAATAGAAGCTAAAACATCCACATGAGTGAATACTAATACAAGGAGTCCCCTGTTACTGACATTGAAGAATCGAAGCCATTAATACTACTTTACGTCACCCTCCTTCATGCTTTTCCATCTACGTCTTGGAGCTTTTTAAGAAACAGCCTCGGAGGTCTGCAGTTATTCAAACAGATTATGCGTCATCCATAATGCCAAACCAAACAGGTAGTCATCATACTTTAATCCTTCGGTTCCTGTCGGGTGTAACCTCTTTACATAATCAAACACTATCTTGGCAGGCTAGAAATGTTTAAATCCCTATTATAATTATAGGCTAGGGGACAATGGAATGAATTTAAATGTTCGTTTGAACAAGCTTGTACTATTCCAAAGATGTAAAGGACCTCAATTTGCCAAGGGCCAAAAAATAAATCTTTGTTTGAAAACATTATCCTACATGTTCATAAAGCATATCGTAATTAATTTAATCCATCCATTTTCATAATTTGTCAAAAAATAGGGCTACAAACTTATTACTGGGTTACCACTTGTGGCGGGCAGTATATTGTGAAGACTTATGCTATAATACCGGAAGACGAGTTTCATTTTGTTTAAAATGTTTTTATCACAACTTTATAAACAGACTCCATTTTATCAATAATTAAAAATTAAACACGTTATTAGCCATATTCAGGTGCTTTCCCACCTAAATTTCTATAATGTCTTAGATACTTAAGTTATGAAATTTGAATTATCTTTAATATGACATGATGCATTTCCAAATCATAATTCCAGATTGTCATGATTCCATTCGCAATTTCAAACACAGATGAAATGTCATTAACAACAAACCAAACCCTCATTCATCATATTTCAGTTTCAGACCATCATTCCTAACCGGCCCAAAATTTTAAGGAATCCAATGCAATCTTGTCAGTTAAGAAGTGTAGTGGTTAAAACCCCCATCATAATGACGAATGAAATAAACGCAAATGAACGCTTATCAAACTTCAGAAGTGGGTCATTGAAACAACACCCCATTTTTAAATCAAAACTATTTCTCCAATCACAACCCCTCAATCTCACTTCCAAACCAAAAAACCCCCATCAATAAAACCCAAGATAGACGATCCCAAACACTCGCTAATCCATTAAGCGCTTGCCCGCTGACAGACCTCCGTGAGGTCAGCAGCAGCAATGGTAACCAGAGAAAGAAGATGGCGACCTCGGGAACTAATAACAGAGGCAAGTGCAAATGAGCGGCCATGCTGATTGCGGAGAGTGCGATTGCCGATATGATTGAGCGGGCTGGACCGGGCCCATCCTTGACGCTTTGCCGGTGGAAAGTCCGCTCCCAGCGGCTTCTTTTACTTTGGGCGTGGGGTAGACGTGACAATGGTGGGATTGGACCGAGGATGCCTTCCTTGTCAGTGAAGGTGATTTGTGTTGAAGGTGATGGACTTTTGGATTGTTGAGTCCATGTTTGTATTATTTCTCTGATTCTTTTTGTTGTTCTTGTATTCTCTTTCATTTCAAAGCAATGATGTGGATTAGGACGTATTTCTTCCATTGTTCCTATGAGGGTGGTCAGGTTAAAGTTATGAATCAAATTTGAACTGACAGTTTAAGTTTGAAAATGTATATTCAACACATTGAGTGGCAACGTCGGATTGAACGACTGCTTTAAACTTAGTCTCGTGTTCTGTTGAATTTTAGCCTGTACAAGTTTACCAAGATAAGAAAACCATTAAAGCAATACATGTCCATAGGTAACTTCTGGCAAAGCACTAAATCTACATTCAATACGTATGTTACGTTTATGGGAAGATCCTAGCGGGAAAAGTTCTCAAATTATACTATTCCATAATTCAAGAAATGGTTAGCCTGTATTAATCTAGTAAGCCGTGCCTAAGAATATTGAAACTCTCTTTGATGTTTTCTTGTTTTGAAGTTTGTAATATTTTATTAAGAGTGTATTATTATTACTTTAACAACAACGAATTGCAAGTTTGGGGAGGGGATTAATCCCAAAGAGCCTAACTAGATCCTCTTTGAATATTAAATTCTTGAGTTGATTTTACAACAGTATTAAATTGGTAAAAATGACTTACGTAACATTAAAATGGTAAGTACGAAAAACTGAAGTATTTTTTTATACCAAAATTTCAAAATTAAGTATGGAACAACTTTTTCCGTTACTTTTGTAAGAAAAATGTCGTAAAACTTAAAAGTTTTACAAATTATGTTTCCGTTTTGAGTTGTTAGTACATGTAAGAATTTAAAAGTTTTATAGCTATTAATTATGTAACCGTAAATTATAGTTGCGTAATTATAATTATAAGTATTTAAAATTCGTCGAGTGCTGTTTATCGTATTGTTTCATTTGTGTTGTATTTGCGGCCATGGCTCTTTAGATCGAAAAACTTCTATTCTCAACGAAACATTTAGTTACAATACTTACTATTTAAATGTAAAAACTTTTAACGATATAAAACATGATTTAAAATGTTAATGCTATGTTTAAAATATTAATATAAATATGTAGTGTATCAAAATATTTATAATTTAATTTAATTTTTCTCTAACTTTATTACAGTAACGGTTGTTAATATACCGTGACTTTCAAAATGCATCTTTTAGAAGCTTAAACTTCAGTTTGCGACTCTTCCAAGTATTTCCTTGTTCATTTTGTCCTTTTAATCTTACTTTTCATTCAAAATTATATCTCCAGGGTTTATTACCATTAAAACGAGATATTCCGAAGATATAAAATTTAAACCTCACCGAAGGTTTAAGTCCTTGTTACGTGAAACGCACAATTTACTAAAGAGAGGGATATACTACTTCATATTCGCGATGCATGTTCTTTCCAAAATATATTACACCAATTACACCATAGATTTTCAAGAATTCTACACTCCTTTTAAATCATTCAATTTCTTACAATACACCCCACTCACTTCCCAAACAATATAACAAGTACTATTATCATTTCGAGTATGTTATTAGACCGCAGACAACTAATATACCACAGCTCAACCTGACTTCAAATCGATCCATTTCCATGTAATACGAGATAAATCAACGGGGATGCCTTGGTTCCATTCTGCGTGCCCTCCGTAATGGGAGGTTAAATTGCTAGGGGACATAATAGAAGGATAATTGCACGTTTAGGCCGTACCCTTCAGAGTGGAGTAGAAAACAGTGTGAGTGGAACCAGTTGGAAATGTTATTAGCCCATGAATCAGACAATGACAACTTTGAATTTTCTGCCCAATAGAAGAGCTCTTCAGGAGTGGTTTTGCTATTGTTGTTTCCATCGAGGAGTTGATTTCATTGAAAGTGAGTGGCTTGGAGAGGAATTGGTTGCGATGGGTGTGATATGCCACGTTCGGGTTTTGTTAGGTTTGGTAAGGTTTCATTTTCGAAATGGATAGTTACCAATTGACTGTTGAAGAGATTTTCTTTGTATTGGGGGTAATGGAATTCTGAGTGTGTTTGGGTTGAGACATGAAACAATCTGGGAAATATTTATTTGGGTGTGATTTATTTTATAAAAGAGATAGCTATTAGTTTGATGAGAAACCCGATAATATATAGTAGTTTGTGTTTATTACACAATAATTTATTTTTGTTCATTTTCTTTGTGTGGGAAGTAATGAAATTCTAATTGTGTTTTGGTTGAGCTACTAAAAACATCTGAGAATACATATTTGGGTGGGATTTATTTTGTGGAATCATGGGAAAAAACTATTACCTCGATGACAAGTCTGGTGATATAATAGTCCACCTGTATTAAAGAATGTAAAATGGAGTTCTGAAATAAATAAATATAATAGAACTAAATCATTTCAATCTATTTTTTTCAAGTATGTGATTTCGAAATAAACTTAGTTGGTATGTATAATAAAGAATGCAGAGAAATAGAGCACTGAGTACAATTTGGAATATTTTTTAATTTATTATCAAGGAAAATAGAAAGTTTCACTTTTTCACCATGTAAACAGAACTTTCTTAATTTAAAGTGAAATTACACTTAACGTCTAAAGAATTTATTCAAAAATTTATTATAGGGGAAAGGAGAATAAGAGTTTGTAGTCGGGGTGAAATTACGCAGCGGTTTTTTTTTTCCTGTTGGAAACAGTATAACAGGGAACGAATATAATCAGTATAAAGGGGATCACATACATAGACACATGTATCATAAGCTATCTTAAAAGACTCATTAATATTTTCATACTTTTTTGTAGTTTATTTATCAGTTAAAATATGGCTTCTTTGAGTTAGAGTTAGCATTTAATTTTTCTTTGAAGGAATCTTAATTTTGTTGTAAATAAAGAACTAATTATTACTTTCAAAGTAAATGAGTACCCGTGTGAGGTATACTTCTTTCTGAACAAGTTCTCATCGTTAGAACTTAACTGCAGTGAATTTTAGCATTCATTCAAAGGTTCAATTCCGTTAGAGTCCCCGCTAAATATCGTCAATATCCAAATCGCTAAATGTATCCAAATATCACCAAATTTTTCTGTCTTTTATTAATAAACTGAATAGTTATTGATCTAATATTAAACATTTTAATTCAGGAGTTTGAAATTATTTATGAATATTTCTACTTTTTGTTGTCTAAAAGAACCGGGCGATATTTAGCGGGGACTCTTACGGAATTGAACCCATTCAAATACGACTTGGATAATTAATACATCGTCAGCTAAGAGATGCCTTGGCATATACAACAAGACAAGTTAGTTAAGATTTTTGTAGAGAGAATCATACATATAACTCACCTTTATTCTTCACCAAATAAGAGTTATGTGTTAAAACTGTTTAATAAATGTCTAATTTTTCATTTGAAAGCTTAAAACCCCCTTTTGAAACTGAAAACTAGCTTATGTAAAATCCTGGAAAAGTATCACTGTGATTTTTCATGGATTTCTCACGACGTTTTAGAAATAAAAATGAAAGATTTACGTTTTGAAGTTCCCTAAATGAAGAAATTAAGCTTTCTCGTCAAATTACTTCTAAAAATTCTCACACTTGAAATAAATTTCACTTACACTAAACGCCCTTGTTCCGTTGAAGTTCGGGAAACAAAGAAAGCACATTACCATAAAAGCATTTCATAACTTTGAAAACTCTAAAGTGATTTCGTTTCCGTCCTATTAACTCATTCACACTTCTCAGGCGGCTAAATCTCCAAATGACCCAAGCTCACAGGTAAGAATAACAGAAAGGGAGAGGTGCAGAATCACAACAACAATGGTCAACGGACAAAAAGAAAAGCGGCTACTGTTTCTTTTCAACACTACAAGAGTTGATGACAAAATCACGAGCATTCCCCTTCCCAAATGACGTAATGATAATGCGTTAATGACTCAATGGCCGTTTCCGGACCTTGAACTTTGCTAATGATACTTTTAAAGCAAGAAGTGGCAGCAGCCGTTTTGCTAATTTTCGAGAGTGAAAGCGAGCCTTTTAAACCGAAGTGCCTCAAATGGGACGGATTTTAAAACTCGATCGCCGGCTGTTTAGAAGAAAACGAAGTTGTGCAGTTGATGTTTTTAAAAGGTCGATGCTTTTAAAAATCCATTTCCGTTCTTTTCTACATTTGGGAGACGACGTTTTAACTTCTAATGCAGTGGAGGCCGTTTGTTACATAATCTGACGTTTTGAGCTTGTAAACACAACACTTTCGCAAATGTGATTATCAGAATTAGCTTTAGTGTAAGTTCATACCGGTATTGTATTGAGTAATTGAAAATGTTTGTCAATTAATACACGTTTCTAAGTTTAACAAAGGAATGATCTTCCCATTAATAAAGCAACTCTGCAAACGCACACAAAAGCACTACTTTTTGTCCTCAGATTAACAACACTTATGTAGTGATGTTAGTTGGAACACATTAACATTTTATTGCAATTGTGATAGTGTTTAATACACTTTTAAAAAGTGTTAGTAAATTAAATGTAATTAAAATAGTGGTGTAAAATATGTTTAGAATTTGAATGTTTTCTTAAATTTAGATCGAAACACTCTGTAAGAACACCATTTTCGTTCTCTGTAATTAAATAAACACATTTAAGGAAAAAAATGTGTCCCTAAATTAATAGCACTCTAGTTGTGTTGCTAAGTAGAACTCGTTAACACTTTTTTGTATTGTGATTAGTGTTCTGAATATGTTTGAAAACATGTGAGCCATCCAGAAATGTGTTCTAAAAGTAATGTAAAATATTTTTTTTAATCTGAAAGTGTTCTCAAATTTATATTAAAACTATATTATAACTATGTTTTCTCACAAACACAATCGCAACACAATCAAAACTATTCTGGTTAGAAGTGTTCCTTATTGTGTTTACTTAGCTTTGCAAAATTGTTTTGCGTATTTTCAGTGAACACTTTATGCATCACTATTTTTAGAACACAATTCTGGACAGAAACACTTTTCAAGCATATACAGAACACTATCACAACATAATAAAGTGTTCAAGCTAACAACACAAAGTGTTGTTAATTTGAGGGCAAAAAAGTGTTCTTAAATTCATTTTGAGCATTTGCAAAGTAACTTTTGGGTAAATTCACTACGATATTGTATCATAGTATACTAGAATACTTGTAATTTATGTTTTTTAATTAGCCATTTCTGAGTTCAACCACGAAACAATCTTCAAAAGTAATCATTTCATTTCAGTGTCACGTAATCATTATGATAAATAGAAGCGCCATTAACAGTGGAATAATGCATTGCACTTGAAACATCTTAACACGTTCAAGAGAAACGTGTTTTTCTTTCGTGTCGGTGATAAACAGAGACAGACAAAATAAACAGACAAATGAAAGGACAGCTTTGTGTGTTCTTCAGACAATTATTCTGGCGACACACAATACTTTGTCACCAACTAATAACTATGGCGGTGTCTGTAAATGTCAATGTATATTCATTTTCACCCACATTTAATAGATTTTTGGAATATATTCAGATTGAGAGAAATATCTTAATTACTCTTAGGTGCCAGAAAATCTGGAACCAGACTAATTGTTGAAGTGTCCATCATCGCAGGAGCGAAGGACGTTCCAAATACTACATGCATGGACACCAACTATTCCAGAACTATTTTTTCAACATGTCCGACTGAATTTCCGAGAAATATATACTATACTTATATTTCCAAGTGTATAATTTATTATTTTAGTCATTTATTACATGGCGTCTATGTTAAATCTTTATCCGTCAAGGTGAATGACTAACTAAAAACTCCACGAGTAATATCTGCAACTCTCCGTAACCACAAAATGGGGTTTAGAATTTGTAGGAATATTTTGTATGCTATTAATTTCTTTTAGAAGAGATAATGTTAATGTTAGTTAATGTTATAGTTAGTTAATGCTACTTGCAAAATAAAAACCGTAATACCAAAAACTGTTATCAGATATTTTTATTAATTTTTATCTAAATTAATTTGATAATTAACTCTTTTACGTAATGGAACTATTTACTCGATCTGGTATTTTTAATATATGTAAAAGCTAATTGAAAACTCATGAGTATACATCTCTTCGCTTTTTACGTTCTTTTCTAGTTGTTTATTGTGATAAGAACTTATGTTAAACAACTGTAAAACTTTTCTGGTGTCTTTAACAAAATTTAATTAAATATTTTAATTATAATTAAATATTAAAAAAAGGAGATACACGAGAATCCTGAGCGAAAAAAATTCAATTTTAAGATAATTCTTAAAATTTGAAACGCATTTTTCTAAAGATATAATCAATGTAGTCATATGATTTGTTTTCATACTACTCTATTTCTTTTAAAAGTTTAAGATACAGAAAAATAATAATAAACAGGATCTTATTCATTTACATCTCAAGAATTATTTTCTTTATTTCACAATAATTATAACTGTAATAAACCAATAAAAACATTTTTAACAAACTTATTTTACCCCTTTAATCCTTCAAGCAATGAAATATTTTTATGAATATGAAAATTCCAACTTAACATTCCACTAAACAACTAAACACAACTAAACATTGAAAACATTTCCTCCCAAAGAAAATTCCCTCAACAATCACCCTAGCAACCAACTTTTTCCCAATCAGAAAACAATCCTTTCAAGCACTCAAAAGACCTCAACACAGTATCACACTCGCCGAACACAAAGTCTCCAAACTGACGCCTGACAACACAGTGGTGTAATGTCATCTTTGTCTTAATATTTGTCAGGACCCCAGCACGTGCGACGACTCTTTAATTGTTTCCTAATCGCCTTATCTGATGCTTCGACGCTTCCTGGAGTAAATCAAATCGCTTTTTTTCTTGCTGCTTTTCGTAAACGTGGGTCCTTAGCTACTCGTGTTTTTCCCAATTTTTTTACACTCTGGGTAGTAGTTGCATAAGGGTGAAAGGAGGGAGATATCTGTTATTGCTTGGGATGATGTAGCACTTTTCATCACTCATTTAGGATTAATATTCAAATTTTTGCCGGTGAGGTTGACGTTAATCCCATATATTTATTCAACTGTCATAGGTATGCTATTGTTTGCCCTGTAGGAAATCTCAATATAATGTATATAAAGGAAGTTATCAAACGTTATATAGAGAGGGAAGTTATATAGCTTTCGTAGAATGTTCGGTTAATGATATTAAAATGGATCAATGAAACGAAACCAAATATTTTTTATGATATTCTATATAAAGTTATTACAGAGGGAATTTTACTATCGCGTGCATTGAAAATTGATAGGAAAATTGTACCAAATTCCGTTAAACTGTAAAATTTAAGTTATTTGAATTTGGGAATTTTAAAATTTCCTTAAAGGGGATGGTCATAGCAACTGTAGCTAACTTTTCCTTTACTTTTTATTAACTAAGTAAATTTGAAAAATCGAACATAATTAATAAAATTTATAAACTCCCAAATATCTGAGTTATCAGTAAGTATCAGGCATCAAGTTACTAATTCTATCCTTTTCTATATTAAAAAGTCTATAAAAATTCAGGATGAAAAGTTTTATGAAAGAAACAAAAATTTAAACTAAAACCATCATCTGTACCATATTTATTTGACCCAACTGCCATTTGGAGATATAGTTTTTAAAACTTAAAACCCATAAAATATTGACGTTTCATAAAATTATCGCTCTATATTTCCCTATGATATTTGCTGTTTTGTACCCCTGTTAATTAGGGAATTATTGCGTTTAGAAAATTAATCCATTAGGTTAAGTACTACTATTACTCTTACTATTAACAAAAAATACTAAAAAAGATACTTTAGAAGTTCATCAGTTGATTTCATACAAATATAAAAACAAAAGAATAACGGTACTTCTCTTTTCAACTTTAAAGCTCTTAAGAAAACGAGTCCAAACACACAAAAAAACTTTTTATCGACTTTTCAGTCCCATTGATTTCATACTCTTAATGGCATTTCTCCGAATGAGTATTTCATTTCCCCACTACATAAAAACATAACCTTTACCCTTTAGGCCATAAAACTATTGGTTTCTCAAGAAGCTAGCGCGTTAACAGCTTTCGTACATCCCCTAACAGATGTAATGGCCAGTTAATATAAATGCTCAACCCATAAATTTCCCCTACAATAACTGGTAAAAGAAAGAGCCAGCACCTATCTTTTTTCTATATTTCAACCCTCATAAACAAAACTTGGATTTATATTCAATTGCAACCCCGCGGGTCGCCTCTTTTTGCAACTCGGTGAAAAATGGGATTCCAGTCTCTGGGTGTGTAAGAGTAATTTCTCGAATTACAGCGTCGTCGTAAAAACGCGACAAAGCTGGTTGTTCTACTTCACAAAAGAGGCTCAGAGAACCCTCAGATTTATACAGGCGGTGTTATAAAATACCTTTTGCCTCAACAAAGAAGACCTGTGACGAATTTTGATGGTTGAGCAAGATTCCTGGGCACCTCGGTTGGAAAAAGTCGTAGATTTGGGGATAGGTCGACACGGTTGTCTTAATGAAGCTTATCCAGAGAGAAATGGGGATGTTTCAAGGACGTTTCACCAGGATGGAAGACTTGCATTGTGCTAGATTCAACAGTTTTCTTCTTGTTAAACTTACTTTACCTTTATTTTAAAATCCTTATATTTGTATTGCCTATCATTGCTAGATGTATTTGTTAGTACATACACATACTATTTACTGCCTTTAATATAAGATATTCGTATTCAATACTGTCTTATTTCTTTACATTTGCCCCTTTTTTATCAACGAATAACAAATCAACAGATGAATTTCTTAGAATCCTTTAAAAACTTTTTGCTCAAATAGATATGATTTCATTTGATAATATGTTTCCATAAACTTTCGTGTTTATATCCATCCATATTTTAATCTTACTGAGCAAAGTTTCGAAAATTGGATAATCTGTAGAAAACAAAATAAATATAAAGATATTGTTTAAAGTTATCGTTCCTTTAAAACACCTAGAAACGATATTGATAATTTATGTTATAGAGTTGCTCAGCGCAGCCTTAGCATTTATTAATATTTTTAATATCCGCAATAATATTGTATTATTCTTATGAAAGTACATTGTCTTTACTTTATCTGTGGAAATTAGAACCTTAAGTTTAAAAGATTTTTTATAATTTTAACAAACTTTGCGTTAAAGTAATTTTATAATTAAACAAACTTTAATTTTAACAAACGTTTACAAACTTTGAAATGTATTTATTTTATGATTCTCCTTATATAAATAAGAAATCAAAGCAATATGCTAATCCTTATTTCCTTGTCTCCATAACTTTTTACATTCCAAGATGTCGGACACTTTATTGGCGACACATATAAGGCGCCAGAGAGTTACTTCCCGAACGACATTTAGGGATTCCACTGATAATGCATTTAATAAATTTCAAATAAAAATTCATTTTGTCCTGAACTTCAATTACAATTAGTTTGTTCCCCTTAGCTTGAATATAAAGCGAAGAGAAATGAAATGTTTACTGTAGAAATATGTAAATGGAGAAACTAATATGAAAAATATTCAAATCAGTTTTATTGGTTTGGGGTTCATGATCGGACTGGCTTTACTGTATGTTTGGGTTAAAAGATATATTTAGCTAATTTTAGAGTGCTCAAATAATGGATAATGAGACAACATTCCTTTAAAATTTTAATAATTACTATAGATTGTTAAAGAAAGTGAAATATACTAAAACTTATGCAAATAAGGGTTCAATTATCAATTTATTATGATATTGTAACTGGATTTGTTATTGGTTCTTATCATTCTATGATTTACTATACACGAGTTGCATTGAATTATAAATTTATTGCGATGTGCATATTTTTAAGTGGATTTGTTATTAAATAGATACCTATCATTCTATGACTAACTAATTGAATTGAATTTTAAATTCAGATCAGATCAGATCCGAAAATATATTTAGGACTTTGAGAGCCGAAATAATGGATAAGGAGATAAAATTACCTTAAAATTTTTAACACAATATCTATAAATTATTAGAGAAATATTTTGATTAAGTGAAATTTGCTGATAAAGTATTTACTATGGTTGAATAATCAATTACGATATTTTAAGTGCATTTATTATTTATACCCATATTCCGCGATTGCTGTTTTACTACACACTAATTGAATTGAATAAGTAATTAATTTTGGTGTATTTTAAAATGAAATCATTATTGATACCTGTCCTTCTAATGGTTTACTCTTCACAAAACAAATTTATTGGGATATATTATTATCTACAGTTGTGTTTTATGTACTAACATTCAATGGTTTACCATACTCAAATTGAATTGAAGTGTAAATTTATTATAATGTATACTTTGAAGTGAATTTGTTATTGATACCTATCACTCCTTAATTTACTATCAATATAATTGATAGAATTAGAAGTTAAAATAATTAATTAATGTTTGCGAGGATTAACTAACTACTATAATTTGTTGCTAGTTATTTAAATGGGGTTTCACTCAAAAGTATTATTATTTGATGGATAGTTGTGATACCTAATTTTTTTTTTTTTTTGAATAATCAGTTGATATGTTTTTAAATTACTACTTTCATAGTATTTTGTATTTGATTTTAAGTGCGGAAATTCTGATTTATACAAATAAACGGATATCAAGTAAATAACTGTCTTCCTGATATGATCGATCATGATTGATGAGTAGGCAATGTTCATATAATATGATAGGTAATTACTATAAGGCCGTCTATTAACTTAGTATGCATTAGTCATTTGGTATATATGAATAATTTAAACCCCGAAGATCAATGCCATAAAAATTAATGCAATATCGTTTCTTTATGTAGTCTTTTTAAGAGGCTATTTTCTGAATGCAATAATTTTTTTCTGGTGTCAATCATTACTGGAATATGGTATTTGGTTTGAACAAAACTATTTGTTTCATATAATACGGTATGAGTTTTTCCAATGTCGTACTTAATTATAACTCATTGGTCATTGGAAAGGTGTGTTTATATCAGATATGAGAGTTTAAAACATGTACCACTACTAACAAGAATTTGGTTCGTAAAATCTTGAAGAGATTTTAAGAATACCGTACATTTGGTATCAGTCCAGTATTTAGTAGATGGAAGAAAATAAAATCGTTCACCTTTACGATTGGAATGGATAAACGCTATACCCCATCTTTCAGGTTAAATTTATTTTGAGATTTTAGAATATACGTATATTCGGGATACTTATAATAAAATCTTAATGAAGAAAATTTCAAAATATCGATGAAAAATATAGAAATTCTGTAGTTGAAATTTGTGATTATAAAAACCGTTTGATTTAAATAACTCCTTTAAAATTAAATCAATTAATTCTCTAATAATAATACTATTCTAAAAATATTTAAATTTTTCTGCGATGTTATCTTAAAGAAACACTCAACTCGTGTGCCAAAATATTTTTTTTTATCCATGAATCAAGGCTCAGAACGCATTTTGTAGTTTGACTATCAATGTGAGAATTAATGATTGAATTATGACCCACATAAATTTATTACTAAGCATTTCACATTTTCTCATGTTTACAAAAATTACGTATTCACGATTGCTGTGAAAGTTCCCAAATCCAAAAACCGCACATTCCATACCTCAAACGCTTCCAGCAAGCATCGATTCCCCATAACCGTGTAAAAGCGTGCCACACATCTGACACATTTACACGGTGTCACCGACTTCTTAAAAAAGTCTTAAGTGCCTTTGCAAAAGCCTCACGAACAAATGAAAAATTTCGCGGAATGACATCGTCAAACAAAGTGATCGCGTGACAGATTCCTGACCTCCTCAAGAACACCTTGTCTCAATTCACCTCAAAAATCGAACGTATTGCTGGGAAATCATTCGAAATTCGATGACAGGTTCAAGCATTTAGAATTGATGAACATTTATCTATTTATCAAAGGCTTATCGAAACTCAATTTTCTTTGGAGTAGTTTTTGCCACCTCTTATTTTATTTTCAAAAGGCAGCAAAAGAGTTATTTAATTCTCTTCACAGGAGGGTATTCAATGTAATAGCCGAGCAATTTGAGCCTCCTGTGGTGTTACCCCACGCCTTTTTTTTTTTGGAAATATCGCTCTGGGGTAGTAATCCTCAAACTGGATTCCGCGTTAGGTGTTTTCGTAACGGGTGGGCGAGGTTTGATCAAATGAATAATAATAAGTGAAAATGCCTTGGATTTTCGGTCTTTGAAACGTCTTCAACTGTGTTTTCTTTGTTGCGGTTTCAATGTTTGCATTGTTGCCGCTCAAGGAAACATTGTAGTATTTGCATAGGAGGTGGATTTGTAAAGTGAGGATTTGGGAGATTTCGATATTTCTATTGTGGTATTGACCTTTCATTGCTGGAATTCCTATGTGTCAATAAATAAGTTAGTTACAATTACGATGGAAATATTTCATACGAGGCGTTTCGAATACTAAGAGAACTCAGCATCCAGACAAAATTATTTTATGCAATTTGAATCTAGATTTTCAGAGAGTCTAAAGCCAGAGATAGAATCTTTCATGGAATTTACTATACCAAGAATTTAAACGAAGCAGGAAAGGGTGTACATCTTTTCCTAAGACTTACAAATTAAAGTATAATTACGGATACAATCAAGAGTGCAGAATATATTAATCAAGCATAAAATTTAATTGAGTGTACAAGTTCTGTGTGTTTTAAACGTGTTTTTAGAAAAATTATGTCTTTATATTTGAACTCTAACTTACAATACAATCTTTAAAGGAATGTTTAGGCAGGAAATGGAAAAATATGTTAATTTCTAAACGTTTTAAAAGTGAATGCGAAGTACAATCCAAAAACATTTTACTTAATTATATTTGATACCCGCATGAAAGATTGTTCTTGAAAGAAAATAAAGCTCTCTAAATACTCTGAACATGTTGATTTTAGTCGAAATTTACCAGTCTTTTCCTACTAAACTACTAAATGTGGTAAATTTCAGAAGCTCTACCGTGATCAAAGATAATTAACAAGCATCATTCTTGTCCTTCGCTAGAAGACTAAATATTCCAGCCTGTGGGTTCGAATGTCAGTAAAAAATTACAAAAAGGTGGAATAAATTACACCTCCTAGCTGCCTTTCTGCTCTGAAAAATCACTAAAGTCACAAATACTCAATACCAATTAGTCTTGTTGACAAATATCCCTACCTGAAGCTCTTCTTGTTCACACTTTGGGTACTATACAACCTGGAAACCACGGGGTGAATACATGACAAGGAGAATTCCGCCTCTTTCCCGAAGAACTCTGACGGTTCTATTAGTTTTAGGCTGAAAAGTGGTTGTAGGTATTGGGTGTTTGAAGGAGGAAGATAAGTGTGGATTGAACACTCACGTTTCTTTGAGTGGTTTGTACACGATTTGTAGTGAATGCCTATCTTTGGACGTGTTTTTGAGTCAAAATGGTGCGGTAGGAAAAATCGCGTGTTCCATTAACTTTTTAAACTTATCCTCTGATGTATCATTTTACTTATGTCTTTTGTTAGAACTTATCTATAATTGTTTCTATGTCACATTTTTTGTTAATATCTGAGCCACTGACTGGGAAAAAAGTCAATAACTGATACCTTCTAACAGAGGAAAACCAAAGTTAAGAGTTATGTAAGTTTGAATAAAAAAACTAAGTAGTCCACATTTGTTTCCTGCTTTATTTTTGTCGATTTATATTTTTTGACTAATTTTTGACCGATAAAGCCTTTGAAAGAAAAGCGAAAAGGCAATGCGAGTTCTTTCTTCCTTAACGTGTCACCATTAACGTGTTAAATGTATTTCACACTGTTATTCTAAAACAAGATTATTTTTCATTATACAACGCAATTTGAATTACTTGGAAGTCGAGCATAATATGAAGATTCATTTTGGTCCCTTAAACTTCTAATTAAATAAAATTTACTTTTTAATTCGAAGTTACGAAATAACTCAAATATTTTTTTTGCTTCAGAATCGAATTATCAAAGTTTCACTGTGTGTACCTAAAGAATGTATGAGTGAAAAATTTTTCCTTTGTAGATTTGATGTCTCCATAAGATTATTTTTAAGTTAGAAGAGAGTAAATCTCTGTTATAGAAGATAATTGATAGAGTTTAAGTGGGACACATTTCAAAACATGATTTAACTTAAAAGAGCAACATTGAAGGCAAATAGAAAATTCTCTAAATTCCATCCTTGTCTATATGTTTTGAAAAAAAAAACATATCTTTTACTATCATTGAAGAAGGATTAACAGAATCCATATAAAAGTCAATCAACACAAATTATTCCCCTTTGAAGTATGTCTATCTAAATTTTTCAAATAGATTTATTTGTTTACTGGAACTCAGTGACTTCTTATTTCTTGCAATTAAATTTAATAGCTCAAACATTCTAGCAGTAGTGGTTAAAATTATTTTACTCGGCATAAAATAATTAACGGTATTGGTAGGTGTGAAAGCTAAAGTTTTTAAATCACAGTTAAGAATAGGTAAAAGTGGGTCAAATGGAATAAAAAATATCACATTATTGTTTCTAATACTAAAGGCCATTACTCTAGAGTGAAACCAAAGAACAAGGTAAAAGTTAACTTGCATTAATCTAAATTTAAGGCACTGGTTGACCTACAATGTGACATTTTATCTACTTTAATCAAATGAAGGTAACAGTATATTCATTATCTTTTGGTTAACTATAAATTAGATGAATATTTACATGAGAATTTAAAGAACAAAATTTGAAACTGTAAATCTACTTAATTATGCGTCTATAAATTTTGTAGAGTCTTAAGAACTGTAATGAATTTTTCAAGTTAGTTTTTAGGTAGAAATAACAAATAGTTATGCTATATTTAATAGTTTAACTAAATATTTAAAAAAATTCGTATTTTATTCTGAAGGTAACAAATAAGAACTATTTAATTGTTTAATAATCAAAATATCTTTAAAATCATAATTTAGTTCAAACATTTTCAATGACATTTTTTGCTTCATGCCAATATTTTTTTGGAATTATAAATTTACTTCGAAAAATACATAATTTATTAAAAAGAATAGCCGATTCTATACAAAACGCATAACATAAATAATCCAATACTTTTCATTGAAAGATAAAAGAGAAAAGTATTTATTTGCATAAAAGTATTCAAACATTACTACATCATTTATCACGCAAAATACATTGATTTATTTAAAGGGTTGATAAACCTTTTTCAATGACGTTTGTAGCTTTCCTTCACATTTTTCCTTTCAAAGTTTATCGTAAAAAGAGGCTGAATTAACTAGTAGCCTAACCAGAGATAATACTACTCCAGAAGAAAAAAACTAAAATGTCGACAGAACTGCGTTAAAAATAATACTCATTGCGTATTCGGACATTTTTTTTAACGCGATGGAGGGGATATTTTTGTCAGCTGCATGATTAATGTTATAATTTTGCATAGAGACAAGCTTTCTAGAGAAGTAAAGTGCAAAGGAAGTTTACTCCGCCATGCTTCCCTTCAAAGAATAAAAGATAATCTCCTAACTCCTCCGTGATATACCGCGGAGACTTACAAAGAGCAAATGGAAAACTATTTATCAAAGTCAAATCCACAACCATGTCTTTGATTGATACTCCGCTCAAATACAAAATAAATATTGGATCTAAGTATTCTTAAGCCCCGTTCTCCGATAGTAGCTATCGAGTTGGTAAGAATCGATAAAATTAATCAGAAAGCTGTCAAAAATTCACTTTTAGTACTGATTCCAAATTGTTCTTTGTAAAAGGTTGTGTATAAAACTTTTGTGTGTAAATAATGTAGTATTGACGCTTTTAATTTTATAAAAATTGAAAGTTTGTAGACTTTCCCAGCGTCATTTATTTATTTTATAACTTGTATATAAAGTTTTATGTTGAAATATGCTTTTTTTCTTTATTGGATACATTAATCAAATCACTCAATATCATAGTGTGGTTCACACACAACTTATCATTTTAATAATGTAGTTTCTTAAACTAGAATAATGTACATAATTTCGTATTTTATTTACTTTTTGGTAACTAGACTAGTCCATAATAATGAAATATTGATCGGTTTTCAAATTTTAAAAAGAACTTGAGATTAGATGTAATTAAAAAGACTTGCCACAAGTTGTTCGAGTATTTTATTGAAAGGTAGGAAATTCGTTTTTTAATCTACTATAATGATTTTAAATCTTGATCGTAACAATTATCTTTTTGAACCCTCAAGCTTATTTTATATAACATGTAGCTAAATGTTAGATAGGATAATTAATTAAGTAATTAAACTAATTAAACATTTACACACAGTATTTTTGTGGTTGATAAAATTTCTAAAATGTGTATTAAATTTTACATTACTACCTAATTTCTCTTGTGTTACTGTTTAATTGTTTCCATTAAGACTATCGTAGAATTGTTGAAACGAATTAGCTGTGAAATTTATTCTTTTACGTCTAAATAGAGTTCATGATACATAATTTAGATTATTTTTTACAACAACAATTGTAGAAAAGTGTAATTAAAATATAATTTTTCGTTGCTGTTTCCAACTACTCAAAGTTAAAATGTAGTTTTGTTAAAATACGAAAAAAGAATTACTTAGAAACTTCATATTTTTTACATAAATAACAGCAATACCTATATAAACTTGCTTTTTTATAATTTGTGTTCATTTCGAAATATAAAAAATAATCACAATTATTAAAGGATAAAATGACTAATTCAAATTTTTTGATCGATTTTTCCTCGTTTATAAAGATATATATTTTCACCTCCTTTTATTTCGACATCTTATCTTAATTCTGTACCTTTATCATGTTAAATTTTTCATAAACATGAAACAGAAGATAACTACATACACACAAAGCTCAATTAATTGTAACTTAAAACTTTCAAAAGCAAATAAACCCCGGCCTTTAAATTACATAATTACAACACAGCTACAACAGCAATCAACCCAAAACGCACGTCAAGTTCAAAAGTCAATTAGGTATCACCTCAGAAAACCCAAAAGGTTAATTAAATTACCTTTGGCATCGTTGATTCCATTAATTTGGTCATTAATTGAAACGATAGGCCGGCAATCACCATAGAAGAGCGGGTACGCTAACAATATATTAATACTTGGATTTAATTCGCACGAAGTCTTACATCCATTAATTTCTATGGGCAGAGGAGTTTTGGAGATGCTGGGAGCCGGTCTGCGACTAGACTGATGCCACCCGTTGTTAGTCTAATTTTCAATTCCTCGTGAGGGGCTGTTGTTTTTCTTTGTTTCGTAATGAGACATCCCATCCAATTGATTATGGACCTGGAGTAATTAAGAAGGGCTGGGGTTCCTGTTTTTGGCTATTTGCTTGATGAGGTTTCTTAAAGGTATTGTTATTGATCGATTGGCTTAACCCTTCAAGCCTAGACCGCCCAAGATTTCCTTTCAATCGCATAGAAAATCTGGGGCGGTAAGCAGTGAAATGGTTTAAATGTCTTCATTGAGGTCCGTGACATGTTGGGTTTGGGTCTACCACGAAAGTGTTGTACCCGGTTTTTTGAACTCAGTGTTATTGATGAAGATTTTTGATGACTTAATAAAGATTTTATGTTAAGCACCAGTGGTTACTGTTCTTTCTAGTGGTTACCAGAGTGAATATGAAGCGCAGCATTTTAGTTTAACCGAATGTAATAAGGAATAATAGATACTAAAGACAGATGTGGAAATTTTTTTCAGTCGATTTCCACTCGTTAAGACCACCATGAATTATAAGAAAATTTGGGTTGGAGGGTATTAAAGTTTTAGATAAACATTAATATTTGTGGGAATTGCGTCCGATGAGTACAACAATTCTAAATTAAATGTCTATTTATACCATGGAGGAGGTCTATTTATAAATATGAGTAACAAGATGAAATGGAGAATGAAATAAAGAGAGAATGGAGATAGAAAATGTTAGTTAAATAGAGAATGAGTGGAAGGATGAAGAGGATGAGATGAATAAGTAGAAGAAAAAGAAAAGAGAAAAAATTTTATCCATTAACACCTGTATTGTTTTACACCGTTTATAAAATAATAAAGAGAATAAAAAGGATTGAAAATGAAAAGAGGATTTGTTGGAAGGGAGATCAAAAGAGAGAGAACGAGAAAATAACTTGCTTTTTTCCTGTATCTTGTATCTATGATATACAAGCAAACAATTATTACTGTTTCCAAGAGTATATTAAATCGAAAATGAAATACCTGCACAGTGAAAACTACCGGATTTTAAAAACTATTATAATATTTTATAAGTAGTACTTTAACTTTAAATGAACCAAGACACTAACAAATCTAAAGTACAATGTGAAATAAATAATTAAAACATCTTCTGTAAAAGAGAAGAGTTGTTGTGACAGCGGGAAGGATATGACAAAGGAGTTTACCACGCAAATGCTTACGAAAGTGACAGCACAAACGTCAAACCACTCCACTTTCACTGATTTCCCCAAAATCATCCCTGGAGCCACACAAACAAAAAAAAGCGGCTCCTGACATCCAAACCACGTCCGACCAAGCTCCTCCCACTTTCCCCAAGAATGCGATCACCGGCAACAATACGGACAAAAAAAAACCTCTACAACAAGGTCTCCATGACGAAATTACATAAAAAAAATCACCGTTGCCATCTTCCGTAAATACAAACATGCTCCAGAAAGACAGCCAATGGTGTGGGAAGACGGCATGGTCTTTTGAAGGTCGCCGCATTGTAAACATAACTCTCCTAGCCCCACCCAGCGTCCACCTTCGTTGGAGGAAAAAAAAATCGAGTTGGGCTGAGGTGTATGTGAGCGACCTTGCGCGTATTTAGGTTAATGACAAAAGAAAGATAATTGTCGGATTTTTCGGCGCGCTGGACATCCGATCACGTGATCCGGCGGATCTCGGCTGGGATGATGGGACTTTTTCGGGTATAAATACGGAGCGGGGTAGCCGAGATGGATCACAATCGAAATTTCCTACTTCCTTCGTCTTTCCTCAAAAATTCCTTCTCCGGTCCAGTTCCTTAAGAAACCGTCCAACATGATCAGTCTGGTAAGTTGGCTTTCCCTTGTGGTCACAGTTAAGTCTCTTAACCTTTTCTCATGAATTTGATACACAAAAAACTTATGATGGCAAAAAGTATAATTAATTAAAATGTAATATGTTTCAACAATGATATTTTAATAGAGTGATATGATTATTATTTGATGATGACTGAATTAAATACGTTTTCTCAGTACTTTTGTTACTTGAAACCAAAACCTGGTAGTTTGATGTTATTCAGTGTACAGGGTATTTTAATTACTTTTAAATAATTTATTACAAAATTTTAAAAACTATGAAAATTTTTCAGGTTTAATAATTGAGTCACATTTTAGCACCATCTTTCCCTTAAATTAATAATTAACTTAAGTAAATATCATCCGTTTCCTTTCTTTTTTCAATTTTAATAAAGTATCAAATGAATTGTTTTATGGCTTTCTAAAGCTTATTAGTCACTTCAATAATCAATAAAAATATTACTACTTGATAATACTTTGGTTAATTTAAGGAATCGTGATCCCTATTTAATTACAGTTTTCTATTAAATTTGGAAAAACGTAGACATTTTAAAACCTTACTTTAAATCTTCTCTTACCAAAAATTTCGCAGTGATATTAGGACCCCTTTCAGCTAATTCCTTGAACACAACGTCCCATTCTTATGTAGTAATGATTTCTGAACTATTCCATAATACAATGAGCAATTCCCTATTCTTTTTAGTGTACTGCTCATTAAACTTATTCTTAAGAAATATCCAGTAATAACTCACCAAAACCTGAATCAATACATCCCCCAAACCCTACTACAACCCCACAAACTTCTCCCCCAAATCGATCCATCCTTAAAAGATCGTTAACAAAAGAATCGATACAACCACAACTCACATACCACCCATGGAGATTAAACTAAATAAATTAATAACAACTCGAAAACCCTCACAATCCCACCATAATCTCCCGACAAAAAACAACTCGATGCTCACCGAGTCTCCATAAATAACCATTTGGCTGCAGCGGCAATTAGGAAGAGCGGGAGCAGCCATAAATAATAATCGCGTAATTGCAGCTGCCTAATTGAAAATAATTGTGTCGACCGAAAGGTCATTTTAGCCCCCTCCTGCGTTTTATCAATTACTGATGATGAGGGGGGGTTTCTAGAGGGCTGTGCAAATTGGGGGTCTTTGGGGGTGGTTTTATAAGGGAGTTTTTTTTTTTGTAGGGAGGGAATCATAATTTTTCGCTAAAGTGTGTTGCATAAAATGTGATTAAAACTGCTAAGTTTTGCAATTAAAATCAAAAAGAGCTTTCTTAATCAATGAAAATGGGAGTTGAAAAGTTATATAATCTCACTTTTCTCTAAATTTAAATATTTTTCTCGAAACTCGATGTGAACAACGTAATGCTATTTTCTTCTTATCATATGTGTGGATAATTTTACCTTAGTTTAAATGTGATTTTAATACTTCGTTAATTTTCCTTTCTCTAAAGAGCACAAGAGATTAAAATGTTATGATGAATCATAAACAATGTAAAAAATACCCCCTGTCTTAATTATTCTTGTTTAAAATTGTACGTACTAAAGTTTTAAAAATGAAAAATAAACTCGTACAGACGTTTATTAGATGATATAAGTACAAAATTGCTTACTAAATTGAAGTTAAACTTCAGTTTCCAATTAGACATCGAGCATAATTCGAAGCTTTCTCTTGGTCCTTTGAATGATCTAAATTAAATTAATCAACTTTTTTAATTCAAAGTTTTGGATAATTTAAATTTTAGGTGATCCCTTCAGTTTTGAGTTATTAGAACTTATTTCATTAAAGAATCTTCGTCATTTGCACTCTATCTCTAACACCGGTATAGGTACTCTGTTACAACACACTTTCTAGGTTTTAATCTACTTCCAGGATGACGAATACTAAACCTAAATATTCTTAATCCTAATATCTAAATAGTTTATATGAATAATTGTGTTCCTAAAACACAACACAGTATCATTACATCGGCTTGCTTGAAGTAGCACAATGATATGAGAATGCCAACTACAACGGATATTTCTCCTCTCTAGGTATTCATCTCCGCCTTGGTGGCCGGCTGCCTAGCCCAGTACCCCTACAACTCCAACCAGCACAACAACAACAACCAGCACAACAACCCCGCTCCAGTCCACTACGTCAACATCGGCGCTCAGCTGCAAGGCGACTACAAGTTCGGCTACAACACCGGCAACGGCAACGACGGCAGCTTCCGAGAGGAGACCCGAAACCCCGACGGTTCCGTATCCGGAGCTTACGGCTACGTAGACGCCTCCGGAAAGCAGAAGGTGATCCGCTACACCGCCGGCAAGGACGGGTTCAAGGCCGAGGGAGAAGACATCCCCAAGGCTCCCCCTGCACCCGCACCCGTTGCCCCCCAGCCCCAGTACCAGCCCCAACCCCAGTACCAAGCCCCGGCCCAGCAGTACCAGCCCCAGCAGTACAACCAGTACAATCCCCAGTCCAACTACGTCCAGCCTCAGCCCAGCCAGAGCTATAACCAGTACCAGCCTCAGCAGTACAACAACAACAACCAGAACAACAACGGAGCTTACAACCCCTTCGCTTACAACAACCCACAGGCTGGTCAGGCCGCCCCACCGAATGTTAACCTGCTGTCTTACAACATCGGAGGCGGACAGCCCAACAACCACTACCAAGGTTAAATTCCCTTATGACCATCAGAACATTCCAAATTTAATAGTCCACTGGGACTAGCAGCGTGCTATTTATAACGAATGGTGGCACTTGTGTTACATCAAAACCACAAATGCAATCATTCCTCGAAATACAAAAGAAACATATCCCTTAGTGTTGTTCTCTATGAGTACAGCTAAGTTAACCTTCAGTTAAGTTGGATGTCGAAGCCCAAATTTTGAATGTTTTGTTATAGCTGTTCTTTAGCTTACCTAAATCACGATGTGCCAAATAGAGAACGTTTCGTGTAGTTTCGTATAAATCGCTTTGATTTGCTGCTTGAAAGCTCTCAGCTTTCGTTTCTTAGCTATGAATTTTTATTTGTTTTAAATTTTTTCTTGATGTCCAGCCTGTTAAGTAATGAATTATTTTTCTACGATCAAAATTAAACTTATGCTATTGACCTCCGTTTTGAACTATTCTCTATCCCTCTTAGATATTCCCACCGTCTTTCTTTAATGTAGTTTATGTTGCTCTTCGACGCTACAGGTTATTTCTGTCACAATATTCCCTATCAAAATTTAGGTTATGAGATTGTATTCCCTTTCCTTAGCTTTATCAGTTCCCACTGCCCATATTATAAAGTTTGCGTTACTCTTCTATGCTACTCACTATGCCCTATCACCATATCCCCTATCAAAATTTAGCTCACGAGATTGGATTCCCTTTCCTTAGCTTTAGCCGTTCCCACTGTCCCATATTCTATACTTTGAGTTACTCTTCCATGCTACCCACTATGCCCGTTCTCAATATTCCCTATCAAAATTTAGCACATGAGATTGAATACCCTTTCTTACTCTTAAAGCTTTAGCCGTTCCCGCTGTCCATAATTGAGTTTATGTTGCTTTTCACTTTAGATTTCCTATACCATACAATTTCCCCTACAAAAATTGGGCTTCTTCTATTGAATTCCCTTTTGAGCTATGTCCTTGTCGTTTAAGAAATTACTACTGCCCAAATTGAACTTTTCCGGCTCTTCTTCTCTGCTACCCGAAATTTCCCTATCGCAATCAAAACATTTAAAAGCCCCGCTACATAAGATTAAATACATTTCCCCCTTTGTGTTCTAAAACAACCCTTCCTGCCAACTTTTCTTTAAATGTTTCTAATGCTCACAATAAGGAGTATAATTATTTTACAATAAACGCCATTATTATATCCCATAACTTCGGGGTGGAACTTGAAGGAAAAAACATGCCCTGATCCATAAAAACAAATCCTAATTTCAATACGTTTCTCATATTTTCTTTTCTTCTTTCTTACCCTTCACCTTCACTTAGTTAAATATTTGGACAATGTGTGAGTACATAACTTTTTGTAAGATTAGAAGTCTTTAACTCCTTTTGTGATGCATTTATATTATGCACGTATCTATAAAAAAAAATCCTGTTTGATATATTATTCTTTTCAAACTTTAGCGTCCCCCTTTAAACGTTATTTGATTCCGAGCCCATTTTTTCTATGCGAGATTACATACTTTTTCTCTTCTTCACGTTTTTCAATTTGCATGTTATTTACTTTGCATAATTTCCTCATCCGAGAAGAATACTCTTTCTTCCTTCTCCCAAGTTTTTTTTCCCGCCATTTTGCTAATTCAATTCTCGTGTTTTGAAATATAACGATCTCAGGGTAAAAAAATTCCTCGCCTTCACTACAGTTCTCTCGCGTACTATTAAGGTCGTTTGGGATTACTTCTATGGTTTTTATTTCTTCGTATAAATTTTTGCTCTGGGACAAATTTTCCGCTTGCAGCAATCCGATAGAACGTTTTGTTTTGATCGTGGAATTATTTTGCACGCCGCTTGAATTTATAATTTAGAGCCCAAAACTGGCTGAACGGAACGTAATTCAAATTCTTGATATTTGCTCAGTTATGCCTCGTTCTACTTTTTAATGTATCTCATTCATAATCGAATAGCTTACGCTTTATTTCCTTTTGAATCGTTTGCGCTAAACAGTATTCTCAATCGAATTTTTATTCCTGCTTTCCCCGCATCCTTTTGAAGACTCTCGCCCTATCCAAATACGGTTATATTTACATTTTTCTAGGGTTTTTTTGTTGTGTTTGTATTCCCAATGCTTAAAAGCTTTCCTGGTTCCATAAGAAAATTAAATTATCTATCGTATTTCTTTTTCAATTTTACCCTTGGAGATGTAAATATTAAGAAACACTTGAATCGAATGAATGTAGTATTCGAAATGAATGTTAAATAATTAATACTCGTTTTCATTTCTGTTAATAAAATGGCACCTAAAAGCATTCAAACCTTTTCTTTGATAATTATCAAACAAAATTATCTTTTAAAATATTATGCAGTCAAATATTAACTTCAGCTGAATCTTTTTGAATTGCTCCACTATACCAATAAGTTTTTGCATTGGCAGAAACACTGCAAATCAAATAGAATCAACTAGTAATATCCGAGTGAGCTTAAAAAGTCATTTATTCAATTTTCTTAATGCCTATTCAGCTAGTTATCCATACCGCGACATATGCTTTTGTTAATTGAATCTTTTTTTATTCCTACTTATTTTTAAAACATGCAAATTATCTCGGGATATACATTTATCTTTGAAAAATGTATTCACTATATTCCTTTATTTCCTTCAAAGCATAAACTTTGTTGCTTTTACTACTTTTATATCTTCTTTCTACATCTCTACGTCAAATTTTCCTAAATTAGAACAATATAAACACGCTATTTTTTATTCTCAAGTAAGGCTGGATATTCGTGTAAAACAATTTAAGGTTTCAAGTTCCTTTCTAAACTATGTAAAGCTTAAAAATTAGATTCTTTCGTCTATTTACTTTATCAGTGGAGTTTTACTATTTATACCTTTACATGTGACCTGTAATGTATCTTTGTACTTGTATTTAGTTTTTAAATACTGAATGTATGCTTTCTTCTGCCCTTTGAAAACTGAAGCTTTATTTGTCAAAAACAACACGCTTGTTAAATCCGTCCTTTAACGTTAACGGATATCTCTCAGCTTCTTTATGTAAAGTATATGTTTGTAAAAATTTTGTATTTGCAATTTGTATGACTTGTATATTTTTAAGAATGAAAATAAAGCAATGAAGAAATGAAGCAATTTGTTTTTACTTTTATACCTTCTTAATGTCTCTTAAATGTACAAACACGTAAGGAATAGAATCCAGGGGCTAAATGGAAGTGTGTACAATAGGGTGGAGCGAAAAACACGAATTTCGGAAATTGAAAACGCCTATGGTGGGAATAGCTGTGGACAACCATGCCTATTAATAATCCAAAATATGAGCTCAATCAATTAATATCTTCAGATGCCCCTTTCACTTTGAAATTTCGAAATTTCGCCAATTTTTTCATATAAATAACAATAACGCATCCATAAAAAATTAATTCCCCCTATTACGAGGCATGGGAGATGAAATGAACTTCCCTGAATGTATAAAAAAAGTTTCAGCCTTGAAATAAATTTTTGAGTTTAAAATTTGGCCTCTTTTTAAAAGCATCTAACGCGCGCGACCACGCTTCTGAACGGACCTCCCAATGTGTTCCTCGCAAGTGCGGGCGGTGGTACACGGGCGCTCCCCTTTCATCTCGTTGTTTATAAGGGGGTAAACAACTCGTAATTCACAACTTAGAGGTGTCTGGATCTCTTTAGATGCCCGCCCCTTTTTTGGTAAATATCTAGTAATAGATTCATATCAGAACTGGTGTTTCAGACAGATCTGCGGCAATTTTGATTAATGCTGCACTAAAAGATATGGGAATGATTTCCACAGATGATATGTCAAATATAGTTGATAGGAGCAAAATTCGAAGAGAAAGAGTAAAAACACGTAGCTATCTTAAAAAGGAAATTGAAGAAATACCAAGGGAATAAGGGATATATTTTGATGGAAGAAAAGATAGAATATTAGTAATGATTAAAGAAGGGGAAAGGATTGCTAGGAAAACCATAACACAAGAACATATTGTTATAGTAACAGAACCAGGGTCAACATATTTGGGACATGTAACACCTGCCACTGGCTCTTCTCAAAACATTAAAACAAGTATTTTAACATTTTTAGAAAAAAATTTCAATCTTTCCAACTTAAAAGTTATAGGTTGTGATGCTACTGTAGTAAACACAGGTGTAAAAAATGGAATAATTCGACAAATTGAGGTCTTTTTAGAACGGCCTGTGCATTGGCTTATTTGTCTATTACACACGAATGAGCTACCTTTACGCCATTTGTTACAACATTTGGACGGGAAAACCACCGGGCCAAAAGGATACAGGGGAGATATAGGAAAACTGTTGGAATCTTGTGAGAAATTAACAATAAAAAACTTTGAGAAAATTGAAACAGTTTTACCAGTTATTGACCAACAGGATCTAAGCACAGATCAGAAATACCTTTATGAAATGTGTGCCAAGGGATTGCAAATAAATATATCCCATTAAGCTTATCCCAAAGAGATCCGGGAAAGCTAAATCACTCTAGATGGCTGACAACAGCGAACAGGATTTTAAGGTTATATGTTTCAATAGAACATCCAACTCATAATTTGAAAGTATTAGCAGAATATGTTATGAAGGTATATGCCTCTATGTGGTTCAAAATTAAAAGTCAACCACCGTGTCAGTATGGAAGTGTTCATTTTTACAATATCGTAACTAAATCGAGATTTTTGCCGGAGGATTTTAAGAAGGTAATTGATCTAACTTTGCAAAGAAATGCTTACTATGCCCATCCAGAAAATATTATTTTGGCAATGTTGGCGGATGATCGAAAACACGTAAGAGAATTGGGACTTAAACGAATTTTAAAATTGAGGCAAGAAAATGAAGCTCCAAATAATAATAGAGAGTTTAGAACACCTAAGTTAAACTTATGAGATTCAGTCTTTAATTTTAGACGTTACAAGATATAGTGATCTTTTTAACTTTCCATGCCATTCCCAAGCTGTGGAAAGGTGTGTTAAGATAGTTACTGAAGCATCAGGTGCAGTCTGTGGAACAGAGGCACGGGATGGGTTTATAAGAGCGAGAATTGCATCCAGAGTTTCTTTGCCAAGGTTTGAAACGAAAAGCCAATATAAACCACTTTTAAACCAGTGACTTAAATTTTTGGAGGGGTAAACACAGTTAAATTTATTTTTAGTGGGAGGGGGTGGGGGGGGCTCGATATGCAGCCACCTTCTCGTGGTGAGTACTGGATTGTTTTCATAATTAAAACAAGCGAAGAGCTGCAAGGGAAGTGCGCGCATTCCACGAGGTACGCTTTGGGAGGTCCGTCCGAAAGCGTGGAGGCGCGCGTTAGATGCTTTAAAAATGAGGCTAAATTTTAAACTCAAAAATTTATTTCAAGGCTGAAACTTTTTTATACATTCAGGGAAGTTCATTTCATCTCCCATGCCTCGTAATAGGGGGAATTAATTTTTTATGGATGCGTTATTGTTATTTATATGAAAAAATTGGCGAAATTTCGAAATTTCAAAGTGAAAGGGGCATCTGAAGATATTAATTGATTGAGCTCATATTTTGGATTATTAATAGGCATGGTTGTCCACAGCTATTCCCACCATAGGCGTTTTCAATTTCCGAAATTCGTGTTTTTCGCTCCACCCTAGTGTACAAGCAGTGATAGTACAAATATTTAACCCAAGAAGTTTGTTAAGTTGAATATTCAGTAATTACAATTTAATAAACCTTTCAATTAAAGTTATCGTGCATCCTAACTTGTTCCCTTCACACACTTATATATCTATATATCAAATAGAAGGCTTAAATTGTTTGATAATAAAATGAATTGTTAGAAGTAAAATGAAAAATTCACTTATTATTAATGAAAGAAATCTTCGGCTTATAGTTTTAGAAAATTTATACATGGATAAAAACTACCGTTTATACTATAAATTAATTAATGAAACCTTCAGTTCGTTCGTAGTTTCAGAAAACTTTGACGCTTTTCATCTAAAATCCTATTAAACTTGAAATAATTTAAAGTTATAATAAAATTATTTAAAAATTTATATCCACCGAACCCCCACGTAAATATTCATTATAGTTTTCAACATTTTGCATGTGGGTGAAAATGTTTCCAGAGCCACACCACAGTTAAGTTTCACACGCAATTTTCATATTGAAGACTCTGAATTATAAATATGAAACTCATCTCTTTGAAAGTTTGAATATGATGGATTGTATCAATCAATCAAATGCTAAACAAAATGCGTTTTTAAAACGCGATAAATTTTGCTTTCAGGAACGACAGACATGTAAATAAATAATCTATAATTTAAGTAAGGGTGTGACGGTAAAACATTTTAATATCAATAAGTGCACACATAAGACAAATAATATTGCATAGATTTTTTTTCAATGTAATCTTTAAAAAAATAGCTTGCTAAGGAATAATGTGTTTTTGTATTCCAATGTGACCTCAGAATAAAAAAAAGGAAAGTGATTTTATATCCGAATTCAGAAAAACGTTTTACAGTTTCGGATTCATTTTTCTGTTTGTTAAGATCAATAAATAATCTTTTTGATTTACAAAAATTAAAGGTATCAAACTTTACTTTCATAAAAACTTTCATTATATTTGAATCACGTCTAATTCAAAAATTTACACCGGTAAATGACATTAAAGTTGTATTGTTTCTTTTATTATTTGAAATAGTATTGAAAAACTTACATCAGTTTGAAATTAAGCTCATAATTATTTACTTTTAATGGAATAATTATTTAGTCGTTCTTGAAATTTCTTCTTTAACTAAATCATTCTAAAAGCTATCTTATACTACATAAAAGGGTTTTGTGAAAAAGTAAGTTTGGGGGGGGGGGGGTATTTATACGTTAATGTTAATACAGATGCTCTCAAAATTTTTGACTAATTTTACTACATACATACCTATGAATCCAAGAACGTCTAAAATAAAACATGAGAACTATTCAATTAGTAGAAACAATCTAAAATTTATTATTTCCAAATTAGGAACTTGAGCTACCAAAAATATTACTTCACAGACCTATAGAAATTCAAAATAATCCATCCATTTATGTTTCTGTTATCGTGTTATCTGTCAATGGTATTAAAAACTATTTTGTTAAAATTCTATTTGGACGTTAATGTCTCGTAACACTCTCGAAATTTTTGAATAATTTTACTACATACATTGGTATCCAAGAACGTCTGAAATAAAACATAAGAACTATTCAATTATTAAGAACATGCTGAAGTATATAGTATTATTTCCAAGTCAGAATCTTGAGCATTGAAAGCTACATAAAAGTATTACATCAGCGAGTCGTGCAAGCTCAAGCATGAATTCCTCTTTTGCAAGCACGAAACAGTTGTTTCCCAAACCCAAAGCGTAATTAAGTTTAACTACATCTAATATCACATTAAATATGGAAATCCTTCGCTTTCTAAAAGTAATGGGAATTCAGACCTGGTCCAAGTAAAGCTAATCAAATTTCTAGATTTGCTCAAAGCAAATGCTCATATTCAGCTCAGCAGGATCTCTCAAATCTAATTATTGTTAGAGATGGTAGCAAACTGAAATGAGCTTTTATATTTGATGTGTGCTCTTTTTGTAAACTCGATCCAGCGTGTGTTATTTAATTTGAATTATTTGTTAAATAAATTTGTTAACGACATGGATGTGTTTCTAGATTAAGCGCTGCATTGTGCTCAATATTTACACTCTTGTAACGAATAATTACTTGGAATTGTCTAGTTTTAATATTTTTATAACGTCTAAAAAAAGAATAAGCTGGAATTCATTTAGTTTTCATAATCGTATTAAAATATGTATATAATTAATACTTGTTTATTTTAAGATAGATACAATTGTAAATAGATTAAATTTTATGCCTATGTTTATCATATTAATTCATGTATGATATCACAAATATAATGAAATTACGTAGGTTTTAAAAGCACTTAATTAAATTCGTTATTATCAATACAATATATAAGAAATTTAGTTTGCTAAACATAATAAGGTACTATCGAAACAAAATCATTAAGAATTAAGCGTTTAACGAAATCATAATGAACTAATTAAACTGACATAAAGAAATAAAATGTTTGTATCACATAAATTGATTAAAATGACTCTTCTAAAACTAATTTAAAATCCCAAATGTAAAAAGTAACATGCTATAATGCATTACATTATTCTTTCAAGCAAATATAATTATACGTGTATGTATAGTGTGAATTATTCTAATGGTTACAGTACCATTAGAAATCTTCAAATAAACAACACAAAACAAGAAATAAATTTAAATAGAATCCATTTTGTAAAATTGCATATATTTATATTTAAATTCAGTAATATTCAACATTTGTACAGTTCTTTCATATTTTAAAAACTAAACCAAAAATAGATACAAATTTTTGATTCCCCAATAACACCCTAAAATGTTTTCTGTTATATCTTTTTGGTTTAAATTTTACGTTTAAAACTTATGTAAAGTCTAGAAACAATTTTCAAATACCAATTATGTGGTAAACATACAAGGTTAATAGGTAAACATGAAACCTATTGGGCCATTATCAAGATTTCTTTATCAAAAATTTAGTTTAATTTTCAATTTTTTGAATAATTTAAGTTAATTTGAATTTAATGTGTTGTAATTAGAAAATAGGATTTTATCTAATAACCTAGTTTAGTTACTTTTCAAACTATTGGTGCTTAATTTTCTATATTTGAAAACTTCTAGAGGTAGATAAAATTTAATTTATGTAGTCTAAATTAAAATCTACTCTAGAAATAACAACTACTCGACTACTATATGTCATATTAGCATCTATACATTTTCAAGCTCAAACGCTACTCATAACCCAAAAATGAGAAATTTTAATTTTTTATGACATATACATGATTAAAAGTATCCATAAATCATAAAAAAAAAAGAAAAAATCGCGTTGTCAGGTTTATGAAGGTGAAACTTTGATGTTCTGCTTAAATTGAGCGTGCGTTTTAGGTGTTCTATTCAAAGCATTTTTTTTTGCACAAGATGTCTTTTCGTACTATATCGACTCTGATCTATAACTTTGTGATAGGCTAATTTAGCAAATCTCTTATAGTTTTTAAAATAAAAATTACAACTCCTAAACTTGCCTCTAAGGCACGTTTAAAGTGACCTTATTAGATAGCTCATTGTCACTTTAGTATACCTAGACACCACTTTCATGACTATAACTTCAGAGGTTCAAAAATTAAGGGCAATTAAGGGCATCAACACTTTTCAAACACTCTGTCGTATAGGTAAATATACCCCTAATTACAGCCCATCCAACTTTTTTCAATTTAACTAGTTTATCTTCCATAATTAAATTAAGTCAAAGCATCAGGTTTTCTCAGATAAGGTTTCTCGACAAGAACCCAAAGTAACATCGATATCGTCATTCGACTTAGCATTTAATCCAGTATTCCTCAGACCAAATCTTTATAATTAAGGAGCACAAAACAGCAATTTCGAAGCACCCCTTTAGAAAACTCCCCCTCCAAAAAGGCAAGGAGGGGCCGAATAAATGGTCACAAAGTAACCCCCTCCACATGAGAAAAAAAATCACCCCGTCCATTTGGCAGATAAGAGAACCTCCTAAACCAACTCTCTCTATACTGACCGCCCAGAATTTTCAATGGGATCCAACAGAAACGTCGGCCGGGTTAGGATTGAAAAGGCCCTCCAAAATTAAGTAACGCAAACAAAAGAATCACGAAGTTATTCTTCGGAACTGCAAAAAAGACCTTTTCCGAAGACGCTATCTGCTCTAAGCATCGCTCTGGCTGGCAATAAATCAACGTCAGCCATTTCGCGTAATCTGTAGCCCCATAATTGAGTTTAAAGTTTCAAATAGAATGCAATTATCTTGTTGCTTCATCTGGAGTTTCGGATGTCCCAAATTAAATGCCCGGGACATTCTTTTTCCCGGGGAGGAAGGATTAGATTTAAGAAGTGGGTTTTGGATTATTGGGTTCTGGAGCAAGGACGGGCATGTCACGACGATTTCCCGGGTTTTTGGTTCCTTTATCTTTACGACTAATTTATATTTGAGTTCTTTTTTGGTGCATTTGGAAATGCAAATGATGTGTTTTGCATTTGGATTACTCTGTTGGGGGATCTTGTTACTTTTTAATTCACGTTTTGAATTTAATTATATGGTTTCTGCTTCGCGTTCTATGTGTATAATTTGATTGTGCATATACTTTTCAAGTCGGGGCTCTTGACTGTTGATTTCTAATTAGTTTAAACTCTAAAACTTATGGATGAACGATTCAATTTTAGCGTCTTTCTGGATTACTTTCCAGGTTTAATTTAGGAATATTTACTCTAGCGTTCTCTTCAAATATTTTCTTTTTTTTTTACCAAAATTTAAAATAAAATTTGGTGAGAGCTTTTACAAAGAAAACATAACAAGCATCAGAATTAAAAAATGTCCGAATACTCTTACAGCCATATTTACAGCCATCAGCGTTGGTGTTAATCAGCAGCTAAAGAAAGAAAAATTAGCTTTTCTCTGACTCTGATTGGTGGAATATTTCTTTTACCAAGGATTTAAACCGAAACTGATGGCGACTTTAAAAAATAATTCAGCAGCTTATTTTATTTTTAAATTAAAATGTGATGAAACTGTTAATACAAATCCAATCAAATTTATCTGAACGAAAACAACCAAAGCTTTTTTTTTTCAAATTTGAGTAACACTATCCTTAAGGATAAGAAGCTACAGTTTGTCCATGGTAAAAGGGAATTCTATTATAATATACAGGGTGTTTCAACAAGTCCGTCCAAATTCTGCGCAGAAAGATTCCTCCCAAGAGTAAAAAAAATTTTATTTTTCGAAAAATGTGACGTCAGATCCGATAAAAACTTAACTATTTCACTCCACGTTGTGTGCATGCATGTACAATAGATATTTTTTAACATCATAGAGTGCAAACATATCCAAATAACCATGTTCACGTTTTTCCATAAAGCTTTTTTACTGTAAACTGCATTTGACGTCACGCCTTTCACTGCCTCGATTTTCTTGAAAACTATTGGTCGCAGAGGTCTAGTTTTTTGGGCATTTTATGTACCCCAAGCAAGGAATCTGGCTTGCACAGTTTGGGTGGACTTGTTGAAACACCCTGTGTAAAATAATTGGAGGTAGATGGGTTTGATCAGTTCTTTTATGTAATTAAGCACCTAAGGGGGGAGGGGGGTTTGCTCTTTGCCTATTTTTTCTGACAAAGGGGGAGGGGGTATGAGTTATGCTTACGTAATATGTTACAAACACTGCATTTTCGAACATTTTTTGATTTTTGCATAAATAATTTCGAAATTCAACGACAAATAAATTTTACAAAATTAATTTTAGGCTTACAAAAAAAGAACAAAGGGGGGTTGGTTAGTTTTCTTACGTATTTATGAGGGGGGTTGTGGGTTGCTTATCTTTGCTGGCAAGGGAGAATAGGGAGTCAAAAAAGACCAAAAACATGCTTGCGTAATATTTGAACGGCCCCAAGAGGAGGATTTTTGATTAAATTGCTTTCGCAGACAAGGCAGTGGAGTCAATATCTATCAAAAATATACTCGGGTAATATTTAAACTGCCCCTAACGCGATGTAAGAAAACCCCTCCCTCCTATGTCCGGGCTTAAAACTTTAATTAAAATAAATAATGAAGTATTCGAAAGAGTAAATGAAATTTAGGAGTGTATTTCTTTTAAGAAGTGATAAGAAGAAGAACCTAACCACCGAAGGATCAAGCAAGCTCACCGCAACAACCCCAACTTAATTTAAAGAACCTCACACCCCGTTCATTAACGCCGAAAGAGAGGAGTGTTCCCCAAAACTTCATTGCCGAGTGAAAATAAATTTATATTATACTTAAAGCGCTGATAGTGATCGTAAAAATTAATTAAACGTAATCTTACACAGTATACGCTTCCCAACCAGCAAAAACCCCATATCCGTTGAACAAACCCGAACAAGATTGATAATGTTTACCCAGTGCCACGATGGAAAAGATAATTCAGAAACAAATTGTTTCCTCTGTCATTTCTCCATTAATAATTGTGAAGGGCGTATTTATACGGTTTGACGTTGTTCATTGAAAAGCAAGCCGGCCAGTCTTACGATAAGACTTCCACCAACCATTAACGTTCGCCTTCTTCTAACGTAGTAATGCAATTACAAATATAGTTTTATCATAATTCTTGCGTTTCTCCCCCTTCGGTAAATGTAATTTATCTATGTTGAGTAATGGGGGATCTATCTGTGTCTTGGCCAGAGATGGACAGAGGAAGAGTTTGATCAATGATGGTTTTGAGACCGCACTCGGTGTTTCTTGGGGAAAATCGTTATTAACTTGACTGTTTGGAAAAAGAGTATGTTTGAAATAATTAGCGTTTGAGGATGCATGAATTGTTTCAATTAACGTTAATGGGGAATTTGAAATGATGGGAATTCATCTCAGGTTAAACGGCAAATTAGATGGTTGTTAAGTTCTTGCATAGTTTTACCGATAAAATGTAACTGTTTGTACGGAATAACCAATTAAGGAGTTAATTCAAGGAGTTAAACGCTTTAGTTATAATTATTTCTCATTGGTTTCGTTTGTATGAGCACGGCTTACTAGATACTATACCTACAGGCTAGCCAAATACGGAAATCATTAACCCTTTCAACCCTAAAACGTACGAGATTGCCATTGGATCCTATGGAAACTTTGGGACGGCTAGGACTTAAAAAATGTAGATGACTATAGCTGACATCCTACTAATAAAACACTAAATTTATATGCAATACGTATGTTACGCTATAGGTAAGACATGTGGCGATCCCAGCAGGAAAAGTTGTCAATGGACTCTAACCGCCTATCTGGTTCGAGACTTCACGGAACCAACACGTGACCTACAACTGAGCTTGCGATTGGTTACCACAGATACTACACTAGTAGATCTACTAGTGTAGTATCTGTGGTTTCCAATCGCAAGCTCAGTAGGTCACGTGTTGGTTCCGTGTGACGTCAGACGGTTAGAGTCCATTGGTTTTCATTTTTCAAAACTCGGCTGGCTTATAATATCTAGTAAGCCGTGGTATGAGTTACTGTTTAGTTTTACTGCTAAAAGTTCATCTTGAGTCTTAAATTAATTAATATTACATTTAATTTTTCACTTCTTATATTGTATGTAAACAAAATGTTTTATGCAGAGTAGATATATAAATCAAATAAATTATCCTCTTAGTGTGGTTGTTCTATATTTGTACCTCAGAGCCTGAAACTCCTGTCTCTGTTTCGCATAATTTCTCGAGGAGAGAAGATAAACTAACATTTTATGTTTTAATACAAACTTTTGAAGTAATTATTTCTTTAATTGAGTTAATTTAATTTAGATAATTTCATTCCTTTATAACTTTAAAAATTGTAATTAAAAAAAATCTAAAGTTTAGATTTTTTCATTCCTGAAACAGAGATAGCGAAACAGAGATAGAATCTGGCAAGTAGTTACAGATATGGATCAAATCAAAGGCAATTAAAAAATAATGGTTTGACAAAGATACCACAGGAATACAAATGATTGTATCCAATTGGAGAGATGCAAATCAATGACACTGAGCCTTCTTTAATGGAAAGGCTTATCTCTAATTTAAATTTTAAAAAGTCTCAGATTAACATTTTTCTTTTTCAGCTAAAAAATCTATTACATCTATCCCCCAAATCAAAACTAATTATCTGATTTAGATGCAATGGATGTATAAATATCACCCCTTTCATGTATGCGTTGCTATACATCCATAATTACTAGATACTAATCCGTATCCACACAAAAAATTCCAATAGAAAATGTCATCGCAAATTCTTTCTTTTTTTTTTTCACTGAGTGTATCAAGAGTCCCTTCGCAGCAATTACTTTTAGTCCATGCTTGTCAATTCCATCGAAGTTAAGATGACAGATGTTAATTAAAAATCCTACGACCAGTGCATAGCGCGAGAAAAGCTACAGCCTTTAGTTTCTGTGTAGCTTGGGTTTTTTTGTCAGTAAAAAAGGCTTAGGCAGAATTGCAGGGAATTAAGCTGTCAGTGTACTTACAACCCGTTGTCAAGCAGACAACTGTTCACGAATCGCTGGACAATTGAGTCTTTAATTTGTCGCCCTGTGAGTCACATTGCTGTGAGAAAAGAGCTCGATAAAATCTCAGAGTTACGAAGCAATATGCCTTGATTAAATTCTTTGCATATGATTAAACATCAAGTTTTCAGATAGCATGAAATCTACATGTATCACACAAAGCTTAAATATTTTATCTTGTATCCAAGGTGTAAATATTCGAGCTTGTCGGGGTTTTCGATTATTATTTTATTCTTTAAATGAGGGGTTACAAAAGTAGGTACCTCAAATACTGACAAATACAACCGTTCCTTTTATACTAAAAAATAAAATTCAACTTGCTTACTTATGATGAATTTATTTATATCTATATAATTTATGCTGTCGTTTTTTAATATTTATTTACTACACTAAATAAAATTATTTACTAAAAGTAATCGTAAAAAACATAAAAGGTCTGACATCAAAAGTTACCAAAGCTTTTCTATACACAGGATTTCTTTGTTGGCTAAACTTTTTCTGTATGCTAAGATCTTTCTGTAACTTGGGAAATAATCCATCGAAAGTTATTTATTTAACTACGTAAACTAGTACGTATTGTCTCCCTGTAGACTGGTGTCTAATTTCTTCCCTACTTCGGAAATTTTAAGCCTTTCAATACTTTCTCCGAAACAGTTTCCAGAATATTCCTTTGTTCAGAAATGTTCTAGTCGACTGAGAAAACTCTAGGTACAGAAAAGTTCTGGCACCTTTTGCTGCCGCTTTATGACTATTATTTTTTTTAGAGTAGTAAGTAAATGTCTCTTTGAAGTTTTCGTTTCGTTAGTTACGGCTTAGTTCTATGTTCTAACTTATATCTTCTCTATAAATAGCCTAAAAATAACAAATTATACATTTTAAAGCAAAATTTTTGATAATGAAGCATACCAAATAATGTAGGAAATAACTAAGGTGTGGTGAGAAAATACTACTTCATCTAAGTCTGCCTCAACATGGAACAACTGTATTATCTAAAGATCCGTTAAGTACCAAGTAAGAATCTTAAGAAAAGAGGGAGCTTCTACGTATTTGCTTATTTTTGCTTACAAGAAGACAGAGTTAAAATTTCTTTCAAAGCATGCTTACGTAATACTTAAACAGCCCCCTAAAACGCGTAAAATAACCGTTTGGTACTACGCCAACTCAATGCTTCCTTCAAAAATTGCAGAATGCGGATTCCCAATAATTATCTAATCTAAGAAAAAAACATCGCAGTATAACGACCTGCCTCATTATTCCCCCAAACCATTTAATCTCCTTTGAGTCCATAATGCAAAAAAAAAAAAAAATCGGTGGTATATCTAAAAAAAAAAAGTTAAGATTTATAACGCATTCAAAACCCCCCATTCATCCTTCATAATCAAATTAAACTTGTTGAAAACATTCCTCACCCACTTAATTACACCAGTCATTAAGCAACAAAAGACTTTCTGGAAAACACCAAAGTCACATTAATCATCATCTCCTCAAAAGACGACGCAACCCCCTCAAAAAACCCTCAAACAAATGACTCCCTCAACAGAATAAAAACGTTCGATTTCTGACCATATTTCCATTATGGCCTCCAATAATTAAAAATCCCATATCCCCAATACTCAACCTTTGATATAATTACCATGTTTTTCGGTGGCAAATGATTTTAATCACTCAGCACTAATTGATCCATCGTTTCCATAAAACAACTTCCGATCGTTACAACCAACTTGTATCTCCCATTCACCATAGGTAGGTTTCACAGACACACCCTCGGCTGAATCTTTGGTCGGTAATTACCTATGGACTCTCTTTATGGCCAAGCGTCATCTTTTTCAGGTCTATCTACAAGCGGAGAAGATGCCACCTTGTCATATACAGAAGCCAGGGCAATTAATTTGGGGAGGGATTCTCTCTCTTCGTATAAGGGCGGGTTCGCAAGCAGCGATTCTACGGACTCGACTGGTCAGAACTCCCTCATAAATTACTCAGGGTTTGGTTGGTTGGTTTGTTGGGGTTTAATGGCGCGAGGTCCATAAAAACGGAAAAAAGCGCCAAAACATTGTTTAAGATTTTAAGCAGGCATGAAGGCCATTGTCAGTCTCATGGTTTGATATTGATAATTGTGGAGACAGAGAAAAAACTCAAATTGTGGTCGAAAGTTTTATTTGTCATTTTTAAAAATCAGGAAGCGCTTTTCATCAAACACGGACCATCCTATGGTGATCGAAATTTTAATGATTATCTGAGATCATCATTTTCTAAGTTTATTTTTCGTACCAAAAAACAAAATCATTTATTTCATTTGAAAGATCGCCAATTTGCCAACGGAGAGATAGATACCTTGATTTATTTTGAAAATTTTTGAAGAGAAAACCATCGAGAAAGCCTATCCTCGACGAGGAGTGAACGATATGTTTTGGAGCTGTTTGAGTTTTACTTTTTGATGGAAATATTTTTCATCATGAATTAATGATTACCAATTATCTGCTTATCGATCAAAAGTACCTGTATCAATCAAAAGTACTAATCATGATTTTTAATCGAAACCTATAAAACTCAAAATCGTATCATGAGTTTTTTGCCTCCAAACCAGGCCCAATTTTTATGATTTTACTCAAATTTTGTTTTTAAAACATGTTTTTGCTATCAAGTGGGATCATTGAATTCAAACCCTGCTACATAAATTACCCATAAATGATGACTTAACTACTACGTCATAACTCAAACAACCAATGGCAGAACCATTCTAAATACATGAGGAAAGCGATAGGAAATTTTCGACCGTTTTCCTCTAGCCTCATAGCTTGAATCGCTGCATATTAACTCGCCTTAAGCTTCTATCTCATTTTTTTTTTTTATTCTGGAAGATGGCGTTATCTTTTTCGTCCGGGTAGAATTTGTAGCACTGAATTTTTATTATAGAGTATTCATTGGTTGGATGCATTTTGGATGCGTGTAATCTGGTTTGATGTTCGTGATGACAGGTTTGTGGTAGTTCATAATTGAGTGAGGCTCTGCCTGTGTTGTAAATTTGTTCTACTTGGTGATAGTGTTGCTGCTGCGATTTCGATGCAGATATTCATGTTTTATTCATGAGTCTGCACTGATAAAATTCGAGTGTATAAGAAGGTAAATTGGATTAGCTATAGTGTATCGTCAGTAAGTAATTCAAAAATGTAGAAGGTGAAGGTTCAGCAAGTGTTAACGTTAACTATAAATTCTATTATTTGCGACCAATATTTATGTTACCAAATGAGTCAACTGATTCTTAAAATAACTACTCGTGACTCCTTGCTTTTTATACTAGACTGCAACGTTACTTGACCCTAGAGAAACAAAACAAACGAAGTAGTTCCCAGCGCGGTGTCTGAATTTTGAGTGAAATGAAAAACTTCAATTTTAAATATAATAACTATTATGTTAAACCCATGTATATACGAATATACGTATCGCATCTTTTTATCCCGATTTGCGTACCGAAACTCCTCGTAGGAACCCAACAGGCTTTCTATTTACTCAGTTTTTCCTTCAGCGTAGTGACGTCATAGGGTCAGGAAACGTTGCAGTCTAGTATAGTGTTTCTTACAGGCATTAGTGTTTCTTTGACACTTTCCTCAATAAAATTAAAGGTTCGGATGATTTACCATTTACTGATATCAAACATCTTGTCATTTTACTTCATGTTCTTTATAATTAAATTTTAAGTATAACATAATATGCGATGTTTTCGAACATTTAAATATTATTCTTCCAATTTTTACATCTTATAATAATCTAAAGAATGATTTTCAAATAGTTTACATTTTTTTTCAAGTTTGATCAGTTTTATCTAGCATATTAAACGATTTTAATGTTTAGTTCAAGTACTTGCTATATATAGTAAATGCCAAGAATTAATTAAAATACTATTTTTAAACCTAATGTTATCTAATAAAAAAATACACCCATGGAAACACAAGTATCATGCATTAAAAATCTCAGTAAATTATGAAACATTGAAAATTAAAATAAAGGTAATGATAAAATTATTTTTAACCCACACTTCTCATTACAAGCAGAACTACACAAATGGATTTACTCAATTTAGATTCAAATATTTTTCCCATGCATTTCGATAGAGAACAAAATAAGATGGTAATGAAAAATGCATGAACAGCAAGCATAACATTTTATAATTTACTCTTATCTTTTCAACTGTTAAAAAATATTCCATTAAATTTTAAAAGTAATGATCTTTTCTCTCTTTTTTTCATAAATTTCATCGGTTCTCATAATTTTCATCAAAAATAACTCCCGTGTTTTTAGTATGAAGATATTTTCAAATACAGTTCAAAAACCTCATTTAAAATATGAGTTTTTTCAAAAATTAATTAAATCAAGATTTTAAAAATAATTCAAAAGGCGTTTTTATATTTTAATTCATAGTTTTTAAATTAATGTAAGAATCAGATGCCGTTAACAGAATATTTTGAAAACCTTTAAGGTATAAAATATATATATAAAATATATGTATAAAATATCAAGTTAATTAAAACGTTTTTGGTATGAAAATTGATTTATTTTTCTACATGGTTTTTATTTGAATAGAATTTTACTAAGATTCTTTTTTTGTATACAATAGTTTCATTATTTCTTAAATATTCGAAACAGAAGTTTTGAGTGGCAATCATGCAAAGAATAACAAAACTTAAATCAATTTTTATTAAAAGAATAAAAGTTCTTTGGTAGGCATGAAAAAAACTGTTGCAATGGGGTATTTTCACGTTTTGAGATTAAATTTTATTAAAATAGTAGATAAAAAAAACATGAAGAATGACGTTTAAATGAAGTATTTTCGTAGCCTAGTTTCTAAAATATAAATTTTTGAAATTTCGTTTTGCGTTTTGGTGCGAAAACAGAAACTGTTGTTTAGATGCGCTGTGACGTCACATCCAATAGAATCTTATTTTCCGATCATTGAAAAACAGTAAAAACACTAGTTTCGAGTGCGCTGTGACGTCAAATCCCGTTTTTTGATCACATGACTTTATACTAGTGTTTTGGCAGAAATAAAATTGAATTTTAAATTATTTTAAAACATATTTTTGAACTTAAAAATCTGATATTTGAGAGTTTTAAACTACAACGTATCAAAAAAGTGTAAAATTAAGCAAATACCTCATTAAAACTTCTGTAAAATCTCTTATTAAAGTACCTAAACTTTATTCATCCAGAGTCAATTCAAAACTCTTTTTAGTCGTCGTTAAACGTTCTTCTGAACGATTACGTAATACAAGACCATTAACCTCAGGATGACACCATCCTTTGACATTCCCACAAATCAAACCACAGAAAATGAAGATTTATTTTTGAAATCTATCCCTCCCAAACCCACGAGCAAGCCGATAGTATCAAATAAAAGACTCATCCGATAAATTATAAGGTGATAATTGGTAGCTGGTACAGCCAAAATCTATGTCCAAACCAGATCTATATTATTAAGCCTAATTCATCGGGATGCTTCGAAATACAACAACCTGAACAGGAGACATTCCAAACAATTATGAATACGGCTAGAACATGTCTCTTACATGGTTGTTTTTACGTACGGGATGTTTGGAGCATCTTTTAATAAGATACATAGTTTCATTTTAGTCTTTATAGCTTTTCGTAGTTGTATTTATGAATATAAACGTTTTAGAAGATCAGAGGGATAATTTATGTACTTTGTTAATTATTGGTTGTAAGTGAAATGTAGTTAGTGGGTTTACTTAATTGCTGGTATGTTCTTCTAATTACACAGGGTGTGTTTTGGTATTGTAATACAATACTTTTTACGCTTTTTATAGTTATTTATGGACGATAAATTTTCAGATACTTAAGACATTAAATGATTAATGAACACCCAATCAATTTTGATGCAACCACTATTAAACTTCCTTAGAATTACTATTTTTAGGTAAATATTTTCTTGTACATAAAGTGTAAAAAAGAAAATAATAGAAGAATTATTTTCTTTAGCTTCTTTAAAAGTTCATCCATAGTTCATTAAAAGGTTTTTTAAGTGTCTAAATTTAATGTTTTTACCTTTGAGAAACAAATTAATGCATTCATAAATACAATTTAATAAAATTAAACATTAAGATCTGGATTCTATACAAATTTAATAGAGATTTGGGCTCATTATTTTATGGAACATTTTATTCATTTTGTTTAGACCTATAAACATTCATAGTTTGCTGGGAGGGGGGGGTCAAATCTCTATGACAAGCACGAAAAAGGTTAATGGAATTTTTTTCTTTTTGAAGTATATTTTTTAGAAAGTTATTTCTATTTCAGCTACTTATGTTGTTTCCAGTAAATTTCTTATTTAATAGTCAATTGTAAAAACTAAAATATCAAATAAGAATAATAAAAAAAACACTAATGCTTTAATAGTTCTTAAAACTAACACCTGCTGTGAATAACATTAACTACACAGATATTACCAAATCAAAATAAGATGAAAGGACTAAAATTAAAAAAAAAACAAAGAATGCCCCGAAATACAACCATTAGGAGGCACGAGTTCTCCAATTAACATTTGGGAGTCTTTTCTCATGATATAGAAAGGTAATAAACTCCAAATTCACATTGCCACGAAAACCAACATTAAGTAATAAAAAAACATTGAAAAAGTCCATTTAAGAATCAAATATTTGGTAACAGTATATTTGCCTTCAAAACCATTCAAAACTTCAGAAAAAGAAAAAATTAATATTCAACACTATGATGATAACCATACGTGTAATTAGCCTCCAACAACCTCTATTACGCACACTCAGAACTACTACCCTCGCGTAATTAGAATTTCTTCATTAACCGACAACTTTCCTCCACAAACACCCTCATGAAAACTTCACCCATGCAAACGAGATGAACAAAGTCCAAGCGAAAACACCCCCCCCCAACCCAAAAGAAAACCAATCAACCAACAACACAAAAAAAACAACAACCAAAGCTCCATCGTAAAACTCCGGTCCACATTAAACAAAACTGCTACCAATTACCTTACAACGGCTATCGAAGCACGAGCATGTATAGATAATGATAATGAATAAAGTTTTTAGAAGAACAATGAAAGCATAGAAAGATGAAGGAAGTAAAGACAAGGGAAAAAAACTTCCACAGTATTACCAAGCCAAGCGTAAATTATTACCCCTAGACCTGATAGATTAAGGTAATTATAAACATGTATTAAAAGTTCCTCCTGCGCTATTTTATGGTGGTTATTTGAGTTATTACTGGAACATGGCGGGAGGGTTATTTTAATTTTTTGCGTTATCATTTTTATTAGTTTTGGAATATTGGTTTTAAAGAATTGAAAATACCAGCGGAGTAGAGGTTTTCTTGTTTGCATGGATCTAATAGATCTCGAGTTTCTGAAGGGTTATTTTTTTTCGTTGTTGAAATATTCTTTTCTTGGTAGGAACGCGTAAATTTTTCCCCACTTCTATCAAAATTAGTTTTCTGCGGTAGATGTTAATCTGAGTTGAAATATATTGTTGCGGTAAAGTTCCAGATGAGAAATTTATCGTTTTATCATTTGGTAAATTTATTCATGGTTTTGGTTATTTTAAAAATGCTTCTTGTTATGTAGCTACTGTGCTAGTTTAAGTTTATTTAAAAACATGTCTGGGAAATTCGAAATCGAGAATTAGTTTCTCTTTTGAGATTTTTAAAGCTGAATTAATTCAGTATTTATTTCATAGTTTCTGTATAATTAATGATTTTTTAAAAGTCATTTTTAACTTGTAAATTATTTCTGTTTACATACCGCAAATGTGGTTTTAATTTGTGTGGTTTCTGAATATTAAATCTTATCTTAGTTTAATAACAAAACATTTCGTAAAAGTTTAGATACTTAAAAAGTATTGTAGCAAGGTGAAGTAAGTTCTTCATTTGTATAGTTACAATTAAATTGTTTACTTAAAATATTTGAAGTTAATCTTCGAATATTTCCTGTTCTTCATGATTAAAATTGGGCTTCTTTTGTACAAATAAGAAATTAATTAAAGAAGAGTTGATATTAAAGAGTAATCTTTTAAAAAGTATAGTTAATGTATGATATTTCAAAGTCTGGGATACAAACATACTCTAAAAGTAAATGTTTATAAATTAGAATTTTAATTCAAATATTTATTCATCTATGCATCGAATTAGTAATTAAAATAAAAATAAGACAAACACAAAATTAAGTACAAAACATCCATTTTTATTGGAAGAAACATGGAAGATATTTTAAGTTTAATCACACAAGGGTTCGGAAATAAATAGGCATTTTCGTTTTTTTCACATTTTATCACAGAAAAATCATTAGCTCAAAAAGGCCACAAAACAATTTTTTAATTAAAGTAACAAGTGCTTTTTACTAACATTTTGGCACAGTATATGTCAAATCAAGATTTCAAGCATTCATTTTAGACTAGAAATAAAAAAATACTTTCAAAATTACTTAACACTTTTACATGCAATTGTTTTAAATTCCAATCTTTGGCAATACTATAACATAAGCATAACTAAAGGAAGCTAGAGGTGTATCAATTCAAAGCAGAAATATTTTAAAGGGTTTTTTTTTTCTTCCTTTTTCTTTTTTTCTTCGTGATAGCCTCATTGCTTTCTCTCATTTATTGACATTCATTGGTGTCCAAGCATGTCAAGTTATCTGACAAGCTAGGAACCATGAAGTTTGGCAACCAAACATCTAAAGCAGCTATGTCCTGAATTTAACATTCTGGAGGTACAATTTTAGTTGTTATTTTTTCAAGGATTAGAATATCGTCCTTAAGTAATAAAGGTTTTAATTTTTTTTTAATAGGATGAATAAGAGAAACTTTTATATCAGATTCCAAATCAGTAGGCTTTCTTTTAGTAAGGCAATAATTAGTATTATATTCAATCATTCACTAATAGTTGTAGCTTGTGAAATCATTATGAGCAGCATGCAGATTAGTATGAGCTCACTTTTAAAAATTAATAGATTTTTATAGATTTAAGCTTTTATAAAATTGAATTTTATGAAAAAGCGAATGATATTGTTTGGGGGGTTTGACAGTGCAATCAATCAGTCAAACAATTTTACTTCCATAAAAGGATTCGTTTCGGGAATTATAGATGGTAATTAATCAATCATACTAAAAATATCACCTAAATTGCCATAAACTGCTTATTAGCATTAATATCAACCTCCAGAATAAATTTTTCTAAAATTAAATAACCACCAACAGTCCCAACTTAATACCTTCCCTGGTTGTAGTTAGGGTTAGGGGCATATCCCTGATGGGCAGGAGCAGGGGCTTGCTGGGGGGCAGCAGGGGCAGCTGGAGCCTTGGGAATTCCGTCTCCCTCCACTTGATACCCGTTCTTTCCAGCGGTGTACTTGATGATCCTCTGCTTTCCGGTATCATCGACGTAGCCGTAAGCTCCGGATACGGAACCGTCGGGGTTTCGGGTTTCTTCCCTGAAGCTCTGTCCGTCTTGTCCCTTGCCGGTGTCGTAGCCGAACTTGTAGTCGCCGGCCAGTTCCTGCCCGATGTTGACGTAGTGGACTGGGGCAGGTTGGTAGGAGCGTTGTTGGGCCGGTGGCTGGTAGGACTGTTGCTGTTGAGGGGCAGGCTGGTAGGCTGGTTGCTGGGGAGGGGGTTGCTGGTAGGACTGTTGGGGCTGGTAGGATTGGGGGGCGGGTTGCTGGTAGTGTTGTTGGGGTGGTTGTTGCTGGTAGCCCTGTTGTTGGTGTTGCCCGCCCCATTGGGCGCAGGCCAGGGTGAAGAGGGTTGAGAAGGCAATCTGGAAGACAGAAAAAGAATTGAGTTATTTTATAGGTCAGCATAGGATTTTTTTTTCATTTAAAGTTATTTAATTGTATTTGACTATTTACTACATTTACAAATAAGCAACATTGTGAAAAGTTTTAGAAACAGCGCTGAATGTATATGCTGAACTTCTGAATGCACTCAGTTCAAAGCAGGGCAGTTCCCCACATTTTATAACTCCTACTGGTGTTTTCACTAAGATCCATCTCTAATCACAAAGTTGACACAGTGTTTCAGAACAACTACTGTTTGCTATTAGGTAATTAGTAAAATATTAATTCAAATTTTTATCAAATAATCTATATTCCTTAGTTCTTTTAAAATTGCCAATGGTTTACCAAGGAGAAACAACCGATACATAGAAATTAATATCAGGTAAACTTTTTAATTTGCATTCTTCAAATTTTATTCCTCACACTACACAGATATTAGCTTACTTTTGACATTTTCTTCATAAAACGTAACACAGACTATTCTTGAGCAAAGTTATCCCTTTTTGGCATAATTAATAGATTTTCACACCAATAAACCTAACCCTAAATCCCTTAACTCTTGCTTCAAGTCTGGCACATTATGAGAAATATGAGATACGATCTAACGATTTTATCAAAACTGATCATACGTATTTTATGGGTTTTCAGAAGTGTTAACCATTATCGAACACATTAAATGATCACCAAAGATTAATGACGTACTATTTCCCCAAAAGCATACTACCAGAAGTATTTCGAACAAACCGTTTTGAAACTATACAACAATTAGCAACTATAACATCGTCATCAAGGATTAATTCATCCGTCAATAGTGTTCAATTTGTTACCTCTCCAAATAACTATCTAGTAAAGATTTAACCAAGATAGTAAGTACACCATCAAGCAAGATTAGGTAGTTAAATTAAGAGGCAAGCATCCTCATGATGTGTATCCAAGTCATTAGCATCAATCCCAAAGATGAGTGTTTACTATGTTAGAGAACTCCGTTCTGTTTTTAAGATTAACGACCCCATTCGGCTTTTATATCAATTTCTCCTATGTGCTTTTCCCATAATGAATTTGAGGATTGATTATAGCCGGGAACCTATTGCGCTTGAGCATTATGAACACCAAACGTGATGAACGACGTGTAAATTTAGGAATAATTAATCCCAAGTCAGTCTGAAAATTCTGCTCCGTGATCAATAAAGTCCAGGCCGTAAAGAAACTCGGCGGCCGGCTCTTTTAAGAGAGGTTTCTAATTTGATTTATTTTAAAAGCTTTCCGAAGAGTTGAGCAGATTAATTATTAAGGAAACGCTCTCCGGCTTTCTTTGCCCCATAAAAATTGGGGTAAGATAAAGTAAGCCCCTTAATTAAACAACAGCGAGCGCCCAGTGTCTCTTGTGTCACTAGCGCTACCCGCATTTTACACCCATCAGTTCCAAGTTGTTTAAATTGGTAATGTCCTCAAATTAGTTCGCTCACTAACTTTCTAATGATTGCATTAATTAGCCGCCGGTGCTGAAACGTTATTCATGGAGTAAATGTACTATGACATTACTATTATGCGCTTTATTGATTTTATCATCACCATCATCGACACACACACTTGAGATTGTAAAACTTTTAAGGTCTTAAATTGAGATCATTGTTCTGTTTAATCTTTGTAAATAATTTAACTATAACCGATACTCGGTGAAATGTTAGATTAGTGGCGATAAGTACACATTCTAAGATAACCTAAACAATATTTGTATGCTTCACAACTTTATAACTCCTCGCATTTCAACTAATGGGCAAAAAAGCCCAAAGGATTATTTGAACTATCTCTTAGATTGATTTCTTTTTGTTTAGATTGTTTTAAAAAACTATAAAAATTTTCTCAGCAAAATAAACAATAAAATCAAAAAAGTTATATCAATGTACCCAGTGTTTAATAGAGTTGAAATTCTATCATTTTGAGCAAACACTTTGACTAAAATGTAGAGAAATTAAAAATTTACAAATTGAATAATAGCTATTATTCTACAATTATTATTTACTTCAATCAAAAGATACTATCAAACACCGAGTGGTTAAAGGTCAGGATATTTTACCCAATTATACCTAAATATGTTCTTTTAAAAAATTTAAAGGAATTTCATCGCTTTTTAAATCACAGATTACCTAAAGATCCTCCTTAAATGTGAAGAAGCAAAATATTCCATTTAGTTTAGAATTTAAAAATCTAAAAATAAATTAGTAGATAATATAAAAATAGTTACTTGATTGGAACTACATCCAAAAGAAAATAAAAAATACAATGGAATTGGGGTAAAAACTAAAAGTATGAACAAGTTTAAATGAATCCAATTTATGAACTAAGACATTGTGCCATCTTTCAACCTACTAAATATTAAACTAGAGACGAAAAAATAAAACCTTAGAAATAGCAAAACTAATAACTTAATAGCTATTTACACCTATAAATTTGCTCAGTAAGAAGAAAAACACCTTTTCTAAAGAGGAAAAAAACTGATAGTAAATCAAGAACTACGGCTTTTGAAATATTCCAATTGATAACTTTAAATTTAAATCCCACGAGTTTGGAAAATTCAATACTTACAAAGGCTATCATTTTTAGATCCTGAACCCGAGAGTACTATTGAGATAGTGAACACAATCCTCCACTCCCGCCTTTTATATCGTTCCAAAAAATAAACACGAAAAATAAACACGGCTCTTTCTATTTTTATTTATTAATGCATTTCTTCCCATTACACATTCCCGTTTTCCCTCGGACATTGAAATTACACGTCTTTCAACAGGAAGTAAAGTACCTGTCTTACAAGGGCTATAAACCGGTATAAAGTCAGCTTTCCCTGGCCTTCATTACATATGCAATAACTTTCACGGTTACCGAAGAATAAGAAAAGGGAAGAAATAATCCCGTTAGAACGCTTCGATTCCTAAGAATTCTTTCCATTGAGCGATATCGTTTGATTCACGCACCGAGAATAAATCGTTCCGCGCGAAAACTAAATAGGATAAATATTTCGTTCGGAGTTGTGGCAACACAATGGGATGTTGTTACAGAAGAGAGAAATGATATTATACCCAGTGGTCATGGAAATTTATTTGGGCCGGATAAGTCAATAACAATGTATCCGTATAATGAATCAGAATGTAACAAAAGATAGATTTACGCATTCCAAATATTTCGGGGAGTAATAAAAGCTAATAAATTATTTCTGTATGAGGAATGTGATGGGTGCTCTAATAAAAGTTATGTATTACGTAAGTAAATGCAGCGATGTGTAGAAACATATCCCATCCTACTTATCTCTATGTTCAGGGAATATCCTATTGTGTTTGATATGATCTACTGGATTTATAGATCAATGTTTCCTCTTGGGAAACATCGCAGATTCTTCAAAACAAAGTGGTTTGAAAAAGTCTGAAAACAACTAATTTCTTTTGAGTTTTGAGTCCTATTACTGTCATAATGTGGAAGATGTAACGATTGAAAGAAGAATTCTAAATTTTATTGAAGTTCTTTTTAATAGTTCGTTTTAATTCAGATTAAGTTATTTAATTGATGCTTTGGATATTATACAAATGCAGCTTTTTTCATGCTTTTTTTCATACAAATAAAATATTCGATTTTAATTGATTGCTTTAAACAAACGCTATAAAGTTTCCTTTGTATGATAACGCTTGAATCTAAAAATCATAAAGCCTCAAATCTTCCATACTGTACAAAATTAAAATTTAATATTGATTTTTGAATGCATTAGTCTAGTGTCACAAGATTATCTTTTCTTTGCCCCGTAGGAAAATATAATTTAATAAGCAGAACTTTTAAACAAAAATAGCTAATTAAAATGTAGAATTTCAGAATAGTTTAAACACACTTTTAGTTCCTAAACACTACATTCTCATTCATTTATAGTTCATTCTCTCTCTACTACTTATTTTGGTACAAAATTAATTTCTCTGGGGAAGACATTGACATTCTACTCAGAGGTTCTTCTATTAAGAGATTATTTCAAAGGAACCATCAACATTTTATGTTAACTAAACATGCAGTTCAACGCCTTTATTTTTTTACTTGCATATATTTTGAATACCATACATTTTCTTCAACCTAATATGCTTGGAAGACAAATGACCATAACGACAACTTTTATACTATTAATGATCAATGTTAAATTAATATCAAATAAATGTAAAAAAAGTAAAGGTAAAAATAAAAAGAAGCTATTATGAGAAACAGAACAAGTTTTCAAGAAACGTCTATACAGAATATTCATAAGAAAAATATACATTGTAAGGATTTATTGTCTAAGAATATTTTTTATCGAGTTTAAACTAATGTAATAATGTAATATCTAAAGTCTTGATACTGAAATAGCTAAAAAAGTGAACAATGAGTAAATTATATAACAATCTCAACTCTTTCTTGGTTTTTCTTTTAAAGTTAAGAGTTTTATAAAAGTCAACCATACTAAGTTACCTTGCTTAGTGTGTTGGGAAAACTGACTTATTTTTATCATGATTATTTTTATAGTTAAGTACGAGGATATCGGTTTTTGACTATAATATTGTTTAAAGTTTTTTTTTCCCCATGATTAGGATTTTGTTGGAACTAAAATGAAAAATGTGCTAACATTTTTAGATAGTTTGATAACAAAGATAATAAATAGTTTTATGAAAATAGTTAGAGGTGTTATACTATGGTTTGATCAAATAATCACATTTGCTTTATTCAGCATAAAATATTTTTTTCAGTCTAGAATATAAATATTTTACATAATTTTAGAAAACAAAGTGAATCACCAAAGTTTTATAATTTTGTTTATTGAGCTCACAAATGATAAAATATCAAGTTCCTTCACTGAAATTTTAAATTTGCATCTTATTATGAATTATGTGTGACATGCTTTTTAATAACACGTGTAAATTTTAAAATCATCCCAATAAACTTATTTATTTATTTCAAAAACTCGATAGTCGTTTTAAACGAACTCATAGAAGACACTCAAATAATTCATAAAATAGAGAATTCGTATAATCTAACAACTTCAAAAATGGTATTAATATGTTGTAAACCTTTAAGGTCTATTTTCAAAAATCTTTTTGCTTTTACAAAATAAAAATTTTAAAGATTATAATACATATTACAAAATAAAGTTACAAAAAAATATTTATTACTAAATTTTACTGATTTTATTAACTTACTTAGAAACTTGTTTACTTACTTCATTTAATACTTACTTTAACACTTACTTGTTTCTTTGTTTGATATTACCAATATAGTGTTTTGTTTTGTTCTTTGTATTTCAATTTGTTATGTATAACAATCTTTCGCCTATACGGATTCTTTCCCCTTGGCGATTAATATATTGTTTTTTTGATAGTTTGTATGTTGTTATTGTGAAAAAAAATTTGTGAACAAAAAATACACTAATCATACCTTTTATACAAAGAAATTTATCACTTATCTTTATTTTATTTTTTTTTTTATATTTTCGAAAAAAAAAAAGAACTTTTCAGAGTTTTCTGGTGTTAATTAAACTGGTTGAAGTCTACGAGTTAGCAAAAAAGAGGTTTTAAAATTTTTAATTCTTTTAAATGGGAATTGTAATTATTTTCATGTCTATAAAGCTAAGTTAGGGTCTAGCCTAAAGTTTTTAAAAATGCGACTGCCGACTGTAATTTCCCTATTTCCATAAACAAACTATAGAAAATGTTTACAAATGGCGTCAAACAAACAAAGAATCGTCCAATCTCTTAACTGACCTCCAAATACCCACGATCGGAAGTAATCACAGCATCACTTTACCCTTCAAAAAAAAAAATCAATCGGAACCCGAATTCGATCCGAAGGTTACCGAAACGTCACAAGCGGGGCCCGATTCATTGCCAAGTGGGAAACACACGACCTTTGCCGGCGGACCAACTTTCCTAAACGGACGCTGCACTACCGTCCCAGCCTTTAATTTATTCATAGGGAATCCGAGGAAGAAGAGGAGCGCATTGATAGTTGTATTTTTGCGCTTTTTTAATTAATGAATGGGACCTTCTTTGTTCGTATGATTGCATTGGTGACTGGAGGGAGATTGTGAGATTCTCGCTAATGGATGACGTGGATTGTTGATGAGGCGTCAGATTTTGTGTTGTTTCTATTTAAGTGAGATGATGAATGCTGGTTCTAGGGGCAATTCACGTGACGTAAGATTTCAGGGTTTCTCTGAAGGTAGTGATGTTATTAAATGTGTTTTTATAAATGAGCCGTAGGGGAAAGGTTAGTTTAACTTGTTGTGTTTTTTCATTTCTACGCAAATATTACGCCAAACATGGATTTAAATACCCTAACCTTTTCTTTCAGGTAACCCTTATTCGTAGGGTTGAATTAAAAAATAATGGGGTTTAGTTTTAAAGGGTTAAATTAAAATATGCACTCAATTGCGCTCTACAAATCAAATTGTTGTTCTGCACTATAATTAAGAAAATCTTGTCATTTTTATTTTTAACCATTAATATAAATATTTAATCTTTAAATAACAGTTTTTTTGTTAAAATGTTGCTTAAAATTTTTTTAAGCTACCAAGTAGCAGGACTTGGAACATCATAGTTAAGTCCTAATGAATAAACAAATTATATTACTAATTAGTTTTATTGATAAATCAGTATTCGGTAAGTTATACAGGGTGTTTCAAAATTGCGTTGCACGGCTTTTATTCGGAACCAGCGCCTCCTAGGGTCATGGAAGTAAGGTCTACCCCTAGGTTAGTGACCCTGGAGAATCTAATGAGATGACTTACAGCGCTCCTAGCGGCGAAATTAAAAAGTTAAAAAAATTAATTTAAAAACTAAAAGAGATAGAGTAAAAAGTTCATTACAAAAGTTGTTGCCAAGATCATAACGAACTCAAGTAAAAAAAATTCATCAAAATAGCTTAATTATTCGAGGAGATATTCACTGTTGAAAATGGCACTTTTTTGAGTGGCGAAAAAGGGCCCGGCCACAAATTTAGAAACGCTTTCTCCGTCATTATCGTGCGGGAGTTTTAAGCTTGACAGTGACTGATTTGATGGATCAGTCCAAGCTTGAAGGAAAGTCCAAGCTTGGACATTTAAGAACTACCACGATCAGAAATCGTTACTTTTGCGAGATAAATGTTTACTAAAACGGGTATTAACGATCAATCGCTAATCGAAGATTAATTAGAAATAAATATTTCGAAAACAGTTGACTTTTTAATGTTTTGCATATTGGTAGGACACAAAGTAGGAGAAAAGGAAGAAATTCACAGTGCAAAATTATAATTTATTGAGCTTGCTCAAAAAGATTACCATGGGCAACAATACACTTTTGTGTCCTTTCAACCATGTTAGAAAGCACATTTTGGACCATATGGGGTGTGACAGTTGCGCAACTGTCGATGATGCGGTTTTTTAAGTCCTGGAGACTCGTAGATGGCGTTTCGTAAACTTGATTTTTCAAGTGACCCCAAAGGAAAAAGTCGAGTGGATTAAGATCAGGAGATCTTGGAGGCCATTCAATACTCCCACCATACCCAATTATCTTATTGCCAAATGTGTCTTTGAGGAACTTTTGAACCAGATGTGGCTTGTGCGGTGGAGCGCCGTCATGTTGGAACCAAAGTGATGGTAACAGTGAGAGAGGAATGTCTTCCAAGAAATCAGGCAAGATATCCTGCAAATTCTGAAGGTACTTGTTTCCATCCAGCGAACCAACGAAGAAAATTGGTCCAACTAGACGGTCCCTCCAAACACCGCACCACACATTTACTGACCACTGTACTTGATGTCTAACACTAACTCCCCATGCAGGATTTTGAAGAGCCCAAACATGAGTGTTATGCCTGTTAAAGATTCCATTGCGATGAAATTTTGCCTCATCGGACCAAATGATATTTTTAAAAAAGTTTGGGTCACTTTCCAATTCATTAAGTGCCCAATTGCACCAATCGAAACGTCGTTCCTCATCTCCTTGTAGCAATCCTTGCTGTGGTGTAACATGGTAAGGATGCGCTCCATTCTTGTTCAAAACCCTCCAAATTCGACTTACTGGTAAGCCAGTCAGATCGCTCATTTCTCTAATACTGGTGTGAGGATGGGATAAAGCATATGCCAGTAAGTCTTCATCTGGTATGCGATTAGTAGAACGTTGTCTCATCGAATAGTGTCTCCTAAGAACGCTTCCTGTATCTTTAAGGCGCTGCACAACTTTCCTGATAGTCGCTGATGTAGGATGAGGATCATTTGGAAAGCGATCAGCAAATACACGTGCAGCTCGAACCGAATTCCGTAGAGTTTCTCCATAGATGAGAACCATTTCTAAATACTGAGATTTACTAAAAGTCGTCATGTTTGAAAAATAAATGACGTGAAATTGCTTTATAATTGAGAAAGAAATCAACTTCAGATTTAAGAACTATAATTTCCTTTCTCTCATCTGAAATAATCAGCACGCTTGTCAAATTCAAGTGACGTTTTCCCCTCAGGCCAATCTAAGCGCTCGCTGACTGAATAACCATATTCGAAATTATACTACCTTGCGGCAAACAAATCAGATCCCTCAACGACAATCCGTATCAATATGCAAAACATTAAAAAGTCAACAGATTTCGAAATATTTAATTCTAATTAACCTTCGATTAGCCATTGATCGTTAATACTTTTTTTATTAAAAATAATTTTCGATTGATCCATCAAATCAGTCACTGTAAAGCTTAAAACTCCCGCACGATAATGACGAGAAAGCGTTTCTAAATTTGTGGCCGGGCCCTTTTTCGCCACTCAAAAAAGTGCCATTTTCAACAGTGAATATCTCCTCGAATAATTAAGCTATTTTGATGAATTTTTTTTACTTGAGTTCGTTATGATCTTGGCAACAACTTTTGTACTGAACTTTTTACTCTATCTCTTTTAGTTTTTAAATTAATTTTTTTAACTTTTTAATTTCGCCGCTAGGAGCGCTGTAAGTCATCTCATTAGATTCTCCAGGGTCACTAACCTAGGGGTAGACCTTACTTCCATGACCCTAGGAGGCGCTGGTTCCGAATAAAAGCCGTGCAACGCAATTTTGAAACACCCTGTATATTGCCTGTTTTTCCTTTATGCTGCAATTACTTACCTTTTAAAAAGTTTTTTTACATTATAAAAAGACATTATTTTAAGGTAACAAATAATAAAAGATTTACTAATTTTATTAAAATTTTCTTATAAAATATCCAAATGATAGCCCAGTTATCTGTCAAATATGCGATATGCTACCTAATATTAACTTATTCCAAAGATTTCATGTTTTTTCTCTTCGGCAATCATAAGCTAGCGGGGAATCCAATCCGGACCAGACCCTCCACAAATATAACAGGATCCTCTACCTTAAAGTGCAAATGGACGAAACGTCAATATTTTTCTTTTGTGACACCTTTCTTCAAGATATTTAATTTCTCCTCTTTGTTTGACACAAAAATAATACAGAGATAGTATTTTTCTTAATTGTGAACTAAACCTTGGAGTTATCTTTGGACTACGCAAAATATTTTTGGACGACGAACTACAATACTACGATAGGGGATAAAGGGAAAAAAACTTTTGGAAATTTGACCTTGAAACTCGTTTTTTACAGGCCAAAGAGGACACTTGAATCTAAGAACACTTCCCATCATACTTTCTTCCTCAAAAACCTCCACCATCCCAAACTATTACCAAGACCAGACAACCTCGCTGAAATCTGCAATTCCATCGCCTTTCATTACGTCCATCCCCGCGTTATAAATGACCCCGAGAGCCGCTAATAAGATCTCGATAATCGATTAAAAATACGGTAGGCAGCTCTTTTACATCGCCAAGGAGCTATCATTGATATTCACCCTGCGCGCCGCAATCCGCACTATCGCAATCAGAGCTATTAACCATTTAATTGCAAAACACCTCGAAGATTCGCAGAGGGTTTTTTTCTCTTAGTGGCTGGCTACAAAAACGCTTTTGTGCGGATTATGGAGGGTTTATGTATTAGGGGGAGGTTGTTTATTGCGGGAGATTTTTTTTCTGGGTGGTGGATAGGGGTTGGGTGGAGGGTTGAGGTTGAGTTTCTTTTTGGTGGGAAGATTATGTGGTTTGTTAGGATTTTAGTGTTAGTTTAGTTCGATTAATAATTATCTAAAATTAATAATAAATTACTTCAGATAGTTGTGGAAGAAGTGAATATCTTAAGAGTAAGATGAAGAGAGAGAAGATAATTAAAAAAGGGATAGTAAAAAGGGGGAATGTATACAGATAGAAACGTTGGGTTATGGGAGAAAAAGAGGATGAGAAAAAAATTTGTGAAAATCCAAGGAGTGAGAAATAAGGAAAATGAATAAGGAGATAGGAGGGGGAAACAGTAAAAATAGATAAAGAAAATTGCAGGGGGGAATTGGACGTAGGAGAAAGAGATGAAGAAAAGTAAAGGAATGAGAAATAAGAAAAAGAAAGACCATGAAAATAGAAGAATGAAGTAATACATTGATAAATAGATTAAAAGGGAGGTCGAAAAAGGAGGGAAATTGGTAAAAAAAAAAAGAGAAATGAGAAATATAATAAAGAGGAAGAATAATTGTGACGAGAGGTTTTAAAGATAAAAAAGAGGAAGAATAATTGTGACGAGAGGTTTTAAAGATAAAAAAGAGGAAGAATAATTGTGACGAGAGGCTTGAAAGGTAAAAAAGAGGAAGAACAAGAGGTGACGAGAGAGAATGGAAAATAATGGATAAATATAAAGATGAAGATAAAATGAAGTGGGGGAAGTAAAGAAAAGGAAAAATGGGATACTAATGAAGAGAAATAGATAAAAAAGGAAAATATAAGTAAAAAACAAATGGTAGAAAAAGGAGATGGAATTAAGAGATTGAAACAGAGAGAAGAAAGATAATTTCCAAAAGAGAGACAGAAGTATTAGAATTTTTATCTGTTGAGGAGGGTATATTACTCAAGTATTGGGAATTTAAGTACTACTACTACTACTAAAAATCCATTATGATATTTTTTTTTTTCAAAATAAAGGTTTCAGCATTTTAAAAATACGAAATTCATTGTTTCTAAAATGAGCCCAAGACACTCTTCGATATTTCAAGATTCTTTGACAATATTCTTCCAGCAACATCCCTCGCAATATACGAACATCCCCTCCTCTCCCAGTAGATTGCACAACACGAGCCTTCTGGGGATCCCCGCGAATCCATTCCAAGCGAGGAGGTGTAAAAGACGCCATGAGAACCCCGCTTTTGATGATGAGGTTTATTTATCTAATTCCGAACCATTAAGGATTTAGGGGGATTTTTATGTGCGACATTAATGGAAGAAGCACGATTATTTTTTTGATTGATTGATGTGGGAAGAGGTGGACGGAGGTTTTTTTTTTGTGTCTGAGTCGCTGCTGATGCTGAGGATTTTCTGAAGTGTGAGAAAGTTGTGTAATGAGGCTTAATCTACCGTTTCTGCACCTCTGGATGGATTCGGGTTGGAGTGATATTGATGGAGGTTGGGGTTTTCGACCTTCCTTCTTCGAGAATTCGCAGAATTGACGAGATTTTTCAAAAAAAGGGATTGTCGAATGTGTGTCCTTCCAACTTATGCAATTTACTTTAGATTTCCTTTACACACAGGTGTGTTTTTTCTCGTAATGTTAGTCTTAAATTTGGAAACTCCAACTCTCAAGCGTCACCTCCAGCCATGGACCGGTTTCGTCCTTGTTAGGACTCATCAGCACGGCATAGGAAGGTAACGCAAGAGAGTGGAGGAAGGCTTCTAGTCAAGCCGACTATAATGGAAAAAGTGGTGACCATGATTAGTCAACCACTATCTGCCGGAATGAACTGCGCATTCCCTGGACAGATTTAATTTCCATATTGGCAAGTGTGAGAAAAGGGAGTATTTTTCACCATAACCACAGGTTCGGGAAAGGTTTGGAAACTCCAACTCTCAAGCGTCACCTCCAGCCATGGACCGGTTTCGTCCTTGTTAGGACTCATCAGCACGGCAAAGGTTTCCAAACCTTTCCCGAACCAGTGGTTATGGTGAAAAATACTCCCTTTTCTTAGTCTTAAATTCTTTGTGCCTTCTCCAATAATTTTCTTTTGAAAAATTGGTCAGTTTTAAAGTTAACTATGCAATATTATCAAATTTTGAAATCAAATCAATTTTTTTTTGCAAATATCTAACAAAATTACTTTTAGTATCACATTATGTGATATTTCTTTTGTGATTGTTGTATAAATTTAAAGTTAAAACTATAACTCTTCATTGCGAAGATACATGAAGATGAGTGTCTATATATCGGTAGTAAGCATTTAAATCCACCTTTAAGTTATTATTGTTTTATTAAATTCATTAAAATTGCTTAGGTTTGTGAATTTGTTAAAATAACTTCTGAAATCATACATCTCGGATACGATTACGTATTTATTTAAAAAAATTCAGATAATTTCTCATTTTTCAGAAAAAAACACTGGTGGTTCTTTCCATCCCTTTTCATTTCAAAACTTAAATTTCGGAAATAATTCTTCAACACTTCTTAAGAAGCAAATAAATAACGCAATTTCAATCTTCACTTAATGTACTTTTTATTTAAAAAAATATAAAGATCAATTTATAAAACTATAAAAATTTAAAGATATTCCGCTGGAAAACATGAAAATCTCTTGCTCCTACTACAAGTGTCTCTTGAACAAGTACAACAACTCTCTTATCCTTATGATGAGTGCTCCTGCTCATCTCAGTGGCTATCTAACAAACTCCCCAACATCCCCATTAACATTCCCAATGACCATCAACATCCCCCCAAACGATTACATCACATCAAATGACAAAGAAAACCACAACGTTGATCGATCGCAACAAGCAATCCAACCCCACCATGGGCATTCAATTTGCCAGACTCATCCCTAACCATAAAACCCCATGGATCACCGCTTGCCCCATTAGACAGACGCACATACATATTCATTCATCCACATAGGAAGATGGACGAGTGCTTTATATCTCCAGAGATGGCGTCGAGTTATGCCAGATCGGATGAATCTGATTGGAGTGCTTGGAGCTGATTGTGGGACTTGATGGAAGGTGTGGTCTTATGAAGTTGGCTTTGAAGTATTGGAAGTTTTTGTGTTGGTAATGGTGGTGATTTGTCAGATATTCAGTGGTGGTCTAAGTAGTGGAAGTTTGTTGTAGGAAATTTGAGTGCATTGCCATAAAGAAAATTTTCTTTTACACGACAAGAATAAGACATGTAGTTTTTTTTTAATTACGCCGAGGAATGGATCGCATTGACCATCTTCGTTCGTGCAGCCCAATAAAAACAAGCCTTAGAAAAATGTAGATAATACATGTAGTGATACATGTACTAGTAAAGTTAAATGCAGTATAAATACCAAGTGAAACCATTGCAATATTCAAGTACCATATCGTATGTCTTTCGGATTGGTCTATCCACGGCTTACTAGATACTATACAGGCTAGCCGAGTACGGAAATCATTAAAAATCCAGATGGCAATACTGGACAAACTGGCAAAGCATATCCACAGTGTTGAAGACGGTGGGTGATATAGGTAGGACTTGTGGCGATCCAAGCGGGAAAAGTTGTCAAATGGTTTTCATTGTTGAAAACTCGGCTAGCCTGTGCTCTAGTAAGCCGTGGTCTATGACAAGATTTGCTGTGACCGGGGCCACTACAGATATAATGTGAAACACTGATAAAAAGTAGTGCGCAGACACTGATAAGAAATGTAGTGACCACACTATCCACTTTAAGGTTCAGTAAATGTAAATGCAGTGTAAAAACAGTAAAGCCATTGCAATATTCGAGTACCTATTACATCGTAGGTCTTTCAGATTGGTCTATCACAATAACTGCTGTGCCCGTGGCCACTACAGATATAATGTAAAACACTGATAAAAAAAAGTAGTGCGCAGGACACTGATAAGACATGCAGTGACCACACTAACCACTTTAAGGTTCAGTAAATTTAAATATAAAAACAAGCGAAACCATTGCAATAGTTGCGCATGAGGCCGCTACAGACCCATGTAAAACACTGATAAAAAATGTGAACAAATAAAAAGCTTTTTAAAAATCTAGTTTATGTTAGTTAAAATTTGATTTCAAAATTCCACCCGAACAGAAAAACAAGAAAGTGAGCTAATGAAAAAGTCGTAAGAAAAGAAAATTTTGAGCATAATTAAAATATAATATCAATTTAAATTAAATAATTTATATAAGTCCATGTGGGATTAAATGAATAATATGCGAGCAAAATTATAAGGTAGTTTTCGCATTCAGGTTGTTAATTTGTAATCCTTTCTTAAATAAAAAATAAGTTATCAGCCTTCTTTATTGACTAATTCAAAAATCTAATTCTTTTTTAACTAAATCACTGTAGAATGGCATACATTTTCTTTCAAATTTATTGACTTTGACTAACTATTCATCAAAATCAAAAAGAAGCTTTTTAAAATTATTCTCATTATTTATCAAAGAAGTTCAAAAACATACATTTCTTGCTTTGAATTTTTCTTTTATCAAATTTAAATTTCAAAACGTACTCTTTTATGGTCTTTTAAACCGTGATTAGTTATTCAAAGTGACTGGTTTGCTCAATAAAAAACGAATTCGGTAACTATTAGTTTTAGTAATCGTTAAGGCTAAAAAGTTTAGCATCTGTATCAACTGGTGCGTAAACCGTAATGTCATTCTTATAAGTTTTCTGTTAAAGTTTGTAAAAATGATGTCTGTGTTTAGTTAATGACCTGTTCAAAAACAGTTTGTACTTATGTATTGCTTTCCAGAACACTATAGAGATATATTTTTTTACCGCTATACCACATGTTTTACAGAAGGAGTTTCCAAAGTTTTTAAAACTAGGTGGCGTTAATACTCAACAAGACCCATTGTATCCACACAGAAAAATCTCAGTTCTGTTTTCCTTTACTTCAACAATGCCACGGCGGTCTTCTTGTGTTTTACCGCTCTTATCAAAATTAAATCCCTTTCAGGGGATGGAAACCAATAAACTTCTCTCGGTCTGGGTTTTTTCTAATACCCCTCTTCATTACTCTTCGAAAGAATTTTGTGTTTCTTTGCTGTGTTTCCTAAGTAAATTAGCTTTAGCAGAAGTTTAATTTTCCACACAAAAAAACTCTAAATCAAATAATTTCAATTAAACTCGGATTGAAGTAGCGAAAAAAGGCAGAAATGGAGGACGAAAAATTATTCTTTGTATACCAAGGAGTTTTCCTTTTTCATCTTGTCATCTTCAAACACCGAATTTAAAAATACATCTCAACTCTGCGAAGAGTAAAACGACTTAATTTATCGCTAATCGCAGCCAGTTTAAAAGAAAATTTCTTTTGTAACTACTTCTAACGTGTCTAACCCGCCTTTTGTTTTAGAAAACTTTTTCGTTTATCTTTCTTGAAAAGATTTTTCGACGGTGAAAAATTCTCTCTTCTGAATGCCTCCTCTCACTTCAGTTCCGTTTGATAGGACGAGATTATTTTTTTTTATCTTATTTCTTCTCCTTTTATAAGTTAGATCAATATCGTTTGCGCAGGAGAAAATACTTCACTCTCCGCTTCGAAACGAAAAGAGGAGAAGAAAAATTAAAACAAAAACACTCCATTATCAAGGCTTTTCTTCCAAAGATCTCGCCTTCAAACCATAATAAAAATATCCGAAAATGAGGGTAAAAATCCAACCTTTGACAAGAGAGACATTGTTCATTTTTACCTTAGAACTCCACGTGAAACCTTGTAAATATTCATGATCTTAATAATGTCTTGCATTAACAAAGAGCAAACGATAAAAATGAAAGAACTAAACGGATAAAATAGTAGCCACTTCATAATTACAAAGAGAACTTGTCGCGCAATATAAAAGTATAACATAAGAGGATGGTTTTTTTTTTCTTTTAATTTTCTTCCCCGTCTTGCCCTGAGACATTTACAAGACAGATTAGCTTAATTAACTGTGTTATATTTCTTCAGACCCCCAAGAAGTCTGCTGAGCAAATATGGGAGTTCTCATATTCTCGTTTTGGTTGTTATTTTAAGAAGCAGGGAATTTTGATTGGATAAAATTAAACCTCGCTCGGAAAAAAAAAATCTCGAAAGGCGTTTTGGAACAATGAGCCCTGAAGAAGAATGACAAAGAGCTGTCACTTGATAATTTCCCTCTGGAAAAAATGGACTTTAATAAGTATAAATATAAAGCGATGCAAAAATTTCGAGTTAATTTCGTTCTTGCCTTCTGGCAACGAGTGTTTTATGGGTAAACAAAAAATCATTTTTGAGTATGAAAGTCTCTTATGCGATACTCTTATTGAACATCAAGTTATTAATTTTTATGAAGTTTAGGTTAAGGCTAAGATTAAAAAGTACATACGTTATCAATTTCAAACATTTTGATGGCAGGTTGTTCAATCTTTTAAGATGTGTCATTGATGAAATGTTTGTATTTAATATTTTTGTTGAATCTTAGATTTACTCACGTGTGGATATATTTTTACACCTGATTGAAACAAACAAAGATAAGCATATTCTTTTTCGATAAATACGTAAATATTGAACTGTAATCTGGCTCTGAAAAAAGTTATGTATCAACACCAACAGTCTTGCTACTTTTGTTTATCCATTTACATGACAAGATAAAAACACCAAAAGGCAAAGAAAAATACAAATACACACACAAAACAGATAATAAAATAATAATAAGATAAACAGATAATAATAAATATGTATCCTTTAGTATCTTATTTTACCAAAAAATTTTATTTATAACAAGTTATTTTATCTTTATTTTTAAGTAATTCTTTCAAGTAAGAAAGCTTAAATGGTAATGTGGCTCCTATTTTTAACGGTATTTATTGTTAATATTTCCAAATTAGGTTTTTGGTTGCATCCAAAATGTGTACCTCTATGTTGGTATTTGTATTATGAATATTAAAGTTTTAAACACATTATTTACTAACAGAAATTTAAAAACGAGTAGTACTTTTATTCTAGAAAAGATTCTTTTCTATTTACAAATAAGTGCATTAATAACTTTAACATTTTTATACTGTCAAAGCACAAAACAAACATTTGAGAAGGTAATTCTCTAAAACTTTCAAATGCTTTACTACTACATGATCATTTTGTTAAACGAATTGTACAGCCTAGTACCATATTGTTAGTTGTTAATTAAATTTAATTTTGAACATTTAAAGCTGAAAAACTTTAAATAATAAAATTTCAATATTTAATATGATGTCTTAAAAATTATATACTTCGATATTAAAAAAAACTAAATTGGTAAACTTATTATTAATATAAATAAAATAGCTAAATATTTTCTAAAAAGTATAAAAGTTTTACATAAATGTTAAATTACTTAAAATCTTGTTTATTTTTACTCAAATTTCAAATGTTTGGTATTCATTTGCAATGTTAAAAAAATATATTTGATGAACTTCGGTACAAATAGAATTCTTATAATAAATGAGTTCCAGTTGCACACCAAAATGTTGAAAATTAAAAAAAAGGCATTTACCTATAGAGCATTCGCACATGACGTCACTTGGAGGACAAAATCAACGTTGCTAAGGCTGTTGTTAGGGGCGGGACATAAAAGTATCCAATAGCAGCATTCGCACATGACGTCACTTGGCGAATAAACAACGTTGCTAAGGCCGTTGTTAGGCAGAGTCATGTGATTGAAAATGCTCTATTATAGAGCATTTTCAATCACATGACTCGGACCTAACAACGGCCTTAGCAACGTTGTTATTCGTCCAAGTGACGTCATGTGCGAATGCCTCTATTGGATGCTTCTATTTCCAGCCCCTAACAACGGCCTTAGCAACGTTGTTTATTCCTCCAAGTGACGTCATGTGCAAATGCTCTATACACAAGTAATACTTAGCCTAAAATCTTCTATTCTTTGAAGCATAAGTATCAATATACTAGAGAAAGTGCTTTAAAATGCGCGTTAAATTAAAATACGCGCATCTTAATAAATTTTTAAAGCGATGTGATGAATTACACCAAAAAATATTATTATTTTTTCCGTCTCAAATAGATGAATGCCTTCCTAACTAATTACCACTTGCTCAAGGTACTTTAATTTGAAAAAAAAACGATATTAATAATTTACATTTGCTCTAATTAGAATATTCGGCGCTGTTTTTCACCTCTTCACTTCACTTTCTCTACACAGGCGTTTTTCATTTCATTTCAAAACTCCTACAATTCGCTCTCCTGTCAAATCCACCCGCAAGTTCATATTTCAAAAGATAGAGCTTTGCCCTCCGATTCTATCCCCTCGAGCTCCGCGTTCTAATTTTTCTTCTGATTAATTCCACGGAACAGTCGAGTGTGCGTTCGAAAGACACCCCCCCCCCTCTCCCCTCTCCTTAATCCCAAAAGAAAATAAACCTTCGCTCCGGAAAAGAAACGTTCGAAAACATCTCGTAAAACGAATCAGCGAAAGAACTCTCAAATCGGCTGCCGAAAATGCTAATTTCGCCATTTTGAAAATGGCGATGGCTGGAAAAATTTCTTTATGATATGCCTGGAAGCAGGACCTCTTGTGCGCTGGTAAGTAGCTTTTTGCAGGCTTTTCCTGCAAGAAAAGCATCGGAAATTTAAGAAGTGCCTCGCCCTCTATGATTTGAACGTCCAATTAGGGCTTTTTCCCCAGCCAGAACGTTCTGAAGAGCTTTTGAAATCGTATGCAAATTGTGTTTCAAAAAGTAATTTCTTATTTAGAATGTTTAATCCTGTGTTTTCTTTTTTTACCCCGAAAACTTATGGGAGAGTTCCATGAAATGTGTTCTTTTTTGCCCTTTTCCGGAAGGAATTTGTTAGGCTTTTTCGATGGTTTAGTTGTTTGTTCCTTCTTCGAGAATTTAATTTGCCGATAAACTTTCCAACTTAGAGGATTGGAACGAAAACGCAAAACTTCCAATGGGAATTTTTTCGTTTCTGGAACATTTAATTTGCGGTGCGAGCCGTAGAATCAGTTTAATTCCATCGAATAAATACCTGAGTCATTCTTTTTACTCTCGGAACAGCTGTGGAAAACCTGTGTGCTCTCCGTAGAGTTTTACTGGTAAATAAGGGGGAAAATTCTTTCTTTTTCCAACAAAAAGTGACGAAGCGAAAGTTTTCGAATTTCAAATAAAAACGCTTTTTTAAACACTTGAAAAATTTATTAACGCTCCACAAAGTTAATGGGGGATAATCAGGAAAACTAATAACAAGTCTGGAAATTCTCTATTTAATATTCTAATTTGTAATTATGTAAAAAAACAGCAAATATGTATCATTAATTTTGTTAAATACGTACTTTTACCATTCTCTTCTAACGAATAAAACTTTTTTCTAAACTTTGCATTTTTAACAGTAGAACTCTCACGGCCAATTTTGTTTCTGCTTCTGCCTGTTGAGATTAATTTGTTTCATTTTTCATAATTTTACATTCAGTACTTCAGAATATTTTATAATTTTCGATAGTGGAAAAAAAGTGAATCTTCAACATTTAAATTCCAAGAGGAAAAATGAATGAATATGTATTTATACAAAAAAAAGTAGCTTAGTTATTTTTCAACATGAATAAAACCTGTTTTGTAATTTATAAAAGAATCTTATTTATTTTTCAGAATATTTTAAACTAAAAATTAATACTTTCACAGATCGATTAATATTGCTAACCTAATACTATTCCTCATCTTTAAAAAGCATAATGATTATAAATAAAATATCTAAGTTTCATTACTTCAAGTTTTTTAAATTTCATCAACAAAACTCTACCTAACAACGGCCTTAGCAACGTTGTTTTTATCCTCCAGTGATGTCATGTGCGAATGCTTCTATTGGATGCTTCTATTTCCCGCCCCTAACAACAGCCTTAGCAACGTTGTTTTTGTCCTCCAAGTGACGTTATGTGCGAATGCTCTATTGAGTATTTAAAACAAATTTCCCTTTTTCTTTATTATTTCTTTAATAAAAGAAATACAAATAAAATAAATCATTACCAGTATTCAATTAGATGAAATAGTAAGAAGTCGTTAGGGGTAAAAGGTTGTAGCAATCAGAAAACTTATAAATTCCGATCCCGTAGCTATTTCAATGAATATACAGATCAACACTCTTCCATAACATGCCAATCCAAATAAATGTGCTACCATTTGTCATTATAGCACTGATTACAGTTCCCATACGGGTTCAGTTTGCCTTTACCGACCACTAATACCCCTTCCCTTCCCATCACGGAAAATTACCTTATTATCAATGCCAATACCACCTATAATTTGAATCTGTAACAACCAGTCACGCCTCTAGCGTTGCGTTTAAATTATTAACAATTTCGTCTTAATTTTACAGTTAACAGTTATAAATGAATATATCCCATTTTTAAAATCCAAGCAAAAGAACAACGCCACGGTGAAGAGAGTTATCAGTGTCTGAAAATCTATATTGATTGGAAAAGGTAAATTGATACCTTGCACCGTTGGACAATTCCTCATTGTTACCTTCGGGAAGATAATGAGGTACAGCTGCAGAGGAAACCTTCGGTATTTATAAGAAACCTCATGCATCTAGAAGTGTGATAGGTGTAACGCATATTAATGAATCGTGCATGGGAAAAGGTTTTCCATTTTTCATCGGTATCTCCTGTTCAAATCATGCATATTCATTCGGTTCTTTGTTGGTTTTGCAGCTGGGAGTTGTGGATAGGACAAAGCATCAAACAGGTCTAACGGGAGATATTAGGTGGACTTGATACTTTTTATTTTCGATACAACTGCGAAATTATACCTTTCGATGCTGATGATATGATATCTCGAGTAAATAGTGAGTGGAAAAATTTCCTTCTTTGATTAAATGCTTCGAAGGTTAAATTAAGGAATTGCCAAAACACAAAAGACTTACTGTATAATTCTTTTTTAACTCGGTATCGTAAAATAGCCTAGAAGTGGGGGGGTTTTGCAAAACTTTGCAATTTATAGCAATAAAAACGAGTTAGAATTTTTCATGGAGAACAAAATTTTTAAAATATTATAGTAGCTTTGTCCTCAGTATTTAATGTGTCCAAATAAAAATATGTGTCAAAAATTATATAGTAGGTATCTTGTATTTTTAAATACTTCTCAAAGCCAAGATTGTAAAGGCTTAAATTTTGCTAATTTCTTTCTTATTCAGAAAATAAGTTAGACTTTAAAAGAATAACTCCTTCTTTGGTTTATTGAACTGTTGTTTTCTGTTTTTCTTTGACCCTATTGTAATATATGTTTTCGTCCATCTGTTCGTATAATATGACCTTTCACACATTTCTTTTTTCTTTCTAATTTTAGTAAAACTCCAATATAAAGGCAACATCTTTCCCATGATTTGTTAAATACTAAATGCGTAGGAGCATATCTAAAACCTCGACTGAAATAAAACGGTAGAGAAATAAATATAAACAAAAAATATCGTTTACTTCACTCTTTTATGATATTGCTGAGAAGATGCAGCTACAAAGCCCACCAAGGTTAATGCGTTTAAAAAGAGTGAGACTAAATAAGTGCACTAAAATATACATTGAAATCGTCTAGCAAAATGCGTTGTTAGATAACATGCTTTTCGAAACGTATTACAAAAGCACTTTAATAATATAATTTCATTGAGATTCCCATCTAAAGTCTTAAAAATGAGTTATCTTCATTCCATTCATTTCTATTCCACATTCCTTTCATAAAATAATCTAATATCGCTACCCTTAACCTCAAACTATACAGAAACATTCATCTTATTTTCCACCCATAAACCCACCTATAAAACATAATACATCCCTATCTCCGCACGAAACCTTAAACACGGCAAATTTATACCACGGAGAACTTAACCAAATTCAATTCCTCTTTTAAAATAAAATCGAGGATTACAAAGTCACATTAAGGAAATTGTCTTGCATAATCTCAACAGCGAAATTCGCCCGTATCGCATTCCAACATCTCTTAAAAAAACCCAGTGAGATCGTATCTGACGCGTCTTGAGTGCAAAATTTATATACTTCCCGACTAGCTCTGATAAGTTAACATACATACAACAATACAGGCAATCCGCATGGGCTCTTAGAGAAATGAAAACTCTGCTCTTCTTTAAAAGGGAAGGCAAAAGAGACAACAATTGCTTACTTATTCTCAGGCCAAAAAGAGATTGATATTGCGTTTGCCGAATTGATAGTCCTATCCGAGATGACTGGTAGAGTAATTGAGGCATATTTCATAAAGTTTTCTTTCCGTTCCCCGTCTATTTGAATAAGACGATAAGACGTCTTTGAATATTTCATTATGCAGCGGCCACTTTGGTTTATTATCTGACGGTTTCGGTTTTGGATAGGGCGAAATAAATCTCTTGTAAGAGAATTGTTTGAGACGAGTTCTTTAATAGTTTTTAAATTGTTCTTTTCATTATCATTATCCGGTTGGAAGCCAATTATCATCTCATTTGCATGTTGAGAGAGAGTTCAAAGGATATCACGATTGAAATGCCAGATTCTTAAAACGATTTCATTTTGAGCTATGTTTCAAACGGCAGGTATCTTTATGTCAGGTAAAACAACTTACTACTTAGGCTATTATTATGGTAATTGTTCTACAGTAGGTAATTTATTTGTTATTGTTCAACTTGAAAATATTGAGCTATATCTTAAAAGTGCAATTTCAACAGTTGTTTTATATTTTTTACTATTATATTGTTTAAAATTTATAATGTAGTTAATTTTAGACACTAAAATTAGTAATTTTTGTTTCATATTTTTAATCTAAATCATAATAAGGCAATTTCAATGGTTGTTTTACAGCTAGTATATTACCTAGAATTTATCATGCAATTTATTTTAGACATTACATTTATTTGTGTGTCAGATTAAATAATGTAGATTGTTTTTCTTTAGATTCCTTTAACTACCATTATTGGCACTTTAAAGAAAAATATTAAATTTATTACTTGATGGTAATTCAAGTTCATAATATTATGTATGCAGTAACTTGTTTGAAATGAAATTTCAGCAGTTTAATTTAGCCTAAACTTATTCAAAAGTCGTAGAAAGGTCTTTTTAATGCGTAAGAAAATTTTATGATATTTAAAGAAATGGCAAATAATAAAAGTAATAATAAACTTATCAACGAAAGCGAGTTTAAAATTAAGTTTCTAGAAAACAAATTAGTTTATCATGCAATATTGAAAGAAGAATTTTAAATTACACTTTTAAAGAGAGTTAGTTTATAATTAAGTAAGGTATAAACATTTAAACTTTCACTTCACTATTCAGGAATTTTTAGATTATTAATCATTTACTAACGTTTTATTTTTTCACTTTTTAGTTATTTAAAACTAATTTATTCAGAAAAGCTTGACAGCAAAATCGTAATGAAATAAAAAACAGAACACACTTTACAATCTTCCTTTACTTACCTGGCGATGAAAGATCCAATCATAAAATAATGAATTAGAAGTAAGCTTCTTGTCGGTTAAGTTTTTGGTAGTTTTTAATTTAAATATTTCCTCATGGGGGTTCATTAAATTAACTTATATTCCTCGTTTTTATAACATTCTAATTTACTCCATCACTTTTATTAAAACATTTATATTAATATTTCAGTATGAAAGTGTCAAGTTAAAAGAAGCAAAGGCAACTCAGACATTTACAAATTTATAACTTTTATTTTGAGTTATTTACACAATTAATCAAATGTACAGTAAATTTCACTAAAACAATATATTCAGTATTTTTATGTAAACAAATCTAAATTTTTTTTCTATCTAATTTCCTTTAAAAATTTTGTCGCAATGACATTTTCTAATTAAAAACATTTCACATGTTAAAAAAAACCTTTGAAAACATGTGCAATTTTTAATCTTTAAAACTATTTGTATTCAAAATTATGTACAGATAACTAGCATATCAAGTCCCGAAACACTGCATTTTTAACTTATATTCATAAACTAATTCTACTGCAAACAAACAATGAACATTTTTACATAAAGATATATTTTATGTTTTCTAAACTAAATTCCAGATGTTTTCATATTGCTAAAAAACATTTTACACTAAAAAAAATATCAGAACTCTTTCACATTGCCTTACTAAATAATAATAATAGCAAATCAGTGTAGATGCTTTTAAGAATACGTATAAAGAAAGTAAATAGATTTCAACGCCTCTACGTAACTTTACTTTTTACAGTAAAGTAAAACTTTGAAGTTTAGAATTATTCATGCTGAAACTTGTGATATTTCATGGTATACCTTGTATCAACTATTTCTACTACCCATCGGTTGACTAAATTGAAAAATAGGAGAAAACAGTTGACACGTAACTTTCAATAGATTTCGTGATGGATATGTCTGACTCATAGAGCTTTATCATAAAAGCTTATGGTGACAATTTACCCAGCAACTTTGTAATGCTGGAAGTTGATATATAGAAATAGAGAACTTTAAGATATCAAAATATTACTAGGGCTTATAAACATCGAATGCTTGCTGGTAAAGCCGAGATATTGAACCCCGACTTTTCAAAGTCTGAAAGCTGGCTATTCGCGAATTCAATTTAAAATAGTATGTATTTTAAAAAAAAATCTTTTCAATTTTATGTTTCCCTTTTTAAGAACTAAAATTTTGCGAGTGGTAATGGTACCAAATAAAAATACAAATTTTCTATATTTCTTAATGAATCGCTAAATAACAACTTGTGGGATTTTCGATCATACATGATAACAAGTTTTATTATTGTAAACATCTGTGTTAATAATAAAAATTCGAATGCTTACACATTATAGATTATTTAGTGTCTTTAAGTCTGTAGTTTTTAAAATTCATGCATTATTTCTATTGTTTTTAAAAAAAAACTATCATTCCTCAAAATGAGCAGGTTATCCTTTCTAGAATTATTAATGTAATTGCTTTGATTTGGACGACCGATAGAATTTTAAATCCTAATAAGGTTACCATAAAGTAAAAAGATTTTTATACTTATATCCTTGGGTGTAACTCACATGTAGCGAGCTTTCGTAGTACCTTCGATTTGTAAAATTACTCAATACTAGAAACTTTTATACCTAAAATCATCTATTTCTATCACTGGTAAATGCTCTAACAAAATTCAAAAAATGTCTATTTCCTATCCCCCTGCTGGGTACCTATATTGTAGTTAAACAATGTGGTATCAACAGGCACAAGCCTCCTCTCTCTGATCTCATTCTCGGGATAGTCATAATCGTAATCGTCGTCACGTGACCTCTTGGGTTGCTGTGGCGCATATTGGCGACGATTCGACCTGCTGGGCTCTGGCTCGTAAGACCTCTGCGGTGCAGGCTGCGGAGCTCTGTACGCAGGCTGCGCAGGTGCTCTGTACGCAGGCTGTGCAGGTGGAGCGGACTGAACTGGAGCTCTGTACGCGGGCTGTGCAGGTGCTCTGTAGGCGGGTTGAGCGGACTGAACTGGAGCTCTGTACGCGGGTTGCGCAGGTGGAGCGGATTGAGCTGGAGCTCTGTACGCGGGTTGCGCAGGTGGAGCGGACTGAACTGGAGCTCTGTACGCGGGTTGCGCAGGTGGAGCGGATTGAGCTGGAGCTCTGTACGCAGGCTGTGCAGGCTGGGCCCGTGCGGCAGGCTTGTCGGCCGTCTCGCCGTCCTTCAGCACCTTGAATCCATCCTTTCCAGCGATGTATTTCACAATCCTTTGGGTTCCGGTATCATCGACGTAGCCGTAGGCTCCCTGTACGCTGCCGTCGGGCAGTCGGGTCTCTTCCCTAAAGCTCTGTCCGTCCTGCCCCTTGCCGGTGTCGTAGCCGAACTTGTAGTCTCCGGCCAATTCCTGCCCGATGTTGACGTAATGGACGGAGGCCGGACGGAGCAGGGTGCTGCTGCGCCGGGCAGGGGGTGGTTGGACGCGGGGTGGGGCTTGTGGGCGGTAGTCGTCCTGCTGGGGTTCTTCGTCGTCGTAGTAGGGTTGGGGATCCCGCATCGGGGGCGCCCTCTGGCGAGGGTATTGGCAGCTCACGGCGGCCAGCAGGCAGAGGAGTGTTACCTGTGTGAGGGAAAAGATGGTTTTAGTTATCGAGTAATATTAAAAAATCATGTTAAAAGTTTGTTCATCAACTCGGTTTCCGAAAAATCGTTCTATTTGAATTGTAAATCGTTGTTTTATTTTTTAATGGAAAGAGTTATATAAACGAACTTCTCAGCAATTATTTAAGAAACTACATTTAGCGTTGGTTTTAGTTTGAATTTTATCCTCTTGTTAGATAAAGTCTAAACTTAGTAATCATCATGTTTGTACACAGCAACCAATAAAAGCAAACAATTTAAAAATGTTATGTAAAATAAAACGGAATAATTTCACACCGTTTATAAAAGTTACCATGAAATGTATAGTAAAATGGTAAACAGAGTATAAGCTATTTGCTTTAAGTGAAAAGACATATGCAGATATGAAAGGTACAACCAAGGAAATGTTACAATTATGTAATACTAATTAATTATGTTAATAGATATATTTTTAATGCTTCCTACCTTTACTTCATTATTTAATACTATAAACATATTAGAAATGACTCTTCATCACCCCCCAAAAAAGTGTAAGTCAATTGTAAATTTTTAATTGAAATTATCATCTTCTTGAATCATATGAAGTTTCTTTACATTTTACAATTAATATGTAGTATTATAAGTTAAAAGTGTTGAACTGCCTTTCAAACTGCTTTTAAACCTAGTATTAGATAATTTCGGGGTAATCCATTAATAGCAATAAGTAATGGATTAAGTTATATAATGATTACTTAACTATTCACCAAAACAAAAAAAAAAACAAGGAAAAACAAAACCACTCCATATTTAGAAATTTTCAACATCCGAAAAAAAAGGAAAAAATACGCCGTATTAAAATCCATCTGAATAACATCCCGTTACGATACACCATCGGAAAGAAGTCTCCTAACAAGCTCACCCATTGAGCAGCGAAGAAAACCTGGGAGCTTTCCTCTCCATAGCGCCTCAAGCTACGCAAAGAAAAAGTACTTTAACAAGTGACAGTTGAGGCATTTTTTCGGCTTTTTCCGGTAGAACTTTCCGAGGGAAAAAATCCACAGACAAGTTTCATTCAGAGGGTTGAAAGTAGCCTAACAGCTTATTTCATATCCAGTTTTAGAGGTGGGAAAAAGTTTGGCTATAAGAGGAAGGTATGACCCAAACAGCTGTTGAATGTGAAGCAAAGAAGAATTTTAATACTTTTAAACTCGGAGCAGGGTCTTCTTGAAACAAGGAACTGGAGTTTTCGGTGGGTTTGACAAGGATAGGTAGTTTTTCTGGGAGGGAGCATTTTGAATAGATTAGATCCAGAGTATTTTGCATGTTTGAAGCACGTTTAGTTTGTTTGAAATTTAAATTTTGTTTTATACAAAGTTATAAAAGGTTGAGTATTTAGTTTAAAATATTATCTACTGTGTATCAGTAAAAATTCTTATCACCCAAAACAGTTTGGGATAATATTTGTCAACAGTTTCGTTTACTTGCACCTAAGCATCTTTCAATTTTATGTTATTTTCTGCACATTCATAAAAGAAAAAGTTTTTTTTCCCAAGAGTCAGGATACATTAAAACGAATTGTTCAAAAAATATACTAATACAAATTCTTTATGAAAACTGAAACCTTAGAATGTATTATGATCGTAATTTATTTTAAACCATCAAATGCAAATAAAATTAAAAGTATATCTTCAATAAGAAATGTCAGGGAAAAAATCAGTTTAAAAAGCGTTTGGATCTTTTTTAATGCTTTAATAAATAACTGTATAGAATTAATTGCTATTAATTAAGTATAAATGCTTAATCTAATAATATTTAGTATATAAAAACTGGTTAAAGAGTTTTCCACATCTTTATAACTCTCTTAAGAATATAATTTATAACGACTAAAAATTTTGAAACGCTTAAAAATAGTAAAGTCCTGATACAGCTTATTTTCATTTAACTTGATGTTAAATTTAGCTTTTAATTAAGAATATAAAATTTCTAACGGCTAATTTAAACCTTAATTTTTAAATAACTTAAATATGTAAACCACAATGGTATTCAGAAAAAAAATAGTTCCATCTGTTCTTTGCTTCCTATTTAATTATTTGATCAACATCAACATGAAATTACTATTAAATATGTATTCCTTCAATAAATATATAATTTTCATTATCTGCTTTAGGATTTCTATACTAAAACCGTTTAATCTATCCATTATAAAAACACAGTAAGATTTTTAAATATTCTAATAGATTTTTGGATTAATTTGGTAATGAATAGGACAACACATTCGATATAAAAAGAACTTTTTAATTTTTTTGTAATGTGAATAGACACATTCTAGCGGATATATTGTTAAATCAAATGGATAATTTTTTTTAACATTATAATTCCTATAAAAATTCAAATCTATTATAATGAGAAAACATTTAAAAAAAACAAGTGGCATAAGACAACAACAACAACCAAAGAAGAATAGAACTGAAAACTCATCAAACAATCAGAAACCACCTACCGTTCGAATCATCTCAGTCCCGTTCCAAAAATGATCCACAAAAGATTCCAACTTGAAATTTATTTCCTTATATACAAGAAGACATGGTCATTTTGCAGAGAACCTCCAAGAATTCCGCCGGCTAAACCTGTCGATTCAATTACGTCACTCGCTTTAAATTCATTCGGAAGGTTAGAGCATCAGCATCTGCTGAAGGCTAGCAACACTTCTGAAGCTATGTTAGGTACTATTTGTTTGGAGATTCGTTTTGTCTCCATTGTTTCTAAATCCAGAAGTTTTAATTATCATTCATTAGTGGTGAAGGGAGAGGAAAGCATTGGGTTGTGAATGTGTCCAATGAATGAGTTTGCTCTTGTGGGTGGTACAAGTTTGACCTACTTTTTTTCTTATGTAAAATTGAAGGTTTTGTTTGTGGTTGTAAGGAATTGAAATCATTGTTTGTTTATTGACAGAGACAATATTGTCGGAATGAATTTGATTACCTTGTCTTAACGGATAAGACTTGTGGATTATAATGTCCTTTGCTTTAGATTCTTGGCTAGAGATGTAAACATTCAAACAAATAATGTTTTGACAAAAAATAATTCGGCCCTCAAATTTTGATAATCCAATTTTTGTATATCTCATCTGCCATAAAATATCTTATTAACATAATTTTTAATTCTTTAAGATCAATAAATTATCTTGTAAAATAAGTAAGAACATATCTCTCAGTATGAAGTGAATATTTTTAATTCAAACACTCACAATTCACAAAAGAGTTAGATTTACGAATTTAGATTTAGTCGATTTCATACTTGCTAAAGGCAAATGTAATCCTGAACTAAAATAGGTCCTTACAGAAGGATTACTACAATTCAATTTATTAAGAATAGATGAATTACCGCCAAACTGACATGAGGTAATGGCATTTTCTCAAAGGGAAAACCTCCATAAAAAAAACTCTCGTTACACTCTTAAGTAAGATCTCCAATGATAAATTCGCACAATCTATAATTTGAAGCACGTCCTTCCACCAAAACGAACCATTTTCCTCCAAACTGAACTACCTTCATCCCATAATACGACAGGAAGACTAATAAGTCCACCTGAACCTTCGAAGAACCCTCATAGCAGCAGGATATTGAAGATATAACTTACAACCCCGATTCCGCTTTGTACCTGTCAGAAGAAGACGTCCAACTTAACTAGAAAGTCGCAGAAAATAGAAATCACTGTCCGCTACAAGGATATCAGCTACACTCTGTGGAGTCAGCATCCACCCTTATAGATGGTCTTCTAGCAATTAAGACGTACCTTATCGACCGTACTCATCTTCGGGGAGTAGTCTTCCATCTTCTTTAAAGTCCGTCGTCTTAAGTCCGATTCTGGTAATGATTACAGATGAGGAGGGGCGGGCCCCTTGTTAACGATGTGATGTCTTCATTGGGGTTATAGGGTACCCATAACTCAGCGCAACAAGTGTTGCCTCTTTGCTTTCCACACCTAGGATGTGATACAGAAAGTAACATTGTTGTGATTCCTAAATAATGATGGGGTAGAAGTGGCTTAAGTGTCGGTTGGGAGTCGCACTTCTGACTACCAACTACTATACTACACTTGTAGATTCATCTAATTTTCAGTTCTGGTTCTTGAAAATTTAAGCAATGAACGGATTATTATAATTTCCTGAAGAATATTATGTTGCAATTGAATCGGCAGTTTGAAAAAGTGAATAATCTCCAATCTTTTCTCTACTCATGAGTGGGAAGAGGCAAAAAATAACTACCCCTTGTAGCAGAAATACCCCCTTGAATTTGCCGAAATCGATGTCCATTCATTTTATTTTTTAACTTAATTTGAAATTTAAAGTAAACTGTCCAAGTTTCTTATTCTTTGGGCTGTAAACTAAGCCTTTTTCATAGCTACAATATTTTTAATATACTTATAATTTGTCGATGATTGCTCTGATGAGATAAGGTCCTAAATTTCCAGTAAACATAATTTTGTGTTTATACAGTGAGAATTCAATTACTTATTAAAATACCCAGTTTTTTCAATTTTCTAAAAACTTGGTTTTTGGATTTATTCCCTTTTTCAAACTGATGATTTAATTGGATTATGAATAGGCGTACCCGAATTTTCAAAAACACTGATTTTACTGGTTATTATTACTGGTCACTGATTTTATATAAAGTGATGTTCTGGTTCTTGACTTTTTCATTTTTTTAATAAACTGATAAAATTTATAGAATTTTCCGAAGAGTGTTTCAAAAGAGTTATGAATCGGATAATCCGAATTTTCAACAACATTCATTATTATGAGTTAATGTTATAATGAATTGATCTAACAATTATTACTTTTTAAAATAAACCATTTTATCAAAACCGAGTGTTCAGATACTATTTTTAGGGCGCAGTGGTTGTAAATTGTTCATTTAATTTAACATTTATATTCAAATATACTATGCGTATTATGAAAGTAAATAACGTGAGGAGGTTTCAGAAATGTTCATTAACATGTTCATGAACATTAACATGTTAATGTTCATTCATATGAAACGTCGTCTAATTAGATCTTTAAAATGTGTCCTTGTTTTTAAAAATTACACTTTAAACAAACGTCCAAAAAATTAAAATTTATAAATTATTAGTAGGTTTTTGTATAAAGGAAATCTTGTTTACCAATGTCAAGTTTTGCACAAACATTTACTGCTTTTCTCTCTATACTTATTTTGCATAAGAACACATTTTTAATTTTCATTTTTTTTTTCTTACCAAACACATTCAGTTCAGAGCATAACTTTGAACAATACTTTGTACAAGTAAAGATGACACAAGTATCCCTTATTGACAGGTTAAACGATTTGTAGAAGGTTTATTGAGAAAATAGTTAATACATAATATTTCAATATTCTAAACTATGTGAAAGATTAAATCATACAGAAGAAACAAAAGTTATAAATAGAAGTCTGAAATAAGGAAAAACATCCACGACTGATGACTTTAACCCAAAAACAACATTTATCATCTGAAAGAGAAAACTGCTGTTGGTAAGGGGATTTTTTAAGCTTTCCAACTTTCATCCATTTTTGAAAAATAGCTTAACATTTGTCTTTGTCTTCAAATGTTTAACGTAACTAAGGTTAAAAGTCAGACAAAATGCTTTTATTGATAAAAAATATCTGAAATTTTGAAACCATTGTAAATTGGGGATGTCAAAATTGTGACTAACGAAAAATAAATAAAGGAACCAATATAGGGTCAAATGAAATTTATCAGTGTTTCTGTATGAGAAAGTAAGCTTTGCAGGATTTAGTGTTGGATTCATATGTCCGTATAACATCTTTGCTAGGGATTTTATAAGCTTAACTGTTCAAAATTGAATCTTATGGAATAAAACAATTTTGATAGTTAAAGTTACACTTTGCTAATTAATTTCGAGTATATAGCCTTTCTTAAATATTTAGCTAATAATTTTTTTATTTCATCACACTATATTTATACCAATATTTTTTAATTTCTTTAATTTTCAAAGGGAGAATAATTTAACTCAGATTATTAAATTTAATATCGGTATTAGTTTTTCTGGCTTCGGTTTTATTGGTTTTAGTTAGTTTAATTATTTACTTTTTATCATTCTTGTTGTTTTTCTTTAAGATTTATCTCCTTTTCTTAATTATTAACGTAGATTAGATACAAAAAAAAATATTTTAATCTAGCTTATAGATATATTTTGTGCTTCTCTTAATAATTACTTTTATAGTTTTTCTTTGTGTTAGACGTTTCCCCCAAGGCTATTTCCTGCTTTTGAACTTATAAAACTTAACAATAAATACAATTTTAGTAAAGTTATTGCTGTCTGGGCTAAGGGAGGCAGAGAATTTAATATTGAAACCCTATTGGGAGTAAATATCAAGTTATTTTGTACATTTTTTGTTTGTGAATTATTTTATTTCATACTCGTGTACCATTCTCCTGCCCAGCCCCGACCTGAAACAAAAACGTTTCACTTAACATATTGGATGAATGGATAGGGTTAGGAAGATCATTTAGGTGTAATTCCCACAAGAACACTGTGTGTTAAACTGATTTAACACTTCCAAATGAAGAATACTAAACATACACATATCATTCAAATGAACCTTTTGAACCATCTATTTCCCATTCTGGTCGCCTCGCCATCTCATCGGACCCTACCAGGCGGTTACAAATGAGAAAGGGCGTATTCCTCGTTACCATACAAGATGTCTTAATTTATAGCGTCTCATGTAACAGGGCAGCGCGCGGTCTGTCCTCTTAGCACTCCTAACCATCTTCCCCGCCTAGCCCGTATTGGCGATAGTATGAGAAAGGCTGCATTGTTACGCCTTTTAATACCATCGCGTAGGTGCTCAACAAGCTGTATTTTAGATTATCGGGATGGGTATGGAGTAAATCATTCTGTAATGTGAGTAGTTTTATTTTGAAGTACATGACTGGAAGGGTGTGCAAAAAAAACGTGTTGGAAGAGTTATCATTGGATAATTGAGCGGGTTTATTCAAAGGATAAGTAAGTTATGATTCAAAATGGCTGCAGATTAAAGGTGCTAAAAATACAATTAAAGCGATTTAGGGTTTTGATAGTTGAACTCTCAAGTCAGTTTCAAGTCAGTACGGGGGTAGTAAAATCGCTTTTGGTAAAAAAGTTTTATTAGACACAAATTTTATACACACCCAATGATTAAAATGTAGCTTTCTGGAACTTAAGAAAAGTATTTGAAATCGCATTTGATAGGGGTGAGAGAAAGAAAGAGGTTTGTAATATAAAGATTGTTTCAAGATTTGGCTTTTAAATTCAGAAGATAAAATACCTCTTTCACAAAACTTATATAATGGTATCAGAGAGATAGCGTCTGTACTAAAACGTAGTTCTAAACGTACGCTATTCATCCATTACAATAACTCATTTCTCTGGAAAATGTCACATACCTTCTTTTTCCACTCACTCCTTCATTTATGTATTAAGTAAACTTAAGGGCTGGCTTATCTGATTTGAATAACAGGCCATCAAGGAATTGAAGTTCTAGCTCTATCTCTACATTATTTTCCCAAAACAATACAAAATAAAGTTGTTCAGTGTGAAACAAACACCTTAATATGACTTGTTTTGACTATGTATAGACTCACGGTCAAAGTTACACAAGAACCTTCCCCTCCCAGCACAATTCACTTAAAATCAATCTCCCTACAAAACCCATGCCGTAACTGAACGCGAAGCTAGGAACCTACAACAACAGAAAACGGGGCTGAATGCCAGAGGAGCATTAATCATCCAGTCGCCCCGGCTTATCCGAATCATCTGCCGGGGCTGAACCGGATTGAGACGTCAGCCCCGCGGGAGGGAGTGAATGCCCCTCGGTCTGTGGGGCAATTTTCCTTATCTGGATATGGGTGGGTTTGTTAGAGGACGTTCGCTGTGGAGATTCATTCATTCATTATAATGTCCTGTGTGGTTGAATTGGATGGTTTTGCTTCATTTGCATGTGCGTGGGGTTGGGTTTAATTGATTTTTTGTGTTCTTATCTTTATTCTTGTGTTGTCAAGTTTGTGTGATGGGACTGAGGATGGATTAATCAATGGGTTTTTTTGGATGAGTTCGTTCACCGTTAAGAGATTGGATCTGGGAGATTGGTTTGGATCTTTTTTATAAAGAGGTAAGTTAATGTGAAAATGGATAGTAAATTTCATTCAGAAATTAGTTTGAATTTGTTATTGTGGATACAAATTTTATTTCAGTTTTCTACCTTCTCCTTTTTCCCTTTCTTTCTTTTTTCCCCATCTTTTTTTGTTAAACAAAACAATTTTATCATTTAATGATGATTCCACTAATATTGTTTAAAACTTCTTGAGCAAAGCTTTCAAAACTTTTAAGGAAAACCTATCATCTTTTTCAATTTCTGAACTTCCCATCAGAGTTCTGTCACGATAGTATCGAAAAACATACAAAGTAATAACATATATCTCACGTTTTCCAAAGTAGAGTCTTCAACTCTAAAATCTATTAAATATAGTGTAACAAATAACATACAATGTTCAGTAACTTTGACATTGTTAAATGCGTGGGATAAAAAAAAAAAATTTTGAAAGACATCAAATTATTCCATTACTTACAATGAAAAGATTGAAGTTTTCCTCCTGTCAAAATAAATAATTAGAATCCAAAAATGTGAACCAGAAAACTAAGTATTTTTTTTCCAAACACCATTTTTTCATAGGTTGTCAGAAAAGGGTTCTCTAAAATTATTCACCATTCTCTTTATCTTCCATACTCTGTATTCTTTTTCCATAAATGAAAAATTAAGCTCCAAGATGAGAGCAGATTTTATTTCATACCGTATAAACAAAGCCGAGGAAACTTTGAATGGGAAAAACTAAAGACGATTCCAACAATCCCCCATCAGGAATAAAAAGAGCAATTCACATTATGGGATAAAAAAAAGGAAAGGGTCTAGCAATTACACAGGAACAAGAAACCCCCACGAAAGAAATAATCAATCTTCATAAACATTTCATTCACAAAACGGAAAAAGGTTGAGACAAAGAAACAAAACAAACCGGGCATTGTTTTCCTAAACGAATAAATTAATCTTTCTCTTCTTATTGGTGCTCGTTTTTTCGAATGGCTTCCCGAAAGTCCATGCATCAAAATCTGTTATGGGCGTGGATCAGGTTTAAAACTTGACATGAATGTGTTGCTTTTGTTGCCATTCCGGGAATAAAAATATTTGTTCCCTTGACAAATTTGATAAATGTCTTTGCATCGAGACGGCTTTGAACTCTTGGGGAAGACCCAGCTCTAGACAAATCCAGAGGTTAATTTTTTTGGAATTGTTTCACACCCCTTCTAAACATTAGTTTTTTGTTGCAGTGATGATGGATGAAGCAGACAAAAGATACTTTTCAAAACAATTTGGAGAGATTTTTCTGACCTCATTTTGAAGGATGAGCCTTTTAAATGCATATGAGAAGAATCAATGAATGGGGATTTGACAATGTGTCATAACATTGAAACAAACGTAGAAAAATTAAAAACTTTAGGTTGGAAGTGGAGAAAAGAAGATAGAAAATTTCTATAAGTTACTCTCTTCAACAAATAATTTTAGTAACGTTTTATAAACTAACCACCCATTTTTTCCAAATCATATATTTAATTATTTCTTAGGAGAATGTTTTTTTTACTTTCTTCATTCGTTCTTTTTATTGGATTAAAAAACCTCTTTTATTCATATTTTTTTCAATCCCATTATGGAATGGAATGCCATTCAGTTATGAATTATAGGTTTAAGAAAACGTTTTTTATGTGCACCATCTTTAATAATGCTTAATTTTTGTTATTTTTGATCATATTTAACTAATAATTCGACACTTTTGCACCCAAATGTTGCATCCAGATGTTGTTGTTTCTTACTTTTAAATTGATAAAGGTTGTAAAGTTTCAATTAATTTTTCCCCCTAGTGAATTATTTTTGCGAACCCATGAAAATGAATTTCCTGTTTTGCACCTTTATCCTTCGTATTAAAAAGGTTTTACCTTACATTATGTGTACCAAACTAATTTTGAACCCTTAATCTCTAAGATGGATTTTTTTTCTCTTTATATCCCAATTAAACCAAACGTTACATCCTTACATTATAAATTTCACTTACTTTCATCTCTCGAAATTAAAAGGTTTATCCTTATACAAATATGGAGTACTACTCCATATTTGGCTCCTTTAACCTACGAAGTGGTATTTTAAAACTCCTTTTGCTATAATTCCTGATCCCATGGTGGTCCCATTCTATAATTTTCAGATTTCATACCTTATAAAGCTGCAAAAAATATGCATAATTTTCAAAGACAAAAGACATAGTCAACATTTGAAACCTTGTAAAATTACCTTTAAAACGATGGGTGATAGATTTTCCTCGGACAAACACAATTTGAGTTATGTAAGATTAAAGAGCCAAATATTGGATTTTCTTACTTTAAAAAAAAAGTAATAAAAAATACAAAGAGCATTAAATAATAAAAACATTTTTCATGTGATTTATATCATAGAAGAGAACAATTCCTGAAAGTTTTGTTTAAATTCTAGAGAGTCGAGTTGAGAATTGAGAATTTTTGGTTGATTTGGATATATCAAACTACGAGTAGTACTTCTAAACCTTTATCCTTCAAAATCAAAAGATTCATCTTTACTACCCCCCCCAAATACTCCTAATCCATCATCCCTCAAAAGGAATTTTTCCCTCTTACATCCTTCATCCTATCTCCGCCATCTCAAGAAGCTACAAACCAAGGTCTGTCGACGCAAACCGGGATTGAAAAGTGAAACCAAGCGTCTAATCACACCGTCGCGTCCACACCTCTCCAAAGGACACAAAATCCAAGTCCATTATTCCACGGAGCCTGTCAAACGTGTTCCAGGTATGCAGTGTGACACTCTTTCCCGACCCACGCTTGCTCCGAATTATTCTCAGCAACCTTGATCGGATTTTCCGGCGTCTGATCCTTCTTTTTTTTTAGCGAGCTTTTGCACGTGGGAAAGGGCTGTGTGGGTTTGGTTGGTTGGTTGATGGTTAGGTTTGGTGAGGCTGCGATAAGTCGTTTGTCTTTCGTTTTGAGTGGCATTGAATCAGTGGAGGGTTCGTGAGTTGGTTTTGTTTCCTCTTATGTTTAGGAAGTTGTCGAATATGGGGAAGGAAATCGTAATTAGGATTTTGTGAAGGTTAATATTTGAATTGGATACTTTCAAGAAGGTGGGATAGAAATTAAGAATAACAATAAGTAGGTAATTATAAATGCGTAAAAATCAAAGCCTAATTGTCTCATATCAATACCATAAAACTATCTTTAGTAAATGAGTTAAGGCCGTCTAAAAGCTTTTATACTGTTTTTATTACAATAAAAATTTTATTGATGAAATCAAAAAATTCTAATTGAGATTCTTCTTGATTCTTTAATCAAATAAAGTTTTTTTCTCAATTTTTTCAACTGCAGTTCAAGTCCTTTCATTTAATCATCAATTATTTATCCAAGGGCATATTTACGCATTTGCATGCAATTTATCAGACTACAAGGTGGTAAGGTTTTTGGAAAAATTATTTCAATTCGAAGAAATCCATGTATTAATATTTCGTTTCACCATCTTTATTCAAGAATTTTTCTTTTGTATAATCATTTTTTTTATTTAGTTGAAAATTAAATACAGCATGCACCATGACATTTGTATAATCATGTAAGGGGTAGACAACATTCTTTTTCTTAAGAAGTGAGTGTCTTTTTTTGTATCCTTCTTTTAATTTGTTTATGGAAGGATAGTTTCCCTGAGTCTAAATCTGTTTGAGGAACTATCCTTCCAGAAGAATAGTTTCTCAAGCATATTTGGGATCTTTGAAAAAATATCTGGATTCATGCTTGTCTTGCAAAAAAAACTCACGTGATTCTTTTGGCCTGAAATTAGTAACCAAAAATTAATTTCTTATAAGAATTAAGGCAAAAAAAAGTTGATTTTAGTAAAAAGGAAAGGAAAGTTGAAGTAAAAGGATGGTCAGAAAATAGTAGCACAGGGTGGCTAATCTCTAAATACAGACTTTACTACATCCTATGTTATATCGTCCATGTAGTGTACACCTAACCTAACTAGACATTAGAGCTAGGACATTCATTTTTTACTCAAAATGTGAAGACCGAGAAGAAAGAAGAAGAAAAGCTTTCACTTTCAACTCCAGCTTTCTCAAGCTTCAAATCCTATCAAGCTACGCAACCAAGATGCCATGCAAGACTCGGCTATTCCAAAACCTCCCGAAGAATTCGAGAAACCTCCAAAATGTGCACTCGAACAAAACGATTACGCTGGTTTTATGCGGTGTTACAAAGAACAAACATTTTCTACAAAATGGGGTCAAGTTCAAGCGTGATATTAGCACTAGTGACACGTTTTCGCTCCAGGCATGGGCGGCGTTACCGGTCCTGCCAAAGCGTTTCTGACCACTCTGACTTTTTTATGCTCTCGTTCGTTCAGGTTATGCTGTGCCATCATCACTCATATTTTTGCGTTCGCGTGTCAGGTAGTTTTAGGATTCGCGGATGGCAACCGTGAGATTTTCCCATGGTGCCATGAGTTCATTCTTCTTTGTCACCTTTTCTGGGAGTTGGTGATAATGGATGGTGCTGACGCCATTTTGTCTGGTTTCTTTTGAAGGAAGAATATGGAAGGTACAATGTCGCTAAAAGTAATGACGTTTGACTATTATCTGTCCAACAGAACTTCTTTCACGGTATGAAGGTTTCATTAGATTAATGGAAGTAGAACTGCCATGTAATTCTGATATCTAGAATCATATTAATGTGAAAAGGATTGGTATTAATGGTGCACTCCTTTGAATAAATTACGCTTTTTCAAATCTAGTGGAATATTTACAAGGAGAAATGAACACTGAAGAGAAATCTAATTCTCTTGCCTTATTATCTCTCTTTCTCCTCACTTCTTATGTGCGTGAAGGAAAAATATCTGCTCTGAAGTTTAAGATTTATTTGTCCTATATTGAGTTGAAGTCATTTAAGTACTATAATGCAATTAAAATTTACTTACAATTAGTTGTGAAAAAATAACATAGCTATAAAAACAATAAAATATATTCTAGTAAGATTGTTTCAAACTTGCTGGATTTGATTCATTACTTGATGGATTTTCACTTTTTCTAGTACCATTGCGGAAAGTAACGAAGATGCCGGTTGCAAATTATCAACAAAGTTTATTGCACACTTAAAAATTAAAAGCATGCAGTTTTTTAACCAATGGGCGGGTACTGGATAAAAAGAAGCATACAGTTGGTTTGGGAATCACTGCATCCATTTCGTCAGTACTAAAAAGTAAAACCAAGACGTGGTCATCAGTATTTATACAGATAGAAGAAAAACTATGGAAAATAGAATAAAATGCATATACTTTAGAAGAAATTTGAACAAATAACGAGAATAATATAAAATACACGAGCAAAGGTGTTAATACATAAAACTGTGAACCTTAACGGGACCACGGTGACTTGCACACCTCTCACCCTATAATGAACCAAATATGACTATAGCATCTCAGTCAATTGTTGAATATTTCTAAAAATCAAATTGAGACGTTTCTAGCAATCCCTGTTGCATCACGGGAACCGATTTAGAAGGTAGATCTGGGGTTTTTAGTTATAACATAGCCAACTAGTAGACAAATAAGGCCAGAAAAACTCTAGAATTGTACTGTGCAAGGTGTGGGTGAGAGCTCAGAATGGTTTGTCAGGAGGACCTCATTCCAAATGTGAGATTACCGTCACTCTGCGAAATCACTGATTGGTCCCTCAGAGAAGATTTGAATCTCTCTCTGCACAGATTTTAAACTAAACATGAGTTGTCGGGAGAAAATTATCAATCGCAACGGCAGGAATTCTATCATACATCACAATTTTAAGCTTCTCTGGCCTTATTCTTTTAGTTGACCATGATTCTACTGTTTCTGTTGGCATGGGAAAAAATCCAGTGCCATTAAAACAACAGAAAATATTGAAATAGTATGGTATGGACAAGGCCCCGCCATACCCCTTACGTATCCACCCCCACATCATCTGTTAGTTAAACTGAATAAAAACGACCGAGCCGCGATCATCAACGAGTCGAAAATCACCACCCTTAAATAACACTTTCCCCGCAAAGAGCTTTCTCATAAATATCATCAAATTCACGTCCAAACTTTCCCGTAGTTCATCAAACACCAAAAATTCACCGAATACGAAACTTCTCCGCATTACCACAACACCTCACGTCGCAACAATAATAATGATGATGATAATAAAAAAAAGAAGGGAAGGGAGCAGCACCCCTCACTTTCACGACCATTAAACCGCCCCCGATCGAAATTCATTCCCCTGAAGAAAAATGCCTCCCTACTTCCGCCTTATAAATGACCCCCACGTCACTCCAGAATGTACCTCCCGATGACAAATGACTGAGAACAGGCGAAGGTAGCAAAAGAAACGCTGCGTTGACACCTCCGAGGCAAGAAGCGTGGAGTCGGAAGGAACTAGGTGGGACATGTCACTTCCTTAGCATTGAAATACAGACGTGCTCCATCGCCCATCATAACCGTTTTCTCTGAAAGTGATCTTTTCCACTTTTCCGTTTAGTTGGTGATCCCTTGAGACCAATTCTGTCTGACCAGATCCAGAGTACTAGTACTCCGTCTTCGAGTACCCGGTAATACTCACCACAAATAACCCTGTAGTACCTTCTCAAGTACCTAGTAACCTTCCTACTTAGATACCTAGTAATTTTCGAGTACCTTCTAGTACCCAAATAGAACGAGAGTAGTAATACCTCCCGAGTACCCAGCAGTACTTCAACCCAGGGTACCCTGGACATGGACAACCAATCAATGACCGAAGTGGACCAGCAGGTCTTTTGTCATCTTTGGTACATCAGGATTCTTGCTGGATGGCTGTGCTCCACTCAAACGCAAGAGTGGAAATGGTTCTTTAGTATTGCGATATGCCAATCCGATGAGACGAATGGAGAAATTACAAGGAGACGAAAATGACGTTATTTAGAGCTCTCTTACTGTGATTCGTCCAATCCCAGATAGCAATGTAGGGCTGTTACAGCCCTGCCGTAGCCTTGCGGCGTAATCCCGTGTAAGGCTGTCGCAGGGTTGTCACGACAGCCCTGTTTACCCTGTGACAGGGTAAAACCGACCTCTGCTAGTTGACGCTTTGTAGGGCTTTGGCAGGGCTGGAATGAAAGCCCTGCGAAGGGCTGGAACGAAAGCCCTGCGACAGGGCTGGAATGAAAGCCCTGCGACAACGTCGTCACGTCTAGGTCTTTTAAATTGGCTATTAAACTTTATTTAAAACTTAATATAGTGTTATAAATTAGGTTTGTTGTAGGGTATTCCGAATTTTCTCCATAGTTCTAGGTTTAATATTGCAGTTCATATTTTTCCTGAGTTTTTTTTAATTATGTGATGACACAAAATTTTCCCCGAAATCTTGCACTATATATATATTATACAGTGGTACATATTTTCAGGAATAATTTTGTATCACATAATTCAACAAAGGAACTAAAAAATACGAAATGCAATACTTAACCGTTAACTCTGGTAATATTTTATCCCTACATTTTACTAATCTAATATTAAATACTTTGCTCTCATTAAATAACTTCTTTTTGAATATTTAATTGATACATTTTATGGTATAAAAAAACTTTAAATATATTTTACATTTTTAAACTTCTTTATAAAAGTTAAGAAGTTTTCCAAACAACCAGTGAAGGAGATACCGAGGGAATTTTTGTTAGAAATTCTTTAAAACAAAATGCAAGAAAACAATATTGTACTGCTATTTGGGATAACATGGTTCTGAGGAAGAAGTAAAAATTAATTACAAAACTCCCTTAAATAAACAAAATATACTCAGAATCCCCATAGATCAGAGAAAGACATAAACATAAGAAAATTTTTAATTAAAAATACGCAGAATATTATCAAGAATTTTATTTTAACACACAATGCAAGAAAAAGTATTACACTGACAATAACACAAACTAGACTAATATAGCTTCTGGATTAACATAGAGTACAGAGAGAAATAAGCATAAAAAATCCGTTAAATATACAAAATATACTAATAACAGGATCCCATATAGATCAGAGGTCAGGTAAATTTAAATTAGAAATACACTCAAGGTTCTCATTCTTAGAATTCAAATTATGGCCACATAAAAAGTAATTTTTACTGAATTAGAATGTTAAGACTGCATACCATGCAGGAACTTTGCCAACTAAAGTTATAGAACAGTATTTGCTATTCCATAAAAAACTGGGTTAGAGAAACATTTTCAGTAGAAGTATATTTTAAAAGTTAAAATTGACAAGAGATTGTTCTTGCTAAAAATATCACATGAGTAAATTTTACAATCAAGAATATCCTACATAAGGAGCCATCAAAGCATACTGGTTCTACTCATAGACTCAAATCATACTAAGAATACTCATGAAATGAAGGGAAATATTGAACTATATGGAAGTTCATTTGCACGTTTATAAATAAAATGACAGTAAAAAGAGAGGGAAAATTATCCCCCATCAACTTTTAAATTAGCAAACATTTGTTTATGTAAAAAAAAGAAACAGACAAATCAGAACTATACTCAAAAGAACTGTGAGAAAGGAACTAATGAAATAATACATTTATATAAAATATTAATTAGAAATATTGCACAATATAAGATGAATTTAACCTGTTCTATAATTACAAAATTTAAATTTGTTATTTCCATCTCTGTCAGAAAATTCTGTTGTCTCTGAAAAAAAGAGGAAAAATATCATGAAAATCTTCAACATATTAAACTATTTGAGCAATGAATAAATAAATATTCGGTAAAAATATCTTTCTTGAGTGCCAGAAATTAACATTTTGGAGAAAAAAATCCTTCTCAGATATCAAATATACAGTCACCATTTATATTAACTCATTCTAGCTGTCTTTAAAACAAGCCCCATTTTGTGTATTACATTAATGATTCTCAACCTGTGGTCTGTTGGACGTTTTTAAGTGGTCCCTAAATTATAGAACTTTTCGCCTAATAATAGAAAACAGCTGATACAGGAGATGATTATAGATTAACTGATATTCATTTTATGTACATTTAATCCAAAATTTAAGAAAGTGGAACATTTTTTGATGAAGTCATACATAAAATTACCTTAGAGCAATCCTAAATTTGGCTTCTATAAACCAATCACTGACAGCATCTCTTATTACGTTTCTTTAGTATCTTTGAAGATCTGTAAACAGACTTCTGAAAAGAAAAATATAAAGAAACAGAAAGCTGTTGTTCTAAAAAAAAGGAAAACACAATAAATTGTTTTGTTTAAGAACATAAAACAAAAATAATTTTCCCACGGAAAATCATTCAGGAAGAATATAAAAACATTCTAATTTCAGTGCGAATTCTTTTTTTTTCTCACACATGTTCTGATGAAAAAGACTATCGTTAGTAGTATAATCAAATTATAATTTAATTTTATTAATATTATTTTTGAAATAAAATGAAACTACTAATATTTGAAATACTAATATTGGAACATGGGATCATAACAAAGCATAGCATAATTAATAGCATTCAGAAATTTTCCAATTATCCACAACTTTGAATAATATATACGATAAACTTAACTAGTTACACAGTTTAAGGCAAAATGAAAAGAAGATGTTTCATAACTCTAAAAGAACATTTAAAACTTACCTTGTTTTTGATCTTGAAATGAAAATATCTTCACACACATAATTTAACTTGCACACAGGAATGGTAATAAAATGGCGATGTTGATGTGGAGTTTGGATGGACTTATTGGGGTCACGTGGTATGTCACGTGGGCTTAAATTGGCTTGGCTGTCACAGCCCTTTCCTGAAAGCCCTTCAACAGGGTTGTGGGGACAGCCCTTTCATAGCCCTGCGTCAAGCGCTGCTGTAGGGCTTTTCGGTATACCTTGTTTGGTCAGCCACGGAACAGCCCTTTTCTTGCACTGCTTAAAGGCTTTTCGGCAAACCCTTTTTAGGCAGCCCAATGACAATGAAAAAAAAGGGCTAACCGCAAGGTTACATGCTATCTGGGATGGATCTCGCCGGGTTGCCGTAACAGATCCATATAAGTGGAAAAGGTCCTTCATATGATTAGTTACGTTACATCAATCCGGCAAATCAAATCGCCGTAACTCAACAAAGAGTAAAAGCCATAAAAAAGAACCCGACATAAATGAACCCGAAAATACGAAATAAGGAGGTCCATACAACCATGGGTTGATTTATGAGGGTCATGGGGAGGAATGTTCCCAACATTTTCAGGATAATACAATTTTTTTCAATGGGTAAAGATGTCTTCAAGGACAGCATACCCCCAGGGCCCTTTTCCTAAATCTGCACAACACCTTGGTTATAACGAACTTTATTACCGGTCAAGACTACCAACCAAAAATTTGTGCACAGCCATTATATTGAACTTCTAGTTATAGTAAATGATTTTTTACCATTGCCGCTATTTTATGCAACAAAGTTAACCCATTTTTAAAAATTCCAACTTAGTTTTACCACAAGCTTTTATGGGTCACTCCAGGACTGCCAGCATGCCTCCTCTATTTACCTTCTACGTCTATGGCAAGAACACAGTTAGTGTGACTCTCACTCCGCACGTCTTTTGGATTATGTTGAATATGACAGATGGATTCCCCCGCTAATGGATTCTCCTTCCGAAGAGAAATGGAACGGAGCTGCATGTCTGCGGGCAGGGGCGGAGGATTTTGTTTACAATGCACACCGTTTCGGAAACCAATTAGATTTCTCCGGATTCCGGGAAGGGGAACAGAGGTTCTGTTTTCCCACGTACGGGAGAGATTCGGAATCTTTTTAAGCCCGAGGAACGTCTTCAGAATACCGGAAAAGGATGGAATGGGGTTGGGTATTGTTTCTGGAATTTTCTAAGCTCGTTTCTGTTTTGTGTCATATTTTAGTGAATAAGAGCTTATCTAATTTACGTGATGATAATTGTGTATTGTTCTCTGAATTAGTCGGCTATACATAAGGAGGATCCTGATGTGTAGTGAAAAATAAATTTGTTAAGTAACCAACTTTCTATGGAATATTCGTACTAAATAACATTCACAAAAGACTGTGTACCTTATCTTTTCATTACTTTATTCTTCAATTCCAGATTTCCCAAGCAGCTCAAGAAAAATGCCGACTGTGTACCAATACTAGTCAATATCGTGAATGTCGTTGGACAATGGAGTAACGATATCTAACAGTACTGGATACTGGTTGATATTTTGTGTAATTTTCATTAATCAGAAACAAATCAAAAACAGATTTTAAACTAAATAATGAGTAAAAATAGACCTTTCACTCTTTCTTTAAATGCTAAAACGCTAAAACCATGCTAAGTATATGATTTTACCTAAACTTTACTTGCTATCTTGCTACAATATCTTGAAATCAGTGTAGTCATGATGACACGGACCCTCATTGTACTACGAGTATTGTGTTTTCAAAAAACAATATGAAATATCGTAAAAAGATATAAACTAGTAAAAAGAATACTTTCTCTCCGGTGTTTGACACTTTATTAAAATCACTTTAATGTTCCTTCATCTTAACGCACTAATTCATTTGCTAGATGAGACAGACATCAAAAAAGGATTAACAGACATGCCAGTTATTATTTTTGTTATTCTTTAGTCATAATAATTTTTCAGTTGTTTCAAAACTTGCTTTGAAGTAAATGATTTTCCATCAACAAAAAAAAAATAAAACGTCTCTTTTGTGAAGATGACATAGAAGAATTACGACCCTGAATTTTTTCTTATACAACCCACAGTCTGCATTAAAATGTAGAGAAACACCTGTTCAAATTTTATAATTTCATAAAAATAAGTACTTAAAAAATAAATCTTCACGCTAGATACAAAACTAGATCACTCTCCCAACACCAACCGATTCAAGGTATTCAAATCATTCGAATCCCGCCCAACAGAACACTCCAGCCAGCCTTTGTGCAAACGATTACTATGCCGATGCCACAAGCCGACAACCAAATTCATCCCGGCGAAGGTCAGCCAATTGTTATGCAGTCAGCTATTTTGCATACAACAAAAGGAACAGCACCGGGTGTGGCGACTGAGTTCTTAAATCCTTTTTCGAATAATTTCCGCGTTCACTCGATCACCTTGATCCAATTGATCTGGAATCGAAGACGCCGTGGTTACCAAGGTTTCCGGTTGGCTTCCTCTCCAGAACGTGTTGCCATTACAACAACAATAATAATAAAAGAGAGTTCCATCTTTTTTATTCTGCTTCGGTCACTCACTTTTGTAATTATCCGTCTAGAGCTTTTAATGAAGGTATTTATTAGTGTTTAATTAGTGCCTGAATAAATATTGGAGTTTTTCGATCGCTTAATTTCGGTGGGAATATCCACAGACGCCATTTGCTTTTTTTCTTTTGCGTGTTCTGAGAACTTAAATGTGCCGTCACTGTTGATTAAATATTGGCGTTTGATTGCTGTTAAGTATCCTATTATCATTGTTTTAATGAATTTTTGAAGATATATTGACATTGTAATTTATGAGATGATACATAGGAACCATTTAATTATGTAATTCAGGATTGACAATTTCTCGGGAAATTAATGTGGATAAATGAAAATTTCGGTATTGAATATTTTATTGGCATTACAAATTAGTAGTTTAATATGTTTCAATTAGTTCATCATACATCACTTTCAATTTTATCAAACAAATGGAGCGATTTTATGATTTTTCTTGTTTTAGTTTAAAGAAAAAATTGTGACTCTCAAACAAAAGGAATATTTTACTAAAAGATAAAAATAAAAAGCGTGGGGAAAATCCCAAAAGAAATCGGAGCTTGTTTCCGTAGTTTTTATGAAGGTTTAACCGGATTTATTCCAAGGAATGAAAATATGCGAAATCATATGCACAATTTGTAAAACTCATCTAGTTTGGACACCAATAAACACCTTGGACACCAGCTTATAAATCTTATTTTAAAATTTTTTAAAAGAAGTGTAATTTAAAATTGTTAATTCTTATATTTTACTAACAAAATAAATTATTTAGTTGAAGATATTTAATATTTTTAACATAGAAGGATGAAATGAATTTAAAGAAAAACAACAACTTAAAATCCTTCTAACACTTTGCAGTCTCATATTATATTCTGTAAAAATTTTGTTATGGAGGAAAAAACCTTCACTCAACTAAATGCACTTAAATCAACTAATTAGTGTGAACACTTTTAATAAACATTTAATTCATCTTAACTTAATTTTGAAAACACACTTTTGTATGATAGGTTAATAAACCTTTGTGACTTTGAAGCTTACAGTTAATTAAAAATGAGATCTGAGAATGTTCATGTCTGATTAGTTTATGAAGGATTTTATTCCGATATATGAATTATAGCACTATATATACGTCTCTAGGTATTATGTAACTATGTGATTATTGTCCTTTGATGATTGTTTTTAAATAAACTATTCCCAGACGGTTGCGCCAAACTCGTTCAACTTCATCTCCATCTTCTTTTCTTCATCAACCTTTATAATACTCCTTTAACATCATTAGTTACTGCAATGCGTTTTGTATCATCAAACTTCCTTTGTTTTTAAAAACACCATACTTAAGTACAGTCTCTAGACGACGAAACACAAACAGTCCTATTCATTTTAACCAAAAGGAATGCGATCTAGCATGCAATTAAATTCAACGTAAGCACATCAATAAGGAATGGTAAAGTGTATTTGTGGGGTTAGAAAAATGCCCATCAGTCTAACTTCAATGTCCATAAGCATTAGACAAATAATTATTTTTCTTGGAGTTAATAATAGTAATTGGAATCTACCGAACGTCTAGGATGTCCCATTCCAAATCGTTTTTGGAATTAATTACCTCCTGAACTGCTAATTTTGTGCTTGATGAATTACTCGGGCCATACCCACTCGATTGAAAATAGACTAGATTCACAAGGAGGTATTCAATTGAAGATCCAAATGAGAGTATAGCAGTAAGTAGCCAGTTCCGAAGATTGCAATTACTTGACCCCGTCCAGATTGGTAATAGCCAGAAAGAAGATTGTTTTTAGTCTAGAGTTGAATGCTAAAGCAACTTAATGGTAATTTTTCCGTTCAATTGCTTCGGTTTTTCTTAATTGCTCTTGGTAGTTTTGTCTATCGTTGTTCAGTGTTGTTTTAATTATTGAGGATGGGATGTGCCTTAAAAAGAAGTTGGATGTATTAAAAGTGCTAGAAATAAGCATATGAAGCTTTTGATATAGTAAATAATAAGTGTAAAAACTGAACGATATGAACAAACGTTTGAATTACTAAACTCCTTTAATCCCTTTTAAACATGAATGCCTGTATTGGTTAAAATGTTTTCCTCTATAATCTGGTCTAAAATAATTACTAAAGCTTATCAGTATCTTAATAAAACGTTCATTAATTTGGTCACTGAGTGTTTATGACCAACGTTTTTATTGGTGCTGAAAAATTAACTTTCCTATAAGTTTACTTTCCAAATGACTAATGTTAATATTTATTTGTTGACCTATTTTATTTCAAAGTAAACTTGAAAAATTTAATACAAATTATTATGTGGATAATTTCTTTAAAAATCAAAAGTGAATATTTTTGTGAAAGTTTAATTGCATGTTCAATAACTTATTACACATTTTAAAAATAGTGATACTTTTGAAAAATTAAACAGAAACACCCTTAAAAGTAGGTACTCAGAATCAACGAAAAACGATTTTAGAATCCAAAGAAGTAATAAAATTTTATAGAATAAATATTATCTCTCTCAAAATTGGAAAACCATTTTCTGCGTATTTTAAATAATGTTGAGTTTCTACGCTACTATCAAAATATATTTTACCCTAATCATTAAAACGTAACCTAAACCAGAAATTTTTATCAAAATCAGCATTACAAAATAAAAATGAAGTTCTTTCAGTCAATTTAATCTGTAGAAAGTTTTTTTCATCATCAATTTCCTTTCAAATTAGAACTCCTTAAATTCTCTACTTCAGATAAATGAAATAATTCCCTGAACACTATCAAAAGCTCTATCTTTAATTTTAATTTGTTTTTCAAAAAGATGCTTATTCCAAGACTCTGAACACGAACATCATCAATTACCATAATGGAATTCCATGACTGAATTTTATAACTCCGTTCAACAAAATTATCCACGCAAGATTTCAAACGCAAGTCTTCAAGGCATTAACATTCACAAAACAAATTTACATTTCAAGATCCTATCTCAATCGGGACGAAAAATCAGATCCTGAGTAATTGTCTTTTGAAACTGAATCCATCAAGCAACCATAACCCGTTAAAGCATTTCTCTTTATAACCACGAAGCAATTAAATATCTTCAGTATCCATCTATATATTCAGACTCCTTTCCACCTAATCTTACTAATCTCTAATCAAAAAGATTCCCACCCAAATTATTCATAATGACCAAAGGCCTAGTGTCAAAATGCAACCCCACCTTAACAAGGTCCTATCGTTCAACGATATCCGAATTACAAATCCAAGATATCAGGGTCTCACTCATAGAGTTATTATTTAAAGAGGGAGCACTTTATGAACATTTCTTTCCATTATAGCGGCCATGGGCATCAATTCTTACCACTACTATAACCACCAGAATCACATAGGTAAGTGGGGTTGGAAATGCCTTTCATTAGAAGCGAAAGAGCGCCCAAAAGTCATCATAAGACATTAAAAATGGGTTATTGTAGGTAAAAAGCTGGAAAAGAAATAAATTTAAACTTATTTAAAATTGTTTGTTATGTGTAGGTTTGTTATAGTCAGTCTTCAAAATTCGACATTAGTAATTATTTTGCCGCATCCCTTTGGTCTGAGTCAAGTTATGGTGGCATAATTTGGTCTGTGTGGCAGTTAAATTTGTATAGGCCTGGTTTGAACAAATCTGCAATGGCTCAAATCGAAATAAGATGGCTTATTTTACATAGTAGGACGTATTTCTATTGAATATTTCCCCCATATCAACCGAAAAACTCACTTGGAAGGCATTCCATGCACATGCAAAGCAACATTGTTTCAAAAACTATTGCAGGTAATAAAAAAAAACATTTTGAAGTGAGAAAAGATTTTTTGACTTTGTATCGAAGTTCGACATTATGCATCCCTTTTTCTGGTCACTTTTTTGAAAGGCAGGGGGAGAGAAAGAGAGAGAGCAAGTTTTGTTCTCCGAAAACCAATCGTGTAACTTCCCTTTTACCGATTACTTTTTCCCACTTACCACATTGGCACACTAGGTTGCCACACCATGACATCTCTATCGCATAATACCTCCATTGCCTTAACCCTTGAAACATAATGAGATTCCTCACATCCTTTAACACTCTATAATTTCAACTCTCGCGTCCACATTACGTAAAAGTTGAATTTTTATCTCATCTGATAACATCGGCAGGGATTAAATGGACTAAATAACTCATATTCCTCGCCATTTGCCTTATTAGGTTAATTCCAGCGACAGTCGCCACACCAATCCTTATCGACACTGTCTGGATGACGACCAACCATTATGGAATTAATCTCCGTTGCTGTCTGAACCTTCCAGAAGGTTGGTTGGTATTAATCTCCATCGATACCTTTCACGAAGGTTGGTTTTGCTACAGCGCGCGTGGTAGGCCACGCAATTTGTAACGTGGATGATTGTTGATTGGAAGTGCGCTGGTGCCGGCATACCAATGAACGCGACGTGTCTCGAGGTGTTTGGGGTGGCGTAATGGGTGTAATTCGATTTCTCAGTTTTCTTGGGCTTGAAGAAGTGGATTGTGATGGATTTGGTGTAATGCGGCGCAGGTGTTTGGAGCATCTGAACATCTGGTGGTGGAAGTGTCTCGTATGGTGATTGTTTTGCTTAGAACCAAAGTGACTTAAGTCCACCGAGATTATTTTCCAGTAATTGAACTTATTCTTGTTGTTCATATGGAAGACCTTTTGGGACGGCTGTTACAGGCGAATTATTATAAAAATGTTGACTTGGATCGCACAAATAAAGGATTTCAATGGAAACTAAATTACATTCTTACTTCAAATTTTATATTGTGGTTAAAAGCGAATCTACTTACCTCTATTAATATTTGAACGGAGTTAAGTGCTACCATTAATCAGTTTTATATCATTGAGAACACAAGGAGATTTTTTTTTGCAAATCTTGGAGGTAATTTTCAAAAATTTTAAATACAAAATATTTTAATTAGAGGAACATGAAGCAGTCTAAATAATAAAGTTATAACCATCCAACATGAGTAAGATTATATTCAAACTTCAATTAGAAATAACACAGTGATGTTACCAGAACGTTTTAAATAGCTTTTTGAACTGAAGTTGAGGAAATAAATAAAAAAATTTGTAAACTTTTCTTATGAAGCTTTCCTGATAGGTTGTATAAACTCTTCACTCCAAAGAAAAACATAATAAGATATAAAAAAATAAGCAAAAGAAAAACAACTCGTCGTTTAAGGTGCATCACAAAATAAATTATTTTTCTCTTATAGGTTATGCATCAATTTTTATTGAACAATTTACGCCGGATAACCTTAAAACATTAATTTTCGGGGGGAATAACCACTCGGATCGCAGCTATCGTTAGTTTTGTAATCGCTCAATCCATAAAAGTGTACGTTTAAAAGTACTTGGGTTTTTTCTTTCCTGAAAAAGTTCGGGGGGGGGGGAAAGTCATGTCATGTCACGCCTTAGGTGACAAACTGCAATAATATTCCCCAATGTCCTATATACTTATATTAATAACCGTGTAAGGTTTATCTTCATAGTTTTGATCATTACTTTCTAAGACATCAAAAGGTGTGACAAGCCATTATATGCCATAAAAGAACAGTCTCCACCATCAAACCACTAATACAGAACAATCCAATTAATGCAAGGCGCATGATGAAAAAGCACCTATTTCTCCCTCCGTAACTAAAAGCAACCACTAATTAATGCTCCGATGACATGTTTATGGATTTTGATCAGAAATAGAAACCATTCCGAATGGACCGCAAATTGAAGGCTATCACGACATAACTCAGAGATCACAAGAATCCCATGTTATGGCCCTCCATTGATTTATACCTCCATTTCTTGTGCTCGGACTCTCGATCGGTCTGAATCACTTTGGAGCACGAAAATTGCACCCTAACCCGCAAAAACCGTATCAATTACCGAGGTAAACCAGAGGGAGACATTATTTTTCGCAAATTTCTCTTTAATAACTCACGGCAGTCATGAATAAAGCCATTACGGCCGTGGATTGGCCGTGAAATGCGCAAAACTCAACGTAGATTTGTTGGCCGTTGCTATCAAAGGGTCCGCGTTTTGAAGATTTATTCCCCCATTTATAATAGTGCAGTGCGTGACTCTTGTTCCATTAGAATGCTGATGCCTACCTATGGCTGGCAATTAATATATTTTCCGCTTATTAACTGCGCCTATAACTCATGTTTGCTTTTTAGGCGGTTGCATGTGGTTGTGAGCGGGTTTACGAGCCTTTTGGGGAATAACTTCGGAGTTAAATTTAAGTATTGTTGCCCATACGAAAGGGATGTATAATTTTACGATATCTTCGCCAATATGATAAATTACTTTAGTTCAATGATTTCAAGCATGGTTGCACTCGTAGTAACAGGGTGATTCAAAAGAACTCATGGGCAAAAACAATAGAGGGTATTGACTACCCAAAGCCAATACAGAAACACCCTGGTTTGGGGCTCCACGAAGCAATCTAGAGGAGGCAGAGTGCGGATAAAAGTCACCATAAGCAATTTAAAAATCGGTTATTGTTGGAAAACGTTTGGGGGTAGAAATTTTAATGCCATTTATCATGCTTTACCCTTTTTAAAAAATCTGTGTAAATTTTCCTTTCTTAAGGGACCGTTTTTGTTAACTGACGCTTTTTTTATTGCTGAATTTTAAAGATAAACCCCTTAAGGACAAAAATTTTCCACAGTTTTTATAAATAAGTTGAAGCAGAATTATTGGGATTGAAATTCTGAATTAACTACACCCCCTGTTATTTTTGCCTAATGAGTTTTGAATTATTAAAAAGTAAATTATTAAAGTCTGCGGGTATTAAAAAGATAATACTTTTGGATGAAAAGGGTTGTATAGGATGGTGGTTTAAAAAAGCACAAAACTATAGCCATAACTATACAAGACCCATTTTTTTTTATTTACTTAAGAATATATTTTTAACTTCATTTCAATAAAATGTGTGTATGGTCATTTTAGTATCAAAATTAAAATAGAACTACTTATGATTATTTGTTATGTTACTCAGTTTAAGTTATTAGATTAGTTAAACTTGGACCATAATTAATTTATTACTATTTGGAAAAATCTCCATCACTTTTCGTTTCCTTTTATATATTCTTAGTTTTATTTTAAACGTGGATTTCTTATATTCTAGTTTTAAAAGGTAGAAATAACGGTATATATGAACGGGAATAGAAAAGTTTCATACAATCTCTGAGCTATACTCAACTCTGGATGAAAGTAAAATATAGACACACGAATGTAAAATGTTTGTCACGAAAAACAACCCTGATGAATGAATTCTTCAAACGCTAGACCGAACACAAATCACTTCATTCACAAAAAAAGCACGATTCTGCCCTCCACAACGAACAAACACAATTTCAATCAAAACCAAAAACCCAGCCGGCCCACAATCCCACTCTGACGTCACTATCCACCAAAACAAATGAATCAAATTCCTGCAAAGCCCCGCCCGACCTACAACAGAAACATCAACCCAGAGAAAAAACGACCCAAACCCCCAGAGAAGGCACCTCTCAAAATGATTGCTTTCCAGCCCTGGTCAAGCCCGTTACTATTCCCATCTCTCTCTGTGACATTTTTCAGAGGGATGCGTCCGCTGCGACGTTTGAAAAATGGAAAGTCGACCTCCGCGACGCGTCTCCCGCAGTTTGAGGGAGACAACTTAATTCGTCCAAACGCCTCTTTATCCGATTTTTTGTTTTATTTTTCCCTTTTTATTACTCGAAGGGAAGTGACTGTTTATTCTCGGAGAGGCCTCATATGTTAAAAGGCGCGTGACAACCTGTAGTTGACGGATAATCGAATGCTCTTTTCCGGTTAAGCGAGTGTGTTATCAGGAGAAGCTTTCTAAATTTCGGACTGGTGACTTATGGGGATATTTGTTCTAGAGGGGAAATGTCAGGATGTTTTTTTGGACCCGTATCAATTACGGGGTTGTTTTCTTTGGCCGAAGATCCGGAGTTTTTGTCATTGGGGAGGACATCGCCTGATTACGTCTCTTTGAAAAATTACTCTTTTCGAAGAACCAAAAAAAACTGAGTCGATGAAACGTATTTCTTAAGTTTGGTCCCAACTCCAGTTCTGTGTATTTAGGGTTCGTTAGTTTTTGAATTATATAAAGTGGTAAGTAAGAGTGCAGAACACCCTTTTTGTTGTTTTGAGATAAGTATTAAACTTTTGCTCGTTTAAATTTATCTTTTAAAGGCTACGATATCTGAAAATTACTTAGTGCCTCGAATAGTTTAGGAACTACTGTTAAAGAGCCCAAATTACGTAATTCTTAGAGGGAGGAGTGTTCCTATATGTGTGTCGCAATGTGATGGGGAATAAAAGGGGTAAGGTGAAAAAGTGTTATGTGGCATTTTCAAGAAAAATGCTTCAAGAAAATGCAAGGTCCGCGCTTAATATTAAGATAAAGCTCGCGGGACAGAACAGATATCAAAATTAAAAATCAGCAGTTTCAAAAGAAGGGAACAGACGTATAAACGTGCCACACGAATCAGTTTTGGAAGCCGCATAGGCCCGCTAGCCGTAGGGTTGGGCACCAGGGTTCGTTGGGAACAGGATTCGTTTACTCCTACATTTTAGTACAGAAACCATCTCTCTAGGACCGTTATTAACAGAGAAATCTGTATCATAAAGGAGGTATGTGACCATAGAAGATACGAACAAAAAAATCTTTTAAGGCCAAATATCTCGAAACACGCTTTTTGTTACATACATTCTTATTCCTACTCTCCCCTTCAATTATTAAGTAGAGATTATATATGTACTAGTAAAATTTTTGAAGTATCTTAAATTCAGGTTTAATTTCAGTTTTATAGCCGTGACATTATACCTAATTGGAAGAAGTGTGACAATATGCTCTGAAGTGTGACAATATGCCAAAAGGAACAAAAAGGAAGGGGGTGATTGTAAACCCTTGAAATTTTTTGACTTAATTTATGAATGTCCCCTTTTAGAGCAAACGAAATATATAACTATTCCCTACATTAAGACCAGAATACCAAACCACTAATAGACTGTATTTAATAAAGACTATCAAATGAGAATCATGAAATCAAAGAAGAAATCATACCAATCGAATACTACAAACAAGAACCAAATGACATTCAACCCCATCACTTTCCCACCATCACCCGTAATTCTTATTCCAACACCCTGATAAGGGAGGCCGTCTTCCAGTTAAAAAAATTGACTTAATAACACTTCCACTCATCGCATGATAATATCGCTTGCGTCACGTCTGTTGCCAAAACAGGGTAGCTTAATTCATACCTGGAGTTAATTGCACTTAAAAGCTGGGTGTGTGGGGAGGGGGTTTTTTTCCGGCATTCGTCTTCTTTTGTCCTGTGGGGTGGACGTGGAGTTATTAGAACACGTGAGCTGCTACCCTGTGATTTGATTTATGGCGGGGATGGGATCTGATAAATTGCTAATCAGACTCTAATTGAACGACGTTCGTCAGTTTGGCACGGCTCTATTTGGGCTGGATGTGAGAGCTGGGAAGCCAAGTCGTGAGATGCATTGATTGAAAGGTATTTGATAAAGATTAGGATGGCATTAAATTGAAATGGAGAGAATATTATCTTGAAAAGAAATATTAATTTTTGTTTTGTGGATTTTATTAGGGGTTCACAAACTAAGGAGAAGGGGTCTTCAAAGCATGACCTGCTGGCCAAAATTGGTCTGCCAGCTGCTAAAATGCGGCCTGTGAGCTGATAAAAATTATCCGATCCCAGTAGTCCTTCTAGAAGCAAATTCTAATAGTCCCTAATAATAATATTATTATAATATAATACTACTACTACTACCACTACTACTACTAATAATAACAACAACTTACTACTAATAATAATTTTAGTACTAAAAAATTTTAATAGTAATCAAAAAGAGAAGAGTAGTATAATTGGAAATGTGTTTGCCCAATTTAGGGTGCCAAATTGAGATTCTTTTAAAAATAAATTCTGGACATTACAATTTCAAAATGAAAATGATGATATTCATTGAGTTTTATAAGAGTCGTCAGGTCTGAGGCTTTGCTCAGTAATTTGTACTCATCTTTAAAATGAACCTACTTGTGACCACAATCTTAACTAGAAATTTACTTATCATGAAAAGTTTTAATTCTTTTTTGGTTAAATGACTCTGCGTCTATCTCATGAAGTTAATCTATAATATTGTAACAAATTACAATGTATACGTACACCATCACTGGATATTTTTAAATTAGTCATCGTGATTGATACTTGTTTAGCCATTAGAAATAAAGCCATTAAAAGAATAAGATTAATTATAACAATATGGGAAGATTTATTCGGTGTAATTCTAGGTTTCTAGCAATGTAATTTGTAGCTGAATGCTAAAACTACGTGCATCGAGCTACTTTTATGACAAACGTTTCAATCAGCACTCTCAGACATTTTTTACATGACTTGCTTACTGAGGGCTATAATTATATGTTCCATTGAAGTATATAATCTTATATCAATGTCTTTATATATCTGGGTAAAATTTAAGCTTCTTTGCAGAAAGAAATCCAGATTATCTATCACGCAATAAAGTGATCTCAAATTCATTAACATGAAATTACTATTGAAATTGAATTGATGAGTGCTGGTTTTCAGAATCAGTATTTGAATCGGAAATCTCAATTGTCATCACTATAATTAAGTACAATCAGTTTTTTCACAAGCACCTTCATAGAAAATATATTGTAATTAACTGAATATGCATTCAATTAATTGAGGTAATTATGTCTATTATTTTTAGGGGGACCCAACGTAGATTATATATTTTTTTTATCTTTTCTACATGCACCTTATATTTAAGTTAGAGTAAAGTTTCTTCTAACCAAATCGGGATTTAAATACGCCTAATTGATATCATTATTGAACATTAGAAACTACTTTTTTTAAAAAGTACAATTTTAGGATATTAGAATACATACGAGATTCTTGTAGGGTCTTTTTTCCATATAATTTTCATTTTGAGGAATGATGTATCATGTATCTCGGACTCATTAGCATTTAAATAAATTGAAACACAAAAATTAACCCATGAAATTCAAATTTATCTTTAAGTGCAGAGTTCCCAATCACTTTAATTAAAGATCAAAATGTATAGTTTCAACAGAAATCTATTTTGAAAGTGCTTTTGCTTTGCGGGGAATGATCCAGATCCATATAAATGTAACAAGGAGAGATTGACAGATAGTTATGTTTATAAATATAAATTAATTAATCATAACACGTTTATTTTAATGTTATCTTTAGAGTTACATATTGTTCTTAGAAATTTGGGAATAAATAATGTATGGAAAAAGAATATCCTTAATTTCTTTGTGTTCTTTAACTGTCCAAAACATTTGAGACACTACTCAATTAATCTAAGGAGTCATTTGAAAACACTCAAAAGAGCTTTGTATCTCCATAAAATTATCCATCCCTTTTATATGCAAGCCTTTCAAAGAACTAAAAACGCACTCCATCCCTTAAACAATAATTCCATTGTCTCCAAAACTGTCGCATGTCAGAACTTAAACCCAACCTCCTCAAAACAAACTTCAGAGTTTTCGAACAGGCAGGCAAAGAACACAAAAGCTAATTTCCGAATGCCTAACCAACGACGGACAGAGAACTTGAACAGTCACGCCCATAGAATTCGAATACCCAGCTTCATTTGAATATTGATACCACTTTTGTCCTTCTTCAGCAAACTGCGTTATACCGATCACGTAACCCTTGTTAATTGAAGCCACATTACTAAAACAGGCAGCTCCTGTCCCTATGTGTCAGTCTGCCTCCTCGTCTGCTCTTGAGATTATCAAGTTAATTTGATGGAAATTAGCGCCAAGTAAAAGTTTCGAGGGGCTTTCAGGCTTCAGAGGGTTTGGAGAGGAGGGCTTGATCAAAATTTTAAATAGGAGGTGTGGTCTTGTTGGTTTTGTGAACTTTTAAGATTAATGTGAAATGATAAAGTTTAATGATTGAGTTTGCTGGAATAGTTTAAAGGGAAGAGTTTAAATTTAAATTGGAATAAATATTTGAGTATTTATTTGAATGCAAGGTACTTCTGACTTTTTAGTGGGTTGCTTTGTAATGATTTGTTTCTTGAATTAAATATATTTCTGGGGTAAATGTAAGGTTCACTTTATTTTTCCTTTTGAAGAGTTAGTAACTGAAACTGAATTGAAACAAAATGAAGTAATTAAAACTGTAATTCATAAAAATTATAATATTTTTAAAATGTTTGTAAAACATATAATACGCATTATTTAAGGCATGTTGGGTTAATTTTCATATCAGAAATAATTGTAACTTTTTCTTTTAAAAATTAAAAATAAATCAGAGAAACTGGAACCAAGACTGGGCTGCTGCAAAACCTCAATTCTATTCATTTAATTTCATTTTCCTATTAATTTCAAATCAGAAGAACATTATCCTTCTCTAACAACCCTTCTTACTCAGCACGAATTCGTGATTTGATAGCTAACTCCCACTAGTTCTCACGACATGATTGATTCTCAAAGCCTTTCAAAACTTCCCCAGAGTTGAAAACAACCCAAAAGTCACCCATCAAAAGAACCAAAACAATCGGAAACCCATCTTCAATCCATCAATACCACCTCCTCCCAATTATGGCCCATTCTTTTTGCAAAAAGGCAATTAATTAAAAGGGAGCAGCAGCCCTCTCAGGCCCAGCACCCATCCTATCACTCCTACCCGCCCCGAAATGTGAATGGGATTCAATGGCGAACTCGGGCGGACTCGGACTGAAAATCCCTTAATGAGGCCCAGAAAGAAGGGGAGATTAGCCCCGCCAAAGTGTTAATGCAATAAAACGGGAGATTAATCATAAATAAAACGATCCAGATACCGTGTTTACATGCAAGGGGATTTATTAATTTAGGATCCCTTTGGGATGAATGGGAATGGGGATCCATTCATCAAGGGGATTCTTAATAAGGCTAATGAAGGTGGTTGTGCCTTTGATCTGTTGCAGGAAGAACCTTAAAATCGGAGAGTCGGTGATTAATCATGTAGAGTAGGAATCGTCAGGAGGGTTTGGCTTTGATGAAGATTGCCTTTGCTGGAGGGGGGGGGAATTTCGGTACAGTTTTTGCGAGTTGAGTGGTCTTTTGATGCATATTGTTTCGGTTGCTTGATGATTCTTAATGAATGTAGTTGAAATATGTTGTTGAGTGGAGCTTTTTGGTTATGAAAGATGTTAGTTTGGGATTTGTTGGGGATTGGTTGTGTTTCAAAGTGACAGCAACGTTTCTTGACAATGACGTCACTACGTGAAAGGAGAATCTGCGTAAACAGAGAGCCTGTTGGGTTGCTATGTGTAGATTTCAGTACGCAAATCGTGATGAAAAGACACTATAAGTACATGGGTTTAACAAAATAATCATATTTTTAAATTGACGTTCTACATTTCGCTCAAAATTCACACACCGCGCTGGGAACTACTTTGTAAATGACGTCATAGGGTCGAAAAACGTTACTGTCGAGTATAGATGGTTATGATGTTGGTATTTCAGTGTTCGAAGTGGTTTGATTGGATGATAAAGATTTTTGATGAAAATTGAAAATGAATGTTCATTATTTTATCTAATTGGGTTCCTTTTGGTTACATGTATTTGGTTAGCTATACATTGATTCAGATATTGATAAACATCAAGGATTTTATAATTTACGTCGTATAAGTGACGCATAGAGTTGCTTGTATTTATCTCAATCTATCTCTCGTGTTACATTTTATCATTTCATGTGGTGCTAGGTGTATTGTGGGTATAGTGGGTATTTGACTTCTTCCTTCTTCTGGTCTAAAATAAATACACAGTAAATGTAAGGTAACACATTTACAACAAGTGAAAAGTATTGTACCAAGTGGTCAAAAGAATTGTATTCATTTAAAATTGGGAGTACATTTAATTATTTCATGTGGGTTTTATGGGTATAGAGTGGATATTTTACTTTTTTTTCCTTTTTTATCATTTGATGTTAATAATTTTGTATCTCTTGTCAAAGTTCACTTAGATTCCATACAAAATGATTCACAAAGAACAAAGAATATGAAAGAACATCTGGAATGCTTTAGAGCAGTTGTGCAAAAGAACTTGAGCTTAAATTTTAATATGGAAGCCTCTAATATTCAATATCAAAACAAAATATTGACTTTATTTATTCGTTACTATCTGATGCTAAGAAAACTTAGTATCTTCTTTCTTCAAACCTTTCAGTCTTAACCGCCCCAAATTTCCATTGGATTCAATGGAAATCTCGGGCGCTCTAAGACTGAAATGGTTAAACGATGATGTAATCGATGAGGTAAACATAAGGTAATCGATCTTCAAAAAGTCAAACATCTCGCCCATAGCTGTATACAACGTATGTTTTAAGACATGACTGATTCCCTACTTAGACCCGGACGTGCCGGAGATTTTAATAAGACTCAGATTAAATTTCTCCTCGGATATCACTAATGGAAAAAAAACTGAAGAAAAACGTCTTTGCACTTAAGGTGCCCGTATCTCTTACAGTCTTTTAAATTTATGACGGGCATTATTAACAATTACCTCGCTCTCATTTCTCTCTCTATAGCCTACAAACAAATTAACGAAATTGCAGTCATTAGGCGCCATTAAAATTTTTGCATTAGTGTGGTTCAGATTGTGCGCTTTTTCATTGTTAAAGTGCACGGCAAATAAAGCATTCGTTTTGTTTAAAAAATAATTACGGGGATTTTGTCTGTATGAACAAGGAGAAGATGGTACAAGATTTTTAGATCATTTAGGATAATGGGTCATTTATTACTGAGAATTAGGAACCTGATCTTAAAAGTTCTTGGTTGTTGTTTATTGTTGTTGATTTATGTTACCTTTATTTAGAATCTTTTTTAAGTACTTAATTGGTTGAGTTCCTTAAAAAATTTTAACCTCTTTCCATTGAAGTTTCTGTTTATTGGAGATGGAAGTAAACTTTAATATAGGATTCTTGAAGATAACTTTATTTTCGGAGTTTAATTGGAAGAAAAATTTATACCCAAAATAGTCTGTTTTAAATCAATAAATTAATTCAAATTCTATTAAAATTTTGAATTTAAAGAAGTGAATAAGTAAAACGAAATATGTTGATGGAAATTATATTTGCATCTGTAATTTAATGTAAATAACCTATGTATATTATACGTATACTATGTATATTATACGTAAATATTACGTATAACGCCAAAACGGTGTTTCAAGGAACTCCGCATAAATAGCGTCGTACCGCTTATTACGACGTTTTCAAACATACCCTTGAACGGCGTACTAACGGGAGTTTACTGTATTTGACTTAAAGTTATTATAGGAATTTCTTGCTTTAATTAATTTAAAAATAATGTTTTGATAAATACAGTTAGAAATAAGTATTTAAACTCCTGGTGATTCTTGATACGAAAATTTAAAGCATTAAGCCTAAAGATAGATGTATTCATTTACACTCAAAAACCTCAAAATTCCGGGTTTATTCCCAAATATTCTCCGGGTTTTACCCGTGTCTGAAAAAACTGTGGGAATTTTGCATCTCTAGGTATTAATGTTAAAAATTCTCTTAACTGCCCTAATTAACACATTTCCAAAACCTGATTTGAAAAGCATATTTTATCCCCATAAAATACGCCGACATCGCACCTTGTTGAAAACATTCAACTCGGCAATCAACCACCTCTGTTCCCATCAGCGAAACTTAATACCTGTAATTTCCGTATGTACGCGTAAAATGGATATTGATATTCCCTTACTAGTTATAATTACCCCTCCCCCTATAATTACCCCTACCTCAGTAGTTTTCCTTCAATAAGTGTCAATTAATCGAAAAAGTGTGACATTTCAGCTTCTGAAATTTACCAGCGAGTATTTTTAGCCGGGAGAAACTAAAAGAGACGATTTACCATACCTAATTGCTCATAAACGCCCCTGCGTTATATTTATACCATGATCGAAGACTGTAGATCTTTGGAAAGACTGTGAGGATCCTTGGCGGTGGAAAATTACAGAGCAGCTTTATTTTACCTCAGAGAATTCGGTGTTAAAAACAAAAAGTGTCAGACACAAAAGGTGTAGCGTGATTTTCTGGGAAGGTATGTGGCCACGCCTCTAATTATAAAGCAATTATCCCTTTGGCAGTCTAGTCAATATGCTTGATGAGGAATTAATTGCATACCATCCGTACTATCGGTAAGGTACTTCAAAACTCTTAATTGATTCTGGTCGATAAAGAAGGGAATATGGGAATTTATTATAATTAATTTAAATAAACATTTAATTAATGGGTAATTGATTGGGGTATGTGTTTGATGCATCGTCTGTTTAAAAGAAGAATTTTCAATTTTTGCTTGGTGTGGGTTCATCATTCATGTTTAGAGTCCCATAGATTGACATCTAAATAGAGCAAAACCTTATAAATCATAATGAACTAAGTATCTGAAGTTGAGGAGGTAAGACAAAAATAATTTTTGATGACACTAAATATAGTTTATTGAACCTATATGTGAGGTCTCAAACGTACAGCCCATAGTAATAAGTTGCTTCAAATATTGTAATTGAATTATACAAAACTGTTACCCTCGGTAGAGGACATTATGGTATCTTAAATAAAAAAATTCCCTAATTTTTAACGACATTTCGCCTCCTTAAAAGCAAAATTACTCAGTCATTTTTTGAAACATTGTACATTTCCTGGTTTTTCTATTTAATTAACTATGGAATCATAATTTGGGGTGGCAACTATAAAACTAACTCGCTGCCTTTAATTTCAATTTTAAAAAAAATTTCGATTTTTTTTTTCCAAAAGACCTGTCCTGTTGACTTTAGAAACATAAATTTACTCTTTAAGTCATGTTGTTTTTATCGAATTTTACTGTTTTTATACCGTAATAAGCAATATTTGTAACTTAAAAATCAGATTAGTGAAAGGAAAGTCAATGAAATTCCATCAAATTCCATGCTTTCATAAAGGGATTTTTCGAAAGCATCTCTTTTATCTAGCACCAAAATGTTTTAATAATCTCTCCTATGAATTGAAATATATTTCTGTGTGGTTATTCTTTCCATGGGATGTTTACATAATTTTCTTCAAAAAAAGTTGGAATGGAATCATGAAGGAACAAAACAGGAACGAGGAATAATATTAAGTTTATGATAAAAGTTATTGGAGTGGCATCTATAATTGCCTTTCATTTAAAACAAATATTAATCACATGAAATTTAAGTATTTAGAATAAAACGTTAAAGTATTCATAAGTACATAACTGTAGCTTTTTTATATGATTTTAAAATTCGATATAATTTAAGTATTTCAACTATAAGAACATTTTTAAAATATAAGGTGAAAACGTAAACATGTTATGCCGGTTATATTTTTTTAATTATACATAATCGTACTTTTTACAGACAATATTTTCTTTTCTTTGTTGAAATTGGGTTCAATTTTATATCTAAAGAAGTTTAATTTTTTCACTACATAAGTACATTTATGTTTATTAATTGTCCTTTTATACAATCCAGTAATAATATAGGTAGATAACTCGGCCTTTTACTAATGACCAAACAAAAGAAATCTTTATTGCAGTCTTTGATGTATAGTATGGAACAAATTCCAAGAACTCATTTATAGTTTCGGAAATAAATTCATTCATGCATAGACAGCACAATAGGTAACAAAATCACTCTTACTTTCACAGTCCCTTAATAGTAACCGAGTCATTAAGTTAATTAGAAGGGCTAAGCCAAGAGACAAACTGCTGATAGCTCTTTTAACTATATCATGAGTTTAACCTCTTAACCAGCACTGGATTTAATTGCTTTTGCTCTAACTACGAACCGCATGCAATTAGGTTCGCTAGAATGCAGAATGGCTCTTTTGCCGTTAGGGAAAAGTTTTGAGTCAGAAAACTCTCGCTTTGCCCGGTGTTGTCATTAACTGCCAATTTCGACATTAAATTCCTTTTAATTCGGATATTTGAGTATTCCGCTGGCACCATGCATTCTTGTGTGTGAAGTGTGTGCGCTAAAATTAACGACAATGTTTGTAATTAAACAATGCATGAGATATAAATTAGTAAATACAGGCATTTAACTTTATGGAGATTTAAAGGGAGGATTCCATTTCAATCTTTGATATCAAAATTAAATATTATATAATAAATTTCGTTAGCGCAACATTTTAGCAGATTTCTAGGTTTGTTTATTTATCCAATCCTATGATTTCCTTCTTTTTCCTAAATAAGAACCCTGAAAAAAATTTTAGTATTTAAAAATTATTTTAGGTGAGGTTGTTATTTTTTAAGAATAAGAAGACTTCCAGAAGCCCTCTGGCTCCAATTGAAAAAAATATTCACTTATATTCAAAAGACCGTTCAAAAGGCCGTTTTTAGAAGGCCCGTGTGACGAAACAAAACATAATAAAATGATAAACATTATTGCATGAGGTACAGGAGTATCCGTACTACTTAAAAAAAATAATCCTGAATAATGTGACTACTAAAAACAATCGTATTTTTCCGATCGATTTTTCTAATAGTATGCAGTTATATGGCAAAGCACGCCTATACTATTGTATACTATTGTATACCATTATAACAATCAAAATTTTGCAGTTTGGCATGAATAAAATCCCTTCACACCCCATTTATTATATTTTTATCGCAAAACTGTAAATTTTATTCGAAAACGGCATCTATCCTGAGTATAAATCCGTTTACAGAACTAAAAAATATTAATTTTTGACTTAGATATGAGCGAAAATATCGGCAAAAATGCTAGGCGGCCATCTTTGATCCGCCATTTTGGAATGACGCCGACGGAGGATCTTTGGGGACTTTTCAGGGCGGGTTGTACACATCATAGAGAGCTTATCCTGAAATTTTCAGCTAGTTATAAATTATTTAGCTATCGACCCCTTTTTTCGCCTAAAGTTACTGGGCTATTAAAATACTTTTCCTAATAAAACCTAAATTGAGATTGTTGAAATATTTGAGCCCTTTGAAAAAGGTAAAATTACCCTTTTGGAATTATACTAAATAGTTTTGCGAGTAATTTATACAACCAAGCATCTGATTACCAAAATTTTAAATTACTAGGTTGTGTTTGAGGTTTTGAGGTTTGTGATTTTTTCTTTATTTTTTTACTAGGGGGGGTCAAAAATTCCCCAAACTGTGCTTAACGCATTGAATGAACCTGTGTATCGTTTAAACTTCTGAGTATTTGAGTCCAAACTAGTAGATATTTTCCTCGAGAGATAACTCAAACTTCACAAAATTCACCTCTCCCGAAGACCCACCCTTCATTTCAGTGTAAAACCCTTATCTCCCCAGCTGCTCCATCCCATCCCATTGTTTATTTCGGCCCAGCGAATCCACACACACACACCCCACCAAATAGGCAGTTAGCACCGACCCTACTTAACGACTTTAGAAATTAATACCCGACACTTGTTGGCTCCATAAACGGCTTATTAAGGTCATACGCCGATAATTACACGGAAACGAAACCATTTTACTGATTATAGGCCCCGCTTTATGGTATAAATTCCCATAATATCATTGCTAAAGCGATTTTTACACCCCATTATGTCTCTGGTTATGGCAGGCCCGCGCCCATCGGCTGTACTGTCATCGGCCCATTAGATATTCCTGGGGCCTAACCGCGATCTCATCGCCTATAGTTGCTATCGACAATAGGCGAGATGGAACCAGTCTAGGCGAGCTCGTGACGTCACATTACGATAGTTCGGCAAATGGTCGAACCGCGAAGCATTCGAAACCTCGCCTACGGCAAATTTTCCCTCGCCTACGAAGCGACTGCTTCGGAGGGCTCGTAAAGGTCTTTTCGCAATTATCGTATACGCTATGTATCGTTTTTTTGCTATTATTTCCTTATATTATGACGTTTCTTTTAGTTTTTAACCTTATCATTCTTTGAGGTTATGCTTAAAAATCTTCGATTGTACTTTTTAAAGTATTTTATTTAAGAACTCTTTCTCTATGTCTGCGCACGGTTTACTTTGGGAAGAGTAGTGATGCGGTGTAGTGTTTTGTTTGCATTTTCTAAATCCGAAGACAATTTTTCATTATGGCTGGGACTTTAGGGATGCATTCAGAAACTTTAACACGATTAAGAAACGAAAACAAATGGAAAAGTATAGCCCTTCCATTTATAAATTGATTTATTCATTAACGTGATAGTGGAGCCATCTATGGAAAAACGTCACAAGTAATTCTACACTGATCCTACAAATTTGTATAAACGAACACTAATGTCCATTTCTTTCGTACTAGATTAATGTCTGAGGACTTGCTTTGGAAATTAACAGCTGTTTTATATTTTTTGGAACTATTTAACGGACCACCAAAAGTGTAAAAGAAATCCGAATACGGTTCGAAACTTAATACAAGATGGCGAACGATATTGCAACTCATGCGGATGAATACTACCTTCGAATAGGATGCTCTCTTTTGATTGGCCAGTTCCCTTCTCGAGACGAAAGCGAGAGGCATCAGTAAATCCTTTTCTACCACCGGTTCGCGGTCGGGCCAAAAGCGCGTTTTGGGAAGGTCTCGCTTAGAGAAAAGCGTGTTCTCGGCTAGGCGAGCTCGCCTATTGTCGATAGCAACTATAGGCGATGAGATCGCGGTTAGGCCCCTGTTATTAGACCTGGCCATAATCGCGGCCGGACGCGTGAGAGCTACCAATAAAGACCTGAATAATCTTGATTGGGATTCCGAAATCCCTTTAAAAAGGTGTTTGGGATATTGATGGTCCCGTTTTGTTCTTTCCTGGCACGTATGTCATGGCCGGTCTCTTAGTGTGATGATGTCCATTGAGCAATTTCTTTCCGCGTCCTGAACTTAACGAGTGATGATTAGGGAAAGGGTTGAGTTGTATTGGTCGTTATTCGTGATGGATATTCATCATGGCTGTATGTGAATGGAAGGTAAAATTCATTTAAAATGTAAACAATGCGTACTGTGGAGGTGGATCTAGATAGCTTCTTTTAAGGACTAAACTTGTTATCAGCAATATGCCTAACATTATGATAAAAGATCATTAGATCAAAGAAAATAGATAAAAGATCATCTTTTTATATTGCAAATAAATAAGATATTGGTTTCTCAGAGATTTCTATGAATATTTTCAGAGAATATTAACTATATTAATCGCAACTGCACTTAAAACTGTAGCTAAATAAAAGGTGCTTTTGAAGAAAATATTTATTAAAAAGTTTTTGAAATCTGCAAGCAAAAAGTTTGCAAAGGAAGCAAAAGTTTTCTGGAAGCAAAAACATTCATTAGAAACTGGTTTTTAAGTATGACTTGAATCAGAGATGATAATTTCTTTAAGTAAAAATTCTTTCTATAAAGAGTGTTTGCACATACTCATACTGGTAGCTTAAATACTTGCATTTTTAAGTTTTTATCACAAATTATAGCATGAAATTTTTATTTCTACCCACAGCCGTTTGCCCACAAAAACCCTTCTCCACTCCTTTAAAATTTCGCCAGACATTTTCCGATCATCCTCTATAATTATAAAACCACATTTGAAACTCTGATTGACTTGACCTAGTTTTTCCGTAAGGAAAAAATCTAACTATATAACCTGTTACAACTCCGTCAAATACGTGATCGTCTTTTAAAAGATACCCCATCTAAGCGTGATATCTTTCAAAAATCGTCTCTGGTCTTCAAAAACAAAAAGAGGGTTATTTAAATGAGATCTTCGAGTAGTTAGATCTTATCTCAAACTACTAATAGTCGATCTATTTAAAGCATTAAGACGTTATCTACGCAACTTTGTCCGCACCTTCTAAGCACAAAATTTCTCAACCGACATGCTTAATTAATGAATATCCAGCACGTGCAGGAATCGAACTCTAAAAATGATAAATGAAAGACAAACTATTCAGTATACTAATTGAAAGGCTGGAATTCATGGTGCTTTTTAATGCACCCATTAAAACTTATCCCGATGTTTTAAATTAAAAATTGATTTAATACGCAATCAACAATATCGGAGCCCTATACATCAAGCAACAAAGACTTGGAAACATCATAAATCCTTCGGCGTACGATAAATATTGTTTCTTCCATAACTCCCCGTTCTTATTTTGCACCGGCTATCGTTTTAACCATGCAAGGGGTGAACTTCCCCGAATTTATCACCATATAGATACATTTTTCTTGGAAGTTTCCTTATCAAACATCTCAGGAATATCCCGCCTGTAATAATCTGTATTAACAAATTTATGAAGAGGAGGATTTCTTTCATGGTGAGGTAAAAAGTGGGGAGCGAGATTAAATTTGATAAACGCTCCTTGGAGTTTTCATGAATAATAAAAATCGCATTTCTCTCGGGTTCTAATGGGTTCCCTTGTATCTCATGTCGCCACCGGGGGCGCTGCGGTCGATGTAAACATTTCACCTCTGTTCGTCCCCTTTCGACGTGCCCCTTCTTTTGCATCCGGTGTCAATTGATTTATATTCTGATGGAGAAAAAATATTTTAGATCTCAAAAGATAAAATCGCTTACTGATTTGAATGGCATTCGGTTTTGTATTCAGCTATCGTGTTCATCGTTTATCCCTTTCAGTCCCGAGCCGCCTGAGAGCACCTTTGAATTCTACGTAAATTTGGGGCGATTGAAAGGGCTAAAGGAGATAAAGGCTTTTTCAAAAGGTTGTTGGGGTTTGAGGATATATTTAAGAGGAACTAATATTGAATGTCATTATAAATATTTGTTAAGGTTTTTAAAATATGGTATATGTACATAACATAACATAACTTTATTGGACATAAGACAAAACATATACATACAAGTAGAACACGGACAAAAGACATCACCAAAAAAAAAAGAAAACAAAGAGAAAATATAAACTGTAACATAATTATTTGTAGAAAATCAGGGAAAAAATATATATATTTATGTGGAACCCAAAGAGCCAAAGGCTCGCCTAGGGAACCTATATAAATTGAAAAATAAATTTATTATGTGGCAAGAGCTGCGCTTATTATCTATGAATTTTGAATAGTATTTCGATATCCAAGTGTCCTGAAATAAAAGAATGAATACCGGATTTAAATTCAAATGTAAGAAAAGACATTAAATTATAAAGAAAAAAATCCTTACCTTTTATTTATTTATCTTTATATATAATTATATCTTTTATTTACAATTATTAAAATAATATAGTAGATCCTCTTTACAACGACCCCTCGATATAGCGACCGGCAATAAAAGTACGGATTGTTTTATCGTAGTGGTAATTTTTTTTTCGTTATAACGTCCTTTTGTTAAAACGACCGTATATTGTTGATCCCAGAAGGGGTCGCACTATCTAGGTTCTACTTATTTAAATAATTGTAAATAATATTTATCATAGAATCAATTCGTGAATTTATGTATCAACTATTTCAAGAATAATAATTGAATATTATTATATTGTAATCCTTTCCTTCCCTTAAAATTCACTAGAAAATTTTCTATTAGTTTACTTCTGAATATTCAATTTAACAAACTTCTGGCGTTGTATATTTTTTACTCTGACTTTATAACGGATTATCCTCGTGGAGAGCCACGGAGAGGTTGAAAGGTGGTTTCCAAGAGCACGAGATAAAATGTCAGCAAGTTTTCCATCTATGTGCAGAAGTTATCCCTCATTGTCGCTTGTACCATTTGACTTCTAGCCCCCAAAAATATTATTTTTCTGAATTGAAACACATCGATATTAAAATCAGTAAAATAACTTCAAAAAATCAAATAAAAACTAACGTATCTTAATGAATACCTAATTTGAGTGGATCTCCTATGAATCAATCTTACAATAGAAAATAAAAGAATATACGTAGATAAAGAAAGATATGAAAAACTTTCGTCTCAGAAGTTAATATAAGACAACTTTACAGTAGAGAATAAATTTTTAAAACATTTCCTTTCATGAAAGTTTCCCAAAATTTGCGAGAAGAAACCAGCTGACTCCCGTAGATTATTACTCCCACAATTAACCTAAATACTTTCCACCCGATTTCGCCACTTCCCCTAAACTCTCAACGAAAACCACCTTTTCACAACACATCCCAAACTGCAACATATGCACGAAACGAAACATCAATAAATCCCCCCGCAACTTCCGAAACTTTCCCATCCCCCTACATAAAACCCGGAACCTCAAAACAATTCAATTACATGGTGCCATACTCTCAAAAAAAGCCGCGTCTTCCTCTAACGCATATCCGAGCCTGCTTCTAATTCGGTGCTAATATCGCATCATCTTTTTATGCCCCTGTTTCTTTTAAAAACCCTCTTTCGTACCTGGGGAACAATTTTTCCCGTCCCCATAAATATCCCCCCTCCCTCCCCCTAAACCCAAAACTGGTCATTATCCTTTCGCCATCGTAAGTGAAAAGCTAGATTAGGAAAGTGAAGAAAAAATGGCGAAAAAATTAGTTTTAGCTTCATTTGACAGTCTGATCCGAGCCATGTTGGAATTTTTTTTCGTGAAAAAAGTTTCATCTTTTTAAGGTCTTTTTTTAGATCCATCCGCGGTGGCGTACCCTGTTTTTATGCGTTGTGATTTTGATTAGCTTCTGAGGGCGGGGAGTTCTTTTGAATATGGCAGAGCGTTGTAAAAGATGGAATTTGGTTTTTGGTGGGTGAAGCGTGAAGGGATAAGGGGTATAATACATAATTATTCGTATGGTTTTAGGACTGGGAGGTTATCAACTTTGCTTCGTCGCATTCTTGGTTTAAGGAGAAGGTTTCATACCTGGAAGTGGATATCTGAGGTGATCAAGAGAATAGCAGTAAAATTGTAGAGGTAAAGGTGTACCACAAAATGAATTAGTATTTCGTTAAAAACATACCATGATAGACTTTTTTTAAGTTTGATAGGGCTGTTTTAAACCGCTTTTCTTTTTTTTCATTTAAGGAATTTTTACTCATAGAACATGTGCTGTCGAGGTCTGGTTTTTGGTAGTTATAAAGTTTTAGATTAGTTAGTTAAGTTTAATGTTTTTCTATTGATAAATTACTAGTAATTTATACGTTTAATCACTTTCCAAGTTACCTAATTAAATAACAGTTGAAATTTTAACTCAGCTTCAGATGAAAAATTTTGACTCAAACTTTTTTAGCATTAACACCTTCTCCACAAATATATTTATCGACATTACTACAAAAAGAACGTGTCAAAAATTGCATTTATTACTCCATATAATATGCATGATTATAATTTTAATAACTTTGATGTTAAATAAGATAAGGAATTGGTTGGAAATAAATGGCAATGCTTTAAAAATAAGGACCAAAATTAAAAACATTTTTTAAACTTAACTTTTATTGTCACCTAATATCCGGTTTAATAATAGATTTTATAATACCCGAATAGTTTTAAAGCTATAGCTGTTATGCTCACTTTCATGTATGTAATTTGGTGAAATTGTGACAAAGTAATCTCTTTAAATAATTAAATCTTTTTCTACTCCGACGAAGGTGGTTGTACATTACTTCAGAAACAGCTGCCAGCTTTTAATCTTTTGTTTTGTTCTATTTTTTACGTTGTTTTTAATCCATTCTCATTGACTTTTAGCACAGGTTTTTTTCCTTAAATTTTAAGTAATGTATTGATGACGAATTCCTGTTTCCTTAGTATCCAACTGTATAACTTGCTTCTCCCATCAAAATTGCGAAGAAAAGTTTGTAAATTCCAATTTATGACAGCAGAAACAATTACACTACTAAAAAGAACATGGGAAAAAAATCCTCATCGAGTTTAATTCCCGTCTTTCTCTCTTCATACATTCATTCTCTGTGTAATTACCTGCTCGACAGCAATCTCCGCACCTAGCGACTGAAAGTAGTAAAAGAGAGAAGACAGAGACCCCTTAATAGAGAGACTGAAGCTCAGCAAAAGACTCTCTCAAAACCCCCTCAACACATTTGTCTGGACTTGTCAAAAAGAGCGATTTAGGGAACAATACCGAAGAGAGAGGGATGCATTTAAAGTTATTTTATTTCATTTTCCCCTCCTGTCCCGAAAATGAAAAATCCGTTTCTTTTCTCTCGGGAGAGAAAACTTCCAGGAGAGAGAAAAAAAAGTAATGAAAAGGTGCTGATGGAGAAGAAGAAGAACTCGGTGACTTTTTCTTCTCCGAACGCTTCAAGTATTTCTGAAAAATACGTGATTATAGACATTACGTTTCTTTCGTCGTCCGAGATTTATGTGTACCAACGGGAAAATAAACGTTTTTCCATTTTGGACGGGGTAAATTACTTTTTCGGACGTCAAAATACGTTCTTTTAACGTTCCTTTATCGTTTAATGTGTTACTTGGAGGACGGAGATTCATCATAGCTCGCAATGCATAAATGATTCGCTCCCCATTAATGGGGAGGCCTTGAGTGTTTTCATCGAGTAATCTTGGAGTGTAGTGTGATCATGATCGAAGATAATGACGATATGAATCCTTGTGTTTAAGGCAGACACACGTTGATGAGAGATTATATACCTACTATTGGAGTTTTATTTTTAAGGTTTAATATGAGTGACTAGTAAAAATATAAAACTACATTTTAAAGAGTAAGGAAGGTAATAACTTTTTTCTATATAAACTAATGTGATTGATAAAACGTAATTGAGGAAATTTTTCTCACACACCTTACAAAATGAATAGGGTGGGTTGCCCAGTGAATGAACACTCCCAGTGAATGAACACATGGTCGTATAATCTCAATTATTAAGCTATTTGAACTCTGTAAAGACTATTACAAAAATTCAGTAGTTGCAATGAGACCTCCTAGAGGCCAGGCAATCGTTTATTTAACCGTATATTCCGATTTCAGTCTGTGTAAATTTTTTTACTGATGATCGAGCTTCAGGCCCATGAAAAAGTCTCCGGTAAGTTAAGATTTGACTTGATTCATTCATATTTTTCTAACTTATAATTGCGCTTATTATGATTTTTGTTGTTTTTTATCAAATGTTAAAGACTTAATCTTTGATATGGCATAATTCAGGAAGCTGTACTTTTGAAATTGCGATAGATAAGGGGGTGTTCACTTACTGGAAGTGCAAACTGAGATTTCCCAGTGAATGAACAGGTGTTCATTTACTGGGGAAAATGCATATTTCGTAGAATCTCATGATTATAGTTTTATTTGATTCATAATGATGTAAGCTAAACTATGTAAACATGCGCGATGATCAAAATTGTGTCCTTCCAGTAAATGAACGGGGTATGTTGATTAGAAAGTACAAGTGTTCACATACTGGAAAGAGTAATTAAACTAAGATTTACCAGTAAATGAACAACCTTCATACTCTGGGAAACTGCTTATCTCGTGAACCAAAAGACCTATAGGCTTATTTGACAGCTTAAACTAGGACTAGGTTATAATAAAGATCAGTATTGTCTTTCCATAGAATAAGTTTTTGATTTAAAAGTCTAAGTTTATACAGGGTGTATCATTATGAATGGGAAAACTTCTAGGGGAGGTAGACATCATAAGGGTTCAGAATTGCATAGGAACCCATGGTCCCAAACAACAGGCATGGACGTATATAAGGGGGAGGGGTTAGAGGGTCCAGACCCTCCCCAATAGCCTAAACCTTATGTCAGCCGAACAAAAAGGTTCCTGTCCAAATAACCAAAAAATGAATGAAAAAACAACTTTTTGGATCAAATTTTCTGGGAGAGGACCCAGACACCCCTCTTTTGCTTGAGGACATGTATTAACCACAAAAATTTGTGATTAAGTTCACAAAAATTCACATTTGCCCTACATTTTACTCGGAAAGGGAAAACTATTAGAAACATTTTGGGTTCCAGAATCCCTTCAAAACAGTTTAGTAACGCCTCCTTTGGTCCTGAGGTCTTATAGGTTTTGCCCCCCCCCAATCAAAAAGTTGAACTTACGCCTATGATACTCCATTTTGTCCCCCCTAGGGATAAAGGTTAACCTAAGCTTTTATAACCCCTTGCTACGCTCAGAGGAAATTTCAAGGTATACAACCCCTCTTTCGAAACGTCAAACTTTAAATTTTTCCCCATAGAAAATGACCAACCAAAGTTACTCCTTAATGAAAAAGTGGGTAAATAGGGTTCGGGGGTCCTCCTCCAAGAATGTTTAAATTTTAGTATGCTAAAAAGTCTTCTATATAGCTACATTTTAGGGTTTTCAGGGAGCTTCGCGGGCCGCATGTGGCCCGCCAGTTGGAAAACCCTGTTTTAGATACACTTTCATTGCCCATTGCGACCCCTGAAAGAAGTTTCTTGAACCCCCCCCCTTGTAAAAGCTATAGCTACGTCCGTGCTAGGAGGTATTGATTATTAATTGTGTTAAGATGGCATATGCAATTAGTATAACGTCGAAATCTATGTCTGGCAAGATTTGCACCCACCTAATCCTAAGTTCCTTTTTTGTGTGTGTGCGTGCGTGTGTGTGTGTATTGAAGAAATTTTAGAGTTCTTAGTAAAACATTTTCTATTTTATGTAACGCAGGCTGATCAGTTGAAAAAAATCGTGGTATTTTTCAGTGTTCATTTACTGGAAGACACTGTTCATACTTAGGGCAAACTTTGTTCATTCACTGGGTCTATCGCACTTTTTTCACTCAAATCAGGATTCCTTCAAAACTATTGATTTCTGAGATCTGGAAATACTTCGATCATATTGCCAAGAAAAAGCCAGTATGGAAACATACCTTATTTTTAGAAATCGACCGAGAAAAAGCCCTGAAAAAAATTTTTGAAGTGAGAAAATCGCAAACCCAAATGCTAAGTGTTCATTCACTGGGCGGTTCACCCTATGTAACTACAGTGCGTATCAGAATTTTATGCACAAAATAATTTTTTGAATCCTATAGGTTAAATATTTATTTCATTTTATGTTCTTATTCTACATATACTTATATCTACAATTTCAAAGTTTGAATCTTAGGGCCATTACACAATTAAAGTACATTACACTACAAAATTTCAAAATTCTTTCAAATTACTTGTTCAAAATTTTAAGAACAAAAGCCCGTTTTCCCTTCTTCGAGAATTAAATCAGGTTCTATCCAACGACCACTTATTAATTAGTTTATTTTATTACCAACAAATCAACATTTTCAGAAGTTTTCAAACCTTCAAGTAAGATTGTTACTCCAATTGTCTAAAACTAATAATCAAAAGTGTTGTATATATGAAGCAGTTTAACCAATTATTAATTGAAACGATTATTTGTCGAACAAATCAACCACAAAATCCTACTCGGATATAGACATACGATTGGACCGACGCCCAAGCTTGTTCTAGTATAGGCCACAAATAGAGACAGGGCCTGTCAAATGATGCCTGAATGATGGAATATTAAATCATAAACTCCGCAAATAAATCTCCTGAATGATAAAAACATTACCCCCTGTCACTATTCCGACTTTGACAGATAACACGCTGGCAAAATTTCATCTACATCCTAAACAAACCAGTTCATTAATATCCGCACAATTATTCAACTCCATCTGACAGAAATACCTCGAAGCGAATAATAGATGGAACCAACACAAGTCGTCCTTCTCCAGATATTATTAAGGACGGAGCAAAACAAATTTCTCTATATATTCCAGAGCTATAAATAGAATTGTTATACTCTCTGGCCAGCCGGACCGAAACAATTGCTTAAGGAATGAGACAACCTTATCATCTTATAGCCCTTGCATCTTGGGGACGCCCTGGCCAATGAATGCTGGGTAATCAGAGTTGAATCTAATCAATTATTGGTGGAATCAACGACGTTCCGACCAATAATTTATTAGATATCCACCACGTGACAAGGCTGTGACTGATTGTGTACCGGGAGAGCTGAGTCGAGTTAACTTAAGGATCACATAAGCCGGCTGTGTGCCCCTGGATGGCAAAAAATACTATCTAAAGAAAGTATTGGATGGATTTTTGGTGGTTGGTCTTTTATTGGGGTGTGGGAGAGGATATTTTCCGGGTAATTACTCCACATGCTTCTTTTTATCGTCACTTTTTGTTGATGGGGTCTTTGAGGGAAATTAAGTATGAAATTTTCTTAATATTTGATGCAAATTTGGGTAGTTACGAGAAACCTCAGAAAAGTTCTGTGGTTTGTTTGTTTTATTGTTTCAGTGATTTTTTAATTAAGGCATAACTTTTAAATTAATGCTAGCTTGGGTTTTAGTATTAATTGTTTGTTATTTTAGGCCTAAAGTTAAATACTGTAAAATAATTATTGATATCCCCTATGAAAACGTGTATTTCACCCGGTGCAATTCAGGAATGTTCCCAAAAATACGAAAGTGAATAAGATTTCGAATGTTCCCGAAAGTATGAAAGTGAATAAGATGAAAATGGCGAAACCCTACAACTTCAAAAGATCTTCTCTCTCCACAAATGCTAAATCAACAACTAATTGCAAAGAGAGAGATATAATAATAAGTCTTCTCAAGTGACTAATTTTTCTCTCGACTCTCGTCAGAAAAGGCTTCTGCGGGGAACGTGTGGAACAAAAGAAGAACGGCGCAATCTGCCGACACAAGAGCGCAGTTAGCACGTTCCACGCCCGCGCAGATGCAGTTGCAGACGATTTTCGGGGGTCTTACGGCGTGATTGATGAAAGGGGAATTCGTTCTGTTGCCTCCACTCGAAGAACACGCATGACAAAGAAAGCGGAGTCATCGGATTTGGAGCTGTTATTATTGTTACTCTTATTTTGTTGTTACTTTTGTTGCGAAATTTGTTCGAAAGTTACCTTTTCTTCGGTATGAGGTGGTTATTGAATTGGAGGAAAGAGAGTTTTTTCTCAAATCGTGCGTTATTGCGAAAAAATAAGCTTCGGTGAGGGTTTACAGAATGCTTTTTTTTTTTTTTGGAATTTGATTCTTTGGTATTATATTCTCTAGTTTCAGTTCTTCGGCAGTTCTTTTGAAAGGTATAAAGTACAAAGTTAAATGTTCTTAGCCGATTCTTAGTAGATTTTTAATATTTTTAACATTAAACAGGTTAATTGAAAAATACGTATTTATTCTTTACTGAACATTTGCATCTCTTTATTTTTATTTTTAAACACTTCCTACAAATTATTCCTTAAATTAAATGGAAACTGCATATTTTACTCCAAAATGGGAATTAACAAAATTAATTGTTGAATATTTATAATTCTATAAAATTTCAAAGAACTTAATAATCTGAAAATGGTGAATTATTATCTTAGTTTACGAGTTAAAATGTGATATATTACATCACAATTAAATTCGATGATAATTTTTTCGTCGCCAACCTTTTGTTGTAAATATAATTATACTTTAGTCTGATTGTATTGCTGATGTATTATGTATTTGCTAGTATAGACGAATTCAACCGGAACAATAACATATAACCTTTGAGCATTTACGGTGTATTACATAGCATTGAAGATAAATCTTATTTCCAGTTTATACTATACAGACGGAAGTCTTCCAGGGCTTTGTGACGTCACCCGATTGAACTCATCTATAAGGATAGGGTGCTTTTTGTTTCTCACAAGGAATTGTCGCAAGTTAAAATAGCTTTTGCTTATGACAGGACGATGGACAAAACTCATAAAACCATTCATTCTCATTAAAATCAAAAATGAAAATTAAATGAATAATTTTTACAAGAACTGTCAGGGTTTGGTCATGATTTTATGGTTTCCATAAACAAAGATTTTCATCTCAAGTCCACATCATACCAATATCATTTTGTCATTTAAAAAGCAACATACAGATAAAACCTCCAAAAGAAACCTCCAAGAATAAAGTAACAAAACCCTCCTTCTCTCTTTAACCCACAAGCAGGTGCATGTCCTTCTCAACTTACCTCCAACAAGAAAAACTCTAAACATTTCGCACCTCAATCTCCGATATATTGCCTCCACATTCTGCGCATTCTTCAGCCATTCTACGAGGGGGTGGGTCCGGACATTCGAAACATTTCCAGAATGTCTCTCCCAAGAAAAAGAAAAAGTCTCAGGAAAAAGATGAAGACACAAGATCCGAGTCTCCCGCTGTAAGAAAATGAAAGAAGATGTTGTGTTGATGTGTGGAATACGTACGTCGGGGGTGTACTGTTACTTCGAAACTTTTTGTTCTGGGTTATTATTCTTGGATTCCTTGCCAGTCGGTGTGATATTTTATTCCTGCGAGAATTCCTCGCTCTGTGTTTTGGAGGTTATTTCCGATCTCTTGGTTTTTCGTGTTTCGTAACACGCGATTGTGGGATGAGTTGTTTTTCTTAAGACGTTAAAGCAGGAACAGAAAAAATAACTATATTTTTTTGTCCAATGCTACTTCAAAAGCAGGGATTTCGTTGGAGAAAACTGTTATAAAATTTTTATTTAAAAATATGAGTGAAATATGACCGATTTGTGCTAAAAAGCTTATGAAAATTTTTCTTAATACTTTGATGAATAAAGATTTAAGATTAATAACATAAAAAATATCATTCAATGCAAAAAAGTTAATTATTTTCTTTTCATTTATACATCTTCAACATGTTTTATTAACTGAATCATATTTCAAGTATTGAACTACAATTTTCCGTTCAAAGCTATTAGTCAAGTGTTTTAGAAAACTGGCTTAATGACAAAATATGAAGTAGGGAAAAAGATGAAACAGAATGAGAAAAAAATAAACCTTTCTTTATAGAACTCCATTTCTGAGAGTTGGGGTTACCCTAAATTAATATTTCTTTAAAGTAATTTATTAGTTTTGAATTATGTAGATTCGTTTTAAAATTCTAGAGACAAAAAGTTACACACTAATAGACTTTACTCTACAACTACTATGTATGATGAGTTATGAGTAAGAACATTACGAATTCCGCATATGAATTTACTCGCAGTTTTTCATGCGTATACAGAATGTTATTTGCGTTTTCATAACAATTTTAGTTATGTCTTCATACTAAATAATCATTTTATTCTTTTCGGCATCTTACTCTTTAACTCAGTTTCAACGTCTCTAATTTAAGTACTTTTCGGTGTTGTGCGTATAGTCTCGATCACAATCTAAAGTCCAAAGGAACGATTCAAATATACGATAAATTCCCAAATATCTACAGGATTAATGAATAAAATCCATTCCAGTTTCATCATTAAATGGATGGATGAAAAGGGAGCCCTAAAATTCGTTATCTCCTTGTTGAAATGGGAGGAGATAGAAGCCCTCAAGACCCAGAACCATTACGATCCCAACCTAAACCCAAATCAGAAAACTCAATTTCCAAATTATTCATTCAGAACAGCGAGCGAAACATCCCCTAAGAATATCTCGGAACAACGGACTTCCCGCTCCCGTTAGGCCTGGCCATAAATCGCCATTCCACTATCGGAAGTCCAAACGCAGTTTATTAAGTTTCGAATAACTCTTGCGTGGCAACAGTAGCAGCAGCAGCAGCGGCACCATCAACTCAACCCGAGATGCGATTCATCACGCTGTAATAATAATCAGCGAAAGGCCGAAACTGGACGTTCCATTTAGCAAAAGGGGAGGGGAGGAAGTGGCGGCTATTTCTCCTTGAGCGAAAAGTTTGTGATTTACGTGCGAATGGAAAGCACCCGCCGGACGCTCTCCGCTGATATTTATGGATAATTAAGCCGGTCGGATGTGGCAATTAAGCATTATGCAGAATCACTCACATTACGATTACGATTCAGTGCCGGGCAGGCGATATGATTAAGGTTGTAAATGGAGGAACACTTGTGCTTTGGAATTGTTGAAAGAGTGTGTGGTCGGGACAACTCGGATCCGCTGGGCTAATGACCGATTCCATTTATTTCAGCGTTGGAAAATGATGTGGTTGATGCTTTTTTAAAACTTTAAACAGGGAGATGCATTTTAAATGTTCATTGCTCTCCATTTACTATTAAGTATTCGAGCTCTGAGCTGAAACAAATAACTACTGTTAATAAGGATCTTTAAACGGGACTCTTATCAGCATGAAGTGAAGTAATTGCTACTTATTTCACACTATAAAAAGACATTTAAAGGTATAAACTGTAATCGAGTGTAAAATTACGACGATGTTAAATTACAACGAAATTACAAAACGCATATACATAAGTGCTACTTTTCTACTTATTTTTATGACAATGAAACGTTTAAAATTTATTAATACCAAACTTTAAAATCTTTTCTAGACTAACTCAGCATGGTATGTAAATGGTCTTTAATAAATGTGGAATAAGTTTTCATGCAACAACAAACATAATATCACGCTCTCAAGAAAACTCAAGTAGTAGAGAAAATGTTGCATCTGTAAAACTCCTTTTACTGTTAGTAGACCCTTCTTGCAGGAAAGCCATAAAACTTCTGCTAGGAATTTCTTCCCTTTTACATTCTTTTTATTAGTATGGATCATTACAAGTCGTTATCGTTAATTGTTGTATCAACTAACTCTTAACTTAACACTTTCTCGAATTTAAGGAGAGATTAAACATCATAGCTTGTATGTCCAAAAAGCCAACTTTACAGGCAATATTTACAAATCGCTTATGTAAGTGTTTTTATGTTGCTAAAAATGTATAGATGTTACGGGAAAAGTTATAAATAATACTATATTCGAAATTATGATATATTATACTATACATATACCATTGAATTTATTACATGCCCGCCTCATTTCGTACATTATTAATAAGTCCCGGTTTATAACTTTGCCCGTAACATACACTCTTTGGTTAACAAATTTGAGTTATTGTAGCTATGGCTGGTTCATTTATGAGATAGTATTTTTAAATTACTTAAAATTTTAATAATAAATGTTTGTTAGAAACATAAAAACGTTTTTTTTCTTTTATGCACTCATTTTTACTATAACTTCCAAAAAGGGGATGAAACGTTAGATAAAACAAAAATTTTAAAGGGTACCTATATCAAAATTTTAATTCTAAGACTTTTCACTCAATGAGTTAATGTTTTAATTACCCCTTGATTCAGCTTTCTGATACACTTCGAAACTGTCCTCTTCGTCCAGATCAGATCGGAAAAACCGGCCACAGCTTTTTATTGAGCATTATTAATCTGTTCTGAAAGTTCTTCATTCAGTTCCGAAGAAGTTTCCCGCCATTAAATCAAATTACTCGGTAATACTCCATTCTGCCCGCTTGGCACTCGCATTACTTACCGAAAACTTTCAGCTCTTTAGGTCGAAAGCGGCCATTCATTTCCTCTCACTCTTTATTTAGTTTCGGTTTCGAATCGAATCCAAGTTCCGCCATTTTATAAAATCCGCAGCTGCTCTCCCGCTGAAAGCGATGGAAATTCGACTGGAATCGGAAGCGCTGATGAATAACGGTTCTTCTTTCCGGAATTAAATTTATAAACCTCTCGCCGTTCGGAACTGGTTACATGAATCAGATTCCGAATGAAATGTGAGATAGCCCCAGCCTAGCCTCGTTAGAACTAAAGCGCAATTTCCAATATATACACTAGGGTGGAATCTAATAAAGGATATAGAAAGTAAACCAAATTAGTTATATGAGAGATAGTTGTAATTTGGGTCTGGACAGCAGACCAACAGCTGAAAAACTTTTCTGGATTCATTAATCAAAGTGACGGGATTCGATGAGAGACAAAACGTTCTGTTTTCGAGGTTTTTCTCCTCCGTTCGCCATTTTTTTTCTCTGTTCCTCGCTGTTGGAATTGATCACTGAGAACAATCAAACATGGGATCCCTTTCTTGTTATTTCTCTCGTCTTTTTTTAGAGGAGGGAAAGAGGGCCTTTATTTATTTCTGCCCATATTCTTTTTCATTATACCCTGGATGCTTTCTTGAAAGAAGCTAAAAGTCCACTTAGCCCGAGGCGAGGAAGGTGTGAGGGGGAAAGCGGCCTATGCCTGGAATGTTCTGGAAATAATCGAAATTCTAATAAATGGAGGAAGTTTAATTTGCATTGAAGGGGTTTCTAGTTTCTTCTCAACATCGATTATTCTGTTCATGGGAGATTTGATTGTGTGAAAACTTTTTCTTGATGCATTTACATTTATATAAAACGTTGCATTCATCAAATTACACTGATTAAAACGTTATGAAAAAGGAACTAAAGGCCCATTTACACTGTTTCACTTTCGGTTTCATCATAAGTGATCTTCGATGAACTGTGAGAAGAATTGGAGAAGTGAAGAGTGAAAAGACAATTTACATTTTTCACTAGTTGATTCCTGTTGTCACTCAAGTCCCAACCCAAAAGAAGAAGCAGAAGAAACGAGAGAAACTCTTGGATGAAACTTTCTCTAGCGTCTTTAGAGGGGATAAAACAGGAGAAACCATTGGATGAAACACTACGGAGAAGAATTAGATACCACGCTGATTAAACTCCTTCTATGGTCCTTAAAGATGATGCAGAAAAGTAAGGAACCCCGTATTAAAATCTCCTTAATGCCATTGACTCATTATAGAGGATAAATAAGAGCAAGGATGAAACGCTTGCTACAGTCCTTTTAAATAGCAGATGAATAAAGATAATAAGAGAATCCCAAGATGGGGAAATGCTCCTTACGGTCTTTAATAATAATGCAGAAGAGCAAAAGCATGAAATGAAACGCTCCCAGCGGTCTTTAAGAATGATGCGGAAGAGCAAGAGAAACCCAAGATGAAACGCTCCCTATCGTCTTTAGAGATTGCATAAGAGCAAAATAAGATTCGGCTCTTTCGGTAGTCTTTAGAAATGGTGCAAAAGAGTAAGAGATCCTTGAAGAAATATTCCCTACGATCTATAGAAAATAATGTTCACAATAAAAGTTATTCCCAACAAAATAGTTTGTATTTGCATAGTTTTAAAAACTTTTGGCTTCATAAACGTTTTGAGAGTTAAACCATGGCCATCTAGGCACATAAGGTCAGAGAAGATCGAAATCTTAAGTGGCGTTCTGCTAACTATTTCGCGTCATCATCGCTTTTTGGACAACAGCGCAATTCCAGTCTGAAATTTTGCACGCTCCCTTCAGACTGGAGTTGCGCTGTTGTCCAAAAGGCGATGATGACGCGAAATAGTAGGCAGAACGTCACTCAAGATTTCGAGCTTCTCTGGCCTTGTGTCTAGATGGTCATGGTTAAACCCTCCCAGAAACGATTTCTAAATTCACTACTGACGTTTATATTTTTAAATTAAATGTAATAAACGAAAATAATTAGCAGTAAACTTGTATTTTTAACTAATTAAAGCTCTTAAGATTTCCTGAATAAAATATGTTTTTTAAAAATAGTTTTTAATGAAATTATTTAAATAATAATAGTTTTAAAAATAATTAGTTAATAGTCATTTTTAAATAATAATTAATTAATAATAATTTTATTTTTAAATAATAATAACTAATTAATAATAATTTTATGTTTAAATAATAATAATTAATTAATAATAATTTTATTTTTAAATAAAAATAATTAGTTAATAATTACTTTTAAATAATAATGTTTTTAAAATTTTGTTAGACTTTTTATCAACTTTTATTAATAAAAAGTCCAACAAATAATAATAAAAGTCTAATTGAACTTTTATCTACTTTTATCGACCCCAAAACTAAATAACCAAAATTAAATTATTTTTTTACTACCTAATCCCTTATTAATTTGAAGTTTAAATTACACTTAAATTTTCATTAACTTTTATACGCATGCACTTCAAAATTTATTCAATAAGAACTTATTATGCTTACTACTTGTTTTTATACATTTATGAGCCTTTACACAGTTTCACCTCAACTGCAAAAAGCTACCTTAGAAGCTCAATAATTGATCCACCCACCACCTTCTCCAAGAAGTAACTACCAGGGAAAAAAAGAACACTTTATCCCTCCCAATAAATTCCAGGTTCTGATATTCCAGAAAACAGCCTGAACACCCCATTCCCCTTGCCAGGAAGAACAAAAAAGTGCAGTTTAGCCAGAACAGAAGACGAACTGATGCCACAAGCAAAAAAAAAGTTGCCGGGAAACTCGCGAAGTATTTATAAAGACTTAATCAAGAGTTAGGTTTCCAAAAACCTCGTCCTCTTAACTAGACAAGGCCTCTGCTGAGAACAGCAAAATGCACTGAGCGAAAAATTGAGATGGATGCGCCAATTAATTTCATTTTCTTGGCTGGATTCTGGTTACTTCTTGACGATGGGCTGAGATATGGAGGGGGTCTTATAAATCGTATGAGACTGGTGGTGTGTTTCTTAACAACAATTTAGCTGAGAAATTTTTATTGCTTAAGTTTATGGGTCTTTGAGATTTCCGTGTTCTTTGGGAAAAGATTTTATGACAGCTAGAAGATGTTAAATTAAAGTGTCCTGAAATTAGATATTGACCAAAAGTGCTATGACCAATTTTCATTCATTTCTCTTGTTTTTCCCAATTAAACATTTTTATTTTTTAATTACCTTTTTAAGTAAAAGAGCCACACTCTTGTCTTGAATAGGTTTAATCTAAGAGTAGAGAATAAACTATGTTTAATATTATTCTATTCAAATTTATTTATTCATTAGTATAAGCGTAATAAAGAGTTTAGCTTTCACTTTCACATACTAGGCAGATTTAGTAGAAGGAATCGGAGGGGCAGAGCCTTAACCAAACTACTGTTTCAATTTCGGGGGGGGAGTTGACTCAACTTTTATACGTCAGGTTTTAGGTCATTTATACTTAGGATTTTAAATTTGGTACACTTAATTTCAATTTTTTTAAACAATGGAAATGGGTGCGAAATCATCCAGAGAAACTCAATTTACATCCTGGGTTCTCATATTTTCATGTAATTTTGTGTGCTCATAAAGATAAGGAAAAATACCAATTTTTACCAATTCTATCCATTAGTTTCAGAGGTACAGCTGTTTAAAGTTTTACCCATCTTGACTTTGAGCGGTTTTTTATAGGTAAAAGCTTACAATTATATTTTCGTGGTTTCAGATTAAGTTACATTTACATTAATTGACGTCTTACATCTTTAAATATCCACTTTTTTTTTTTTTTTAAGTGAAATAACTGTTTTAGTTTCGTTGGTTAATTTCATATTTCGATACGTAAAGAGGACAAGAAGACTATGAAAATATTGCATTATCATTTTTTGTATTTTAGTTTAATTTGCTATTTGAATCATCAAAGCAACCGAACTTATAATGCGCTCCTGAATACTTTGTTAAATCTTCCATTTGAAGATGGGGACCTAATAGAGTAAAGAAAAAATATCGTGGAATGAAAAATGAAGGACCGCCCAATGATGTACTTTCGATGTAGCCGTTTTACTATGCCACAGCTCTGCCACGTCCCCTCAAAAATTTTGTTGTCAATTTCCATACTTTTTTCCTTGTTACTCACTCAGAGGGTCTCAAATAAAAACTAAAACACTCATTTTAAAGATCAAATTGCCAAAATTTGTCTGGGGGAGGACTCTGTTAACCTTTACTTGAGGATTAGATTGTAGTCATATTCTTGCTTTATTAAGTACACCAAGATTCATATTCAACCAGGACCAGGTTCTAAAACTTAACATGGAGAAGTTCTCGTGAGTTACTTTTAAACAGTGTTGAATCGACCTCCCTCCGAAACAAAAGTCATGGCCCTGACACCGAAAATGAGTGTTAAAATGTGCAAAACACTGTTTTAGAAAAATTTCAAAATTTTCTGAGGGGAAGCCCCCTAGACCTCCCTTTGCAATATCTAGCTACTGATAACTCAATGAAAAACTTTTATTTTGTTTAGAAAAAAATGTTTATTAGAAAAAATATTTTTAATATTTAGGAGAACTTGGAATTGAACTAGAGATCAAAAAGTTAATTAATTAGTATACTAATTACTAATAAATTAGTAACCATTAATTAATACAGGGAAATAATTTGAAGTTATGTGTAAATTTCACAAGTAACGAAAAATTAATTTTTAAAAGCCTTTTTATAAAGCCTACAGCCATCCCTTGGAAGTTTATTTCAAATCTCTGATTTTAAAGTTATAAAACCGACAAATCCTTTATATTGGACTAAATTTGCCATTAAATTAAATTAAGAGAAACTAAAAGGTAACAAGATGTAAAGTAGATGGCAGCACAAAACGTAAACTTTAAAATATTAAAGAGGGGTTTTTTTTTAAGAAAATATTGTTTGAAGCTTGAAGGTGTTCCTGTCTTTTGTCTTGCCGTCTTACTTTGATTTTTAAAAGTTAATTGATTGAAAAAAGTTTTAAAATCTGTCCTTTATTTTCGCTTTCTGTACTAATTTCTTTCAGAGATCAATAAAAATTTTGTTCTCAAATTTAGAGGTGAAACTTGTATAGAAAAATAGCCGACATTGGAGAAAAAAATATTACCTTTTGACCTTTTATAATGTTCAAACTGAAGTTCTTCAAGTTGAAAAAATGCGATGTTCACAAATCGGATCCCTGATGTGGGTTGTATCTGCGATCAAACACCGCGGTTTGCTCTAAAGAAAGCAAAGTACAACTCAACTTTAAGCACATGTTTAGCGGTTCGATTTTGGTAACTAAGCCAAACAGAACATGTTCGCAGTAAGTAATTAATTATATTCATATTTAATTTACTATCAAAATGGTAATCCTATTCTTTTATCACATTTTTAGACACTCTTTTAATAATGCTGTATGGATTCAAGAGTTAGTTTGCATTAATATAAATCACCACTTTCCTGTCATCTATTTCACTTATTGTTGAATATTTGTTTATAATTCAGGTGTCTTGCGTTTATGTTTCTAGTCTTCGGTAGATTACGCTTCTATGTATAATAATTCTTAGGACTTGCTTTAATCTTTCCCTTGTTTACATTGTTTTGTGAAATGAATGATAATTTTACTGAAACTTGCGTGGCCCTTCTTTTAAGAGAGAAAGTTGTGAAGGATATTCCATTTAAATAGTACCTAATAAGTATAAAATTCGAGTATAGCTTCGGAAAGAGTCCTCCAGCCATCATGTTTACCCACAGATTAAATGATACCACTAAAGCATGTTCATGATGTTGTGGGAGCTGTGGTTAACATGGCAACTGGAAAACTTTCTAAAGCTGTTCCAAATCAGTAAGACTTTACAAGCTGAGGCCCCTATTTTTGGTGCCAAGTGTGCTGAACACACATGTCTTAAAGAGAACCTCCATATTTAGTCTCTGTAAATCCAAAGAAACCGAGCCTGGGTAACATTTTGACAAAATTTGGTTGCCAATGCTGTTAATTGGCGAGTAAACAATTTAACTTTTATAGAACTGGGTTGCCAGAATTCACTATTTGGTTCAATTCCACTCTCGTTCTACACTGATAGCATATTTACAAAGCCTCAAAACTATGAAACTTTTTGAAAAAATTAAAATTATTTTTAATGTTTTAATTAAATTTGATATTCATTTAATTGTTTTTATTTTTCTAAATGGTTCCATAGTCTTTGAGCCTTTGTAAATATGCGTCCCGTTACATATCGCAAAGCAGTTTAGGACACCAATAATTCATTATGTCAAAAATTGTAACCCAACCAATTAATATACAGTTATATCAATGAGAACAATAAATATTAGCGATTTTGAAATAAATGTCCTCCAAAATATTTCGGTGGTTGCCAGTTTTTAATAGGACAGATAACAAAATTGAACCCAGTATTTTATTGCCACTTTTGGCGCCTGGCCCGAATTATTTGGATAATCTGAAATCCGTCCGAGTGATTTTCCTTAGGATGGACCAGGATTTTTAGAAATTCTCAGGGGCTTTAATATTTTACCTAAAATATAAGTTAATATGATATTTGAGAAGAGGTTTTATTCATTTCCAATTTGGAAAATTAACTAACTTTTACCTGATGATAATCCAAAATCCATACAAAAAAACTTCTTGTAAATTTTGTACTGTGATTTTTTCTTGTTGAATGGGGTGCATATTTAAATAACTCAGTACTTCTGAGTATAATTAAAGGTTTATTAATTTCTTTTAGGAAACAGCAGCCAAAGTTCAGGAAGTGAGGGATGTTACCAAGATTGAGCGCATTGGTGCTCATTCCCACATTCGTGGGCTTGGATTGGATGATGCATTGGATCCTCGTGCAGTGAGTTACAAAAAATTTTAACTTTTAATTTAAAACTTTTGTTTGTCTAATTGAGATGAAATTATCTTTCCTTATATACTTACTCTGAGCTGTGATTCTACAAAAATATAATTTGCTAATTATATAGGATTAATTTACTTTTCTACTATCAGTAGCAGTACTTTATTTTTTTAAAAAATTAGGTTCTTATGTATTATCTCGTCAACCAAGCCGCTGAATTCTAAAAGCTTATTGACTGTTTGATAGCTGTTCCGCTGAATTGGACGACGGTTAACGGAATAATACAATAGTACCTAAAATTCCTATATTGATTTTGGAACTTTTTCGTTATAGGTTTCCCAAGGCATGGTTGGCCAAGTTGCTGCAAGAAGAGGCGCTGGTGTTATTTTAGAAATGATCAAAGAAGGCAAAATTGCTGGTCGAGCTGTTCTGATTGCCGGACAACCTGGAACAGGAAAAACAGCCATAGCAATGGGTAATGAGAATTTATGTCTTTCTACTTTTTATGTGCAGATCTTGTAAGTTAATAAATATTTTTAGCATAGCTTTTACTAGCAAGTTTACTTGTGTTGTTTCGGGCATAATCTGTGTGAAGTTATTTTAGTGATTTATGCTTTTAAACCATATTATTCTCAGAGCTAACATTTTTGATGAATAAGATTTTAATCTACGAAATTGTTACTTATAGCTTTTAAACTTAATATTTTATATTTCAAAGAATGTGCCTTCAAAAATAAAACAATTTTCAAAATCTGTCTATTTGTAAATTATATATTACTAGCTTTTATGTGAATTTTCACTATTGTGTTAACTTTTAGGTATGGCTCAAGCAATTGGAAGTGATACCCCTTTTACCGTCATATCTGGTAGTGAAATATTTTCACTAGAAATGTCTAAGACTGAAGCTTTAACTCAAGCATTTAGGAAATCTATTGGAGTGAGGATTCAGTAAGCCCTTTTGCTAATTTATTTTTTGTTGAATTGAAAACATGTGTTAAAGGTTCTGAATCTAATTTTGTTATAATTTCAGAGAGGAAACTGAAATTATAGAAGGAGAAGTCGTTGAAATACAAATTGACCGCCCTGTTTCTGGAACTGTAAGTTAAAACAGTTCCTTTTTTAAAACTTTCATTTCTTTTGGTTTTACAAATTGTCGGCTTACAGGTGAAAGGCTCTAAGTCAATTATGGCTCAATTACTCTGTACAAGTTTACACCAAGTTAGGCAATATCCGGTCGCTTTCTTTTCCCAACACACTGGTCATTTTACAGTTTGGCGAGATTTGGGGAATTCGATCATTTGTTTCAGTCGTACTACCGCTTTCAAAAGATTCTAAAAAAAAGGCTTTGTCCTGCCTGTAAGCCGACGAAATAAGTTTGATTTTATTTATATGTGCTGCTGAAGTAAATTGTTTTAGCTTTCATTGAAATCTAATTTTGAAACTGGTATTCAAGTTTTGTATTTTACAATTATTTCAAGACTTATAAACCTTCTGGGCAATTCCACGGGTAACTGACTGACATTTTTAAAGGAAAAACATAAGTATTTTGTAATTTACTTCCCAAATATAAATTTTTTAAAAATATTTTCCTACCAGTTTATTGCTTTCTTGTTAGCTAAATCTACTGGCACACAATTAAATTATCAAAAATATTTATATTTCTTTTTAAAAACTTTTAAACAACATGGTGAAAGACTTATTGCATTTGTTAAAAAGCATGTTTCTTTCTACCTTTATAGTTACCTTTTATTAAAAGGTTTGCTTTGATAAAATTGGCATATTATAATAGTATTAAAATTTTGGGTGTATTTTTTCTAGGGCTCAAAAGTTGGAAAACTTACTTTAAAAAGTACAGATATGGAAACAGCTTATGACCTTGGTCAAAAGATGATTGAAAGTTTAAGCAAAGAAAAAGTTCAATCTGGGTAAGTATGACTGCTTTGTTGCCTGCTTTCCTGCTAACATTGTATTTAAAAACGGATTTTTTAATGAAAACTTGAAATTTTTAGGGATATCATTTGCATTGATAAAGCCACAGGCAAAATCACTAGATTGGGACGCTCTTTTACAAGAGCGAGAGATTATGATGCAACGGGGGCTCAAACTAAATTTGTACAGTGCCCTGAGGGTGAATTGCAGAAGAGGAAAGAAGTTACTCATACAGTAACTTTGCATGAAATCGATGTGATGAACAGTCGTACTCAAGGGTTCTTAGCTCTGTTTTCTGGTATGTATTATCTTATATAACGAACTTGTATTTGCTCTTATGTGTTGTCTAGAAAGTATTTAGGATTTTGCTTAATTATCATTCCATATAAATTACTTGCAAACATAACATGTGTAATTGTATACGTTTTAAAGCAAACATCAAATACTTGAGAAATGTAAAGCAACTTTTAATAGCTAAATTAACCTTTTCTTTAAAAGTAATTAATTTAAGGTGAGTTCTCTTGTATCAGAAGCATGTATATTAGAGTATGCAGATGCACTCTTTCTAAATTAATTTCTTAGTTCTTAATTTTCTCTCTTTTGCCTTTTGGTCAATCACAATGCCTGAGCATTATTAGGTTTCATAATAAAAATCCTGTTTCAAAGTAATTTTCAAATAACTTCCTAATTGTTTTATTATTTATATACATATAATGAGGTATAATAAATTTCAGGGGATACTGGTGAGATCAAAGTGGAGGTGAGAGAACAAATCAATGCCAAGGTGGCTGAATGGCGTGAAGAAGGAAAGGCTCAAATCATTCCCGGTGTGCTCTTCATCGATGAAGTTCACATGTTAGACATAGAGTGCTTCTCTTATCTGAATCGAGCTCTGGAGAGTGACCTGGCTCCCATCCTCATCATGGCCTCTAATAGAGGAATAACTAAAATTAGAGGAACTCAGCATCAAAGTCCTCATGGTATCCCGATTGATCTCTTAGATAGGTGTGTCATCATAACTACATGTCCTTATGATGAGGAAGATACGAAAAAGATTTTGAAAATCAGGTTTGTTTTTCTTTGTTTAACTTATTACTTGGGGTTTTAACTCCTAATTTTAAACAACTACTTTACCTATATTTCCACATGTAAGCTGAGTATGCTTTTTATGAGAAAAATTGACCAAAATTCCAAATCTGTGTAAAAGCTGAGTTAAAATTTAACACCTTCGCTCCCATTATTCATTTTGGGAGAACTCTAATTCAGACTGTCCTTGATTCATGTAAGTCACATTCTCATTCTGATTTATGTAAATTTTTTTAATTGAAAGTGGTTTTGAAATAAATTTCCTTCCTACTTTTACTTTTTGTTTCTAGTTTGTGTATTGGCATAAGCATCCCAGCTGATATGTTATTTTAATATCACGAGGGGCTTCCACAAAACTTAGTTCCGTTTATAATATTTTCATAATCTTTACATCCACGTATAAGCTGACACCCCCACTTTTGAATCGGGAAAATGTTCCTAAAATTCTCGGCTTATACGCACGAATATACTGTTTGCTTGGTTGGGAAAAAACTAAATGACTGTTTTTCATCTGTGTAGGTGTGAAGAAGAGGATGTTGAAATGAGTGAAGATGCTCTAGTAGTTCTAACCAAAATAGGTGTTGATACATCCCTGCGATATGCAATTCAACTTATCACTGCTGCTAGCTTAGTATGCCAAAAAAGAAAGGTATTTTTTAAAAATTTTAAAGGATTGATCCTAGTCTTGATCAGTTCTTTGGATTTTATATTTCTTTTGTTATTTTAGGGAACAGATGTTACTATTGCTGATGTAAAACGAGTTTATAGCTTATTTTTGGATGAAGCCAGGTCTAGTCAGTACTTGCAAGAATATCAAAATGACTACATGTTTAATCAAGTTGGTAAGTATATTGTAATGATAACACTGGCTGAACACAACGTAGTTTTATTATAACTAAACAGACACGAGCAACAATGAGCGAACCTTTAAATACAAATTAATTCAGTGCAGGTCACAGTTACATGTTATCACAGTTAACCCACACTAACCTATAATAACAGATTACGCATTTCAGTTATATCACATCCCCTTTTTTTTAGTATGTTATCTTAACATTACATTAACCTTAACTATGTTAAAACTCTTAAAATATTAGCTATTAAAACCCAATAAATATTTAAACTAGAATTTTGAATAGTTCAGTCTCTCAGGCTTCTTAACCGTTCTTCCACTTCGAGTCCTCACGACATGAGAGTCTTCTGTGACGGCACCAAGGTCATCAGGCACTGGTGAACTCGGAACCTCGGTAGACGGTGTATCACTATCAGGAACAGGAGCAAGGCTCGGAACCGGATTCAAGTCTGGATCAGGAATCGGAGATGCCTCATCTGTAGTAGTCGGGAAAGCATTGCGAAGGAACCACGAGTTTCTTCGATACGTCGCTCCATCAGGGGTTTTGACGATGTACGACCTCGGGCCTTCAGCTGGAGAAACTACCTCAGCTGGACTCCACTTCCTATGTCCTCTTCTAAACCAGACCTGTTGTCCGATGAAATTGGCTGGGCGATGTTGCGATCCTCTATCTCTATAAACTTTGCTTTTCTCTCTTAGCTTCGATAGGTTTGCAGCAACATCCTTTACAATGTCAGGCTTTAACAAGTTCCTGCTCGTGGGTAGTAATCCTCTTGTCCGTCTTCCCATCAATCTCTGTGCAGGGGATCCTAGTACTCCTCGGGGTGTATTTCTGCTGTTCAGTAATGATAAGTACAAATCAGAACCATCAGCTGCACATTTAGCCATAAGAGCTTTAGCTTCTTGGACGTAACGTTCAGCAAGACCGTTAGATCTCTTATGCTCAGGACTTGACGTTTGGTGTTTTATATTCCAATCTCTAGTAAACTTTTTGAACTCCTCAGACATCAGTTGAGTCCCAGCATCGGAACATAAAGTTTCAGGGATACCATGCGTAGCAAAACATCGTTTTAAAGCTTCTATAACTGCCGTAGATGATAAACTCTTGAGTTCAGCAAAGTCGTAATAGCCTGAGTAGCTGTCGGCAATTACTAGGTAATTTTTCCTGTCTAGATGAAATATATCAGTACCGACGATTTGCCATGGCCGTTCTGGAATCCTGTTTAGCATCAGTGGTTCTTCTTGGTTGTCTCTCTGACGCTGTTGACATGTCTTGCATCTTTTGACATATGCTGTGATATCCTCATTCATTCCCGACCAGTAGACATTCTCTCTGGCTCTGCTGAGTGAATACTGTATTCCAAGATGGCCAAGATGAATCGCTTTTAAAGTTGTTTCCTTTAACTTGGTAGGGATTACTATCCGATTTCCTCTGAAGAGTATACCTTCATAAACAGCAAATTCATCTCTGAAAGTCCAATATTTTTTTAAAACATCAGGTATTTGATTCATTCTTTCAGGCCAACCATCCTTTATGGTTTCCATCAGTAAACTCAATTCATCATCCTCCTTTAACACTAGAAGCTCCGGGTAGCTCGGGTAGCTACAACCCTCAAAGACGGTCATATTGACGTTACGCTTTTCTATGCATAAAAATGTTCTTTTTGACTTTGCTATTGCTTTTGATACATTAAGAAAACATTAATAACAACAATTATGTGATTTATAAACATTTTTTTTTTATTTTATGTTTTGAAATCGGTTGTTAAAGAAAGAAAACTGATTATTCATTTACATTATTCTCACAATCAATGCGTTATTTCATCTGAAGCATTTTTAGCGCATTTTCCACCCACACATATCTTTTACAATTACTGCACATATCAGATGTTTTATTCTGACCGCACTTTGTGACTTTTGGCATGGGTGACGTTTTTTTGACATTATTAATCCACTAGCGTCAAGCTCGGGCAAAAGGGGTCGTTTAGAAAATATATTACATACCTGTAGGATTCTGAACATTGTTTATCATATTAGTTGCTTGAGGACTATCATCTTCACTCTCACTGCTTTCATTTACAGGGTTTGTTTTTATTTTGGGGAGGATCTATTACTCCATTCTCTATCGATGCATCTGACATGCTACCCTCCGATTCATTTTCAGAAATTTTGTTTATTTTGCGAAAATTTCCTCTTGTGTAAGATATCTCCGTCTACGAGACATTTCGAACAATTCTGTAGGCCAAATGAACTCGAAATTTAATCTTAACGCGTTTCAATGAATCAACTATCATATATTATCATCAAAAGAAGTATCTTGACAGAATTATTGCGTAAATGTATCTTTCCCACGTAAAAAAAAAACCAGATAAATCATAGTAGTTTGGATTGAAATGAATTTTATTTCTTCTCTGGAAGAAGGAAATAATAAATCTTTCCTGTTAATAATGGTAAAAAGAGCCTGGGAAACATCAAGCTTTTAGTCAGGAGGTTTCTTGAAATACGAAGACATATTGATCGTTTACATCTGCCAAACCATGAAAAATAATATGAATTTGTTCAAGGACTCGTGATATAAATCTAAGAAAGCATAGAAACCATAATTTAAGCGATCACTGAAGAAAGAAACGCGCAAAACGCCTGAACGTCAAAATGACGTTTTTGAGAGTTCTAGGTAGTTCTCTTAATATCTCTGGAACGCGTCATGCGAACTGAACCAAATTTGAACGACATGAATAACAGTATAAGTTAGGAAAAGTCATAAAAGCACAAGTGCGTATCTCAAATACTTTTGAAAATATTTAGATTTAAAAACGCAAAACCGTCAAAATGACCGCTCCAGAGCTTCTAGTGTTAAGGCTTGCAATAGTTCCGTGGTTTTTGCTTCAGTCATCGGAACCACCATGTGAATCTCCATCTGTAGTTCTGGCATATCCATTTCCAAGCTGATACTACAGTCACGGCTTAAAGTATCGGCGATAAACATTTCCGATCCTTTCTTGTATACGATTTCTGGGCGATACGGCAATATATCGAACATGATTCTTTGCAATCTTGGAGGCGCAAGATGCAAGGGTTTCTTCGCTATCGACACTAACGGCTTATGATCAGTTTCCACTGTAAGCTTCCTACAACCCCAGACATATTGATGGAATCTCAAACATCCAAATTTGATTGCAAAAGCTTCTTTCTCGATCTGTGAATAGTTCTGTTGAGTCTTGTCGAGGGCTTTAGCTGCGTAAGCTACAGGACGACCTTCTTGCATTATAACTGCTCCAACTGTATGTTTGCTCGAATCCGCTGACAACGTGATCGGCAAGTTGACATCAAAATATTTCAACACTGGTAGATTTTTCAAAACCTCTTTCAACTCGATAAACGCTTCTTGCTGTTTTTTCTCCCAGATCCATTCTTCATCTTTTTTACAAAGTTCTCTTAGAGGTAGTGTTATCTCTGACAGGTTTGGCACAAACTTGGCTAAGTAGGTAACCATCCCAAGAAAACGCTGTAGAGACGTCACGTCCTCAGGAACCTTTAGGTCAGAAATGGCTTGGATCTTGTCGGGGTCAGCTTTCAGTCCATCATCCGTAATTATGTGTCCCAAGAATTTTACGCTGTTCTGTGAAAAGACACACTTCGATTTATTTAGGGTTAATCCGGAATCCTCAAGGATCTTCATAACCTGATTAGTCAGCTTCTCTACCTTGGCTTTTGTTGGTGCATGAATAAAAATATCGTCCATCGCACATTCGACTCCTTTTACTCCACTTAAAAGATGTTCCATGATTTGTTGAAACACTTCAGGAGCAGACGCTAGACCCATCGGCATTCTGAGATACGAGAATCTACCCCATGGCGTAGACATCGTTAAGTATTTACTCGTTCGTTTCGTTACACGAATCTGCCAGAATCCTTTCTTACAGTCCAGTACCGTGAAAACTTTTGATCCCTTTATTCTTGCGGCGATTTCCTCCAAAGTTTTCAATGGGTAGTGTCTTCTCTTAAGATTCTTGTTTATACTAGATGGATCCATGCATACTCGAATCTTCCCATTGCGATGAACCACGACCATCGGTGACACCGCAGGGGTAGGCTCACTTACCGGCTCGATAATGCCCATGCTTTGCATTCTATCCAACTCTTCTTTAACTTTATCTCTTATTGAATGTGGCATTTCACGAGCTGGGAAAATTTGGAGTTTGGGATCATCAACTAAATCTATATCATAGACAAAATTCTTCAAGCAACCAATGCTATCATTTTCGGAATTTGACTTTATCAGATTATCAGCTAAACCAACACTTGAAATTCTTTGAAGTAGGCCCATCACCACACACGAATCTTTTCCCAACACCGGTTGTAGCTCCTCAGTCACTATAAATCTAGCATGGTGAACTTTACCTTTAACTTTCACGTCCGCAAAAACTTCACCAGCTACTTTCGTTTTATGCATCGTGAAAGACACCAGGGATTTTACTTTTGATGGAAATATCTTCAGTTTAGCCTTTCTGGCCAAAGATTGTGACAAAACATTGCACTGTGCTCCAGTGTCTAACTTAAATCTAACTTTATAGTGATTTCCAAATTCCCCTGTTTCATACCAATCCCCATCTTCCTGATCTCTGGAGATACTACTTATGTTAAAATTATAATCATAAGGATCAAAGCCTTCCACCACCGACTCTTTCCGACCAACTGTAGAAACTGACTTTTTGTACGTTTTGCAACAAATACCAAAATGTCCAACTTTTTCACATTTAAAGCATTTCTTCCCGAAGGCCGGACACTCACCTTTTCTATGTGACGTGTTGCATCTCGAGCACACTCTGGAAAATACTTGTTTCCTTTGACCATCTGAAGTATCCTTGAATTGTTTTCTTTTTATTCCTTCTATCTTCATTGGCTGTTCATCCTTCAACGTGCTCATCTGACTTCTTGCCTGCTCAGCTGCTTTACAAATCTTTATTGACTTATCCAGGGTTAAGTTATCTTCCGCTAACAGCTTTTCGCGATCTGTGTCGTTGTAAACACCAATGACGATCCTGTCCGTGATCAGACTATCTTGCAGCGTCCCAAATTCACAGGTTTTGCTCTTGCTAAGCAATTCTGTCAGGAAATCGTCAAATTTTTCAGTCTCTCCTTGAACGATCTTATTGAAGATAAATCGCTCGTAAGTGACGTTTACTTTCGGTGTAAAGTACGACTGGAATGCTTCTATAAGGGAATCCAAATTCACTTTCTTTTCTTCAGGAAAGGTATTGAATACTCCAACGGCTTCCGGTCCAATCGCGGTCATAAATAAAGCAATCTTCACATCCTCCGGCTTCTTGTCCAATTCTACCACTGTAGCATACCAATCAAACTGCTGGTGCCAACCCTTCCATGATTTGGTGACATCAGCCGTCAGGCATAGTTGAGGTGGTAGTCTAATGTTGACTGAACCGGAAGACGAGCTATTAGCTTGATCGCCTGGCATGATTTCGTTTCGGCACCATGTAATGATAACACTGGCTGAACACAACGTAGCTTTATTATAACTAAACAGACACGAGCAACAATGAGCGAACCTTTAAATACAAATTAATTCAGTGCAGGTCACAGTTACATGTTATCACAGTTAACCCACACTAACCTATAATAACAGATTACGCATTTCAGTTATATCACATATATAAAAAGAGTTTATCAGTGTATTTTTACACTTAAATTCCGTTGTTAAAAACTTACTTGTACTTGATTTCCTTTGCAATAGTTCTTGCTACTATCACATGATTTTAAGTAAACTATCTCCTTTTCCCTTCATTCTTAATAAAAACTTTTTAACCTATCTACTATCTAGCTGAATGGAGGAATCGAAAGTTTGATAATATTGTCTCTTAAATTTTAAATTTCTTTCTTTCTCAAAAATGTTAATTAAATCAAATATCTTGGCGTATTTATCAACTGTAACCTAAAATAGAAAATCCATATAACCTTAACTGTCAAGAAGCTAAGATTTCTGCTCTAGATTCAAACATTACATTTCTCAACCTATAGGAAATTTTTACTCCAGTTGTATTACACTTGGTTTGCCCTATTTTTTCTTATGGCTTAACTACATGGGGTGGTGGTTACACTAGTAATTATGCAGTTTTTCATTCACTATCCTACACAATAAATTTATAAAAATTATATTCAATTTTACTAACCATACAAATTTTTCCATGTATCATACTTTAAACATTTTCCTGTTAAGTTATTTTAATAAAAACATGTTTCTTCATTTAAAAAAAATCCAGACTTCTGTGATAGAAAAATATTTATTAACATAAGATCTGATGAAATCTGCAGTATTCCATATCCCACTAAAGAAATCTTGCTCAAAACATTTTCATATCTTGGCCCAAAGTTGTACAATAGCATACCATTAAATCTTCAAAACAGTAAAACATTTAAAATCTTACTAATTTACAATTACTAATATTGAGCAGCTTTTTTAAATTGACTGAATTTCTAACTCTCCAACACTGCTCTGTTTTGCCAGCACTTTGTATACCTTTTTTCATAAATGTTTATTCCTTTTTTTTTGTTCATTTACTTTCATTTCTATGTATTATGTTTGAATTGTTTTCTTTTATTTTTAATTTAAATTATGGAATGTCATTAGTATTATACCTGTATAGGGTTACTTCCTCCAGGTTATTATACCCATTGCATTGTCATCTGATATAAGTGTTAATTTTAAGCATTGCTTTATTCAAAATTTATTTTTAATCTTTTAATCTTTTTAATCTAATGAACAAAATTTTCAGTTGAAAAAGAAGTTAAAGCCATGGATACATCATAACTGTTTATTAACCTTGGAAGCTGTACATGTATCATTATTTTCATAAGCATCTGTAAAAGCACATAGTAAGTGAAAATAAAAGGTTCATTCCAACGTAACTTGTTATGTTTAAAGCTATTTCCCGACTTAAGTATGAAGTCAAGATCAATGTTCACCGAAAAATCCATTTCATGTGCAAACTGCTCAGCTTTACATTTTTGCATGCATTTCTATACAGTGTGATTCGAAATTACGTGGACAAACTTCGCATGGGGGTAGAGGGGACCTAAACAAGCATATTTTGAAAAACTAGAGGGGGCGCAGATGCACCGTTAAAGAGCTAGGACCTAATGTAGTGCGAGGGCGTTACAAAAGGCGGTTTTCCCAAGGCCCGTTTAACGAAACAAAACATAACAGAATGAAAAAAATTATTGCATGAGGTACAGCAGTATCCGTACTACATACATGATAAATTTGATAAAAATTGGACCACTTGCTAAACTGTGGGGGTACTTTTAAAACGTACAATATTAATCTTTTAGTCAAAGAATGGAGTTCCCTTACATTAGTGTAATGGTATTTAGAAAAATGATGATCGGGGAAGGAATTTTCAATGATCATACATTGATCATTGAAACTGTATGATCATTGAAAATTCCTTCCCCGGATCATCATTTCTCTAAGTACCATTAAGGGAACTCCATTCTTTGGCTAAAAGATAAATATTACACGTTTTAAAACACCCCGCGGTTTAGCAAGTGGTCCGATTTCTATCAAATTTATGATGCAAGTAGTACGGATACTGCTGTACCTCGTGCAATAAATTTTTTCCTTTTATTATGTTTTGTTTTGTGAAACAGGCCTTGGGAAAACCCCCTGTTGTAACGCCATCACACTACATTAGGCCCTAGCTCTTTAACGGTGCATGTGCGCACCCCCATTCCTATACGAAATATGCTTGTCTAGGTCCCCTCTACCCCCCTGCGAAGTTTGTCCACGTAATTTCGAATCACCCTGTATATGTTGTACTAGACATATTTCATTGATTTTTCCTTGCTTGTTAGTTTAAATATTTGTACTTGTGTATTAAGCTGTCAATCATTTTGCTGGTGCCAAAACTGTCATCAAGAAGTAGGAAAATCTACATAATATTTAGTGTATTGTTAAAACTACGATAAAGCAAAAGTTTTGATATCAGTAAAGTGGTCAATGACTTAATATGTGAGTAATCATTATACTATTATAACTTAGATTCTCAGAAAAGGGACTAAATAGTTAAAATTTAAATGAGATCTAAGGTTAATAGTTATTTTGCTTTTAAAACTGGTGAAACCCCTTTTATTATTATGTATATAATTGTAAGAGTAAATTAACTTGATTCTTTATCACTAAACATTTGTTTTATGTATTGAAGAAACTACTAATAAACTAAGAATTTCTCAAATTTCAGTTTTATTTATTGTATTATTATGCAAAAATTTTTAACAACATAAGAATAATTTAAGTAAAAACAAATGAAGTTAAGAAAGAAGCTTGTCATACATTTAATGTAGAGAAAAATTTTAATTCTTTTTCCTATTTATTTTTTTAAGTTCAAAGTAGTTTTGAAGAAATCCACTCAGTTCTTTTGATTCCATCTCCAAGTTTTCTTTCTTCTTTTTTAACTCTCTGCGAATTTGCAGGATTTGTCTAAAAAATAAAACAAAGTTAAATATTTAGTTTATTCTTAACTGTATGGAAATAGTTTATTAAGTTTTATAGAATTCAAAGGATAACTTTAAATAATGTGGGTGGTATTAGAGTGTTGTATGATGTAATCACACTAAGAAATTTGAGTCCCCCTACAGTTCCCTCTCACTGCTATGTTGCCTGCACGCTCTCGCACTCCCTGGCTAAGACTAGAAGACCCCCTGCTTATAACATATTTACTGCTGCAACTCTTATAAATACTTTGTTTGGGTACAAAAAAGCTCTCTTTGCCATTTGTGATCCCCAGGATGTTGCTTCTTTTCACAGGTAGTAAAAAGAAATTACCTCAAGTAAAAAGTTATTTTAAAATTTACTTGATTGGAAAAAAAAATTTAACTCTAGAATTATATCTTAGCTCCAAAAATTATGTTCTTGAACATGTACATTTGTCTTACCAAAACGTTTTCATCCTTTGGGGATGCAGTACCCTCCAGATCAAAATCTTTAAAATCATTGTTATTTATTACTTCTTTCTATTAGTATATGTATGTATTAGCTATATGTAAAACAGATTCCAAACTCAAAATACCTTAAAATACAAATTGTATTAGTTTTTTTTAAGCTTAAAATTTAAGAGGTATTTTTGAAATGCTACTCCTCCTACAATAATCGACATGAACTCTTGAAATTTGGTTTCCAAATTCATCAAACTATGTATAACAAAAGTTTATTGATTTAAGGTTTATAGTACTTTTAATGCTGAAAATATTGGTTTTCCTTCAATCGCTAGCTAAAAATGCCCTAAAATTCTCAATTCAGCTATTTTAAAAAAACAATCTACCATGTTTATCCAAATGCCAATTTTTGTTATACACACACACTTCCAACATAGTCAGGAAAAATTTCAAGATATTTTGTCCAATAGATAAAAAGCCTTAGCATTTTAAACAATGACACAGTGGTTCTAAGTAAAAGGACTTTGAAGTTTCCATTAGCCATAGAGACCTAAGACCTTCATACTTTCACATATGAAATCAACTGCAACTTGGATATTTTTCAATGAAAAGTTTTGAAAATACGTTGGATGATAGACAGGTGAATATAGGACCCAAATTTTTTTTTGAGTAATTTTGTCTAAACAAAGGTATTGTGTCCCCTTGTATGAGGGTGGTCCCAGAAGTACCTGGCCTAACAATGAAAAAATTAAAATTTTTAACTTATATTTTTTTTTATTTTTCTACATAGTCTCCTTTTAGCCCCATACACCTCTTTCAGCGAAGTTCCATGGGTTCCATGACCTATTTTTAGAAGGATTCGTAAAAGCCCTCAAAATGACCGTTAGCAGTATATTTTACTCGATCATTTTTGCAAATATTTTCCCATTGAACCATTTTTAAGGTTTAGAAGCAATAAAATAACCTGTGGGGACAAAATCCGGGGATTACAGTACGTTTGAGGAATTTAAACTTAGAATTAATTGATTTTTGCCATCACGACAATGGATACGGCTTTTGGTCAATTGTCATCGATTGCGGCAGCCATCTTGCCTTAAACTTTTTCAGGTCCAAATTATCTGTTTAAAATTTTGCACAGTGCATTTTCAAATGCCTACCATGTCTGCTAGGGTTTGCACTTTCAATCAAAAATCTCCTATTACCCTTTTGTGGATTTTTTCATCATTTCCCAAGGTTTCCCCTTCATTTGGTCGCCCTCTGTGATGTTCTTCTTTTCAACTCATTTTCCCCTCTTCAAATCTGCCGCCCAGTATTTCACGGTAGTAAACGAAAGACCAGAGTCCCCCAGACTCAAATCCAGTTTTGCTTTAATATTGGTAGAAGTTTAGCCCCTCAAATGGAAGAACAGAATCAAGCAATGATGACCCAATTCTATCCATCTTCAAAATTTCACTGATATTGTTTCCAAAAAAAGCCACGAAAACGAAACTAACCAACTTTCACCCCGCTGACTCAGAATTTGGGCTTCATAAGAACTGAACTTTCGACCCCAGTCATTTTTTTTTATTTATTAGCACTATCTATAGGTCAGGCCGGGTACTTTTGGGACTACCCTCGTATAATAATAAAGATAATTTTGATGTCCATAAAAACTAATAAACAACTTGTTTAAAAGGATATTTCTTTCCATTCTGCATTATTATTTTCACTCCTTTGCACTAATGATTGTTTGAAAATGCCAGCTTTGGTATTTTAAAGAATAATTTTTGCATTGTAAGCATTTTTACCAACCTTTAAATTGGTGTACAAATATAACCTTAAAATTTTTAATTTTAACCTAATTTTTTATTTAAATTTTAACCTTGTGTTAATTAAGAGAGAAATTTACAAGATTTACCTTTACCAAAAATTTTGAAATTTATTTTTATAAAACTTTACCGAGTTATATTTCCTTAACTCTTCTTACCTGTATCTATTTAAAATTGATGATATATCACATAAGAATTGGTCATGCATAATATGATCTAAATATGCACTCCAATATTCTTCAGAAATGTTTGGGAGGTCTTGATTTTCCTGCTTATCCCTGTATAGAATGTAGAAAAAACATTAGTAAAAATTGTTTTACATTTTTCTACCACAAATAAAAAAACTCATATAATATTCCACATCTAACTTACAAACAAGGTTGTTCCCAAGGAATGTTGAATAAGTCCTTATAAATCAGTCTTTGTTTGTGATATATTTGAGATAATATCATCTTTGTTTCTTCATCCCTATCTTGAAATATTTCTTTGAACTTGTTTAAATATTCTTTAGAATATCTGAAAACAGCCCATGTAATTCTCATAGAGCAAACATTTAAAATATGAATCAACACAACCGAGTAATATTTGTCTAGGCCCGAACAACTGTTTGCATATATATGATAAACAATTTTATTGCGTATGTGTTAAAAAGTTAATAAACAATTACTGAGCAGGGTGATACTGTAAACTATGCAGAATGTGAGATTCAACTAATTATCTTGAAATACCTTTTATTATTTATAAAAAACAAATAAGTACCTCAGTACCTTTCAATTTTTTTAGCCATATTCTTTGAAAGCTCTCCTTTTATCATTTCTTTCTCCTTCGTCAGTTGTTTGTTGATTTCTTTCAACTGAGCCAACAAACTTTCTTTTTTATCTCGATATGCAATGGATTTTCTCTTCATTGATGCCATTGCAGGCATGTTTCTAAAGTAATTTTCTTTTAAATAAAATATTTCTTGCTCAAAAACTTGTCTTTGTAGTTTATAATCAAGTTTATCCTTTTCCAGTTCTTTCCTCAATTTCTGAAAATTAAAGTTAAATGTAGTTAGATATATTTTTAATAATGGTAATGTATGCACTTGGCATTATTTTCTAGCATTCGAGTCAAAATTATTAGAATGGTATAAATTTTCATTAAGTGTGTATAAGTTTTTAGGTATTAATATTTGTTACAAAATTATTATCAAGAATATTCTAAGATACAGTGTGTGTTTGAATACCTGCATTTCTTTTCTGACCAGAAGTAGATCTTTTGATGTTGGAAGTATTAAATTAATAGTTTTTAAAACATAACAATTTTTATAATTTTATATCCTTATAGATGTGTTTTGAGTTCCTCTAAGAACTGAATGTCCTAATAGTTTTGTACATAAGATATTTAACCCCTTTAGAGTAAGATTGTTTTCAAAAATGAAAAAAGGCAGCGGTTTTGTATTTGCACGTTTAATAAAATGTTAAAATTGTACAATTGTTTCGGGGATACTTAAGATCCCCTTCGTCAGCAGGAAACCAACACTCTGATCAAACACAAATATATAGTCAAGCAATTGGGTTAAAGATACAGTTATAACCTACAGGGAAACAAAAACCCGAATAATAAATACAAAAATCAAGATTTCCAAACATCAGAAAGGGGGGCACACTTGAAAAATCATTTACTAACATACTAGAGTTTTTATGGATAACAAATGCTTCAAAAAAATCCAAGTCAATAGGTTTATTGCAATTTAATATGATAGATGCAGAATTAAAATCAAAAATATGGTTAGAGTCCCAAGAGTGTTTCGCCATTGATGACTTTTCCAGTTCTTGTTTTTTAATGTAATTTTGATGCTCCTTCAGTCTAAATTTTAACGCCCGTCTAGTCTGTCCAATATATGAAAGACCACACTGGCACTGGATTTTGTAGATACCACAGAGATTAAATTTATCTATAGGGTCTTTAAGGTTGCTAAAAGAGATTTTATTAACAGGGGAAAATACAATATGAAAACCAAAATCTTTGAGTACGTTAGAAATTTTGTAGCTAATTTTATTGTTAAAAGGTAATACAACTAAATTGGAAGAATTCGGTTTTGTCATTTCACGGTGATTGGATTTAAGGTTTTTATTCAGAATTACATCTATCAAGGTATGACTAAAACCACGATCTATCGCTATAGCTTTTATGTAATTAATTTCGACATTTAAGAAATCTCTATTGGAGCAGATATTAACTGCCCTGAAAACAAAAGTATTAAAAGAAGCAATTTTTTGACTCTGGGTGGTTAGACTTGGAATGGGGTGGTAAAGAAACCGCAAAAGGTTTTCGGTAGACCGTAGTAAGTAATTCAGTACCAGCACGAATTACCAAAAAATTCATCAGTACCAAAAAATTGCTTCTTTTAATACTTTTGTTTTCAGGGCAGTTAATATCTGCTCCAATAGAGATTTCTTAAATGTCGAAATTAATTACATAAAAGCTATAGCGATAGATCGTGGTTTTAGTCATACCTTGATAGATGTAATTCTGAATAAAAACCTTAAATCCAATCACCGTGAAATGACAAAACCGAATTCTTCCAATTTAGTTGTATTACCTTTTAACAATAAAATTAGCTACAAAATTTCTAACGTACTCAAAGATTTTGGTTTTCATATTGTATTTTCCCCTGTTAATAAAATCTCTTTTAGCAACCTTAAAGACCCTATAGATAAATTTAATCTCTGTGGTATCTACAAAATCCAGTGCCAGTGTGGTCTTTCATATATTGGACAGACTAGACGGGCGTTAAAATTTAGACTGAAGGAGCATCAAAATTTCATTAAAAAACAAGAACTCGAAAAGTCATCAATGGCGAAACACTCTTGGGACTAACCATATTTTTGATTTTAATTCTGCATCTATCATATTAAATTGCAATAAACCTATTGACTTGGATTTTTTTGAAGCATTTGTTATCCATAAAAACTCTAGTATGTTAGTAAATGATTTTTCAAGTGTGCCCCCCCTTTCTGATGTTTGGAAATCTTGATTTTTGTATTTATTATTCGGTTTTTGTTTCCCTGTAGGTTATAACTGTATCTTTAACCCAATTGCTTGACTATATATTTGTGTTTGATCAGAGTGTTGGTTTCCTGCTGACGAAGGGGATCTTAAGTATCCCCGAAACAATTGTACAATTTTAACATTTTATTAAACGTGCAAATACAAAACCGCTGCCTTTTTTCATTTTTGATTATAATCTTTCACGGAGGATTTCACTCTTAAGATTGTTTTGTATAGATTTTAAAAAAGGATGTCCTGTAGTTAATTTTAGTGTATGTAATACATTTTTATAAAAGGTAATTGAACTTAACTCACACAAACTTCTGATAGAAGTTTACGTCTTAATTTAAATGTTTCTTTTTGATCAATCACGAAAGCTTCTTCCAATTGCTTCAGACTTATTGTTTCAGAGAGCACTGTCCACAGGTAAGAGTCAAAGGGCTGAAACCACAATATTATCAATTTAAAAAAATGACACATGAAAACAGTTTTAATGTACATATTTAAAGCATTCAAGGAAGTATTCAGAATTTTTTTTCGAATATTTTATTTAATGGTTTCATAATAAATATTTCAATTTTCATAACTCCCCTTAACAATTATATGCTTATACATCATGCTAGACTAAATGTGGGCAGCTCAAATTTAATTGTATATAATTTGATTGAATATTTCTCTTAATCACTGGAATGGTCCCTATAAATTAATTTTAATTTTCTCATTCAAACTTTTTTGGTGATCCCTTCAGGTATTAATTATCCAAGTAGCAGTCAGGGTTTTCAACCTGCCCACAAACCAAAAAAAAAAAAAAATGGGTGGGTCTTTTATAATAAAACCCAGCCCTAAGTGTTTTAATTGGGTAAAATTTTATTGAAAAAACATAATCAAGTCTCTTAATAATGCAAATCTCTCACTGTTAATTTTTGAAATTAATGTATTTTTGTTCTATTTTGAAATTTTTAGTGTAAATAATTAATTTTAGATTCAAACTGAAGAGTTTTATGAAGGGGGCACTTGAAAAGTATACAATTTTAAACAAACTTACCACATCAGCTTCATTTGTATCAATGAAATTATCATTTCTTTTCATTAGTTTATCAGAAACCTTTTGGGAATGGTTTACAATAGCTTTCTGGAAAATTATAAAATCTTTCATTTATAATTAATTATAGTTAATTAATAATGTATGTACTGTTGTAGATCCCTTTCACAATTAAGTATCTTTTTAAGTAGATAGAACTGGCATTTATCAGCTAGTTAAGATATTAAATAGAACTTTTTGATTAAAAAAAATTATTGGTAATTTCACCTTTCACTGTCAAAATGAGTTTTTTTATTGAATTTTATATTATGCAAATTTATTTTATGTTAATGTACACAAATTTCTCCTAAGGTATTTAAAAATTGATTCTCCTTATTTAGCAACAAAGAGAAACATATTAATAATTTTAATTTAAAAAACACATTATCCAATTGTAATTAGATAGTATTTCAATGAATTTTGAAAAGTTACTATGATTGAGGCAATGACAAGTTAAAGAGTTAATAAAGTATAGAGTTACCCTTATCACACATATCTCTTCCCTTCCAACTCTGTTGAGCTCAGATACAAATTCTTCTATCCTTTTCCTTATCAACTCATGCTGCATACTGTGAGTTTCACATTTCTCCCTATATTCTCTATCTTTGTTATTCAAGTCCTGGGAAGTAAAATGTAAAATGGGGAAATAAGCTTAAAAAATATAACTTAAATTCAATGCTATATAAGTATTAAAAAAAACTTAAAATATGAGAAAAAAAAGTTTAAAAGAACTTGCATTATTGAGGTAAGAAATTATATCGTCATATGTTTTCAAAATTCCACTTGCTACTGCTTTCTGTTCTTCAAGGAGCTGTAATAGATATTCTTTGGTGAAGATATTGAAATTTACTATTTAGATGTTTAAAATTAATATTTATGCATAATATTCGGTGACAATGTTGTAGATGCAAATCAAATATCTTACTGCATACAAATGCTGTGGTAAACGGTTTTCTTCCATAGTCTTTGATAAAATCTGTGAAGGGAATACAAAGAAAATAGTAGGTAGTTAACATACTTCTTAAAAACACTTGAGTTTAAATTTTAAATATTCACTTTTTAAAGGATTGCAAGTTTGGGAAAGGGTAATAGCTCAAAACCAAGTTTGGAGAAAATTTAAAAAAAAAAAAACTAGTACTGATGGAATTTTTATTTTATCAGTTATCACCATCAATCTTTTATTGTAATTTTAAATTTCTCAATAGAATAGACACCATCGAAATTTTGGTCTATTCAAAAGTTTTGTAGAGTTAAAGAATGTCATAGATATAATGATGTAAGTTGGTCTCGACAGCTTAACTTTTCGTACTATTTTTACTTTACTCAAAACAACAGTAAAATGGACCCATTATTTGACAGAGACTACATTCAATCATCCAAAATTACTGTTTATCTTTGTTCTTCAAACGTTTACTCAGATAACTTGGGTAAGGATGGAATTACCTCTTCAAACTGCTTCGCGGCCTCCTCTGCTTTTTTGTGAACTTCCGTCGAATCGCTGAACAGGTATTCCGTATCTTCAACGGCTTTACTGTCAGGAACAGAAATGTTTTCGACATGCTGAATTCCATCGGTGTACAGCTTCCAAATCTGACCAAAGTAGTTAAAATTTAATAATTCAGGGAACCATGTGTTTGATTACGGAGTGGGGATAGTAGTTTTTTAACCTGAAGATACTGGTAGTCTGGATAACGGGACAATAACCCCTATACCTTTTTCATGATATTCTAATTATTTATAATCAATTTTCAAATCTATCAGGGATAGTAAGGGGCCGTTCAAATATTACGTAAGCATATTTTTGGTCATTTTTGACCCCCTCCCCCTTTGTCAGCAAAGATAAGCAAACCGCGAAACCCCCCCTCATAAGTACGTAAAAAATCTGCCCGACTGCCCTTTGCTCCTCTTTTTTGTACAAATAAACATTTTTTAAGTAAATTGTTTTTTGTTTGGATTTTGAAATTATTTATGCAAGAAACAAGATATTTTCGCAAATGTAGTGTTAGTGTTTGTAACATCTTACGTAAGTATTACTCATCTCATACCCCCTCCCCCCTTGTCAGTTGTTAGGAAAAATAATAGCAAACCTCATCCCCCCCCCCTTAGGTGCTTACATGATACTATTTGAACGGCCTCTGAAAGGTTCTTTTCTGGTGGATTTTCACTGAATCACAGACTAAAGAATAGTTTCCTTTATTTTAGGAAGCAATTCTTCTAGAATCTAGATGTGATTTAGGACTGCACAAAATAGTTTTATAACTAAGTTCTTAATTGGTCGTTTAATAAAAAAGCTTATGTAAGTAAATCTAAAGTTGATAAAGGAAAATGGTTGATTTTAGATTTAGTTCAAATAAAATTCTCGGCACCAAAAATATTTTGTTAGTTAAAATAAATGTATACCTTGTCCCTTCTCTCTTCTATTTCCTTAGCTAAATCTTGGTTACAGTCCATTTTCTTAGCGTCCATTTAAGTGTTTGGGTAATTTAAACGTGATAATACCTGAAAAAAATAATGTAAAAAAATATTCTAATCCAACAACTTAATTAAAAACTGAATGTTACTCGTACATTGCCATCCCTAAAAATTGCACCCAATTTTCAAAAGGTGCTTCTCAACTTCGTGAAATCAGAGCTGGAATTTAGCATTTGCTTTAAATATTTTCCATAGCTAATTGTTCTTATGTTACTTAACCCTTAACTATCCCACTAAAAATCGGTAAGCAGTTTTTATGTCAAAGATTGTAAACCAACAGAATAAAATTTGCAGTTGCAAATTTTTTTGTACAAATTGCCATTTTTTAAAATTTGTAGTTGCAAATTTTAAAAAATGGCAATATTTAAACATATGGTGTTTAAAGCAGCTTGACAATTTTTAACGGGATAGGTAACAGAATTATACCCTACTTAAAAACAATCGCAAAAAAAGGCATCAGAAAATCCTCTTAATGAATTGGGATTTTTTTCTTTTTGCAAAAGAAAATATGTTAGCGGAATTTATCTTTTACTGCAAGATGAATTTCCTGCTCCTGCTTGGAAAAAAATCTTATGCTAATTTCTTTAAATTTCTCTTTGATTTAGTGAGCAGAAACTTGAAAACAAAGTATCCTACCCAGATATAACACTGGCCAATGTCGTTCTGTCAATAATGTTTTTTCTGAAAAATATTTCCTCTGATATTAATTATCGAAAAAGAGGCAAAAAATCCAATTTCATTTTTTCTAAGTTTATTTCATTTTAAAAGTGCGTATTGTTTTAAACCTTGTTTACATAAAATCCCCCAAAATATCCGACATGCACGATATTAGCCAATATTGGTTCAACATTGATCGATGTTCGTGTGCAACTTAGCTAAAGGGATGGATATTCCTCAGAATTCCCAAAATAATATGTCGCATTCCCTACGTGACGTGAGATCTATCTTTATGAGAAATTTTAAAAAACGTAACGAATTAGAAAAAACGTATTTTATTATTAATATATAATTTCTTATCCATGATTACGATGATTACCTACTGTCAACCCGGCCCTTCTCTTATAAAAATACCTCCCAGATAAAAGGAATACTTTACCTGTCTTCACTAAAGAGCCTATATACAGTAGTCCTCACCAACGCCGGACCTAGCATGAAACAAGCGTCGGTATCGTCTCCATGGAAACTGTAAAAACCACGGGTTTCCAACTTCCAAGCCCTCGAGGGCCGCAAAGTTATCAGGCTCCTTTTTATCAATGACAAATTTCTTTGTATTGCCCTACATCTTTTAATACCGCAGTTTACTTACTACCTTCCAGTGGTGGATCTATGGGGGGGGGGCTATAGCCCCCCCCCCTTGGGACTTAAGTTTACACTACATAAAATTTAACTTTTTCGAAAAAAAAATTAAGAAGTCTTTGTTTAAATTTTCTAAAATAAAATTTTGTTTAAATTTTCAAAATTTTTAACTTTTTTTCAGTTTTTTGTAGCCTTTTTTCACAATTCATAGGGTCTACAAAGCATTAAGCCCCTTCCAAGATCTTTAGCCCCCTGCATTTTTATAAACTCCATTTACTATTTAAGGATTTCTAGAGGCTTTAGCCCTTACAAATTATTAGCCCCCTGCATGTTTGAAGGTTTGATTCGTAATTTAAAGGGTCCAATGAGCTTAGCCCCTAAAAGCATTAGCCTCCTTGCGTTTTTATGTTTGTTACACAAATTAATGAGCTTTAGCCCTATGAAACATTAGCCCCCTCCATGCTCTTTAATAGCCTTTACAAAGCTTTTAGCCCTCTTGCGTTTTTAAATATATTTGGTTCACTATTTAATGAGCTTTAACCCTTATGAATCCTTCCATGATCTTTAGCTCCTACAAGGCTTTTAGCCCTGAGTTTGTGTAGATTCAATTCACAATTTAAAGGGGCCAATGAGTTTTAGCCCCCATAAAGAATTAGCCTCCTTGCGATGTTTTATAGTATTTAGTTCGCAATTTAATGAGCTTTAGCCTAAAAGCGTTAGCCCCCTCCAAGATCTTTAGCTTTCAGCACTTTAATATAAGTGCGATTCAGAACTTGTAGATTCCAATGAGCTTTCTAAGCCTTACAAAGCATAACCTCCAAAATACTTAGCCCCTTACATTTTTATAGATTTGTTTCACAACTTAAAGGTTATGAGCTTTATCCCCTCTGCAAGATCTTTAACTCCCTGGTTTTTATAAGATTCACTTTTAAAAGGGTCTAATGCGCTAAGTCTCTTACAAAACATTTTCTCTGTGAAAATAGAGACGGGGTTAGGGGGTTCAAACCACCCCCATGAAATTCTTATATCTTGCAGGTTTTTTTTTCTTTGAAAACGAGTACAAGAAATCATCTTTTTCGTGTGACACTCAAAGGGTCCCAAATGACCAAAAATGAGTCAAAACACAACTTTTAAGGGTCAAATTTTCAAAAAATTTCTTAGGGGAGGTTCCCCCAACCCAAACCCCCCTTATGCCTCGGGATGGATGTATTATTCGCTAAACATTGAAATTAAGTGCACGAAAATTCACATTTGATCTATATTCTTGGAAAAAAATATTTGACTCAAATCATCGTAAAAAAAAACCCTCCCGGTTGACACACCCTTATTAATATTTTGATATATTTAATAATTAACTAATTTAATTTACTAATTAATTAGTTATATTTAACAATTCTAGTCATTTACATTCAACACTGCCCTCAATATTTAAGACATTAACGAATATTGTAAAAAGCACGGCTTGTTACTTCATTATCATCCTCAATCAGATTAAGTTAGCCCCCCCCCTGCTCATGTTCTAGATCCGCCACTGCTTCCTTCACAGAAAATGTTTGTAAATTTCTTTAAAAATAGTGTTTTACCTCATTTTTTGATTTGTCATAAAGGTTGACCTAAACCCCATAACCCCTTGCTACACCTAGGGGGAATTTCAGGGAATGTTATCTCCCCCCGAAAACTTTAAATTTTTCCCCATGGAAAACGACCAAAGCTACTCCCTTACCAAAAAGGTAAAAAGATGGGTTCTGGGGGGGGAGGTCCTCCCCCGAAAATTTTTGAATTATAGTATCTAATAAAATGAGTTAAAGAGAAACTTCTATGGGTCAAATTTCGATAATACAGTAGAGCCCCGATTATCCGCGAGTGCCACAAAAAAAATTTTTGTTGATTTGAATTGATTTTTTTATTTGAATTTTGAAAATTTTAGTGGTTTAGATGTAGAGCATATGTTTCTGCTGTACTGTACATATTTTAAAAAGTTTACATATCATGTTTATTGCGCAACAAAAAATAAGTTTTTATGATGAAAAATTTTTTTTGGGTGTTTTCACCTCATTTTTAGTCTTTTTCGGGTTATCCGCGATTTTCGCTATCCGCGGTACCCTTGCCACCCAATACCGCGGATAATCGGGGCTCTACTGTACGTTTTAGATACGTTATTGCATAATAAGTTTTGTTTACAATTGTGAACAGTGGGATTTTTCTTGAAAACACCCAAAAATGTCTTTTTCAATTTTTTCATATGAAACCCATTGGGTCCAACTCTGTCAACCCTGGTTATAACATATATTAAGTACTTTTATTACAGTTAGAAAGAGGCTCATTCTACTTATTTGCACATTTTATTTTGAAAATTAAAAATTACTTTATAAATATTATTCCTAATATAATAAAATGTAAATGACAATTTAAATTCAAACAAGTTATATAAGCAAGGAATTTCCCTTCATATTCAATAACATCTAAGTGACTGAGGAATAGCTTATAACTTTGAAGAATAAATAAAATAAAACAAAAGAACTATATCTTACAGAAACAAATATTTTATTGATTCATTTAGTTAATATTAATTAACATTGAATTTATGAGCTCCAGGCAGGTATTCAAAATTTAAAAATTATATCAAATATTAAATTGAAAACTAACATAGAAAGAGGTTCTATACCTTTTTCAAATATACAAATTTCAGTTACATTTACCCATAAAAATCACTTTTTAGTGTGATTTAAAAGTCATAAGTGTAAGAAAATGTTTATAATTAAACAAATAAAATTTAAAAGTCTAGAGTTTTCAAATTATAAAAATTGTCAGAGTCCAACCGACAAATATATGTAGTATATTAGGGTGGAGCAAAAAAAAACCCACATTTTTTTAAATCAGTCTGAGGCTCAACATTAATTATTGAAAAAATCATTAAAATTTACTATTGGGTGTATTTGTTAATTTTATACTCACATTTTTATTTAATCCAATTTAAATTATTTCTTCCTTCTTTAAACATCCCAAAAATGGACAATGGATAATCAAAATAGAATTTTCTAGAAAAGTATGAGTAAAAAGTTTATTTTTAGAATTAATGTGGAGAAATCACCCCTGAAATTTATCCCTTTACTAAAATGTTTACTTTTTAATACATATCTAACCTGTTTGACCCCTCAGAAGAATTTTAAAACGTAAAAAAGTATTTTTAACAAAAAATAATAATTTCAATAATGTGAAAAATAAACTGGGGGAATTGTTCCATTCACATCTTTCCTGGCAACCATTCCATTATTAGCTACTAACAAAACTTTTGAACTTTGACTCAAAAGCACAATACAAAGATTGGTATTGGATTGGTTACATTTTGATCTCAAGGATCTGATCTTAAACTTCGTCAAGTAAGACCGACACAACAGATTTTTTACCGAGAGAAGGTACACCCAGGGCAAAGCCGATATCGAACCCATGACAGGTAGATATCCGATCAAGTTGAAATGTTTTATGGGTATAAGGACCACCTAACAAATTTTGAGCACCAGGTGCAGACGTTTCAGAAAAAGTTTTTTTTTTGCTCCGTCCTAATGCACTTATTAGAAATTTGAAACTTTCCTGGTATAAGGAACATGAAAAAGCCCCATTTATGATATAGCTAAACAAAATTTACAATACACCTAAAACATTGGTTATAAAACATAAAATTACTTTGCTTTTACAGAAATGTAAGTTTCATTTTGTGCTGATTTTGTTTAAAAAAAATTTAATACATAGGAAGTTTTTTTTTAAATTTTATACTTCACTAAAATTGTTTTTAAAAGAGACACCACGGTCCTCATAACAGGAAAGTGCAGATAATGAAGTCAAAGAACACTTGAATATATATATTTTCTACTTCTATTATAGTCCAATTGTCCAAAATAAATATAATTTTTGCATTGATTGAATATGAATAGGCTGGGAGAAAAACTAATAAATTCTTAAAGCACTTATTAATCCGTTTCTGCTGGAGCTTGTATATCATTATCTGTAATACAAATTGAAATAGTATTAGTATTTTTCATGCAATACAAAAGTGCACAAATTATACAATATCAGAACAAATATAAATTGTGAAGGATTTCACATTTTAATCCTACCCCTATTGAAAGAAAAGGTTCATATGTAAATGTAGAGGAGATAAATTTTAACATTCCATATTTTATTATGAAAATTTCCCTAAAACAAAGTTCAACTTTCAGAGATAGACTTCACAAATATTAATTTGATAATACAGTGCAACTTGGATAATTAGAAGCCGAAGGGACGGCACTAAAAAACTTAGAATTAAAGAAGTTTCATTTTCTCCATACAATAAGAGATACCCTGAATGATTGAAAAGATTACTTTCCATCTTAATTTTCCAATTTAAGATGTTCGAGTTATATACAATTTGCACTGTATTAACACCAAGTTCATTTGAGTAGACCACTCTCGAGTTAGAAAAAAAAATTATACTTATAAGGTAGTATTTTGAGAGTTTGATATATAAATTTTGGTAAGAAGTAATAAGGAAAATAAGAATTTTAAGGAGTAAGAATGAGTAATTTTGAGGGTGAAATAAAACCCATTTGAAGAATTTAAAGTAGCTTAAATCACACATTTAGTTTGAAGACAATTTCCCAGCCAACTCCCAAGTAAAACAATTACCTAGCGCTGCACTCTTTGAAACCCGTCCTCTTCATTGTTCGTCCGATCCTTCCGAGGGCCCTCGCTCCTCTTTTCACCCAAGTCTCGCCACGATCTTCCACCTTCGGGTGCCGGCTCCTGCTTGCCTCCACTCCTCCAGCTCTTCCCTTCATCTGGCCTAGGGGGGTCCAGTCGACTCCCTCGGAAGGAGTCTCGGTCGGAACTCTTGGCTGGGAAGCGGTCGAAAGACGAGTCTCCGCCCTCTCTCCTCTTCTCGGGATATCGGTCAAACGAAGACTTGGAGGCGGAGAAACGGTCGTCAGGGCGGTCTCGGCTGAACCCACCACCGCTCCTTTCCTTGCTGGCCGGGTCCCGTTCGGGGAATCTTCTGGGCTCGCTTCCACGCTCTCCCTCCTTGCTGCGAGATGCGGGACCGGAGCGCCAGTCTGACTTTTCTTCAGATCTCCAAGCACCTCCCCTCTCGCGGTCTCTGTCGGAGAAGGCGGGCCTGTCTCGGGATTCTCTGCTGTCAAAGGCGGGTCTGTCTCGGGAATCTCTGCTGTCAAAGGCGGGTCTGTCTCGGGAATCTCTGCTGTCTCTATCCCCTACTCGAGATGCAGGTGGGGCAGCGGCGGCGTCTCTCCTCCAGGCTCCTCCCCCCTCCTTAGGCTTTTCGCTCCTCCAGCTGTCTCCTCTGGGTGGCGGGGCATCATCCATCTTCTTCGGGGGGTCAGCTTTTCGCCTCCATTGGGAGTCCTCTTCGCTCTTGGGAGGATCCTTGTCTTCTCTCGGACCCCAGCTCTGCTTCTTTTCCATTTCTCGCTCTCGCCAGCTGGAGGAGGTTGAGGTGGCTAAAGGCTTGGGCCTCTCGCTTTCCCGGGCAAGTCTCTCCTCCTCTCGCTTCTTCTCCAATGCGGCAGCAACAGCAGCTTCCTCACGCTTGAGTTTCTCCTCCACTTCTTTTTCCCTCTGCCTCTTCTTAGCCTCAATAGCTTCTAGTCTTGCCAGGGCCTCCTCGCGTTCTTTCTTCAGCTGTTCGTCAATCATCCTCTGCTTGAGCTCAGCTTGCTTCTTGAGCCATTCAGTCCTCCTCTCTTCCTTTCTCTTTTGCTTCCTCTCTGCCAGTCGTGTAGCCTTCTCTTTTTCAAACATTTTCTTGAAATCTGCGAGCTGACTTTCATATACAGACTGCCTATCAGTTTTGAGACGCTCCAAAAATATATCTTTGTCTTCCTTTAGTCTCAGCAGCCTATCTCTATACTGAACAGCCAACGCTCTTTCTTCTATGATGGCTTTTATTCTTTCCTTTTCATGTTCTTCCCAGAATTCTTTATCTTTCACCTTGTATTCCTCATACTCCTGTTGCAGAAGTGGTATTTCAACTATGCGCTTGGCTCTTTCCAAGTGATCAATCTTTCTTTCTTGTTTACGCAGCTTAGCTTGCTGTTCTTTTCTTTCACGATCAAGCTGTTCCACGTGCTTATTCAGCAAATCATCTGGGTCTAGCTTCTCTAATTCTTCTTCGCCCATTCCCTCAAATATCCTAGCCCCAATTTCTGATTTCTTCAGCTGCTCGATCTTTTCCATAACCACTTTTCTCTTCAACTCAGATTGCTCACGCAGCAGACGCTGTTTTGTTCTTTCCTCAGTTTCCCTGGCCATCCTTTCTTTTTCAGCCTCACGAAGCTTTTGTTGCTGATCTTCTAAAATCTTTTTCTCCTCTGCTTCCTTCTGATAGTTCAAATTTTCAAGCAGTTCCTTGCGCTCTTCAATAATTGCCTGTCTGTTAAGGATTCGTACGTGGTCTTTGGCAGATGTCAAATTATATGCCTTCACAATTTCCTTCGACAGTTCTTTCCTTTCAACCCTCATTTTGTCTGGCTGAATGATATTCACAGACTTGTTCAGAACAGAGTGAATATGAACCAGCTGGTTACGCATTTGTTCACTGGGCATGCTCTGCAAATGGGGTCCTTCGATGATTTCTTCTCGTTGAGACACATTGAAATCAGAGCCAAAATGGAAGCATTCTTTTCTGTGATCAATCCTAACTTGCAAGTCATTTCTACGAGCTATTTCAACAATAAGGTACTCCAGATTAAAAGACTGTACAAATGGGGCCAGTTCCAACAAGCGAGAGAACTTAATGGTTTGATAAACTTGAGATATTTCTTTCACCAACCTAACCACTGTAATATTTTGAATTGAAGGAACATATTGTTTAATTTCTTTAAACTCATCCCACTTGTTTAAGAAATCAATGGCTTGCTGAACACGGCTGCAAAGCTTGAGAGGATGAAAGTCGGTTTCCAACCAACGGTACAAGTCCTGCAACTGAGGGGGAGCGCTTTGGATGATTCCAAAACGAATCAAGTCTCTGATGAGGAGTGCACGAGTTGGAGGATTGGGCAGTCCCAGTAGAGTCGAGAGCTGACGGTGGTTTCTGTCAATGACATTTTCATCGGTTTCGACCAAACGATCGATTTCAGTGCGGTTGGGTGGCATTGGGATAGCAACGGTAGATAGGACCACACGAGATGCCATTTTGGTGATTTCTTCACTAGTTATGTTTTTCTTTTGTTCGCGAGACAGGTTGAAGAGCCGGAAAAGGGCAGCTGCATGAAACAAGTAATTGCTACTTTTCCAAAACACCAAGGCAAGCTTTTGGTAGTAATTAGCCATAAGACGGGGATTTGGTGGTTTCTTGGAAAGATTCATCAGGCTGTGAATATCCTCAATAGCTTTATAGGCTTCTTGCCATAACTCCATTTGGATAGCGCTATCTAACTGAACCAGTCGAGTTTCCAAATGCATGCCCTGGCTGTCTGGATTATTCAGATTGACCGATGTCTGCTGGTTCTGGTTCTTGCTTATATGGCCCAAATGAGCCCTCAAATTGTCGCATAATTTCCTAAACTCGGTCTTTCGGTTATACTTCAGACAAAATCTAAATGCTTGCTGGGCAATGTCATGATACAATCTTTCGACCCGAGAATTGTTACGAAGCAATTCCAGGCACTGGCGATAGGATTCCCACAGGAACTTCACCCATGGCGTCAGGACTACACGATCGGTACGATCCTGAGTATCTTCACTGCTTACAGCACTCAGCAGAAGGCTTTCTGGAGTCTGAACTTGATCCAAGTCATCGATGTCAACCACAGCTTGCTGGGATTCTTCTCTGGCAGCTTCAGTTTTTTCTTCAGCTAGATTAAGGTAGTTTCTGACTATGTCCTCAAGAGACTTAATGTTAACTTGCTGGCAGATATTTCTGTACTGAAATAGACCCTCTTTAGCAATATGACTTTTCTTTAATTCAACACAAAGCTCCAGATATAGGATCATAATAGGCTCATGGATTTTCTGCCATGTCCTGTGTTTTCTACTTTTAATGACATCATACAGGGCATCCAATGCCCTCTGCTTCTTTCCCACATCAATAAATTCCTTTGCCCTTTTGAGGGCATTCTCGGGCCTTTGAAAGTAGGTAGGCATCTTGAGTTAATTATGCTACCAATTCAACGTAATAGCAAAACAGCCTTCAAATACCTTTGCCTGAAAAAAATAACAAAATGTAAGAAAATCTCAAACTATGAAAAAGTAAGCTTATTAATGATCACATTAATTAAGGTAAATGCTCCTGAAGTGTGTCATCTATATCTATAAAAGCCAAATACCACTGACCAGGGGTGCATCTAGAAAGAAATTGGGGCCGAAAACGGTCCCTTCACAAAATTCGGATCTGCAAAAACGGCCCCTTCACAAAATTCCGACCCTCAAAAACGGCCCCTTCACAAAATTCCGGTTCCCAAAAACGGACTTTTCACAAAATTCCTAAGACAGAAATTCTCACGTACCTTTTGTCTTTTCGTTTCGCGCATACCTATAACCATTATACGCATTTTGCGGAATCATTCCGCAGTTCGGCCCTAAATTCCGGAATTGCGAATAGAGCTAGAAAAACTACGGAAACTACGCTATTGTATTTTAAAGAAAATGTATTTAAAAATTTCCTCTCAATCCTCTGTTTTTGCTTCAATCCTTTCAATAAGTATATTTTTGGGGGAATCGGAATACTCAAATTCGCGGGGATGATTCATCAGCGAAAAGGCAATGCAAAGGTTTTTCTTTTCTTCGCTAAGATTTTGTTTACGTTAAGTTTCGTTTCGTAACTTATCGGAATCGCTTTTTCATTATTCTTTTTGTATTTTTATTTTCACCCTTCTGAACTATTCCGATCTTTTTCCTTTGCTTTTTCGCGTAAAATTTTTGTTTGCGGAACCGAAATCTAAGAAAAAGAAAATCCGATTGTTAACAGATCTGAATTATAGCGAAAGGTCACGGATCGTGCACGGATTCTTTGTGCACAAGCGACTTTATGGTGAACGTTGGTGGAAGGACTGCCGGACATTCCCGTCCGGCTGAACAAATAATTATATAATTGAAGAAATTTTTATTCAAATTTTTGCGTTTTCTGGACTTTTCTAAATTTTATAAAGATCGGAACACTTCGTAGCGCGTAGAACCGGAGCCGCGGTAGAACGCGGGGTGTAGACAGGCCACGTATACCACGCCGACTTGCATATCAAGCTATATGCATTCGCTATAGTGTAATTTTATAAAGGAAAAAATTATATATTTACAGAAATAGGACCTTATTTTAGAAATAGGACATTATTTTCACAAAATTCAATTCCGTTTTTCACAAAATTCCCAAAACAGGCCCCTGGGAAAAAAACCTGGATGCACCCCTGCTGACTGACTGACTGACTCACTGACTCACTGGTAAGTGACAAACACTCAACACGGAATCTCTGAAACTACTGGACCCAGAGGCTTGAAATTTGACAGAGACCTTCCTCTCAGCTATGCGACGCGCACTAAGAACGGATTTAAAAATCGAACGACTCCTTCCCTGTTTTTCGGCGCTTTTTCTACTCCGTTTTTCCCATTGAAATAGCATTATGCATTGTTGAAATGCGTAAATTGCAGTAGGTTTATTTCTCTCTTGAGGTTTCGTCTGGCCTCATGTGATAAAATATAATTTCATAATTTATAACAAATTAAGACGAAAAACACATCGTAAATTTCTATTTCAAAATTGTAACAATTTTCAGGAAACATATAAATTCAAATAATTAATTTTGAAACAACATTTTCCTTTATTTGTAATTTTAATTTTTTTCTAAAATAAATATATTTATGGAAAGGCTAAAATAAATGGTTTCTATGGAAACAGAGCTGAAATTATTTCATTGTTTCATGGGGCAGGGTTTACTAGACTTATACATTCACTAAATTTTTATTGTTAAGTACTAGAAAACCGTTTTTACTAAGAAGTTGGCTATCATGATAAAAGGAAAATGAGATTTATCAAGCATTTTATTATTTTGATAAAAATGTTTTTATTTTTGGAGATGTAGGATCATACAAATAAAAATGGATTCTTTATCATTTTTGAATATAAATTAAATTAGGTATAGTTAAATATTTTGCTTTGGCGGCGGGCGTTTTTGACTGAATTAATTACACATAGGGATTATTTTTTGATTAAATTAATATCATTTTTGGAAAACGATAGAAACTTCATATGCGGTTTGTAACATCCTGTAGGAAATTATTCCCAAGGGGCTCAAAGAGGGATGTGATTTTTACTTCCTAAGTTTTTATCAAGTGATTTATAAAAACCGAAGCGTAATTTTTGATAAGGACATCGGAAATACTTCAAAGAAATTTTGTTTAAGATTTTAAACTATAAATTTCAAAAGACTGATGATTTCAATTGGATTGTTCTTTTACAGCCACAGTAAAATGCGGGACGGGATACGTTAGGGTATATTTTCGCAGTAAGAAACCGGGATGAAAAAGACGACGGGGACGACGCACACAGGCGGAAATCGCGAATTTCCTGGCCAAAACCCCAAAAATGAAATTAAATCTGTACAATTAAAAAATCGTTTGCACGAATCTTAATAGTATCTAGAATCTTGAGGCAATTTTGTTTTTATTTTAATTCATTATTAGTGTTTGTTTTGAAAGCTCAAAGTTAACGTTTTCAAACAACTGAACTTTATTTTTGAAAAGAGAAAATATTGCCTTCTTATTGAAGCTGAATTTAAAGTTCTTTAAATATAGTTTTAATCAACCTTTTTCCTATGGATTCTGAACTGGGAGGTTTAAAAAACTCCTACATGTCTTTTTCAATTATAATTTTAGGTTTTAAATATATTTATAAGAATTCTAACAGAACTCGCTTTTCCATTACTCAATATTTTACATCCGAATGTTTAAGGAACAAAAAAGTTTCAAATTTAATCATATCACGCGGTGATTTCAAGTGTTTTTTATGCATACATATGTTAACTTTAAGTTTTAATAAAAATTAGCTGCAATAATCTGCAATTCTTGAAATTGAAGTTCCTAAACTAAATGTTGGTATTTATCGATTCAGTGACCAATTCTTATATTCTTATTTTAGCTTCAAGTTCGGTTTTGGTAGTACTCTAACAATTTCTCAAAAGAAATTAATAAAGTTTTATAATGAATCTAAAGCATCAAATAGAAGGGGAAAATTCAATAATATGATTATTTTAGTCCAAATCTAGACTGGGCAAAATAATTTAACTGCATTGTCCTAACAGTTGCTGTCTCAGTTTGCTTCATAGTGGGTTTGCTTGGTGTTTTAGGAAATAAGCAGCTGCTAGCAGATGTAAAAAATATTTTGTAGAAAAACAATAGTTCTGGATTAACAGCTGCATTCACTTTATTATCTCTATGTTTATTATCGATTTGTCTACAAAACAAAGAGATCCATCGTGTCATGCATCATAGTTACCGACTTAACATTTGCAAGCGGCAAATTAAGAATAAAGACGAAAAAAATAATTTAAGTAATTTTAGAGAAGAAACACGTCTTATAGACAAAACAAAACTAAATAACCAGAAAATATTCTTTAAGAACACTTTCCCTAATTAATTTTTAGAAGACTATTAAAAATACTGAATTAGCAAGTATTTGTACTATTTCAAAGTGTTTTCTTTTGTTATTTATTAAGTTTTATGCAAGTCAGAGGTTTTGGCCAGGAATTTCACGATTTCCGCCTGTGTGCGACGGGATGATACGTGATTGCTAACCAGGAAAAGAAAAACCATATAACTCAATAAACCTGATGATTTAAATTGGATTGTTCTTTAACAGCCAAAGTTAAAAGCGGGGCGGGATGAGTTAGGGTATATTTTCAAAGTAAGGAACCGGGAAGAAACACAGGACGGGGGTGACGGGATGATAAGTGACTGCTAATCCAGAAAAAGAAAAGACATATAACTTGATAAACCTGATGATTTCAATTTGATTGTTCCTTACAGCGAAGGTAACAGCCAAATTTAAATGCGGGACGGGATGAGTTAGGGTATATTTTTACAGTTAAGAACTGTGATGAAAAAGACGACGTGGACGACGGGATGATAAGTTCCAGAAAAAGAAATCCAGAAAAAGAAAAGACATAACTTGAAAAACTTTTTAAAATATTTATGAATTAACTCAACCCGTGCAAGGCCGGGTAAGTCAGCTAGTTTGTTTATAAAGATGAATTAAAAAGTACCGTAAAACAAGGTGAATCGGAACCACTTAGTTTTTGCTTTTAATTCCCTTGCAAATTTCTGTCATGGTGAATTTGATAGATTAAATTTTTAGGATAAAAGCTGTTAAAATTTACAAAACAAAATGCAAGAAGCGTTAATATAATTACAGGGATGCTACTGACTGACTCCAACACAAGATTACTATTAAAAAGAAAACTCTATTAAAGTAACAATAACGAACCTTTATCCCAAAACTTTTATATATTTTTTAAAAATTCTTGTTCTGAACTAGATGCCAAAGTTACTTCTAAGGTAGGCAGACCTGGAAAAAGTGCACGAACCTACGAACCTGGTTCGGGAGAAGCCCCTGCCAGCTCCATAGGAGCAACACATAAGGTTCGGGTAAATTTTATTAGGTTCGGGGGAAGGTTACAACTTTTTCCAGCTCCGAAGGTAGGGTTCACCACTGGCACTAGGGTAGGGGGTAATATGACATTTGTTCCAGAAAATGTAAGTTGCAAGTGATAAATTAATTTCATTGTGCATCAAAATAATATTTGCTATTTTTCTACTTAAAACAAAAATGCACATAAACCACTTGTTTAGTTGTGTGAAAATGTGCTGGAATTAAGTGAGCAGCATAGAGATGGGTGAGTGATATGTTATTTCTCCGATTTTTACGGGTCACCAGTTATTTCTTACTGTAATATGATTAAGATGCATTGAGCTTACTTTAAATCCATATTATTTAGCTTAGTCAGTGATAGCAGCGAGTTCATAAAAAAATATAGGATTCTCATTGTAAAAATATAGGACATACAAAATTGCACTACAAATTCTTAACGAACACAGTTTTAATTCCTATTTAGAACTTCTTTTGTTAGTTACATTAGATAATTAATTAAAACAATATTCAATCATGGTGAATAGTAAAAACTGAAAAAATTCTTCACATTTAAAATTATCAAAATCTTGAGTCTTATTGAATCCATATGCTTTATTTGACTTTTCATAGTTGCTCGGTTTTGATTTCAAGTCTAAAGGTTGTAACTATATATAACCCACTATCCATGAAATATTTAATAAAACTAGAGAAAATTATAAAAATCTGGGGAATGTTCTGAAATATCAGGAGCAGTGTGGGTAAATCTGAGTCGGGTAATAAAAATGTAGAAAGCTAAAATTTCCTGCATAAAAACCTCAGAAGGTATATGTAAACGCGAAAATAAAAATGCAATTCCGAGAAAAATCATAGTAATCACAAGTTTCCAAGTTGTTATTATCTGCATTTTAATCAGAGAAAGCAGACTTTTTGACCAGTGATCAGGCAAAGAAACATGCAGGCAGAGCTGACCGCTTTTTAAAAATTTGTAATATGAATCAGTAAAAACAAAATAGCAAAATTTTTCGTAAGAATTTTTCGGATTTTGATAGAATCTGTTAAAGAAAATTGACATGAAGAGAGAAAATATAGGACAAATGCCACTTTTAGAAATTATAGGACAAATATAGGACACTTTTTAGTCTTTTCTCAAATATATAGGAAATATAGGAATTATAGGACAACTGCTATCACTGCTTAGTCAGTTTAAAAAAATACATTCTATATGATTTTAGGGTCAATCCATGTGAAATCATCCAGGCCATGTTGCTCAACATTTTTGATTTTTTTCATTCTTTGTCAGTTAGTTAACCTTACTTTAGAGATACTAAAACAAGTGTTAAAAAATTTTTAAACCTTTCCAATTTTTTTTGGCAGCCATTTTTTGCCTGGTCGAAAACCGTTTTCGGTGAAAAACACACTTTATGGAAACCCTTATTACTTTTTTTCTTTCCAACATAAATAAATGATTTCAAAGCCATTTTATTTATTAAATAATGAACTAATTTAATTTGTTAAGTATTTTTATGATAATGGTTTAAAACATTTTTAAATATATATTTGAAAATCTTATTTTTAGAGTGAAAAATTCCATTTTTAACATAAAAATTTTATAGGAAAAAACTAAAACTCACCTTTGCAAATTTTTTCCTTAATATATCCCTTATTAAACAATTCTCAGAAGAAAAATCAAACAATTCAAGTCAGTCCCTTTTTTTTAAAAAATAGTCAAACTTGGCATCTTGGCTAAAAAATGCCAAATTTGAAGTTCAATATCTAAAATGGGACTGATTGGAAAATTATGAATTTTTTACAGGATAGTCTTCTAATGTATATAAACAAGTAGTAAAAATTTCATAAGTGATATCTGAGTGGTTTAAGAAAAATGAAGCTTCGAAATTGCATTGAAAGACCTATTTATTTACATTTATTTTTTAACACAAACAACTGATATTGCACAACATCTTTTTCTCACTACTTATAATAAATATAGATGTATTTTTTTACTACAAAAAATTATTATAAAGTATATACAAATTACTTTATAAGTCTGAAGCCTCGAAATTACCTAAAAGTCCTTGTATTTCTTGACAAAAACAGCTGAACAAAAAGTGATGTGGTATTTGAAATATCAGAAATTTAATTGATGAATAAAAGGAGTTTTTCTTCTGGTTAGCAAGTGTGTGAAATAAATATTACAGATATTTCATTACAAAGTGTTTGAGTAATATTATAACTGCGTCCAGTGGCAGTAGTTAATTCCAATGGAGTTAATGTCCGAAGCACATTGGATACTTCTACCCAAACTGTGTCATTTTTGGACAATTGAAAGGATGTTTTGGGACCATGTGGATGAAAAAAGTGAATTAAAAGGTCATTGTTTTCCTCGTTTAGTTCAAGAACTTCCCCAATCCACCACTTATTGTCATAAATGCATGCAATGTAGTCATTAATTTTGAATGATGTTGAGCTTTCTAATGCTTTTAAAACTACATGGTCACTATATTGATCGCTTGATGTAGAAATTGCAAAGCATCTGATAACACCCTCATTTATTGGTGAAAATCTGTGGTACTCTCGAGTACCTGGAATCCTTTGGCAAAATTGAATCTTGTACTTAAGTTCTTCTCGTTATCTTCAATTTCTTGCTTAGTGACATAACGATATGCTACTCCAGGAATGTTTTGGGAGCAGCATTCGAACATGTCTTTAGGGGTCAAAATTTGGTTTGTGTATGGTCGCTGTAGAGAAATTCTTGTTATCTCTCTCTTCGTTGTGCCTCCTATCCCATCGCATGCATTTTTCCCATTGGAAGACGCAAAGAAATTCCATTCGGCTTCCATTCCAAAATCTTTGACATGATGGCATATGTTGACGAAGTTCTTCTTGTTTTTGTATTGGCTGCTTGATCCATCAGTAAAATAAATTATTTTTTTTATTGAGGGGGCAATGTCTTTTATGTCATCAATTAAATGCTTCTGAAAAGTATGTACTGCTACTGACTGTATCATGCACCAAATGATCACTAATACAGCATAAACTTCTGCTGCAAACCTTTGTATCATTTTTGTAATAGTATACAAATGGGTGTATTGTAGCCTGTTGATTATTCCAATGGTAACTCTGGATTTCATCTTGAACAGTAAATGTATAATTTTCAGCAAAATCTGCCAGAACGATACATTCTTCTGAAGTTATTTTTTCTTTTAATTCCTGGAAGTACTGAGATTGCACCTTGGCAGTAAAATGATGAGATTTTAAAGCCAGCAAGTTTTCGACTAAAGTTTCTAAAAATTCCTCAGTTGATTTAACTTGGGTTATAAGTTCTGCCCTGTCTGTGTTAACCCACTGTTTGAAGCAGATCTCGTCAGGCATTTCATCAAACTCAATTTTTAAGGTATCCAGCAAAACTTCAGTCCCTGGACACTCAGAACACTTGCTGAACATGCAATTTCATTGTGAATGTCACAAACAAGCAATTTCAGCAAGTCTTTGTAATCATACTTAAGTTTTGCACCTTCAATCATCAGTTTAATGTTTTGGTGGTACTTACAGACACAAACAGTGTGTGTTCCAGAAGCTCCAGGCAGCACACACCACTTTGGACGTAAGGAACAAAACATGGATCTTCCTACTTTCAAATCAGGGTATTTTGTTTTAAATAAAATATACAACTCATTTATAGAGTAGAGAATTAATCTCTTTTGCTTGTGTATTAGTTCATTATTTATTTTCCCCATTGAAACATAAACCTTTTTTCCAGGACATAACCTGCTATTCAGATCATTTTCATAAAATTCTACAACGCAACTTTTGACTTCCTCACTTAACTTGTGCCCTACTCTTTTGCATATATTTGGCAAAATACCTTGTTCCTTTACCAGTTCTCTTGCGTGTCGCACAAGATACTCTGAAACCATGAATTCGCGGCTAATTTTTCCACGAGACCAAGATTCTGGTAACAAGCTGATAATTTTTCTGATCATTTTTGTTGGCTACTAAGCATTAGGACTGGGCGATATAATAATTCATTAAATCGATTTAAAGTTAATCATAAAATCCGATTTAATGATTAAATCGATTTTATTCGGGTACAAAATATTTTTTAAAGAAATAAATTAAAAGCATATTACATATTATACCATTGCCATTGAAACCCACTTGTTTTCTCTCATTTTAAAGTTACTCTAGATACAAGAACATTCTTTTTACAAATATTATCTTATTTTCAATGATTTTTTTATCATTTTTTCACTAGACAGTCAAATTTGATGGAAATAAAAACTGTTCAAGTCCAAAGGAAAACCCCTGGACATTTAGTGTTTAATTCTTACAGTTTGAAATTTAATACTTGAATGAGGCTGATAAAATTATACAGTTTGTTCTTAAGCAACTTATTACTTTGTTTTAATAAAATATCAACAAAATTGAGCAAAAAGTCCTTTAAAGTACAGTAATTTAGTCAGTTTAAAACTACAATTTTTAAATATTTGGTTAGGAATAGTCACTAGCTATTCAAGCTAGCCACACACAGGTCAGAAATATCTGTTGAAATGGCGAAATCTAGTCAGGACTAGTTGCTCAATCTTGCCCTCTGAAATCATTAATTCACAGCATCACAGCTATTCACGACGAAACGAGCGATTCGAATCGATTCGCGATCAAACCGATGTCAAAATTCGATTTCGCCGGCGTCAGCCACAGAGAGCCCGCCGCGAACCGGGGCCGAGCGAACGAATCTATGAATCGAATTCAGTAAATAGAACCGGTTAAAAATTTAAATCGGAGTACAGATCGATTTAACAAAAATCGAAACTTCAAGTTATATCGGTTTGAGATACATCGGTCCGAGTTATATCGGATCGGAATTCGGATTCCGATATAATAGGTTCGGTATGGACTTTAAACCGGTATACCGATGTTATCGTTAAACCGATTTATCTTGTTAAATCGATATAAGGCACAGGCCTACTAAGCATTTTTCTTTCAATTTAATGATAAGTTCGTCATATTCATTTTTCAAAGAAGAATCATCTGGTGTACTTTCCTCTAAATTTTCGCTAAAACTCTCCTGTAACTTTCTCTTGACAGCACAAGAAATTGTTTCAGTTTTTCTCATTAATGCTCCATGTCTTTGATCTTTGTTCAATTTAATTATTTTATGGATAGGAGATAAATCCAATGATCCACAAACTTCATCCACAGTTTCTAAAGTTGTACTGTCAATTAATTCCTGTTCTGGTTTAAATTCATCGGCCGAAGCTATTGGCACCGACGGTGCCGTTAGCTCCTACAGGCTATATTGGCACCGCGTATCATTGCGCATGCGCCAACTAGTGATGTGCAAAATAACGCTTCCTCCTCTTTTCTGCCGCGCAGCGCACCTTTTGAAAGAGAAGAAAAGGTGGTAACTGGCAATCTCGGGAAAGTATGGCTGTATCTGATGTTTGTCATGCCAATGTTTGGAAATTAATTTGTTCACATAAAGGTCCAAAAATGAGTGAATTCTCAGTTTTCTAGGGCATATTTTCAAATATTTTCTGGGGGAAGACCCCCTTTATTACTTGTTACTCATCGTATTATCAAGAAAACGATACTTTTAGGTAAGTTGAGTGAAATTCAGATCTTGCCTAGAAATATTCTACAAATTACATTAAGCCTATGAATGCATGAGTGGAGGTACCCGGGGCCCGACTTGGCTCTCGGCAGCCCTGGCCACTGCCCCTCCCTTCTATAATGTCATAAAGTGTCACACCTAAAAAATCAGTGTTCGCCCTAAGAATGCTTTTCTTCCTATGTTAATTTTTCCTTCCCTTTACATTCTGAAGGAAATCACCTAGACAGACATCTGTCCCTGGATTGAAAACCATCACCCATGGATACAACCAAGTCCATATTTTAACACCCAGATAATTTTACATAATATAATCATTCACCTTCAAAGTATTTACACTGTAATTTGATGTGTAATGTACATAAACGGAAAAACATCTATACATTTAGAGACATGCAATATTGTTAAGTGTAGTAAAGTGAGAAATTGAAACTGGTACATATGGTTTAGTTCTCCACTTATGCCCCAATTAACACATTACCTTGAAAATAGTGGACAAATTTCAAAACTACTAAGGTATTATGATTTTTAAACAAAGGGATAATAAATACAGGTAAAAAACAACTTTTAACTTTGAAATAGTCGAATTTAAAAATCTAGATTTGTATATTTGAAGAATGGTAATAAGCGTTGTTGTCACACCAGATCGGCGTTATAATCATACATCCAGATGCTCAACATCAACAATGAGTACCTAACGATGGATATTAAAACTATTAAAAGACATGTGGGAGTCCGTAATCTTTAACTTATAAACTCAAGTGCTGCGTGAATTCAAAGATATAACGATAATAACAAATTAATGCACAATAGATTAAGCCTGAAGCCACACATCGTAATCAATACAAGAACCAACTAAAAGCTTGGAAGTTTTTCAAACTTGTAAAATGATATGAATAAAGCGTGAAATTTCAAAAGTAATAATAATATTTACCTTAATTAGTGATTTAGTAATGGATTTGTTTCAAGTACAAACCCGCCATAATCACGTTTACTTACGTAGCAAGGCGTACAATAAAATCGGAATTTTCAAAATCCCACAGCTTGGAAGGCAAGATTCGCAACTCAAAGTACCTATAGGTAGCGCTTTGCAAACTAACCACAATGTTTCGAGCGCCATGTTGATGACGTCAGACTTCACCGACGTATTTCAGGGGAGAACCCCTGCACTAAACCCTCTTTGAAGTGTTTTTGGCTTAAATAATTCAAAAGGAAAATTGAAATTTCATTAATTGAAATTATAAACTCTATTACTTTACAAAAATGCTTGAGGCCAGGGGCGGATTCAGGCGATCCAGGATTGACTTCTGGGGGGACACCGCGAACCCCACAGAGAAAAAGCTTAACAGGGGTATTAATCTCAGGCGCATGTTATTCTCATGGAAATAACCGGTTGACAGGCAGGCCCGTGCTGGCCAGGGGGAACAGGGGGGCGTGTCTCCCTGCGCCCTTTGCTCAGGCGCCCTTTTAAAGAGACAATTTTTTATATATTTTGTTAATACTCGTGCTTCTCAATGTTTTCTCTGGGTTCCTTACTTTTATGAAACTATAACTTAGTAATTTTACAGTTCAGTTTTACTTCATCAGGTCTGAAGCATGAGGGTGTCAAGAAGTTTTTTAACGCCCTCTCTAGTCTCTCCCCCATTTTACCTTAACCCGTTGGGACGCGCGGGGTCATTTTATTACCCCAAGCTCTCATTGACATTCGTTTTTACGGAAAACTAGCCACCTGTGCATTCCTTTCTTTTCAGTAGCTGAGTTTCTGACCCTTATCTACATGCTTGAGTGAATTCATGAAATTCCATTCATTCTTCCGCCCCCCCCACACCCACTTTCTTTGTTAATGGGGCTATGGAATGACCCCCGCGATGCTTTTCGCTAGTCCTGCATATCACTTCTTTTGCGTGCGAGATGCAGTGTCAGGGCTCAATTTGAGGTGGTTTTTATATTTTTTATGAATTTTTTGGAAATGTATAAAAAAGATAAAGTACCTAAGACAATTGACGCTAATGCTTTCGTTTTTTTATACAAAATCAACTTATGAATTTCTTTGCATAGTATTAAATTCAGAGAAATTCATTTAGATTTAGTCTAACTTGTTCTTTTCCAAGAAAACTTTGATTTCAGATAAAAAACATTACAGTTTTCTCATTGACTTTTATGTAGTTTTCTTAGAAAAGTATCAGTTTTTGTTTGTTAGGATCATAGGATGAAAATGTTATTTTTTATTCTACTGCGCGTAAACTAAGGTAGCGAAAGGTTTCGTTTGGGATTGTAGCCCGTTACCCCGGGTGAAAGCAAACGAGAAGAATATGCGATGGTTACTTGGTGCTGTTTGTCATACTCTGATATTTGTTTATTGGCTAATTCTGGTGTGACGCACACAAACCGATCCAGAAAAGTATTCGATAAGCTGAATCGATTCGAAGATTAGTCTTTATAAGAGCACAAAAGTGCTCTTATAGAGACTAATTTTTGGGTCTTTATATGAGAGTATTTTTATAAGAGCAGGTCGCTATAAGAGCTTCCACTGTAGTAATAAAAAAATTGTTATTCTCTAACTCTAACCTATTATGAGTTACAAATATCTTGGATTACACAATAGATTCAAACCTGAAATAGAAAACTCACATCTTTGAATTGGGGAAAAAATTACGTTATGTTTTATTTAAATTCTACCACCTCAAAAGTAAAGTAGATTTATCATTTTTAAAAACCTTATATTTTTCCTGGTTTTATTCCTTAATAAATTATGGTGTCACTATTTGGGGTGGTGAATATAGATCCAATTTACAACCAATAATTTCAAATCAAAATAAGGTATTCAAAATTCTAAATCAACAGTCTTATCCATATAATTTTAGATCTCTTAATTTATTGCCTCTCCAACCTAATGCTTTTTTTCGTATGATACTTTATTTTTATGGTAATAAATCTCTGTTTAAAATAAGAGAAAGGCCATATAACACAAGATCAGCCGCAATTTACCAAATCCCTAAATTTTCCAAATCAATTTTTTGTAAACATTCTTTTTATTTAGCTCCAAAATTATATAATAACTTACTACCTTAAATCCTTATCAGTAGGTATCAGTATCAAATATTCAGTTTTCAAAAGAAATTTATTTAACTTAATAATAAATATCCACGACCTCTGGATCTATATATTTTTCACTCCACTGAAGCATATTTATTTTGTCATTGTGACCACCTTCCTGCCATTTTCGTTTATTATATTTGTTCAGTACTTGGTTTCTTCTTCTTCTCTGTTCTTGTGTAACTATACTTTTATTTATTTCTTGTTTGAAATTTTATGTCATTTGTAAATTTTCTCTTTCGCCTCGACGGGATAGCCTTTTCCCTTGGTGATTCATATTTTATTTCTTGTTATTGTTTTTTGTATTATGGTAATAATAAAAAGTAAAAAAGCAAGGTTTTAACCTGTTTTGATATACTTAGTCCGTATTTCGGGGGGGGGGGGGAAATCGGCCCTCCCCTTATATATACCCCCCTGACTTCGGTATAAAATCAAATCCAATCTTGAGTTTAACTGGTTTTGATAAAATTCAAGAATTTTATTCGAGTAATACTATTTTACTCCGATACTGATTCCCTGATTATCAATTTCAAATCCTGGGTCACAGCAATAAAATGTGTTGTGTGAATAAACCCCTACCTTGATCTAGTAATTCATAAATTGGTCTAAAGGTAAGCTTTAATGGATTCTTGTATGTAATGCGTCTAATTTTGTGTTTAAAATATTGGGTTAAAATTTTAATAATGAAAAATGAAATATTTTTTCATTGTTTATTTATATCATATAATTAGTTACAAAGTTCACACTTACTGAATCAATAACTGTAACCGTTTTATAATACCATCTGAATTATCAGTTCCTTCATAGTCCATTTTACCTTGTTCCCACATTCTCATACCATCGTAATTATCACATGTGACAGGTACTGAGTGTATTAATGAGGAAATGGGAAATAAATTTTCCTTTTGTGTAGAAAAATTATTTAACTCTTCAGTATCAATTGACGCTTCGGTTTTTTCGCCTGAAATCTTTCCCACATATTGGAGATTTGTGAACTTTTTGTCCATTTTCTTTACAATGGGCTTGATATTATGTTGGATGACTGAAAACTTCCTTGAACTTAGGGTAGGAGTTTCAGTAAAGTTATTCTTTGTTGACGTATTTTCTTGCCAATCATTCAGATAAATTCCAACATAATCGGATCTTTCCGGCTCACATAAAAGACTCATAATATCTTGTGCTGATATTGACTTCTGACTGAACGTTAGGGAGTAAACTTCCTGGAAAGAGACATTAGAGTTAATTGATCAGCATAACCTTTTTCTTTCTCAACGAAATTGGGTGAAAGGTTTTGGAATTGTTTTTGTCGTGTTAGAGTTTTAATACAATAAATTGAATTACATTATTTAGTGGGAGAAAAATTGTTTTGTAAAAAGTGGCGATATTAAATGCCTTATAGTTATCTTTAATCTAAGTTCAAAATTACTATGGGTTAAAGCGGGCGATGCTTAGTTGAATGTGATTTAAAATATTTAAAAACTTCACACATTTTTCAAAACACATTAAAGCCTAATAAATTTTAAAAATGCAATGATATTGCAAGAGAATAAAGGAAAAATACGTTATATACCCTTATCGAAAACAGAACCGAAAGTTGGGTTATTTTTCCTTCTATTCAACTATATTTTAATGTTAACAAGATGTTTACCTTTTGGTTGATAACCATAACGTATCTAAAAAGAAAACTAACGTACATTGACGAAATTGAAAGTAATACATTGAAAAGTACATTGTTTGCACATAGTCTATGTTCTTAATATTTCAAAGTTTTTAAAAATAGGTACTATTTGTAAAAATATTGTCTCGGTTTTTAGAATTTTAGACGATTGGAGTATTTAATTAGTGCAGAATTAGAAAAAACTTGAATTTTATGAAAGCTTTACATAGTAAAATTTCCGAATGTTACTTTTAAAGGAACTTTAGAAAAAGTAATAAATATATTCAGTTAAAATAATATTTTGATTTATTTTAATAAAAACGTTTGAATAAAATATGAATTACCATAGGAAGGAGTCTAGTCACTGACACTCGAAAAATATTCATCCATTCATTTACAAATCGCATGGAGGTCTTTGGAATGCATGAAGAATCCATTATTTGATTGCTTTCACTGCAGAACTCAATGTGCCATGGTTTGAGAGATCCTGAAAACTGCACAATTTTCACGTTTTGACCAAACCTGATGAAAGAAAAGAGAAATTAAAGGGAAACTAAAACCAGAAGATATATAGTGCTGTCCTTTAAAAATAACCCACTGTTTTATATTTTCTCTATTAAAAGCTTAATAAAAAGGATAATTAATTCGAACGAAGAACTGTTGTAACGGCTCATCTTCCCTAACATTTTAGTGCTTAGCCTGTTTAATTCCAATTACACATTACAAATTGGCAGTCAATTAAGTAAGAATTTGAAAAAAAAAAAACTATTTTTCCTAGAAGGACTCTAATTGGCGGACTGAGCTAAAACTTTAATATTTTATTCTCATAGCAATGGGATAACATAAAAACGCGCGAAAAACGCTCTAAAGTCTTTATAACATGCATTTTTACAAAATCTGTAAATCTGAAGCACATTTTTGCCAAAAATCTACATTATCTCAGCTTGTTTAAAAAATAAGTAAATAAACCGTTCTTTGAACAGCTTTTACACCCCTGACACTCTAAGAGGCATAGAAGGACAGGGTATATGAGATAGTAAAATTATTTTAATTATGTAATTAAAACATCTCAATGGGTTGTTTTTGGGGTACAATTTGGAGTGGGTTGTTTTTAAAGGACAGCACTATATTGAATAACAAATTTAGAAAAAATCGAGGTTTTAAGATTATTGAAAAAAGAAAACACTGAGAAAGTTTTTAAATGTAGGGTATAGAAACCGGAGAATCTTTCCCTAACTTTATTGTAACATTTGAGTAATATTTAAACTCAAATAATTTAGTGAACTATAAAAATTAAATGTTATATAGTTTGTTTTACACGCGGGAGTTTTATCAGTAGGAGGAGGGGGGAGTCAATTGAAATCTGACGTGAACTTTAAGTTTAGAAAATAGTATAGGTTTTTCTTTCGTCATTTTTGGCATAAGTTTAGGAAAATGCGCAGATTAGTCAAAACAGCGAATCATTCACCAGTTAATCATGATAATTACAAGATGAAGCCAATTTTTGATTTAAACAGGTATTTTTTATTAAAGCTTTAAGCAATGTTTATGTTATATGCCATGCCTTTAAGACAAAACAGACGTGGCTAGAACATGTCAAAGAAATTAATGAAGAAGTGTTTTATAAAGTCTTATAAAGTTAATTAATTTAGTGATTTAGTGAAAACAAGAAAAAAAAGCTTTAATGCAATGTTCTATAGAGGAAAATGTAGAAAAGTCCCAAAAAAGACTGACAAATTTTAAAAATTAATAACTCAAAAACTAAAAAAGATAAAAATACGCGGTTTCTTGCACCCTCACAAGGACCTACTCTGAGGACCAAAGGGCATGTATTACGTGTTCGTATTCGCACTTCATCAATATTGATGCCTATTACAAAATCTTAATCAGAAAAATAAAGATTTTAAGCGGTGTTCCGATTTACCCCTATCTGCAGGATGAATCGGAACATCATTAAAATTTATAAAAGAGATTAAAACGTTTTTAAAACATTTTGTTTTTGCTCAAAATTGAAAGAACAGAACAAGATCGAATACTCCAATAAAAAAAATTCACCAAAATATTTTTTTATTACTTAACGTTGAAAGCTGTAAAGTGTTCCAATTCGTTCCTTTTTGCGGTAAAAAAAAATTGTTTTTTTTTTGTTGTTTTTGCTGCATACTGTCTACTATCAAGGAAAAACTAGTTTTACAGAAACATTACACTGTGGAGTTGTTTTTTCTGTATACTATCTACAATCAAGGAAAAACTAGTTTTACAGGAAAAGAAATTCTTCTTAGTTGTTTTTGCTGCATACTGTCTACTGTCAAGGAAAAACTAGTTTTACAGAAACATTACACTGTGGAGTTGTTTTTTCTGTATACTATCTACAATCAAGGAAAAACTAGTTTTACAGGAAAAGAAATTCTTCTTAGTTGTTTTTGCTGCATACTGTCTACTGTCAAGGAAAAACTAGTTTTACAGAAAAATGGTACTATAGAGTTGTTTTTGCTGTATACTATCTACTATCAAGGATAAACTAGTTTTACAGAAATAAAAAGGTTGCACTGAAGTTATATGTTGAATTAGATTACTTTGGCCCCGTTTACATGTGCCACTCTTATACCCGGGTATAATGCAGGAGAAAGGGATATTGAAAACCGTGCTAAAAACCCGTTTACATGACCAGTCCTCAAATCCCGGGTATAGACGTCACTGGTCCCATCATTCATTGCGATTTGAGTTTGTTTACATTCTGTTATCTGTTTTCGTCTTGGAATTTTGCGTTCATAATGGATTATTTTCAAGTTATTTCGACATTTAAGATAGTAATCAATCTTAAATATCCAATTGAAATAACAAAGAACAACTTACTTTCCAACAAGTACTCACTTAAGCCTAACATGGATGACTTTTTGCTTTGAGTGAGACCGAAATGCATCATGGGAAAGCCGGGTATTCAAATTCCCGAGTAAATAGGTGGATTTATTTATACCCTGCATTTTTCCCTATTGCTGGGTATATCGGCCACTTATACCCGGGTATATGGTCCATGTAAACGGGGCCTTTAAGTCAGTGGTTCCCAACTCAAATATGTCTGCGGACCACTTCACTTAAATTTGAACCTTGCGCGGACCATCCCTATATCCCCCGCCCATTCTCCAACTTTATCTTTTAAAATTTACAAGTCTTTGAGATTATTATCGTTTTATAACGTTATCCGGAAGATCCATAGGCTTGACAATAAAAAGATTTTGAATTAATTTTTTAACTGCTTGGTCACTACAACCATATTCTGGAATTTTAAGCAATATACGCCAACAGCATTAATAGTATCGAACCAACACCAATTGAAAAACTATATCCAGTGAAGCGCTCAGCCCAAATACATCCTCAGCTTTTTTTTTCTCACTTATAATTCAAAACCTTTTCCATTTTATTTTACCACTGTAATTTTACTTTCGTTTCTACTTTGTAGTAAACAACAGTTGAATAAAGTGAAATGAGCAAATGAATCATAGGAGAGAAAGAGAAACTAAGATTCTTTTTTATTTATGAGATTTATGATTTTTGCATAGATGTAGTTATGCATGTATGTTTTTTACTACTTCCTGGATTGTGTGATCCTATAAGAAAAACTATTTTCTATTTTTAATTTCCACACATTTTTTGGATAAGTTTATGAACCTTCTCACGGACCACCTCGGATGGCCTCACGGACCACCAGTGGTCCGCGGACCACCTGTTAGGAACCACTGCTTTAAGTTAAGTAGTTTTTTCTACATATTTTTATGCACTCTACGCAAAGAATCTTTCTGTGCAGAGTTTGGTAGAACTTAATTAAGCACCCTATACGCGTATACAATTGTATCAATTTGTTAAGAAAAGATTGGTGAACAAAAACATTTAATGAATTTGTATTCTTATAAGATAAAATTAAGTTCTGACATTCAAATTATTAGCGTATAATGTGACTTTTCCACATTTTTAATTTAAAAAAGGAAAAATTAAGAAAAATACCTTTGAAATGCAGCAGCGTAAGTATACGTTGAAGCTCCAATGAGGTTTAAATTGTAAATAAAAGGAAGTTGCTTGCTTAAATCTTCTATCCATGAGTTGAAATACATATTAAGAAAAATTTGATCTCCACCTATAATGAAAGTATCTTATCAATAATTTCTATAGTGACAAAAACTAATAATACATACATACTTTTCTTCAATTTAGAACTTTTACAAAAAATTTCTAACTACCAGTGGGCATGTTTATTCCTTAACTGTTTGTGAAAGGTAACTAATAGTACTGGTGCTATTAGGATGAAAATAGGTTTCAAACAGTATAAATAATTTTAAATTACTTTAATTATACCTATTAGGTGTTACTATTTCAGTTTGAACTACAAAGAATGTTTTTCTATTGATGGTCAGCTATCTTCATTATGGTGATTTTATAAAGAAATTTAAATTTATTTATTAAAAATAATTGAAAAAATTTAGGTAATAAGATTTACTGCTAAATAAACCTCCATAGTTATGAACTAAAACCATGGGCGTCATTTAGGGGGGGGCAGGGGGGGCAATTGCCCCCCCAAGGTTTCCACTCTTAAGTGAAAAATTGCTGCAAGTCCCTTGAAAATTTTGTAACTTCCACAAGGAGCATCAGATTTAACTCAAAAAGTACCAAAAAGAGTTTTACTTACTACGAGTTAGAGTAGCTTCACTACTTTTGAGGGTCAAATTTCAAGAATTTCTGGGGTAGAACCCCCAAACCCCCTCCTGACCTTTGATGTCTGTTATACAATGTTTCTCCCTTGACAATTCTGCCCCTTATAAGAAGCGGTTCCCTTTGGGAACCAAAGAGTTTGAAACCCCAAGCAGTATGAAAAGGAGGTAAAGCACTGGTTTAATGGGGAATTTTCAAAAAATTTTACTGGGGGCTTTATCTCTGCCCCGCTTGAAAATTTGACGTTTATTTATAACTTTTTCCCCTAGAAAATTCTATGCCTCACAAAGAACTGTTATTTTTGGATGTAACCCAAAGGGTCTCAAAATGAGCTGAAACACTACTTTAAGAAACAAAAAAAATCTACAAAACCTAATAAAGAGATTTTTCGTTTAAGTTTTTTATACCAGGGTCCTCTCTTTTACAATAAATTACCTTATAACTTGTCTTCAATCTCAAATAAATTTTCATTTAAAAGGGAATTGTTTAAGTTTCTATTAAACATTAATGAAGTTAATTTATCTTCATGAATGTATTTTTTTCTTTATACTTCTTTGTATGAAGGTATATGCATCTTGATGTGTTTTTTTTTCACATGTTAGTTTAAATTGATGAGCCCTATACTTTAGCTAAATATTTGTGCTCTGTCTCTGCCAAAATGTATTGTTATTTTTTTTTCATCTTTATATATAATATATAAATATATTTTATATATTATATAAAAAAAATTATATAAATCTATAAATATATTTTTTGTTATCACTTGGAAGGGCCAAGGCCCCTTAGTGGTCAATAGGAAATCTTTTTTCTCTTTCTTTCTCTTTGGTAAGAGGCAAATTTCAAAAAAAATTTCTGGGCGAAAACCCCCAGAGTCCCCTTTAAAATTTTAACATATATATGTTACACAGTGTATTTCCCTTGAAAATTCTGCTGCTTGCAAGAAGCAATTCCCTCAGGGTGCTCCCCAATGTGGTTGCAAAGGAGATAAAACACTAGTTTAAAGGGAATTTAGAAAAAAGATTCTGAGGGAGGACCTCCGGCTCCCCTTGAAACTTTGACGTATATTTGTAACTTTTTTCTCTAGAAAATTATGTGGTTTACAAAGGACTGTTCTCCTCGGATTTAGCTTAAATGTTTTAAAAATGAGGCAAAATTTCTCAAAATTTTTCTGGGGGTGCCCCAGACCCCCCCCCCCATTTTTACTTAGAGCTCATGATGTTGAGTCAACCCCCCACCACCAAAAAAATCAAGTCTGGTTACGGCGTGGCTCAGTCCCATTTAAAAAAAAAATCCTTGCCCCCCCAAGCAAAAATTGAAATGACGCCCCTGACTAAAACAAAATATATGAATTTACCTTCAGTGTTCCCTTGTTTTTCATACAATGCATTCATCTTATTAAAAGTGGTAAGGGACGGTACAAAAACCAATACTCCACAGTTAAAGCAATCTGGCCAGCCATTGTCTGGAACAGCTGACAGTTCCGAGAAATTAAACAACTCATCACAGTTTCTTAATACCTACATAAAATTAGGACATAAATTTTTATTATTAGATTAAGATAAGCCAATCACAATATAAATGTGGGAAGAGTCAAAAGAAAAATTGTATAAAATAGTTATGTAAAATAGGAAGGACCCTCGATCCTACAAATCAGGCAAAAAATTTCTTTCAGAATGAAGAAGCTACTATGTAATCGCGCTTAAGGGGCCCACAGACGAGCAACTTGGTCGTCAACCCGGTTGTCAACCAGGTTGATGCTTTTCCCACAGACGGCCAACCTGGTCGTCAACCAGAATGTAAACAATGAAGAAAAAATTAATCAGATTGTAACAAATTAATATATTTTGGTACTTTAAATGCAAAATTATATTTTATTTAATTATTCTCTCGAGCTAGAATTATATTATTTTAATTTTTAATGCTTAGTTTTTTTTATTTTCCTAATAACATGTTCCGATTAAGCTCCGCCCACCAAGTTGACGATCAGATCATCAACCTGAAATGGACTCTAACCGTCTGACGTCACACGGAACCAACACGTGACCTACTGAGCTTGCGATTGGTTACCACAGATACTACACTCGTAGATCTACTAGTGTAGTATCTGTGGTAACCAATCGCAAGCTCAGTTGTAGGTCACGTGTTGGTTCCGTGAAGTCTCGAACCAGATAGGCGGTTAGAGTCCATTCAATCATCAACTTCCCCACAGACGGCCAACTTGGTTGCAAACTTGCTCAAATTGACAACCCGGTTGGCGTATTTGACAAGTGCACATTCATCTTGCAACAGGGGGAGGATCTCTTTTTTTCAACCAATCAGAGCGCAACTGAAAGTGTGTAAACAAAACAAACGCTAGCTGTGACGACTTTGGCGCGCTGTTCTTGTCTATTCGCGATTCTTGATAGTGCTGATCGTTGTGTTCTTAAATTTTTACGATGTCTCTAGAAGAGTTATTGCCGCCTGATTACGTTTATAAATTCGTAGAAAAAGAATTTAAAGCTCTTTCCGAGTTTAAATGCGTGATTCGAGCAGATATCAATTCCAGTGAAAGTTTTGACTCTTGGCTTAATGATTTCGAAGAAAGAACAAACACTACATGGAACCTAAGAAAAAGCAAAGTGAACGATGGCGGAAAAGGGTTCCAGTTTTCTCGAGATTATTCTTGCCATCACTCTTCTTACAGAAAACGAACAGTAAGTTTTTATAGTTATATCTTTTTTGGTACTTGGGGTATTATCGCAACCATCGCCAAGGTAGCTATGTGTTTAGGCCTAACTTTGTATTGGTTGTAGCACATATAAGATTATATTACTTTATAAATTTAATTCTAGTAAAATACTTCTACATGGACATGGTTGCTATAACACGCAAGTACCCTTTTTTATTCTTAGGATTGAATATTGAATTGACTCTTTGAATTTTTATTCTTAGATTTATGACATTACCTTTTCATTGCATTGTGATAAAAGTACCCCTTGATAATTTAGTTTCTTAATCGATACTTTAAAAATCCCATGTAATTTAAATTTAAGATCATTTGATATTCTATTAATAAAAACTAAACTTATTGACCTGGTACAAATGTACCTTAAAATAATAACATATTACTGATAACTAACACTAATTAGTATTAAATTCAAGACAGTGCTATAGTACAAGTTGCTACTGCTTAATCATTTTGAATTGGATGTGTAGGTAATTTGCAGGCTTATTGTTCAGACAATTTGAATGTTATTTTTTTAAGTATGATATTATTGCTATTTGTATTTTGTTTACTCAATTTATTTTTTCATTCTTAAGGTAGATGGCAAGAATAAAAATTGCAATGCGAGCCTTACGATCCGGATAAAAAATGACACCAGGTATATCAGATGTCGAGATGAATTTGTGAAAGAGGGTCTTCTGGCAATTTTAAAGATACAGTTCCAGCATAGCCATCGAACTGATGTTGCAGAAGCATGGAACTGGCTGCGTAGAAGTGATGAAACTAAATCTACTTTCGACACTTATTTCAATAAAGGTAAGATGATTTTGTAATTACTTAAATGGTATAAATGAAAAACATTAAAAAATGAACCTTAAAGGGCTTTTAGGAGAGTAGTAAAAACACTGGGTTAAATTTTGTTAACTCGAGTCATCTTGTGTAATCTAGGATAAATTGTAGTTACATCATTTCCTAAGAAAATTCTGAAAATATGTATATTCAGGGTGGCCACAAAACTGGAAAACCGGGAAAACCGGGAATTATCAGGGAATTTTAAAAAACCGGGAATTATCAGGGAAATATCAGGGAATTTTAGAAAATTCGAAAATATCAGGGAATTCCGTTCATTAAAATCGAAAAATCTGAAGCTGCTACGGAATTCAGGTTTAAGGAATGGATAAAAAAAACCCTGCAAAAAAGCATAGCCGTGCGTACGTCTCGGGCCCATTCCTTTTCCTTTGATTCAAAGCAACGGAGCCATCGAACGCACGTGGTTGTAACTTTTCTTTTTGTTTATCGAAACCGAAACCCGAAACTTAGTGGGGGGGGTTGCGGATGATTGACTACAGCCGTGCTGAAGGATTTAGCTTTTCGGTAAGCTATAATTTGTTTATCTTTGTTTGGTTCTCCGTTGAAGGGTTTTGGAATTTAAGTGGTGAAAAATGCATAAATCGCTGACTCGTTTTCTTCAATGTTGGAAGCTATTTAAATTACCAAAATATTTTATTTAAAATTAATATATTAATTAAGATTTCTGATTTTTACCTATTATGTGCGTTTATTACGACAACAGGCGGTTCGTGGAGGAGCCCGTCATACGAAAAATGGGCAATTAATAGAAATTTGAGCGCATTGAGAGAACAAGGAAAGATGCTATTGTAATCATAACTTTCGGGCCCGATATTCGTTTGTTCCGAGTCTTAAATTCAAGTTTCCACTAATTCGCTAAAACTTTTTTCTGCTAGGTATAATATATTAATATATAATAATAGGCTATAATATATTAATAGTGTAAAATACCACTATTTATAGGTTTCAGAAAATAAATGGCACAGCTGGAATAAGAGTCCTCCGTTTGGTGACTCCCGTTCCGGTCGCCAAGTTGGCGGTATATCGCCAAATGGAGGACTCTTATTCCAGCTGTGCCAAATAAATTTTTAGTTGCTTTTTAAAATAAATTTATGTGGTTCAGTAGAACAATTATTCGGCTGAAGCAAATGTCTTAAATGTAACTGCGCCATACTTGCCAAGTTTGTACTACGGAATTGCGGATGAAGCTTAATTTTTACGCAATTCCGAAAATTTTCGAAGAAAAAATAATTTTTACACTTTCTTCCGGACGTTTGCCTGTAAAGTTGGCATTTTGACGGTGTGGACGCGAGCAAAAAAAACAACTTGACAGGCGGTTCGCGACCGCGTTTTTCTTACTGCATCAATATCCTAGGCTTTAAATGCTTGTTTTTGGAGAAAGTGTTTACTTTTTGCAGTTCAAATGTTGATCTGAAATTCTAGAATCGAAGAATTGTGTTGAATTCTTTTTTGTCAAAAGGGTCTGTTTTAAAGCAATTGGACAAATAAGACTTTAATTAGATTTTTGAATAAGAAGTGTTTAGAATCTTAACTTTTTAAACTTTTGAAAGTTACGAAATTTTGTACTGAAAGCTCCTTGGCTGAAAGTAGTTTGCAGCTAGCCACTTGTTTTTATCTAATATATTCTATTTTTTATATATTTTTTAAATTATTCAGTAAATATTGGGACATCATTGTATCCCTAACACCCTGTCAGTGTTTTGATTTTGATGTAAACTTTTTTATTTCAGACATGCTGGGTTAAGAATCTAAACACCGTGATTAAATTTTACAATAGCTATCGGTGATAGTAGATTTTAATTTTATATTATAATTAAACTTTTAAAATTCATAATATATTAGATAAGATTGAGATATAATGGTGTAGTTTCTTAATCATTACAAAATCTACTTTTTAACAGATATTACAGCAAACACAAAAAAATAAAATCACAATAGCCGGTGAATCATCAGGGAAAAATATCCCAAAATATCAGGGAAAACCTGGAATTATCAGGGAATTTTGGAATCAGTTTTCTGTGGCCACCCTGATATTGCTCCCCACAATGAGGAGCCCTACATTTAGAAACACTGATTGCAATTCAAATCTTATTTGAATAATTTTGAATTAACGGCACATTAAAGTGACACACATTTGTATTTACTTTAATTGTTCTTTGTGTTAGACATCGAGTAAGGTAATTTTTCTTATTAGTACTCGATTTATTATTTTCACTGTATGGTAATTTAATAAATTTATAAACTGAAACACACATTTTGAGAACCTCTGTTCTTTACAATAACACTTGATTTCAAAAGTTGGCTGTGATAAAATGGATAATACTACTTTGTAAAAAAAAAATCAATTTATTTCTAGGCATGTCACCTTCCGAAGCAAAGATGTACCATGAATCTCTGGTAGTCTTGGATGGGCCAGAGCAATTAACAAATAGCCAAAGAAGTCCACCGTTAAGGTGGATTTACCATAGACATGAGAAATGGGTCAAAGAAACTTTTGGTGGCTTAAATAAAGGACCAGATTTTCAACAGTAAGTTTTAAATTTGGCTAATACTCCAAGTCTAAATTATCATAGCAACAGTGAATGTACAAAACCTTGCAAGTTCCATTTTGGTCAAAATTTACTTTGTGTTTTTCTTTCGGTAAACTTCAAGAAGCATTAATTTATTACTACTCAGTTCAGTGTTCAGTCGAATAACCTCGTTTGTGGGGAATGGCATAAATCCTTGTTTTTTTTTACTTGAAATTGAGAATTCTGTGATTTGGAACTTACAAGGTTTTGTGCATTTAATGTTAATTTTCAGCTCTGCTATTGGGATGCTTACTTAGAAAAGAGACCAATTATTATAAATAAATTTAATTTAAAATTGAAAGAAATAAGCTGAGTCGATTGAAACAGTTGCTTGGTATCACTGCAACCATATATAGTTTAAGAAATTCAAATATATCAGAATATCAGTACAAGTTTTATCAATGTCTGAGAGCTTAATCTAAATTCTTAAAAGCAATAGGGCATTTTGATAACAGTATTATGTGATTTGGATGAGTAATTTTAAAGTTATTCATTAGAAATGGTCAAAACTATTTTAAATAAGAGATATTATATGAATAATTTATAATTGCTACTTTAAAAAACATTGTTTAATTGTCTTATTAAAGAATGCAAGCCTTTTACAATTTAAAAGTCATTTTGGAAAATATTTAGATTCTGGTCCATGGTGATTTCTTGTCGAAATTTTTTCTCGACAATGCTTTACTGCTATAGTATAAGGCCACAAACCTGCTACAATGTTATTTTATATAATATCCCAGGATTAGAAATAGCCTTATATTTTATTTGAGCATCAAGTTTATTTTGTTATTAAGTTTTTATTTTTTAATTTTTGTTGATATAAAAGGGTTTGGAATGAGTAACGCAGCTTTTTAAAGACAAAGCTGTCGTTGCTATTCTTTACCTATAAAAAAAAGCAACCTGGGAGTACCTGTTGTTATTTATAACACTAATTAATATAATATAATACACCTAACCTTTTAGACTTGTCATAATTGAAGTTCAATGTTATGAATTATTCTTATATGAAATAGAAAATACAGCGAGACATTTCGAAGACGTTATATCCTGCGGCCAGATATTTTCCCCACTATTGAAACTTTAAACAATCAAACAAAACTAAAAATGCACAAACACCTTTAAAAAACACAATTTTATCTCTTGAAGGTTGTAATTTAATTCTAGAATTAACTAAATCCAAAATATGCCTACATAGCCTTTACGAGTCGTTTCGCAGAATTTCGTATTCTTTCTTATATAGCCACAAAATGCTGAACCAGATAAAGTAATGCAAAACATATTACCATTATATATGTCAAACAAATAACAAAATCTTAATACTTTGGACTGTTTAAAATGTAAAATACATAAATAAAGGGTATAATACTGCCCACATGTTCATTATTCAAGCAACACGCATTGTCAGCAATGTATTTACATGTTTTTAGCTAAAGTTACACAGCTTAGGAAGTAATAAAAATAAATAATGTAGCCAGATAGCTGAAAAAAGTATATTTAAGTTACAGAGTAAGAAACACCAAAGATTTAGTTCGATTAATAGGGCTTATGTACAAATAGAAAGCATCTGGGCAATCACAAGATAGGCATGTCATGCTTGTTTACAAACTTTGAAATCGGATTTTAAGGTAAATTACAGTTATTTCTTTACAGCTTCGGTGAACAATAATTTAAATAACTAGCTTAATGTTTGTTTACACTTCTTGGCGTACTATAAAAAGGCTAACCAAAAATGTTATTTAAAGTTATGACTTCAAAATTAAAAATTTAATTGTGACTGTGAGTAAGAAATGTGTTATTTATTTTAGAAGCAATTCGTTGTGTGTATAGTATTCCTATTCACTTATATGTTCTTAATGTTTCAGAATAGCAAAGAATAAGGCAGAAAACTTTGAAGCTGAAGGTAGCCTTGTTTCCTTCGAGTATGATCCTTTTTGCTTTGTTATTATAACACCTTTAATGCGAAGAATGATAGGAAGTTTGAATTCGTCACATTCTGTATTCGTAGACAGTAGTGCCTCTTGTGACCAGGCTAAAAGCAGCATTACACTTCTGATGGTGGCAACCAAAGCTGGGGCTGTCCCCATAGCAGTGTGCATCCATGAGTCACAAGATGAAGTCAACTATACAAAAGCATTTGGAGCTGTTAAAGAACTGTGGGAACAAGTCCACAGTTTTCACATTGAAAACTTCATGACTGATGACAGTTCAGCAATGAAAAACGCACTTCTTTCAGTTTTCCCTGATGTAAGACAACTGTTGTGCCAATTCCACGTCCTTCAGGCAGTGTGGCGATGGCTATGGAATGGAAAAAATAAAGTTGAACATCTGGACAGAAAACCAATAATGCAGGGTTTCAGGAAAATAGTCTACTCAAAAAGTCCAGAAGAATATGATTCTCATGTGACAGGGTTCATGACTTTGGATGAAGTTTCTAAGTATGTAAACGTTAAAATCTATATTCAAAATTACTTGGAGAAAAAAGATGAATGGTGTTTGGCATTTCGCCTTAATGTAAAGAATGAGAGTAATAATACGAATAATTATGTTGAGGCATCAGTGAGGATCTTGAAAGATATAGTCTTAAGTCGATTAAAAGCTTTTAACTCGTTAGCCTTAATGGACTTTGTTGCCAATGTCATGGAGAAGTATTACTCTAGAAGACTTCTTGATGTTGCTTTTGGTCGGCTGAAAAAGGGCCATTTAATGTTCCAAAAATATTTGGATAAAGGGAAAAATATTGCTGAATCAAGTGTCTTGAGACTTGTATCAAATAATTTTTATGAAGTACAGTCTGAATCTAACCCTGATGTATTTTATCAAGTCAGCATTGGTGTTTGCAGCTGCATTTCTGGAATGCAAGGTGCTTTTTGTAAACACCAGGCAGCTGTGCACATTAAATATGGAATAAATTTTCCAAATAGCCCAAATGTGACGGCTGAAGATAAAAAAGAGTTGGCTTTTATTGCCATAGGGAATAAAAACTTAAGGGTATCCTTTTTGGAACCAATGATGACTGAAGATGGCAATGGAAATGATCTCTCCAGTGAAAACACTGTTATAAATTCCCCAACATTAAAAAGTGTTCCACCTGCATCAGAAAGTGTTCCACAACCATATGAACCAGTTATAATACTTATAGAAAAAAATAATATAGCTGAAAGATTTGAGACAATGATGAAAAGATTAACCTCAATTATTGAAAACGACGATAATGTTGATGTTGATATCATAGAAAGATTTATGCAAAAAGCTGAAAATGTACAGTCAGGCTGTGATCTCAACAATCTACTAAATCCATTTTCCTCTTTGCATTGTAAGCCCAATAGATTAGGGCGGAAAATTAAAGTTCAGCCAACTTCTGTGTCTAGAAGGAAAGGGGTCTCAAGAGGTAGTTTGGTTTGTCGCTCAGGAAGACCTCGTCAAGGTGTGTTAAAGAGAATGAAGAGACCCCGTAATTTAAGTAAGAACATTAAATCAAATCAACCCAATGCAAAAAGCCACGGTGAAGGGCATTAACATCTTTTTTGTAAGGTTGATAGGTTTTGTGATTTTTTTTCCAATAAGCATTTTTAAAAATGAAAATACAGTTAACTTCTTTGAACCAACACCTCCACCAACGACCGTCTTTTGAAGGCACTGATTTTTCCCTATTTACCTCTTTTTTCCTAAACCCTCTGGAAATAACGTTATAAAAATGTAAAATATACCCAATTGTTTTCTATGTTCACAAAAAATATTGTGTTACGGCTGGGAAAGTAAAGAAGTATAATTTCATACCTATTTCAACCTACCACATTGAATAGCTTTTGTCTATTATCATTATTAATTTATTTTTTAAATATATAATGGTAAAATCAATTGTTTTAGTACTAATTTTCATTAAAATAGTTAGCAATACCAAATGTTGATACATTTCTAAGCCACCAACCACCCTTATTGACAGATTTTCTTTGATAGGAGGGTGGTTGCTCTTGAGTTTTACCTGTATTCTTTAGAAAAACGTGCATTCTACTGGTCTATAGGGGAGAAATCCATGTTTTAATTTTTCTAATACAGATAAAATCACATTTGACCATTTAAAATGCCCAACCTTAGTAAATAGGGTAACAAATTTTATTAACTTAAATTGCAAAAATTGGATTTTTAATAATTTGATGAAATTAGTGTCCGTAGGTACAACAGTCTCCTCTATAGATAAGTTGTGTTAACAGCACAAAAAAGTACTCTAAGTGTCACAAAATGTATTTTCGTGAAAGAAAAAAACAAAATCTGTTTTTTGTGATAATTTGATGAAACTGCATCAAAAATATTTGTTTACAGAATTAATTTTTTCTGTATGCTCGCTCTGTAATGTATAAAGTAAACCTTTGTATTAAATTTTTTCAATTCTCTTTGAAAATATCAACTTTACTACAGTTATCAGCTTTTTGTATCTAAAAAGACATATTTGGAATTATATGATTCAAAATGAAAGGTTTTAAAATTGATTTTGTATGATTGTCTTTACAAAGACGTTCTGTAACAAAATATTATTAGATAACTGATTATTAAAAAAAGGTATACTAATACTGAATTGTACTGTGTTCATTAAATTCATTTTAAATATATTCATTATAATATTCATTTTAATAACATATTTATATATAGTAGTGTAATTTAAATAGGTATCTTCTAGTGGACATTATCTACCAGTCACAGAAATACTTTATCAAATGAACTAAAACAGCAATCGAGCATTTTTAAGTGCCTTAAATAAAAACACTTAAAAGATTAGGTAATAAGGGAATTCTGCTCTATTGAAGATCATTATCTATTATAAAGATGTCTTTTCTTTGTTTACATGTATGCTAAGTTAAAAGTACAGTGGGAAAACGTAGTCCATTATTGATTTATTTTTATCTGGTAAGTTCAAAAATACTAATATACCACAAGCTAGTTTTGATTTCAAGTAAAAAAAATTAGCTCTATTAAAAGCGTTGCGTAGCAATGAATAAAGCAAAAACGCGCTTGCATGTTTATTTACTATCTTGTTTCAGTCTCAGTAAATTCATTTTAAATATATTCATTATAATATTCATTTTAATAACATATTTATATATAGTAGTGTAATTTAAATAGGTATCTTCTAGTGGACATTATCTACCAGTCACAGAAATACTTTATCAAATGAACTAAAACAGCAATCGAGCATTTTTAAGTGCCTTAAATAAAAACACTTAAAAGATTAGGTAATAAGGGAATTCTGCTCTATTGAAGATCATTATCTATTATAAAGATGTCTTTTCTTTGTTTACATGTATGCTAAGTTAAAAGTACAGTGGGAAAACGTAGTCCATTATTGATTTATTTTTATCTGGTAAGTTCAAAAATACTAATATACCACAAGCTAGTTTTGATTTCAAGTAAAAAAAAATTAGCGCTATTAAAAGCGTTGCGTAGCAATGAATAAAGCAAAAACGCGCTTGCATGTTTATTTACTATCTTGTTTCAGTCTTACTTTGTCGCCGTTGCGCTCTGATTGGTTGAAATGAGAGATCCCTCCCCCTGTTGCAAGATGAATGTGCACTTGTCAAATACGCACCCGGTTGACGACCAAGTTGCTCGTCTGTGGGCCCCTTTAGAACCAAACAGGTGGTACAGGGTTCTTCATAAGAGATGTTAATGCTGCAGCCTTGCATTTTTTTTTTTAATGAGGGAATTGCATAGATGAGGGATTTGCTTAATTTTACACTTTTTCGATACGTTATAGTTTAAAACTCTCAAATATCAGATTTTAAAGTTCAAAAATATGTTTTAAATAACTTAAAATTCGATTTTATTTTTGCCAAAACACTAGTAAAGTCATGTGATCAAAAAACGGGATTTGACGTCACAGCGTTGTCGAAACTAGTGAATTGTTGAAAATAAAAGAAATCAGACATATCATAAATCCAAAACACGCATAAAACTCGTCTGTTTCTCTAGTGAACGGCCAGAAAAAGAAAAAATTTAAACTTTGAATCCTAATAATTCCTAAACCAAATAATATTTTTTAAAAAACAAAACGCCAATCTTTTTATAAAAAATATTTGTATGTGTCTTTAAAATATCATAGTTTTTTAGTTAAAACTTTGTGAAGAATAGCAGAATGAAGCAAGCTAAGCATACAATAACATAGCGGGTCCAAGTGGGTCCAAGCGCTGTGACGTCACACAGCAGCCATAACGAAATTTCTGTTTTTCCCGCCAATACTGGTAACGACATTTTAAAAATTAATATCTCGGGGAATAGTTTTCCGATTTCAGTAATTTTTACGTCATTTTTCATGGATTTTCATCCTCTATCATAATAAAATTTTAAAATAAATGTGCAATTCCCTTATTGGACTTAATTTTAAGCTTTCTTGTTAAGCTCGTAATTTTCGATTAAACCCGGAATTCCGGGATTCATGCTGTTAAAAAATCGGATTTCCGGGGCTACCCCCCGATAAGTATAGCACCCCTTCTCTAGCAAGAGAGAAAATACTTTTACCCCACGAAAGTTCCGGACATAGTTATTGATTATTCCTCTAAAAAGAATTTGTAATGAAGGAAAAATTATTACCAGAGTATCAGAGTTCAAAAACACGCATTTTGAGAACTGTATTAGACGCCATACATTCAAAATTTCAAATGGCTTCCCAACATTTCTTGACCTTGACACATTTTTTAAAGGATCTAATGAAGAAATGCTATGAACTACCTGGAAAACGGATGCCAACAATTCACTATAAATGAAAAAAGAATTCAAATTATTTTCCGTAAAATAAAATACTACAGAAAAGATTGAGAAGCTAAAACTATACTCACCGAAGTTTTTCGTGAACTCCTTCAAACACCAAAACGCAGAGAACTTTCGAGGTTCTGCACAAAAGCAATGAACTTCCGAGAACCAGACAACCAATAGCTTCAGAATTGTTTCTGCAAACTGTTACAAAAGCTTCAGGGAGAGGTTCATTCGAGAAAAAATGAACAGGAGTTTTCTCCGGTTCTTGAAAAATATCATATCGAGAATCCTCCTCAGCTGAAGGTAATAGAACATTCTCTTCGTTAGAGTTATCTGTTTCTAAAAATGGTTCTATGCCATTTTCCTTAATGCAGCCATCTCTTTCATTTGAATATTGATGGTGCAGAGTGGTTTTGTTGTCTTCACAGCTTTCATCTGAGAAGCTACTTAAGGTGTCTAATGACTCCACTGAAGATGCAGCTCCATTCTCAATCAATAAAACCGGTTCATTCAATAGTTCAATTGAATTTGAGTTTGGAAAGACTTCGTTCTTTACCTCCTTATTCATATATAATTTTTCTTTACTTGATTCGTCATAAAATTCGTCACGCTTGTCTTGTATGGTGATGTTTTTCATGAAACTATCGTATTTCACCGTTGGAGGAACGGGTGTTGAGTCGGAAAAAACATTGTACAAAAAGTGCATCTTCCAGTCTTGATTGCCGTAACTAATATCAGTTTTTAGAGGGGGTTTGTCGAGGGTTTTAATTTCTCTTGATAAACGCCTACTATTTCTACGACGGGAGGGTTTCTTTGCTTTACTTGCAGCATCATTAGTGGAAATTGTCTCCTCCTTATTAGAAGTTTCTTGAATAACTGAATGGCTTACTATCTCCTCTCCTGACGTTTCAGACCCATCGACTGATTTCTCTTGTTTAGGAGGTTCGGCTTGTATCTCTTGCCGTAAACATTGTACACAGCATGGAGAATCTCTCCTGCCGTATATTGATTTTGCCAAGTTATCTAGCACATCTTGAAGTAAGAAAATATACGATAGCATAGTTTTTGAGCAGTTTGAGCACAAGGATACATCGGAGGCTATATCACTTGACTTCTCTGTCAAATTACTGACCGCATGCTTTAAGCAAGGCGTATTCGTTCCATTCTCCATGGTTACAAATATTTTCTTTTGAAGAAAAATGAAAAGCTATTCTGGATGTGGGCAGGGTTTTTTGAAATTATCTCAAAAGTTATTACAATTTGTAAAATAATTTTGTTGAGGTGAAACCAATAGTATCAAGACGGCAGACTAGCATTGTTCGAATTTCCTGAAAACAAAACAATAAATTTTACCAATTAAAAGATAAACTACGTTATGAAATATTTAAACAAAAACTACTTAAGTTTTAGTTACATGATTAAAGTGAAACTGCATTTAAAAAAAACTGTTCTTAACATGCGATTAGCATCAAAATAATTATGGAATAATGTGACTTTTGTAAACAAAGTATCTCCTTCTGATGGAAGAAAACAAATATATTAAAAATATTTGATCGTGTTTCAAAGTTTCAAGAAGCTATAAATTTACTGAATGATAAGAAGCTAAATTTATGCTTTACTCAGGATTTTATCATTATCATTATTATTTTTCTTTTAACTTACACATATCTCTTTCAAATCATCCCATGTCTATTATTTCAAAATTTTAAAATATCTTTTCGTTCATAAAAAAATTTCTGCCAAAAACCTTCGCATGTATAAATAAACAGCATGAAAATTGAATTACAGTGGAATAGAAAAGGTTTTTCTGTTCAATTAAAAAAAATAGCAAAAACTATAAAGGGGAAATGAAAGTAGGAAATGAAAATTTAAAAAAATGTAGGTAACTGTGTAAAAATCATCAAAATAAAAAATTAGTAAAAAAGGGAGAAATCCATTCGGTAATTTTGGGCTTTCTTGAAAGAGCAGGTTCATTATCTCATTAAGTGTAAGAATACTGCGTACTAGACATAGCGGTAAGCCGAGATAAGGGCAAGTAAAATGCGTCTTAAGAAAACAAAGTTATATTTTGACGATTAAAATCTTTTTGTTAAAAAAAGTAAAAAATCTTCAATAAAAGAAAGCGAGAACCTCTTACCTTTTCCTTGGAAGCTTGTTCGATTCTTTAAGGGATCGTTTAAGAACTTTTCAGCGTGTGTTCACGAAGAACATCATTTATGTCTGGTTTGCATAGGTTGACCCAGTGCAATGAATATGTTTTTTATTTTCACAAATTGTGTCTCGCCTGTAACTATTCTTGCTGTGATACCCACTGACTCAGTTGGCATTAAGTCAAAAGATGTCAGCAAATAAAGGGGTTTACATGAGTAGTATGCCGTTGACATTTCGGCTCAGTTTGACTTACGTCCAAAGGTAATTAACGAAGGCGACATTGGCACTTAGAAAAAAATTGTTTTTCAATGAGAGGTTGGAACCTGGCCTTTCTGTTTGGTTTTATTCATTAACTGAAAACCAGAAAAAAAAGTTTCAGTTCTAGAATTTTTGTCAATTAATAGTTTTTATTGTTGGGGGAAAAATAGTTACAAAAAAGAATAACAAACCGAATTTCGTTATTAAAAGAAATTCATTTCAATTAATAAAATGCTTTATTAAGATAGATATTAAGATAAAAACATTAATTAATTCCTTGACTTAATTAATTTAGACTTGTTTTGCTACGCTTGAACATTAACCATTAAATACTGTTTTCTGAAAACATCCAAATGTTTTGTGTGAAAAGTGAGATAATAAAATGTAGTGAGAGATAAAGACAGAATAAGATAAAATTTCGCAAAATGAAAGAAACGAATATCAAGATCAGACAACATCATACAACCTGTGTGCCAGATGCGTCCGCCAGCTCGGTATTTGTGGCCCGATATTACGGAATTATTTTAAAGATCTAAAAATTTTAGGAAATTCATGTAAAAAGGGTTATTTTTAACTAATAATAAGTGAAAAGGCAGCTTGAAAGAGTCTCACTAAAGCATCACATCCGTCAAAATATAGAAACTTTTTGAAATTATACTTCACGCATTTTCATTATGTTTATAACCAATGTTATTCCTAGGATTTTTTTGGAGGAGTAAAAATACTCCTTGACTTTTTTAGGAGGAGTGAAATTCAATTATGAGGAGTGAAATACTGAAACAGCATAAACTCCTGTGATCCGACGACTAAAATTCATTCAAAGACGAAGACCAATGACTACAACTTACTTCTCACTTAATTACGTTTATTGTAAGCTAACTATAAATATTTACATATTTACACAGTTTATTTCATTCTACCCTATCCTATACTCCTCGAAACGACTCAGAAGAGCAAAGAATGCAAGCATGCATTTTTTAAGCTAAAACTTTGTGAAAATTCAAAGAGTGAAAATACTCCTGGCTAGATTTTTAAAGAGTATTTCCGATTTTCAAGGAGTGAAATACTCTCTCAGAGGAGTTAAAAATATCTCTGTTTATAACATACCTGATATATATGGGACCCTTTTCTTTATTACTCAGTTAATTAAAGCAAATAATAGAGAATTGCAACTAATCTTCTTTTTCCCCATTTTCCTTCTTTTTTTTCCCACATTGCCCCCCCCTTTGATCCGCACCTGGGTTGGGTAGTCCACACCATCACTACACCCCTAACATTTTTCTCCATGAGTTTTGAAACACCCTATACAACAGATGAGAGAGAGAGTGACTGCATTTTTTAATGTCGGATTTATAAGAGGATCTCTTAACGACAAGGATATAACACAATTAAACTTAAAACATAATACATCAGCGCATGAATTGTATTTTTACTTTTAACTGTTTGCTCACATTAACCCATTTTTCACTGAAAAAGGTACATTTGGAATAACCGAAATTTTTTTTGGACACATATTATAATATACTTAATTTCTTCTTTCCCCCATTTCCTTCTTTTTTTTCGGAGTGCCCCCCTTGGATCCGCACTTGGGTAGTCTACACCCCTATCATTTTCGTCCACGAGTTTTGAATCACCCTAATAACAGATGAAAAAATAACATGTTTCTTGGCTTTTGAGGAGTTTCAATAACATAGAAAAATTTCAACAATTTTAATAGAGCATTTTCAATCACATGACTCGGACCTAACAACGGCCTTAGCAACAGAAATGTTACAGTTTTTTGCCCTACAGAGGTTAACAGTTACAGAAAATGACTGGCGGTAGAATTCTTCTATTGGAGCATTTGCAATCATGTGACCCCATACTTAAAAACCGCCTTAGCAATAGTTAAAAGCCCTACAGGAGGTACACAGTTAAAAGAAAATAACCGGTTGTGACGTCACCTGAAAACACTCTATAGTCCCCTAAAATTAAAAAACAGCACGCGTGTAACTAACTGCAAACAGGATCTTATGTCAAAATTTGAACGGGCTTGGTTCCAACTATCAACATAATTTTAAACTAATTTTTTTATTGTCTTAAAAAAACTCCGGTGACCGGTGACCTCAGGATGCTAACTGAAGACCGTTTTTTATATTTTTTTTCCCGGTTTTTAGGGATTTTTCAAAAGTGTACTGACTTTTTACCCACCCTGTATAGTGCTTTTTAATGAAAAGTTTTTAAATCCACAATTCTTTTCATAAGAAAATAAATTAATTAAATCATTAAAACGAATTACTATTGTTAATAAAATTAAACCCTCAATATAATTGAAAACACCTTTTTCATTTTTGGAATTTCATTTAGGTTTATGTTCCGGCTTTGTTTATGTTTTATTAATTAAGAAAAAGAGGAAAAAAGAAGGTAGATTTATAGTTTTGCTAGACGCTCGTTGGATCGCTAAAGAAGCTCTTTCTCTAGCCAAGCTCCGCCTACAGTCAACTCGTCTATTTTTGTATGCGATATCGATTTATTTGCTTCTCACCAATAGAGGGCGCTACGTGTTTTTGTTGTGAAACAACTAAACGTGCAACATATCGACAAATATAAGCAACCAGTTCTCCAAATTCCAAATGCTGCTGTAACAAATTAAGAAGAACGTCTGCCTTGTACTCCAATGTTCGGAGGGGTGAAGGGTTCTTTAATTTTTTCTTAGTTTACATTTATTTAAAATTATGAACAACATCAATAGTTTATCCTTCAACCAGGACCATGGTGAGAACATTTTGTTTGTTTTCTTTGTTCTTCGTGAAGTGCGTTCTTGGTTTACTTTGTTAAGGATTTATGAATAATCGCAATAAATTTCATAATTTGAAAATAATTCCATTGTCCCACGATCAATATTTAATGCATGAGAATTTTCAGAATCATGCCTGTGTTTTGTTGCTAGGCGCAATCTCATTTTTTTCTTTGACCACCTAAATTGTTTCCTATTTTTAATTAGATTACATCGACATCAACTTTATTCACATTAGTTCAGGGTTTAACGTGTATGAATTCAACCGCAATTTAACTTGATCGTTTTAAATTTATTTCTGCGGTCCTTCGAAAATATTCCCAGAAATACTAATATTTTGTTGCATAGGCAGTGAACTTCGTTTACGAGTTCGCGCGATTGAAATGTAAACTGGGATGCAAAATATCTTCTTTTAATATTAGCAATTAAATACAAGTTGTTAACCATCACGAAAATTTAAATTTAATGCAATAACTATCCATTTCATATACAAGTTTTACCTGTCAGAATATTAGTATATATGTTTTACATTTATAAGTGTTGATGCAAAATTGTTAACATTAGATAATTTTATTGAATTTAAATCTTGTGAGCTCATTTGGAGGCAAATCTACTGCTACTATATATTTTAAATATAAATATTTAATTTCTTTTTTACAATTTATGCTTGAAGCCTAATTTTATTAAGCAGTAAAATCTCAAATGTTATACTTTGTTGGTTTTAATAACTTTCATTTGAAGTCAGTTGGTGGCTGTTGTTACAAGTTTACTTTAATCTTAAAACATCCATTAAAAATATTCAAACTTCAAAAATTTCAGCTGCAAATAAAAAAATCTTAATGTTTAAATATTTTCTTGTTAATAATATTTCAGTTGTTGTCCACCATCCTTGCATATTTATCTTAAAAAATGTTTTGACTGGATGCTTCATAAAGATTCAGCCTCTTTCTCCAGTGCAAGCCTTTTTGCCATTTTGTTCACCTTTGCAACAATTGAATTGTCCTTCCATGTTCCCACCTCCAAGAATAGACAGGAGCTTTTGTCAGGATTTTAAACTACCCCTTTATCATCCTACCCATCCCTGAAAATTCTTCAGCTGGAGCTGGAGCTGAGCTGACATTCTTCACCCCTCCTCCTTGCCCTTTACTTTTATTTGGGTTAGCAGGGCATTGGCTATTTCAAGGTCACTGGTAGGGGAGATAAGAAGGGGGGGGTACCCCTTTGGTATGTGAAGGTCACTTTGAAATTCTGTGTGGTCTGTTGCTATGGGGAATGGATGTGGGTTCAGGATTAGTTGCTAGGAGCTGCTTTTACTACAATGTTGGCTTATTTCAGATCTATGTGGCTAACTAAAACTTCATGAGATGGGCCTGGCTTTTGGCTTATTTTAATTTCATTCAATATGGAAAGAAAGTTGAACTTTCCTTGCAAGATTGCTTATTTGTTACATTAATTTTTAATGTAAAGCTGGTTTTTTTAGTTATGATTTGGTAATTTATTAATAAAAGAAAATATGTTTGGTATTATTCTGTTTCTTGCCCCTTTTTTTAAGGTGGGTTAGGAAAACAATACTTCATATTATATATGATATTAATAAAGTTAACTACACCTATATACCATTTAATTCTAACAGTATTTTTTTATATTAAATTTTATGTGATTAGAAATATTTCTTGAAACTAAATAAAGAAACTCAAATGTGTGCATTTTCTGCTAAAAAGTAAAAATAAACTAAAATTATTATAATAAATAGTATTCAAATGTGAGATCAGAACTTATCAGGTATTCCATAGATATAAGAATAGTACCTGAAATCATTAGTGAGTTTTTGTTTGAATTAAAAAAGACACATAGTCAGAAAAAGTTTCTTACTTTTGCGAAAACCTAGGTAATGAATAATTTAGTTGTCAATAATCTCTCATTTTTGTTTTTGAAGAAAATTATTCCATTAAAAATGATTGTGATGAACAGAAAATTGTTATGGTGTTAATTACCCATTATTTTGAAAATTCAGGTAATTTCATTTTAAAAATCTAGTGGGAACCATACTATCTTAATCTTTGTGATGACAGGGTGAATTCAGGGATAGGAGCTATGAGTTTGAAGCCGCCTTAATCTAACAATTTTTATAATTCATTCAGTAATTAAGAATTTTTCTAACCTTTTTAAAATTTGAAAAGATACAGTTATAAAAAAAATGTGTTAGACCCCCTCACCCCCCCTAAACAAACCACCATTTGCTACTGTTGTGGTGTTATGATTGAAGATGAACCTATTTGGTTTAATTTTTAATTAAGTTACAGCTTTTATTGTAGTATTTTTTAATAATTTATCTTTTAGATCTCAATATTGACTAAAATAATGTTTTTCTTTTAGGCTGCTTTACCTGTGCTATGGAAAGTGGTACCAGGATTTATAACATGGAGCCACTGAGGGAGAAAACACATTTAGGTATTTAAGAAGTATTAAATGTTTTTATAATTAGTTATGTGCAAAATATCTCAATTTTTTGCATGCTTAGATTTAGTTTTTTCTTGTCTATAAAATGTATTTTAAGATTTCTTAATTGACTTTGCCAAATGGTTGCTTCTATTGTCTAGAAAAAAACTAAACTAAAAAGAAAAATTTTAAAAATAGAAATTAGTTTTGTAGGTTCTATTATCAAATAAATAATCCTTGAACAATAATAGGTACAATAGGTATTTCCAATAATTATTAAAAATTATCAACTCCCTGAAGTATTTCAGGTTATTAGTTACATTAATTAGGAAACTGTCAAACTATATGTAAAACCATAAAACATCCCATTTTCAAAACTTTCCAACTAATAAATTGTGATATTATCAAACAAATTTTGGCTTTAAAAAGTAATAGAAGTTAACATCCATGTTGTCAGCTAATAAGGCTTTATCCAGGGTTTTCTGTTGGGGAATTTTTTGAAAAGTAAATGGAATTCTGTAAAACTAAAGGCTTGTGGTAAAACCACATCATTTGTCAATTTTGGAATGGGTCCAAAACTGATTAATTCCATCTCAATTATAGAAACACATTCTAAAAACAATTTTCAGACCACTTTTAATCTTAGGACTTAAGACAGTGGAGTCAGTCTTAGGGAATCAGAATTTTTTTGAAAGGTTTTTAAATAGACCAATTTTCTTTCTAGATTAACCCTTGGCTAAATACAATTTTATAAAGCTTTTTAAATGCATATTCTAAATTTTTAGGGTTGAAAAGTTATTGATTTCATTTCATATGCAGCACAGTTATATTGAGCTATGAGTTGTTGAAAAAGAGAGAAAGCTATCTTCTACTAAATATTCTTTCAGATGCAGGGACTGTTGGTAGCGTATCCATGTGTGAAATGCTGTACCGCACCAACTTATTAGCTATTGTAGGTGGTGGCAAGCAGCAGAAGTTTGCCGAAAACACTGGTTAGTATTTTTTTTCTCATGTTGTCTATGTGGTACAAAATCATTTTATGAGTGTAAAAGGAAAATCTAAAATTTGAAATTTTAGCATTTTGATAGAATCTGTATAGCATACCTGCCAACTTTTACAGATTGTCCGTAAAATTTGCAAATTTCTGTCTAGTTTTACGGTAGTACGGATGGATCAGAAAATTTTCCGGATTTTGCATTTATTCCCACTATCCATAAAAATGCAAAGCATTCGCAACTTAAATGATTTTCTCTAATTAATATCTTTTTACTTCAAAACCATATCTCCTAATCCCTGCTCTTACGATTTTATCAATTTTGATTCTTTTATTGAGTGAAATTTAAATTTTTTTGCAAATATTTTTCGGATTCGTCCGCGAGTCTTGGCGCCCGCTCACCCGGTAGGTTTGCTTCCCCCGTGTTCCGATAGCAATTTAGCAAAAACAACTTTACCGAGATCGGATCATCGCGTCTCCCTTAATTAGCATTGAGGCTTGTTAACGGCATGGTTAACGCGGAAAAGTTTCTCCTCGCCTTCTAATCGTAGCAACAAGCAACTCAAGCTTATTTAAATTCATCTTTATCACATGCTGCTGAAAATGTTGATGGAAATTTAGAAAAAATTTTATAAAAGCTATAATCATAACATTTGATCTGAAATTGATTCCAAACAGAAATTTAAATCAAATGGTTTGGGAAAAAGGGTACAAGATATTCATGTAACCAAATTGGTTTGTAGTATGAATTTTGTGAAGGGGGATAAGTCAGTTTGTTATCAGATAAGTACTATGCAATTGAAGTAAGCTGATTATAAGCTTGTAAAAATAACTTAACATACTTATCAATTTAAGCAAAGAAATTTCACAGTTTTCTTCAATGATGCGAAAATTTTAAATATACTTAATACAAATAATTTAGGTAATAATGCATCAATCCGTAATCTGTACCTTTTTTTGTTTGAAGCAATTCAAATTGTAGTTTTGTAACGTTATGCGAAAAGTTTTACTGATGCAAGTTTTCAAAAGTTGGCAGGTATGGTATAGATTTAATTCTGCATCTAAGGAAGTATTATAAAAATAGAAATTATCTAGTTTTATTTTTAATTTTCAATAATGTTAATTATTTAGAATGTATATTTTTATCTTAACATTATATAAAAAGAATTAGCTTTAATCATTAAGAAGTTTCAATATCACCTAGTGTACAAAAAGGTATTAGTAATGGTGCCCTTTTTAATAACTTGAGTTATCTAGCTGTATAATTTTAAAATGTTTTCTTCCATCTTTTTCTTCCCCTTAGTTCTGATATGGGATGATTCATCCAGAAGTTTTATAGCTGAATTTACATTCCCATCACCTGTGCTCTCCGTGAAGTGGGGACGAGACCGGTAAATAATTTTTGTTGAACGAATTTCTTTTATGAATAAATAGAGTAATAAAACTTTTTATGTTGATTTAGTTGGAGGTTTATTTTACTACACACATTAAGATTCAGAGTATTTATTATTTATCTCCAAAACTAATTTTGTGAACAATTTAAAATATATAATTTTAGATAATTGATTCAAAATAAAACGAGTCTTTGTTACATTAAAGTTCTAGTCAATCTTTTATTTAAGCTTAAAAATAAAGGCGCAAGTTCACACTTGCGTATGCGCCAAGTTTTTAGCATTAAAGATCACTATTATGGTAACCCTAACTCATGTTAAGTGAATGATTTGGCTTCTAAATGTGTCGCTAAGCAGCCAAAACTTGCCAAGCATACGCAACTCTGAACTTGCGCCAAAATAAATTGCTTTAAATAAACATGCAAAATATTTAAATTATTACTAATTACTTTGTATTTTAATTATTGGAATCTGCTTTGGTCTTAGGCTCTATGTTGCGCTGAGAAATAAAATTCATGTGTTCTGCTTCCCAAAAAATCCAGCAGAGCTCTTTAAATTTGACACTGGGGTAAACCCAAGAGGTATGTGTTGGATTCTTTGTTACTTGGATTAGGTATCCATTTGAATGCAATATCTTTATTTCCTCTTCTCTTTGAACCTTTTCCCACTTAAGAACATTGCCTTACTTCTTATACTTCCTTTGTAAGTAAGTTAAAAGGTTTTAACAGGAAATAAAGATTCCTTAATTAAACTGCAAAAGTTATGCTGGTATTAAAAAGTTTATTTTAATTTTGATCCCACTAAACTTTATGAAGGGGAAATATAAGTAGTGGGGTGGCTGAAAAAATAAGTATATATATCATAAATTGCAGCTGTGTTGGTCTGTATACATTTGAATTAGAGTATAAAACTTAAAAAATATTTTTATAGGCTTATGTGAAGTGAGTCCATTTCCTAGTTCTGAAAGGCAGCTCTTGGTTTTTCCAGGACATTATTCTGGAAGCATCCAGATTATTGTAAGTAATAAAATGTTGAGGAATCAACAGGTAGATATAAGTGTAATTAATTAAGTACAATTCCTGATTCTAGTTGTTTCTTGCAGGATTTAGCCAGATTGAATCCTGGTAGCTCTGCTGCTCCAATTATTATTGGGGCACATACATCCAATGTGGCTTATATTACCTTAAATGGGCAAGGAACCCTTGTTGCCACTGCTTCTGTCAAAGTAAGTTGCATGTAAAACAAATTATATTTATTAGATTATTACAGTCATTATGAGATCACCTTAAGCTTCGGGTCTAATTTGATATTTACTATGGAATGTGTAATATTTTTTACAATTTTTAACTTCTAATATATATTTTAATGTGTTATGACTAGTGTTTTTTGTAATGTATTTTTCCAGTAATTAAAATGTCTTGAATTCTGCAGGGCACATTGATCCGTATATTTGATACTTATACAAAAGCAAAGTTGATAGAGCTAAGAAGGGGATCTGATCCCGCTGCACTACACTGGTAAGAAGTTTATTTTCATGCCCTGAATGTTGAAAGAACTGAAAAGCAGTAATAGGAATCAATATAAAGAAACTGTTGACCTCTTTGTAAACTAAACTATTCAAATAAAAATTGATTTTTTTTTTTTGCAAAGTCATTGTTATTAAATATGAAATTTTATATCAAATATTAGTTTAAATTGTAGGGATGTGTCTAGAATGAAACTGCACTTTGCATCATATATAAGATGATAATCCTTTAAAAAAATATTAAAATATTTAGTTTTTGAAATAATATACTATACACATCAAAGCATAAAGAAGAATTCTTTAGTGAGAACACTATCTCAAGTTTAAAGATTGATTACATCTTGATTGAAATTTCATGCTTAATGTTTTCCAAGATTAAACTCAGTTTGATCTTGAAATGGGAAAATCAATTTTATGTTTTCATTCAGGAACAAATGTTTAATCTTTATAATTTTGTTTATTTTCAGTATCAATTTCAGCAGCAATTCAGATTTCCTTTGTGCCTCTAGTGATAAGGGGACAGTTCATGTGTTTGCACTAAAAAACACACAGCTGAACAAGCGCCTTGCGTGAGTGCTTCTTATCAAAACATTCTTGTTTTCGTTGTCTTGCTCATTTTCAAATAATTATAATGTTTCATTACCAGTTTTTCTTTATTCGTTTAAAAATAAATCAATTACTTGAGTAACAACTCTTTTAGATTTTTGACAATTAGTATAAATTACATTCACACTAACCAACATCTTATTTCAGGTGAAATTTCCTGATTTTCCAACTTTTTAGTTTTAATAGGATGTCCAGATGCCTTTCTATGTTTGAATTACAATCAATCCTAAAAACAAGAATTTTTGTAATGTTCTTTTATTTATTTTTAGCTATACGAATCCAGCAAAACTAATGGGGTCTTATGGCGGCTCCCAATGGGCTTTTGCTAATTTCTCTGTCAAGCAAGAACAGAGAACTATTTGTGCCTTTGGCTCAAACTCTTCCGTTGTTGGTATGTTTAGAATTGTTTTTTGTAAATTTATGTTTAAAGATTATTCCTGTTTGAATTAGATTTAAATATATGAATCTGAGTTAAAGATGTTTTCAAGGCCGTTTATGTAATTTTTTCTAGAAAGCATAAAGCACAAAAAAGTTAAAAGGTATTTGTAAAATTGTATTGAGCTGTCTCAATGTTAGATTATACACATTGAATTACATTTTACCTTTCATCTCAGTGATGATTGATAAGTATAATTTCAACATCACTTGCATTTGGGGAACTCTGGTGTACAAACATTGCTTGCACCATAGTAAAAATTATTATTTTGTAATCCCAAAAAAATGTTTGTTAATAGTTAATGTTATAATTATTTTGATTAGGTCTGATAGTTGAAAGTGAAAGCATTTAATATTTTAATAAACATAGTTAATTGTAACATAAATAGTGTGTATGTGCAATTTTATCCTTTTGGAGATTTTAATAAAAGAAAATTATTTTTAGCTATTTGTATGGATGGCTCCTTTCAGAGGTATGTGTTTTCAAATGATGGGAACTGCAATAGAGAACAATACGACCAGTTTCTTACCCTGTGTGATGATGAGGAATTTTAATCTGTATGTAATATGTAAGTACTACTTACTTATCATGAAAGTTTTGTACTAGTATTTGACAGAATTAAAATCTTGTGGGAATTAAAACTGATGCTGAATTTTGAACCATGATATAACATGTGCATTTTATGCAAAGATTAAGCTGCAGTTGTAAATTTTTTTGTTTCAAAATTTACGTACACAAAATTTAAAACAGCCTAGGAGGCTTAAGAAATAGTTGCTAGCTTTGAAAAAATTATTGATGGAAATGGAGGGCTCAAAATTAAAGTGGACAAAGTCCACTTTTTGTAATTTTTGAGTTAGCAATGCTATAACATGCACAAACTATGTAAAATTTCAGTGCAATAATGAACCAAGTCCTAGTTTTGATAATATCCGCTAAAAATGTTAATTTCAAAAAATGTTAACATTAATTTTGTATTGAAGCAGGGATGGGAATTCTGCGCCAATTGCGCCAGAGAGCGCCAAAAAGGGTAACCTGCGCCAATCTGATACAACTACCTAATTTTGAACGATTTTGCGCCATTCCGCGCAAAATCACGATGTATTGCGGAAAAAAGACGGAAAATCGCGACTTCGCGCGAAAGTTTCTTTTTGCTCGCAGAGTGTTGACGCCAAGTTGAAGTCGGCTTCTTCTCGCGTAGTTATTGCGATGTTGAAAAAACAACTTAACCGTAGTCAGGTCAGAAGCCAACAAGTCCGTCGTTCCGGAAGTAAAAAAAATAGCGATTTTTCGTGAAAGTTCCGTTTTTCCCGCAACTGCTTCCTACGGGCGCGTGTTGAAGTTAGCTTCTTCTAACGTTGTAATCGCGATGCAGAAAAAACAACTTACTGTGATCGGATCACTCTAATAAGTCTAATCTTCTGAAGAATCGCGTTTTTCTCGATTTTAGTCAGTATTTTCAACCTATGAAGTTTTTCTGAGTTGTAAATTTTTTTTGAAAGATTGCTTAAAAGCAATTTAATAAGAAAATAATACAGTGTTTTTTTTAAATCTTGTTAGATTATAACCTGTTTTAGATATCTGATATGATTTTAGATTCTGAAAATATTTTCAAAAATACAAACTTTTTATTTAGCAAAAATGATATTGGTCAAAAGATTTTTGTAATTTCATTATTACTTAAGTAATTATTAAATTATTCTAGTAGGTATTAACTAATTTCCTAATTTTTTTATTTGCTTTCAGTTAATAAAAAACCCTAATTTGGTTCTTAAAATCCTCCTAAATATAACCCACGTAAAAAAAATATGTTCATTGTTAAAATTATTCATTAATGCTGAAAAAGTTATAATATATAACTAAGCGTATATAACTAAGCTAGCACGCTTTTTCCTCTTTTTTGGTTTATGGGCAAACTTATCCATGCATAAATCATAATTTTAGCTCCAGAAGTAAAATTGTACTGCTCCAATTATTGCATGTTACTGCTAAAAAAGGAAAATTTTAATGCTCCAATTTTGTGTGTTACTGCTACAAAAGTTAAATTTTGCTGCTCCAAAATTTGCTACAAAGTGGGTTATACCACTTCTCATCCCTGTTGAAGCTTTAAATTTAAACCTCTGTAGCTCAAAAGTAGCTAAAGTGGACTTGGTTCACTTCTATTCTGAACCCTCCAAATATTAATGTTTTCACTCCTATACCTACTGTAAAAGGGGAAAAACATGCAACTCGTGTAACAGTTATTACTTGCATATGTGGTTTCCATAGATAAGACTACCAAATAGTTTGCGTTAATAAATCGGTATTCTCATATTTCTTTGGTGACTGTTAAGAGAACAAATTTTACTGGAAGTTCCATGTCATAAATCACATTTATAATTTTTTGAAGACTTGCTGGGAGCATGATTATTATATTAATTATACTGGAATGAGATTAACTGCATGAAAATAAATGAATTAAGAGAAAATATAAAAATAGTAAACCTAGTAGTAAGTAGTCACCACAATGCAGAAATACTAAAATACCTTTTCTCTAATTGGTAGGTACCTAAATTTCAAAGTTCTTTGCATAATAAACTTAAGAACCTGAAACTAAAAGTACTTCTTTTCACATGATCTAACCATTGGAACAAGGTTTATTTGTTCCAAAAAATTATCCATTATGTACAAAATTTCTTTACAAAAGAACACCTTAGATTAAAATTACTGAAAAGTTTGTATGCATTCTAAATTCAAGTAGATCAACTGAACGATTGTAATTCAACAATTGCTTGTTTTGTTCTTATGTAGTTTTCTTTAAGGGAAATCTTTTTACTATCCCAAGGATAATAGTGTATAAAATTAAATGTCCAGTAATGAATGAATGTGTGGTGGATTAATTTTCTTTCAGAACTAAAGTCCTCTTATTATTTTAGGTAGCAATATACATGGCACAATGTATATAAAAAATGGGACCTGCTGTAACTGCAACTTCCTTCCACAAGGCTGTAGCAAAAAAAAATATGCTATTCATTGTTGAATGAAATTTGAATGCCAAACAGTTTTAGTGATCTTTTTGGATTCCTAAGTCTGATTTTAAAAATGTGAAATATGTTTGGTTTTAAAAGTAAAAATGCAAGATAATGAATGTAACTGTACATAAATGTTTTTCTTTTGATTTTGAGAGCTAATGTTTTGTTTTCTTTTCTGCAAAGTGTTGTACATATGTATGATTTTCAAATCGTACTGAATATTTTATTACACAGCATTGGACATTGTACAAAACTTGCATAAGTGTAAAGAACTGGAATCTTGACAACATGTTTGAGCTAGAAGTATCATATTTATTTTATACTAATTTTTAAACTTGAGTCATACATTTTAACATTTAAATGTTTTTTGCAATAAGAATGTATGAGTAATGTTTTTTTATTTTGATTGAGTGCAGCAAGTTGTTACTGTAGGGTGTCCCTTAAAAGCCCTTTTGTTTAAAAAAACCGCGCTCCCTAGGGCTTTTCCCATTCCTTTTGGTCCCAAAAGATAGTGTGTGAGATTTCAGCCCCCTAAGTTAACTCTAGGGTTTGCCTGCAGAGCCAAAGTTTGAGTAAATGGGGAAAAAATTGCCAATTTTCAGAATTTTTAAAAAATATATTTCAAGATTTATATTGCAATAAAACTGGTTCAAATGTGTTACTTAAGACTTAATTAGATGGATTATATTTATTTGTGTATTAGCTGCACCCTATAGGGCCTATAATTTAAGAGTAAAAAGTACTACTTGGAGATGTTGCACTCATCAAAGCTTTTAATGCACTATGGTGGACGAAAGGAATTAAATTCTGAATTTATTCAAAGGAACTCCCTCAAATAATGCCATTTGTTAAATTGGTATTTTAAATTATGAAGGGCCAGTGAAATAATAATGAGGCCTTCCACTGAGCTTTTAGTGCAAAAAATGCTTTTTAACAAAAAAACTTATTTTTAGCTGATCAAAGTCAAAAATTAACCTAAAAAGGAGGTTAGTGTGCTGTTTTAGATCCTAATTTTTGAAATACCTTTGAAACCTTTATAGGTTTCATTTCTTATAAGAACTTAATTTTACACCGTACAGATCGGAAATGGCATGAATTATTCCTATACAAGAAGGGAAAATCTATTTTCTTTTTTAAAGTTATGAAAATTGTTTAATACTTGTTCATTTTTGTTGATATTTTGAAGAAATTAAGTTTTTAATTAAACTTTCACCCTAATACGTTAAAAAGAGGGAATTTTCATAACTTTATGAAAGAAAATTGATTTTCACTTCTGGTATAGGAGTTAATCTAAGTCATTTCCGATCTGTACGATTTAAAATTAAGTTCTACTTGTAAAATTTTTTTTTCAAAGTTTAGGATCTTAAACTGTAGACTAACACCTTTTTTAGGATAATTTTTCGGTTTGATCAGCTGGAAATAAGCATTTTTTACACTAAAAGCTCAGTGGAAAGCCTCATTGTTATTTCACTGGCCTTTATAATTTAAAATATCAATTTAACATTAAATGGCATCATTTGAGGGAGTTCTTTTGAAGAAATTCAGAATTTATTCCTTTTGTCCACCATAGTGTATTATAAGCTTTGGTGAGTGCAAAGTCTTTAAGTAGTACTTTTTACTCTTAAATGATAGGCCCTATAGGGTGCAGTTAATACACACAAATAAATATAATCCATCTAATTAAGTCTTAAATAACACATTTGAACCAGTTTTATTGCAATATAAATCTTGAAATATATTTTTTAAAAATTCTGAAAATTGCTCTTTCCACTTTTTTCGAACTTAGGCGCTCTACAGGCAAACCCTAGAGTTAACTTAGAGGGCTAAAACTTCACACACTATCTTTTAGGACAAGAAATGGGAAAATGCGAGGTTTTTTTGATACACCCTAATGTTACTGTTGTTGTGTAAATGTGTTACCTAAATATATTACATGCTGTGATTATATTTATTTCCTAGTGATATTTTATTTTGTGATACATGAATCAAATATAGAATTGTTTCACATTGATGCCTCATTCTTACATTTAAGATCCTGTCAAAATGTAAATAATGTAAATAAACCTGTAAAGATGGTAAACTTTTCCATCCTTTTTGTAACACATTGATTTCTTCACAGAAACGCCTGTTTGTGCATAGATGAATGCAGGTGCATTTATATTACATCCATCTGAAGTCATATTTTTAAAACTAGTTACGTGTAATTTTCTTTTAATCAGAGGTATGATATGTGAAATTTATGTCATTGTATAACAAAATAAAAGAGTGTTTATTCTGAAGCATTGTTTTATCTTTTTTTCTATTATTTACTGATTCATAACCATATCTTTCATACTTATGAAGTAGTTAAAATTAAAGTGTAGTAAGTATCCATATACTGCCCTTTAGAAGAATTTTTTTTTTCAGGATTGAGGTTTTTTATTTTTGCAGAAATTTCACAGTTACAGGGTGGCCACAGACCTTGAAAACCTCAAATAATTAGGGAAAATTAAAAATAAAGAAATAATTTTTCTGATTTTCACTCTGTAAATGTGCATTTCCGTTCTTCCTACAAAATAAAATCCTGAATACATAAAATTAGCATGGTTACAAATGTTAAAAAAAAGGATTCCTTTGTGATAAAAGTCTAGAAACAATCCCTAATTCAGGCAGGGCTGGAGACTTCATATTTTCTTTCTCTCTACTACTTTCTTGTTTTTCACAATCATTCCCCCATTTTCTAGAAGGTTAGAATTTACTATATAATAAAATATCACTGAAAACCTGGAATTATCAGGGAATTTTGAAATAAGTTTTTTGTGGCCACCCTGAGTTAAAAACTAGAATTTCAACACTTGTTACACTTAAGAAACATCAAATGATAAAATAAAGGGGAATGTGTGGAAGTGTATTTTCAAGTAGTAATTTGGAAAAAGCTCTCATGTATGCCATCCTTAATTTAGTTTCAAAAGAATAGTGTATGAAAGTTCGTGCTCAAGAAAAGAAACCCCGAGGCCCATTTGAATCAACTCTTTAATTCAACCATTCACTTTTTTACACATGCCTTTTTACACACACTTCTGAAAATGCATCTTCTAAAAATAAGGCACTGTCTATATATTTGGCTAGCAAATATACTCTCTAACTCTAGTCCTGTTTACCCGGCAACGGTTCTGATTGGAGTGCCGGGACTGCTACGTAACCGCGAGACCTACGGCGCATGCACCAACTGCCGGTTTTGCCGTCCAAATAGACACTTCGTAAAAATAATACAAATTTTAAAGGCAACAATGTGGTTTATTTCCCTTATTCTTCCAGATGATCTGGAAGAATAAGGGAAATAAACCCAAAATAAACCATTGTTTTTCCTAGAATTAGTATTATTTTTAGTATATGAGAGGAAATTATTTAGGCTATTAAGCATTCAGATTGTTCATAGATATTAATTTTTCATGTTATAAAGAATATCAACATTCAAATTCAATTGGATTAAAAGAACTAAATGTTTCAGTTTTTTAACTAAAAAACAAAAAAGGTGACTAGGATTATATTTCATAAAGTTTTTCACCCACTAAGATGTTGAGACATGAATTATGTTATTAAAAGGTAAGGATAATAGGCAAACATGGTGTTTATGTGATGTAACTTTTTTCAACTTTTATGATAGGTGTGTTATCATAAGATAATATAGTAAGGTAGAGAACCCTATTCAATCTAAGGTTAGAGTGATTAAACACTGATAACTCATGAGAATTTTCCTAATGGCATGCAGATGGTTCATTGCTTTCTTTTTGTTGTATTTATTACAGTTTGGTACTACTTGCTTAATATGGCAGGGGTATTAATAGTAGAAAATGATTAAATGAGGGGAAATATAATATTGGGTGAATTTTTGAGCTTTTACAAAAATTTTAATTTAGAGGCCTCTATTATGGGGGATAGATTTGAAGGTACAAGTGGGAGTTGCTCATAGTGAAGTTAGCAACTTATTTTGAGTAAAAAAATAACATGCCAAAGATTAACAGAAATGATTTGTTAATGCTAAGCATCTGCGACTCTAAACTTGTGGCAGTATTTACAACTAGAGAGGAAATTCATCCAAGCAATTTTATTTAAGAACGAAAAAATTAAAAATACTTTTGTAAATGAAGAAGTTTAAACCAGTTCTGTCCTGTCCAGAATAAATTTCCAACTTTCACCTGTGCTTTATTAACTGTTTTCTTAAACAGGATATTTGTATTGAAGAGTTTTCACGATTAGCCTTTATCTTATTGCTTAAGGGTGCTGTTCTATAAAGTGTATCAATTAAAAGTACCTGCAAACTAACATGGCATAGTGATAAGATTAAACCAATTTAGGAAAAGGCATATCTTTTCCTGCTTTTTGTTTATTTGAATGTAGATTAATATACTTAAAATTCTTAACCTGTTATCTCAAGTTCTATCAAGTGCTCATATTAAACTGAAAAAGTCTTGCTAATATATAGACTTCTCCTTTATCTTGGAGAGTTAAATTGAGGTAAATAAACTTAAGGAGAAAATATTTATTTTCATCAAAAATGCATCAGGTAACATCAATTTTATTCAAAACATCTAATAAACTTAATTTTAAAATTTTTGGACATACCATTTTCAAAATAAATAGGTAACTATAAGTAGTCTCTTAAGATGCATTTTTTAATGTAGAGATATTTCTTTAAAAAAGGCCTAGCACATCAAATCTTAAAAGAAAGATAATTTTTTACACAAAAATTAGATTTTAAACAGACTTCGCACTGATTTTTTTCTCTTTCAAAATCATTGTGAGGCCCCTCATGTGCAAGTCAACACCAACTAAGTCTCTGTCACTGTCATGAATCAACTCAATTGTCTCACATATAAACTTTATCAACCATTAAAATTTGAATTATGAAGTAAAACATTTAGCTTCAAAAGAATGACATAATATTTCATAGATAGGTAAATGAGCTATCATATTTATTGAGGGATTTTAGTAATGAGTTATGCAAAAGAGAGGGTTATCCTTCGTAATTTTGTAAAGCTAGAAAACTATGTTTCATGAAAAAAAAATAAAGACACCATAAGAGAATAATGACAACATTTATGTCTCCATACATGCCTATACAAGTTCTTGGCACAAGCTGCACAATTTCAGACAAAAGCTCAAAAACAAGAGGAATGCCAGAGCATAACACTTTATAAATGCTATCATAAAAAATACAGCCATAAAATGCAGTTCCTCAATACAGAAATTAACATGATTGTCATACATATAATTTGACTTATGTTAGGAAAATGTGTTAGATTAATTTTTTAACAAGGTAAAGCTCTAACATTTAAGTGCACTTGATTAATTATTGACTACTATTAAGAATTTCATGTTATAAAATATATTTGCAATGAGAACAAATTTATTAAAGGATGCACCAATTTGGTTTGTATCTAAAAACTATTCAACAACATTAATATTAAAAATATTAAGTACTTTTAAAATCAGATCATCCCATAAGGTTTCCAATAACATGACTAGAGAAAAGATGTTTAGTTCTTTGTGAAATACTAGCGTTAGGTATTATTTATTTGGCTTACAGGAGAAAGGCACTAAGTCATTTCTAGCTCAGCTACTTTGTACAAGGTTATGCCAAATTTGGAGATATCTGATCATTTTATTTTGCACCATATAATTTCACCAATGCACTGATGGCTTTTAACATTATAAATTCAGGTATTATTTTAAAATTTGAAAAGAATTTTCCAAAGTGACCCTTTCTCCTGTAATATATGACTCATGAACCTAAGAACAAGGCTTTATAAAAAATAGATAAAGTAAATTGATATCAATATAAATTATTCATAAAATATATGTGACCCTTTATAAATTTATATTTTTGTTTTTTAAAAATAACTATCCATAAATACATTTCAATTTTTAATAACAATTTTAGTTGTACCATCATTAATACAATGGCGTAAGAGGAAATATAATAAATTTCAGCACAATAAATACTCAAATAGAAAAAATTAAAACAAATGTGTAGTTTTAATTTTAAGTGAATATTGAGCAGTGGTAAAATAAATGAGATTAAAAATAGAATTTAATAAGTAAACAGAAGAAAATCTTAAATAGTCAATACAATTTCACTTCTTCTACTAATAGTTTATCAAAATACAATATAAAGAATTCAAAGCATTAAAAATAAAAAACCCTCACACTTAAAAAATATTTTAAAAATTGTGTTACATAATAGCAAAAATAGGAGTAGCAGAATTTTCCCTACAGCAGTATCAGAACTGTAAAATATAACACCTTATGGAACAACAATAACAAAACCTAATAAAGTAAAAACTTTCAAGTAGTACCATTTATTTTAATATATTACCTGATTTGATTGCCACAAAAATCTAAAACTTAACACAGTAAATATTTCAAAAGTATGTCTAAAAATGTCTACCCATTTAAGTTTTTCCCAGTTTATTTAAAATTCAAGATTTTCTGCCAGCAGATATCTTGTTTATAGGAAGCTTTAACAAAAAATATAAATTACAATTGTAACTGTAATTAATAATGCACAAACCCATACTTTTAGTTAGAAAAATCTAAAAGTATTATATAACTAAATTAGTTTTATATCATTAATTGTAATTGGTCCCTCTGTATATAAATAGGAATTTGGGCACAGCTAATACAATGCTTAAAAAAACTGGATTACCCTTAAAAATTAATACCTATAACCAATTAATAATGTCTTTTTTCAGTGTTGTTACAGGCAATTTAATATTTTATGCATCCTAATTCTTATAAAGAACAAAAACAAAATTCATTGGGATATTTTTTATATGGATAGAAAAATATCAACTTAAAATTAATTGTATTATAATTCTTTTTTAAAATTATAAGCCTGAAAACATAAACAGTGTTAAGTTACTCCCTACTTAAAAAAATGCCCACTTACAACCTATAAACTTGTCTTCTGACTATCAGCAATATAAATGCCAAATGCACACATATGTAAAATAGGAAATCTTAAAATCCCTTGCTCAACACGCACATAAGCACAATAAGCAAGAGCACATTACATAAAATAATTTTTGAGAAAAATACTGGCTAGAATGAAACATTCTTTAACAAAGACAAGTTTGGAATACACATGTTTAAAAATGAAGTTGCACAAGACTAGGGTTTTCAGAATGAATTATTCCTTTTTTGGTTTAGGGAGCACAGATGGGACGACTTTTCCAACAACGGTCTGGGCAGTTGCAACCACACCTGATCCCACAGTGTAAGTGGTGGAGGCAGCCCATTTCACACTTTCTACTCCTAGGCCTACTGCACCTGTTCCAATATTGTAGATGCGTGAAGAGACTCCCCACAGCAAGCCAGTAGTACCAACATTAGATCCTTTGGCTATAAAATGATAATGCTATGAAATTAATTGCTTATGTGAGTTTGTATAAGAATTTTTGAATTAATAATTACTGAAAACAGAAATGCAGATAATTAGGCACACGTTAGACATAAGAATAAACTAAAATTATAAGAAATAACAGTAGACTCAAACACAGGTATAAACAAGAGTTCATGCTGCAAAAGTTCATAGAATATACTATTAGAGCATATATGCATAGAAATGTATTAAAGGATGTTGTTCATCTTTTTAACTTCACAAAATTGACAATTAGTATAGAGCACAAATTTGAAATCCATATTACAATTTTTTAATGCTATATTCCTATTTAAATAAAAGCTTTCTAAACACTGCAAATTTATAATTTATACTTAGTATTTTCAACCTGATACAACCTTTCATTAGGTATTGGAGCTTTTCACACAATTTTGTAAAGATGCAAGTTATTTTTAAGAGTATTTTTAAATGTAATCATAATTTTCCAGTATTTAAATCTGAACAAAAAATTATAACCCTACCAGATAGGTTAAGTACATTTTATAAGGTAATATCACATATTTTAAAATTTCAAGTTATAATGCAATAGGTTTTACAGATGTTAAAAAGTATGAGGGTTTTTTTTTTTTTTTCAAACTTCCGTTTTGCTAATGAAAAAACAAAATGGTAGGAATTTCAAAATAATTTTGCTACTGGTAGATAGGTACATCCTTGAGGATCAATTGGCATCAGATCTGGAAAAAATCAGACAATTTTTCTATTAGTTATCGAGTTTACCACGAACTTATTTCTCGACGGCCCATAGGGAATTGCTCTTCCTTCAAACTCTGTTCGCATTAACGATAGAGAATGGGCAGGCAGGTGATTTTTGCAGAAAGCAATAGTGCATGTTTAAAACCATATGTTCTGTATCTGCCAAGTTCCAGGTATTGATAATTTTTTTCAACAGCCTAATAAAAAAGGCCACATCGATGGACTCTCAGCAAAATGTGTGCTGGGAGAAAATTGTGTCTGAACCGATGCAACATGAAGCTCACAAAAATGACCAACTTTTTATGAATAGTGGATTGGAAAACATGTGAAAAGGTATGATAAATAACTCAATCTTATATCGGAGGCATGAAAAATGAGGAGGAAGAAAAATTCTTTATGAGCTGTTAGAGAAAAAAATTGAGGAGCATGCACTACTTTTTTTACAGGAGCAAAACGGAAGTAAAAAAACACCAACCCTCATATTATAACTTTAATTATCTGGAAATGTTTCAAAATCTTACGATTTTCATTTTCACACTCTTTGTCTTTCTCCATAGTCATACAATCTTCTTTTTCGGTGAGTCTACCCTGAAATAAAAGTGTGCATTTAATACGAAGGAATTTTACATTGTATTGAATTATAATAGTGTTTTCAAGTAATTTTCAGACTTATAGCCAAGTAAAAGAAAGCATTTCAGTCGAAGACAAAAAATTATGTTGGAAGAAAATTTAGATCTTTCACCTTCATACTTTTTCATTGCAGAGAAATTGATATTTTGAATTACTTCTTTTAATAAAACAATATGCAGTACTTTCCTACCATTGGGATCTATGGTACCACTAAATTTAGTGGTATAATACAACCTGATATTAATGTTAATATAGTAAAACCTTTGTTTTTTACGTAATATCCATAGAGTAGTAATATCCCGGCGAGCATGCCACAGAATTCGAAAGCATCATCAAAGCCCATTGACTGTTCTATAGCTGTGCCCCCAAATTTTACAACTGCTGAACGGTTGATGGGATTAAGTGTAAGTACCAAACCTTTAATTACAATGACCCCCCCCAATATAGCTCCACCTGCATTACAATGACTGGAAATAAAACTACAGATAAATTTGGGTTAGTGATAATTTTATTTGTTATAAAGATCTTTTGTTAAAACCCCCATATATTGTTGGTTCCAGAGGGAGTTGCTCTATTAAGGTGCTACTGTATACTTGTTCTAATAACAAGTTATTATATTAAATAAGTTTCTGTTAAATATCTGAAATATTATAGAAATCAGGGTAAGAGCATTGATTTGTGTCATTCTTGAAAACAAAATATAGAAAATGCTAAACGAGTGCATCATATTCTATGCTTGCTATACCATTGAACATAATGAAATAGACGGAACATAATTTTCATGTTAATCAATGACTTGACTTAAATATTATATACTACTTAGTTAAAAGGAAAATACTCCACTGTTTTGGAATAAAATAAAGAATATGCATAATTTTTTTTCCACACAAGAGAATATTTAGAGTAACTCAAACTAAACTAAACTCATTGGCGCAACAGCCCTAGTGGGCCCATCCCTAGTTTTCCCCTACGATGCCCATCTTCGTTCTCCTACCGTGGGGCCCTGGGGTGCAAAGCATATGTCCCGGTTAGGTGGTCAGTCTAAAGCAAGACCCCCAGTGTTTAATTCCCAAGCACGCTTGGTCCTCAATTTATCAACCCACTGGAGGGATGAAAGGTTGAGTCGACCTTGCCCAGCCCGGGAATCGAACCCCGGACCTGTGGCATGGAAGAGTTATGCGCTACCACTGCGCCACCGGGCTTACCTAGAGTAACTTAAAGCAACAGATAAGACCCTATGCACTTAAGGTTTTAAAGAATTAATGTAAAATAACTAAACAGCATATCGTACCTAAATTATATTAATGGATTACATGAAAATTAAAACATATATATATATATTAATTAACTTTAAATGAACACAATGAATTAAGTAGCACAAGTAGGGGAGAGTGGAGATATTGAGCATAGGGGATACTTGAGCCACCCCTATTTTCTCCACTGTATGGTATTTTTTGTTTATTTACCAATTACCAGTAAAGCTTTTTTTCTCCTTTGGCTCTATATTAAACTACTTTTTCAAAGTTTAAATAATATCATACGTAAATTGATTGCTGATGCGATATTTTTTACTTAATATGGCACTTAATTGTCAATTTATAGTTGTTTCAAGCATTCCTATGTCATGGCTCATGTATCCCCCTCTTGGAGATACTTGAGCCACAATGAAAAGGAAAATAATTTTTATACATAGAAAAATTATCCAAATAAAATAATTACCACTTAATTTTAATGAAAAAAAAATCAAGCATTCAAACAAATATTTCTTTTTGATTTATATTAATTAAAAAATTAAAGAGTAATCTGTAAATAGTGGCTCAAGTATCCCCCACTCTCCTTTTACTTGGGTAAAGAAAAACATGATAGGTAAAAAAAAATAGCACAATTTGTTTTGTTCAAGACATTTGTTCAAAGAGACAATAAGGTTTTATATAAATATCTCACCTTTTTGAGGCATGCAGTAACAGGTTGTAAAAGTTTTGCCATTGGTTAGCAAATTAAAAATAAAAAAGCTCTACAGCTACGACAGCTACAAACACTTACAAGATCAATATGAAACTTCAGACCCACTTTCAAACAGTTCATTAATTAATAAAATATACTTGGAACGTTACATCTAAAAATCAATATGGGACACTTCTAGGCTGTCCAAGAAAATCATTCGTAAAGAACGATGATGAAAGAAAAAAACAAATTATACCTTCAACGTGTAAACGTAAACAGTTTGTTTATTCTCGTGTTAACAAATGATCGCCAAAGAACGCCAACTGAATTTTCATGAGAGCAAACAAGTTTACCAATGCCCCAATGCTTTGAATTTCTTCTCTCATTAATTTTAATTTTGGACATCATGAGTGATAAAAGATTGATGCTTCATAAAAAACAAAAATATGTTTTAAATTTCTCTCTTTATAATTTATTGAGTTTTGTAAACTAACACAAATGGGCGATAAACTGTTATTTTAGTTACCATAACAAGAATCAGCTGGTGGAAAGTCTGCTATGCAAAATAGCAACCCTATTTTTAAAGTAAACATTAGGTAATTAACCATTAAATGAGTACAAGGGCACCAGTTTTTTTGAGACATAAGATGATTAAACTTTATCATTTTTGGGAATTCTTCGAACAAAAGTAATTTGTCAATAACAATTTTTTGATTCCATAAATAGAGTGGTTTCGTATTACAAAATTAGCGATTATAAAAATATCTATTAATAGTACTCTAAACAAAAGTATGAGAAAAAGGTAAAGGAACTGCAGACGACTGTTGATTAATTCTATGATGATTCTGTCGATTCTATCTTTACGAACATTTTTTAGCGCATTTACGATCATATGGAAAAATATTAGATAATCACAGAAAAGGATCTGGCTACTTGTTTTCAGGCAATGTTTTAGTTCACGTTGACGTCATATTTTCCTGATTTTAGCTGTTTCGGATGGTGTTTTCATGCGTTTGTGTTTGATATGAAACGAAATTCCTTGGGGGTCTGTTTGAATTCAATAGTCAATTTTATGATAATAAGGGAAACTTTATAAATTTTTAAAATGGACATCGACACAGACCTTGATGCAGGTTTATTGCAGCAATTCAGCTGCCTTGGAACTACGGACCGAGATGTCCTCATATCGCAGCTCCAGAAACTCTTAGGAGATCAATTAAATCCTGCTGGATGTGCTTTTTTCCTGGATATGAATAATTGGTATAAAATTAATAACTGTCTTTCTTCTAATGTTTTCGCTATGGACTCTAAAGGTCTATGTAGAAGAATGACTAATCAACATTAGATGATTGCTCAATCCCATGTCACAATCAAATTATTATAAAATTATTATCTTCTAAATGCCAAGCAAATTAGTAGGTTCTTTATCCATGCGATTCTAATTACAAAAAAAAAAAGATCAAGCTAGCTTTAGTTGTGTTCTAAAGTTGTAATGTTAGAGCAAAACATACATTCCCTCTTTCTCAAACATACTGAAAGATAACCACGTTGTTAGTAATACATTAAAAATCCTAGTGTACGTTACACGTTTGGTGCGATGTTGAAAAATATCACCAATCACACCATAAATTACAAAATACAAATTTAAAATAGCTAAAAAGCAATAACATCAATAATAAAAATGATAAATTTATAAATGCAATGAGCCCTCCCAAATGTCTCAACAGACATCACTGAATCAACCTTGTGACATTTACTAAGATTAAGCCCATTAAGTATAAAATTATAAGTAAAATCATAGTTTTTATCAAAGGGTAATTTTTGGGATTTACTTAATGTGCTCTTTAGTTGTGATTGTGAATGTTTCTCTATTTGATACAAGAAAATTTCAAGTGTTAGTGGGTATTATCTTTAATAACATAATAAGATGTGTTGAAGATAAAATAATTAATGAATGTTTTGATGATTTAAAAATGTAATGCCAAATAAAGGCAAGTGTTTATCCCATTTATTTAAAAGAGAAGTTTCTAAGTGTTCTGTAGTTTAAATGGGAAATTTTCTGTCTAAAATAAATGAATAATACCATTTATGTTGTATTTTAAAGGTATAATAAACAGCAGCAAATGTTGGACTACTTTAAATTTAAGATAGTATTTTGGATGGTTCAAGGTCATATGATTTAAATGACTTGAATCATAAGAATGCCTTTAATATTTTGATAACTTTGTTTGTTCGGCAAGAGTATTTTTTCATTTTACAATCGTATTAAATCATTGTTTTGTGTGATTTGTAATAAATAACCATAAAATCTGACTGTCAAAATGGTTTAATTCTGTTATCAATCCCAATATAAATTGTTAAGCTGTTTTGGGTGCCAAGTAATAGAAATGTCTTAAAAATATGTCGTAATATATTAATAAAATTTGGTGATGTTTCTGTTATTTGGCATTTAAACAGCTTAAGGATTTTTAATGAGGCAGATAATGAAATTGAACCATAGAAATTTGTGTTTGAATAAATGGAAAGTAGTTTTGGAACTGATTTGATACATGTCCTCCATGGATGGTCGTCAAGAACTGAAGACCAACTAGCCGAATGGCCGCTGCTATAGAGCAGTTGCCAAGATGACTGCTCTTGTTGGTGGTTGCCATTTGCCATATAGGAACTGTATCAAATCTATTTCATATTTTTTTTATTAATAGAGGGTATTGATGCAATGTGTGGCCTAACACTTTCTAATTGGTGGTGACATCGAAATTGACCAAGCATGTTGCATTTAAACTATCACGCAATCAACCAACACTGTTCCAACTAATTTTGTTGTCGTCATCTTAAAATCCAACTAACTATACTGTACTAGACAGCAACTTAAGTTGACCCTATGAGCTGCTATGCTGTCGAGTATAGACCCTGGAAAAACAAACAGTAGTTCCAAGTGCGGTGTCAGAATTTGACAGAAATTAAAGAACATCAATTTAAAAATATGATTAGTTTGTTAAACCCATGTACATATAGAACACTGAACTCATTACTGTATTCTTAGTCTTAATTTTGAACCAAAAATTTAGAATAGTTTTAGTACTTGAATATTTAATGCAAGTTTTTTTTTTTAGGAATCTTCAAGCTGCAGTATGTGCATATTTTGATTTTGATTCTCCAAAAGATAATTTACCCAAGATGGCTTTTGTTAGAGATGTTACCATTGGAGAAGGAGAAGCTGTTCCTCCAAATATGAAGTTCATAAAAACATGGAAAATTCAGAATCCTAGTAATTCTTTATTCTTATTATTTCTCTATTATTGTTACATTTTATGTAGAGTAAACAAAAAAGATAACTCAATTATGTAGGTATTTCCTCCCTTGGAATATTTATTAATGGAAAACAGATATTTAACATCCTATTATGTGCTATTTTAATTAATGAAATTCCTTTCCTTGCTATGTTGTAAAATTCCTTTAAGATACATCTACCCTTGGTTGAAAGAAAATTCAGTTTTTAGCATTATAATAATGTTAATTGTTGAAACAAAAATAACAAAATTTTTACTCCTCCATATTTCTAAATTTAGGTACCTGTTTTTAACTCGTAACTTTTTATAAGGGTAAAGGTCATATTTCTTTTACAGTCTTAGTTTGATTATATAAGCTTATATTTTGTTTAGATGCTAAGAGTATGTGTTCTTTACTTCAATACAGTTCAATGTTAGTGCAATAAACATGGCGCATGGGTGCCACTCTTCCGTCCTGGGGACGGAATTCCGTCTTTCTATAAGTTCTGTGAACGGAATTCCGTCCTTGATTTATTATGAAATGCAAAATCAGCTGAGCGATTGGCAGCGGTTTGTACTAAATTTCAATACTTATAACGCACATACATTTTGCCCACAAATACGCTTGTTTTACTTAGATACAGCTTTAAGTTAAAATTTAAGGACCCATTTAATTGTTCATATGATATTTTATAAGGTTTTCTGCAATTTAAAAAAAAATGCTAGGTTAAGGGAAATGATTAAAAAAGATAGTTCAAAGTTCAGTCTTGGAATTTTTGAAGAGTGGGACCCATGATGGCGTTTAGGTAGCTTTTTTTTTGTTAACCTATTTCTGAGGCTTTACCCTTATCAGTAGTTAAACAAAACTTATCACTATAGATATGCTATCAGAACTAAACTTTTGCTTTCTCTTTGTTAGTTCTTTTCGGTAACAAATTTGAAACTTTGAAAAGCTTAAAATTCTGTAACAACACCATTACAAAAGCATGTGACAATAGAATTAATGCATATATGTTACCGGCAATGTGATAACCGGGCATTATTAATAATGCCTGGTTTCACTTTTCTCGTAACATTTATACAGGATTTTCAATGTTAGGTAAATACACTAATGATGGAACAAGGGGCTTTTGAAATGTAGTCATCCACAGTTGAAATTAACCATATATATAGATTTATATGAAAGACTCTGACAAAGGGAGACGTAATGAAATCCTGAAATGCTTGTATAGTTCATTATGTTTTTCATAGGGATAACTGGGCAGGACAAAATATTTTTTACATACCTACCTACTAAATGACCTCAATCACTTAATTATAAATGCTTTGAAAGGTAAAGCCAAATGTAAACATCTTGTTAATTTATAAAGGCTAAATTAAATCAAGCTGACTTTCACTTCAATGTAAGATGAATTTTGAGAAAAGAACTATTTAAAAATATTCATAGAACTCTGACTCATTAGTATTTTTAAAATTAGAATAAGAAAGTAAGTAATATAAAATAAGTAAGTAATATAAAAGAATTTTACTGTCATTGAAAAAAGGTGCATTCAGTCTTGAAACAGAAACTTTAAATTGGTTACAAAAATCTGAAGTATGCTGCATGTAATGCATTTTTTTGGTCACTGATTTGAAAATTTTACTGTCTGATTTACAAGTAAGACTTTCTGATGAATGAGTGTATAATTTTAATAGTTGGATGATTAGCCAATCAATCATGAGACCTAAGGTTGGGATTCAGGAATTGTATGCCCCAAACTCAGAAATTTTCCTCTTTGGACCATAGAAAACAACTAAAAGTACATATATGGACCTTCCTGTTAAATTTTTGGATATTTATGCATTAAATAGTTGATCTAATTGCCTACACCAAAACTATCATTGAAAGGTAGAAATGCTATGTGATGATTCAGCAAAGTGCTGAAATTACTTTTTTTGGTGTCAGTTTTTTTATTTGTGGTAGATAGCTTTGTGCAGTAAGTAAATAACCCTACCAATTTTTGTATTTGTTACACAGGGGGCATGAGAAATTTATGAGATATTAAGTAGGTCAGGCCAGCACAACTTGTACTTTAATGTGGGTATAAAAAAGTATGACAAACAAATGCCACGGGCTGAAAAATCTGGTTGATCTTTGACAATTGCAAATTTTAATGCAACTCTTGTAATCAACCCTTTCATTTATTTGCATTGTAAACCTCTAAACTGAGCAGAGATCTACAGAATTCTGTGTACCTTAAAAGTTTTCATCTGAACTTTCACAATTTGTTAAATTTTTAAATTTATTTGGAACTTATCAGGCCACATAAAGAGGTCTCAGGGCTTGTGGGCAATATTTTGTGATAATAAGCCATGTATTGAATGATGGTGATAATAAGCCATGGATTGATGGATGTGATTATAAGCCTGAGATAAGCCATGGATTAATAAATAAGCTGCTACTTTTTTGTTAAAGGGGAGCCATTAAAACACCAAACAAAAATAGGGAAAAATCTGAAATCTTGATTGTAATTTTGAATTATTAATTTAATGGGGAGATATAAAACTTTAAATAGCTTCCAACATTGAAGGAAACATGGTAGTTTTTTTATGCATTTGTTGCCACATTAACTGCTCAAACCATTGCCAACGGCCTTTAACAGAAAAGTACCAAAAAGGTTTAGGAAGGGAGGCCTACAGAATCATTATGATTAAGTTCTGAAAGAATTGAATATTAACCACTGAAAAATGAAATGTGTGTTACAATGTTTTATTTTTTAGGTGATGAAAGGTGGCCCCCTGGGTGCTGTTTACGGTTCACTGCAGGAGATCAACTTGGCATGGTTGATCGAGTTCTTGTTGATCCTTTAGAACCACACAGCAATGCTGACGTCTCTGTAGAAATGATTAGCCCTCAAGCCCCTGGCATTTACCAGGGTCAATGGAGGATGAGTACTGCTACAGGCCAGTTCTTTGGAGGTTTGTTTCTTTTGGCAATTAACTTTTTTTTTGGTTGTGTAAGGGTAGTAGGGGATGACATTAGAAAAGGTGTTCTTATTTTCAAAGAAATTATTATTTATATTTTTAAAAGCACCTTTATTTCTCTTAGATGTCTTTTTGTCATGGAAATATTTGTTTTTTATTACATTATATTTTATTTTACTATATGATACTGATCTTAGCCAAATATGAGTAATGGAAAAACTTAATAGCAGATGTTGTTGGATTTGTAAGAAGAAGCATGAGATTTGTCATTATTACAGAGTATAATGACAAATCTGATTTGTTGTCAGATTTGAAAACTGGCTTTAATTACATTTTTAGTGATTTACATGCAAATATTTTTCCTTTTTAAGACGGCAAAATTTTCTTATCTTTCTTATTGGTTACTGAATTCTAAAACTCGATAAGGAAATTTCGTTTCTCCTTTCCAGTTTGTCGAAAACTAGTGCACTGGTCTCCAAAGTTTTTTAAGTCTACACGTTTAGAAGTAAAATGTTTCCATATACACTCTTCCCAAAGTTCAAATTTATTACGATCTGTTTTATGATGGTATTGATGAGTTTGTTTTCTTCTATTAAACTGTCACTTTTAAATTTTGTGTGACAATAATTTCTTTTTCATCAAACCTTCTCTTTATAAAAGAAACACTGAACTTTGCTTAAGACTTTTTAAATTAAATTTAAATGGTGCTGAATTTATAAACCAGAGCCCAAAATACAGTTTCATCTTAATTCTAAATTCTATTTGTTTAATTTCAACAAATTTTATATCAAAGCATTCTTATAAGCAATTCAGTTACTTCTGAATGTCCACTTTTTTCATAGCCCAGTGTTTCTCAACTCCATATACTTTTTGAAGCCTCTTTTCTAATCTGTATGTCAAACATAAGGTAGAAAATATCAAAGTTGGAGATAAGATGTATTATTAAAACCTAGACCTGTATGACCATTGACCTACCATTAAAACTTGCTTTAATTTCTGGAATTTATGATATGAGAACTTTTTCACTTATTGGTTATAAACATGAGTTGTAGGAACTGTTTCAGGGTTTTTGAGTTATGGTCAGTTTTACCCTTGAAAAATAATGAATGTTGTCAAATTAAGTGATTGATGTGCAATTTTTTGTGTCCTCACAACTGTCTTTTTGTAATACCTTCTGGAATTATTGAGTATTTTTCTTATTTTTGTATATTTTTTTTATCTGTAGAAGTGATATGGGTTATAGTCACAGTTGCAGAAGGCGGCCTGTTGAGTTTAACCCAACAGATGGATGCTTTTCATCAATTAGGATCTCCTCCTAGAAATCCTCAAATGCCTTCTAATCCTTTTGCTGTGAATGCTGATAAATTTGGGGGTGAGTTTTTGAAATTGTGATGATTGGACAAATGGGTTTGTGACCCAAAGCATAGGTGTCAAGTCCCAGAAAGTTATTAATAAATGGTTGAAAAGGCTTTAAAAATAAGGAATACCGATAAAGCTGTAAAAAATTGATGAATACTTTCTCTGATAAAAGGCATATTTAAGTGGTAAATGTTTCATTCAATAAATAGTTAGTAAATTATAGGAAACTTTTTTTTAATTGAATAAAATGTTTTGTCTCCCTACTAAGATATCTATTCTTAATCATATATAGTTTAGATGAAGTATTTGTTGAAGAAATAGTGCTTTCACTTTTACCAAGTAGCAAATCCCATTGGTCAATCAAGACTTTAATTTTCAGTACTGTATTTTCATTCAAAAGGCATTCATTGGCCTATCAATTTCATTGGGTATTTTTTTTATTAACTGTGTGATGCCCTTTATCATAATTACTTAATAAGTTGTATAATTACTTAATAAATTTTATGTCTTCTATACTGTTTTATCTTAGCATTATTAATGTGCAGGTAATTTCTATCTGCACACTTATTTATAAAAACACAAAACTAGAGCAGATACAGTCCAAATTTCATAAATCTAAGAATTCAAATTCAAAATTATATTGAAGTAAGAGATTTGGGTTCCTTCCACTTCATATTAAGTAAATGTTTCTTTTATGAAAAAAATGTGCATTATCAAAGCTTTGAATTAAATTTTTGTTTTAATTTGAAGTTTTGTATAATTAAATTTTTTTGCGTCACTTCAGTTTCAAATTATCCAAGTTTCATTATTTTTAAATAAGTATATTTTTCTAGAGTTTCACATTATAAAATATAAAGTTATTGTGGATATGTAGGGGAGAGTAGGGATGAATGGGACAAATATTACTAAATTGCAAAAATTTTACTTTTTTGAATTCTGTAACAAGTTTAAAACCAATCATTAAACTGTTGGTTACATTTTACATAAATGTATCCAATCAATTAGCCATTATTTAAACTCCCAGAAAGTTTTTAATGCATATATGGGACAAGTGGGGATGAATGAAACAGATAAAAAGGCAAGAAGTTTATAAAATAACAATAACAATAACTAGTTTTAACCTATTAAAAGAACATTGCACTTCTATTTTCCAAAGAAAAGAATTAAAAAGGCATTTAACCCTTTCAATCCTAAGCCGCCTGAGATTACCATTGAATCGTAAGAAAATTTGAGGTGGCTATTCACTTCAACATCATGTCAAGAAAATTAGCATCAACTGATGCAAGTCTTTTTGTTCTTTCAGTTCCTAATTCATGTGACTTGGTGTTATTTCTATTAATGGTACTCGCTCTTTACGGGTTTGTAATTTTAGGAGTACAAATTAATAATTTTTGATGCCTAGACCAACACCTCCAAAAGCCATTCATTTCCTGCGGTTATATTTTCCTTCTATCCTGAAGGAACTTTTAAAAAAAAAAAAAAACTGAGCATAAAAGTCAACCTTGTTTGAATAATAGTTTAACTAACACATCTGAAATTAAAGATGCAAGTATTTGCATATTTGCACATAAGTTTGAAACACAACAAAAGTTTAAACACAAGTTCTTACACCCCATTTTAGTTACCTTATCAGAAATTAATAAAATGAGTTTAATATCGCAAGGTATTTAACATTTTTTTCCCAAAGAACTGAGATCTAATGTCACGTTTTCTGCACTTTAATTTTTTTTTTGAAATATAATGGTGTTTTTCTGTGTTTTACTTTTACTTACCCTTTTCATAAATTAGGCAATTTTTTAATCTTTATATTGAATGAATTCATTCTTGAATGTCATCATCATCTGCTTATTAATTTGTCAAACAAAATTGAGAGTTTCTTTAATATAAATAATTTGGCCTGGTTCTGGCATTTATTCACTAAACTTCATTGGAAAGAAATGAGTTTTTGTAAAAATTAAAAAAGTGGCATAGCATTGAATTTGTGTAATTTGAGGTATAATAGAATTCATTTTTACAAAAAGTTTTCAAACTATTGTTAAGTTGTATATTTGGTTTGTTAACTAGAGTTGGTATATTTGGTTAACATGGTTATCAAATAAGTTTGATATTTTTTAGTATTTAAAAAAAATATGTATAACTTCTATATTTTATTTTAAAAGAATGTAAAAGAGAAATATATTGATTATATAATTTACCATTGAAATAATTACCATGTTGAAATCAAAATACAGCTCCAGGATTTTAAAAGTATTGTAAATATTCTTTGTCTAAAATGAGTTTCCAACTTTTGGCCAGCTAGAGAACCTTTTTGTGACCTAAAAAGCCTTCTGAGAAAATAATATGCAGCATCATATCACATGCCCTTATTTAAAGAAATTATCAAGTCTCTATACTTGTGATAAAAGTTATCAATATAAGAGATGGAAATCACGCCCTAAGCATAGGTAGTTAAACTAGATTTTGGATTCAATGTTAAGCTAAATAATGGGATTTATTGCTAGACAATCCTTTAAGATGATTAAAAAGTGCATGCAAGTATTCTCAGAAATTCTTTGAAATGAGAAAACACAATTCTTGCATTCTTGAACAAATTTGTTTATTCTAACTTTAAAACAGGGGTTCGCAACCTCTTATGCACTGTGAATGCCTTTTTAAGTTGAGTATTTTTCTGACTCCCTCTGAATTATATATAAAAAATTTTTTAATCTACAAAAGTTCTAATTTTTACTCGTGATAATGTGTAACCATTAAGAGACACATAATTAACCATCACTTTAAGTAAGAAAAATAATAAAGCCATTGATTTTATAGGTCCCAATAGTCTTGTTTAAGTGTTCTAACTTATTTATTTTCCCTGTATTTTGCAACCCTCAGGGGGTCACAACCCACTGATTGAGAACCCGAAACTGAACTGATTAAAAAAATTGAAAGAAAATTCCAGACTTGTAGATTTCCAAGAAGAGCAACCTTTCCTCAACAACACAAATATCTTCAGATTTTTCAATAAATTAAAAGTTATCCAGTTACGATTAAGGTTATTCATTGGAGAGACGGTTGTTAAGATTCATTCTCTGAAATTTAAAGAATTTCATAAAAATCTCACTTGAACCCACCTCATTCAAAAAGTATTTCTTGGATATGATTACAGTATTGAACCAGACAGGTGTTTTTACATAGAACATTTTATTATTAACATTAAATTATTTAAATACACTTATAGTTAATACTATTTTTTTTTCCTCTTAGATTCTCCTGGTATGGATACATCAGCAGAATGTTCAAATATATCCCATATGACCTCAGTCCCTGTAGAAAATATGCACTCCCATATATCCCTGTCTTCAGTCTCACATCATCAGGTATTTGATTAGTTCCTTTTAAAGTAAGGTGAATCGTATTTCAGTTCCTGTGTTAATTTTGATGTTCACAATTTTTCTAGTTTTATCTAAGAATGTTGAATTTGAATAATTCTATATAATTATTCTGTATAATTATTCATTAAACCTTTCCCGAACCAGTGGTTATGGTGAAAAATACTCCTTTTCTCAATTCTATAAACCTTCATAAAATTATTTTCTCTGTTGTATTTTAACTGTGGATTAAAACTTATTATACCCCCATTATTTGCTAATGGCATTGTCTTGCCATCTTAGTGTTTTTCTATTTTTTTTCCCTTGATTGTAAACAAAGCATGATTTTATGTTTTAGGATTCTCAGCAACCAATACTCATTTCGCCAAATACAGATACAGATAGAATAGATTTTACAGATAATTTTATGAGGAGTGAATCATCTAATGAAGAAATGATTTCTTAATTACGTCATAAATGCTTGTACATTCGCGTTTGCATTTTCCATTAAACAAGATGTTCATATATTAGTTACAAGTTTTTATTCTCAATTTGTTTAGATGCAAAAGTTTGATAAAATCTGTACACAATTTTTCCCAGTCCAAAGATTTAGAAAGAAGTAATTCAATTGGTAATATTAACATTTCCCTTTTTTATAATCATAGTTTTATGTAGTGTGATTTTTTTCATTTGATTTGGTTACTTATAAAGTAAACCAATATTTGTATCTTTACTATAAAGTTTAGGACTTTTCTATTTTGATTTTGAAAGTTAATTATAGTTTTGCAACGATATTGAAATCACAACTTAAACCTAGTTTTTGTTTTGTCCATTTTTCAGTTTTAAAAAACATTTGTATTTTGACTATGATTAAATTTATTTTCCTGTATGAATCCTAGCATTGATTTCCCTTTTATATATTGTTGGCTTGTTATTGAATTTTATTTGTGGGAAAGTTATGTTAGCATCTATTTTTGAGTACCTAAAAATTTCTTTTCCTTTTTTGGTATTAAAATATCTTTCAAAAAAAGTACCCTTTTACCATCTTCACACATCAAGTACTTTTGGACTGCCGTTAAATGTGTAGAAGATTTTTAAAATAGTTTTATTTCAAAGTATATTTTGGTATCCTACATAATTTTAATCAAATACTTTATTTTTTGTAACTGCCCATATTTATAGGTATTTAGCCAAACACTGTCATGTAAGATATTGTAAAAACTCGTTGAAATACATTGTACATTTCTTTGGTAAATTAGAAAATTAAACCTGTTGAGATTTGAATGCCAGAAATTGGTAGTGAAGCTTTAAAATTAATTAAATTTAATTATATGATAATGGATTTTCCAATTATACATGATTTATAGTAAATAAATATGTTTCAGTTGAATGACATGTTACTTTTTTCTATAGGAATAATAAGATAAAAATTATTGATTGTGTGTGTAGAATGTTGGGAATTTGAAACAGTAAACTTTTCTTGTTGTGCTAGTTTTTGCATTCATTAATCCTTGAGTAAAAGGTTATTAATGAATATTTATATATAAATTACTGTAGCTTTTAAAATGAAGTCACTCTTTCAGAAAAAAAGTGTAATTTGGCATTTTCTATGCTAATTATACACACTAGTTTTTTAACTGTAGTTCCCAGTTATTAGATTCATGAGCTTAAACAGTCTGTAAGGCATGCTTGGCTTTTAAACATTTCCTCCATATCTTAAGATTGAATGGACTCTAACCGTCTGACGTCACACGGAACCAACACGTGACCTACTGAGCTTGCAATTAGTTACCACAGATACTACACTAGTAGATCTGCTAGTGTAGTATCTGTGGTAACCAATTGCAAGCTCAGTTGTAGGTCACGTGTTGGTTCCGTGAAGTCTCGAACCAGATAGGCGGTTAGAGTCCATTGTGCAAACAACTTTTTTACTAGCTATTTTAGTTTGAAGTGATATGCATAAAAACAAATTTGTTTATGAAGAACCCTTGGTTTCGGAACTAAATTTTATTAAATATTTTACCTAGTATAATTTTGATTGTAGTAACTCATTAATTCTGACACATTACACTTAATTATCATACTTAACTGCATTCTTCTCTTTATTTTTAACTTCATATTCAAAATAACTATGTTTATAAGAAATGTTCTTATATTGAAGCATAAAGGTTCCAGAATTTTGTTTTCCTATATGTGCATATAAATAATGTTAGTTTTTGTAAAATTCTGCAATTCAGGTCTCTTCATTATTTATTCATTAGAAGAAATTCCCACCAATGAATTGTGCTGTATACTTAAAAAAAAGTAATATTTTGTCTCAAAGGTACAAATGACCAGACTTCAGAATTTAATCTAAACTTCTTCCTAAAAATAACTTGCTTATGAAATTTCTAATAATTAATTATAGAAAATGAATTAATTATAGAAAATGTTAATTGAAAATTTTAAATATTTTCCCAACATTGCAAATTTGATTTTTTTTTTAATACTCAAATGGAAAATGTGTTTCACCTGTGTTCTTTTAGCCATTCTATAAAAAACTAAAAATTTGGTAATTTTAACACATTTTTTTATTTGGTTTTAAACATTTATCTGCCATATGGAACTGTCCATGCTGTACATACGTACATAGATTTGTTGAGATTATTTTTATTTAGTATTGGATGATAAATCTGGACATGTGAATTTAATGCTGTTTCTCAACTATCTGAAGTAAAAATGTGTCAATATTTAATTTGAGTGCACAACTTACATAAATATAAGTTAAGGAAACTGGTTCTTAAAAAAAAAATGGAAATTATTTTAGAATGCTACTGATGCCACAGGCATTCTGGAATTTGTGATTCCCAATAAAAGGTTTGTTACTCTAATAGTTTTCCGGGATTTCGAGTTGAAGTCAGTAGCACCCTTCTATGTGTAAAAATTCTATTATTTTTTTTTATTTTTGATGAAATTTATAACAAATGCAATAATTATGTATCAGTTTGAGTAATTAGCAACATTGTTCGTCATTCTTAAAATGACAATGACCTACAAAAGCCTATCTCTCATGAATTATTCATTTATGTTTAAAAGGAAGGTTCTGAAGTATAAATTAAGTTGTGCCTCACTATTACTTTGGATTGTGTATGGGGATATGTGTGTGCGTGAATGACTCATACTTCAGACTATAAAAACTTGCCATCAGTATTTCTAATCAGTGAGTGATTGAATCTGATGAAATTTTTGTGTACCAAACTGTTTTGATGATTGTGATGTTAATGTATTTTATTTTGTGTGGAATTTAAGTAGTTAATGAGTAGTTTTCTTGAAACTAAATGGATATAAAGTGTGATCAAGGCAAAGTTGTAGTTTGTGACACTTGATATTTGGTAAACTCCTTTATGACATGGGCTTTCTCTCTTCGTACTTATAAATGGATACTAGTGGCAATGGGGATTTAATGTTATTTTACCGTAAAATGCTAGTCTGAATCAAAATTCAATTCATCATGGCCTTGGTAGAGCTAGTGTTAGTCAGGTGCCATTCTTTCAGGTTTTCAATAATGTATGTTTTATGAGTTCATAATATTTGTTAAAAAGTTGTAGAAGCTAAACTGGGTCAATTTACATAAAGCCTTAGAAAGAGTTATTTTTCCCCCTCTTTATCAAGTTAAGATAGGCAAAAAGTACTGTAATTAATTATTTACAGTCAGGCCTGCTTATAGCAAGCACAATGAGACTACCTGACCACCACCTTTTGTATGCTAAGTCACAGTCTGTGTTATAATCAGGTTTTAAAATTTTACTGTATTTGATACAGGATTTTACACTAATTGATGCCAGACCTCTAATGATAAAAGAACAAATAGTCCTTTGAAAATATTTTCTATTTGTTTTTCATCTGGTATGGGAAAAAAATTGCACATTTTTCTTTGTCGAAACTTAGAGGATAGAACAAGCTTGTTACATTCTTCAGTCTATGTTTAAGGCTGTGCCAACCATTTGATTATAAACTACTTGCTAAAATTGGGTTCTCGATATATCTCCACTTGCTATAAGCAAGTTTCAACTGTATTTCTTATTACCTTGTTTTGCATAATTAAACTTTTAGAATGTATTTTGAAAATTTGAATGCAAGCTCCTTACTTAAAAAAGTTCAATAAGTGCTCATTTTACATTTTTTAAAAAATAACTTTGCTTAAAAATGATAGCTTCAGTTGAAATGCGTTGTCATCAATAAGAGGTTCTAATTGTCTTTATAACTAAATAATCATTTAATCTATTGGAGAGAAAAAGAAATGTTTAATTGTAATTCTATTAATAATTTAAATTCTCAGTGATGATTAGAGGTAAAACTCTGCATTTTAAGGAATCGGATGATTTTTATGGCTTTAAAAAGTTGTTGGAATTTAAATGCAGTGAAAACATTTTCAGACTACTATAATTCACCAAAATATGTGCTTTTGTGCCATTCAATTATAAAAATGCCCAAATCTCACTAAATTTTCATTTCTAATTTCTTAAACTAGGAGGTTTAGGTACCTATTTGCTACTGTTTCCAATTTTTACCAAACATTAAAAAACGCTCCATTTTTACTGAGCTGTGATAGAAGTATCAAGTGTATCAAAGGTAGCATGTAACTGGAAAAATGATCATTTCTCCTTTCAATTTTTTATACTCATTTTTAGAACAAAGTAAATTCAAGATGTTTGAATTAGAACTGTGTTGCAATTAGGTCAAATATTGATTGTTTTATTTGGGTTCCTTGAAAAATTTGTTTGATTTGGTGTTTTGTTTTGTGATTAATTGTTTTTATGAAATCTCATGAGAGTGATTAGTTTTATGAATTAAACTTTATTTGTATGTCACCAACCTTAACTATATTTTGTGTCAAACAAGAAGTGACCTTCTATGGTTGTATGCTACTTTAAGATATGTGAATACAATAAAGTAAAAAAGAAATGTATACTTTAGCTGTGAAGTTCTTAACTAGTAGAATTCAATGCATCCCTATTTCATTTTGCACCCTAGTAAGCTTGTTATGCCTGACAAATTTTTAAGGCTTTACTTTTTTAAGCATAGTAATTCATGGAGTATATATTATCTGATAATTTACTGCAAGATCATATTCAAAGGAATGTAATAACCATACTTAAAGGCTAATCTTATTTAACATGGGGAAGATTTCATTTGCTATTGTTATTGAAATAAATTGAGCAAAACCTTTAATTGGAAGAAATACCAGGGTTTCCACTAGTCAAGGAATTATACTAACCAAATAAATTTGCTAAAAAAAAGTCAGGTAGTAGTTAGTAAAAATGGCTTACTTATGCTTAAACCTGAGAAAAATGGACAACTTCAATGTCAGTGCCTCAGTTTCACCTCTAAAAAAATGTCCTATTGATGTTGGGATAAAAAAGAAATATTCGAAAAATTTAGTGGATGGCTAATGTTTCAACTGGAAGAGACCCCTAAAATTAGTTGAATTTTATTCCCAAAATTTATTGAGAAACGTGGAATACAAAATTAAAAGGAAAAAATAAAGTAAGATAAGTAAAATAAAAAACAAAATGCTTCTATTTTATGTGTTCACGCACATTAATATTTTTCTTGTCCTTCAAAGGTCCAAAGCTTTACTTAACAATGAAAAGAAAAGTCGATTACTAGCCTCACACCAGGTCAAGGACAAGATTAAGGCTGATAATTATCACTACAACAGCCACTTCAATCGCCGGCCTAATAGCGAAGTAGAACAAAACCGACGAAAAAAAATAATAAAAAGAACAATCCCTACTGTGACATGCCCGGAGAGAGGTCCCAAAATAAAGAACCTGGGAGAGGGACACCCCAGGGGCCAAAGGGACAGTCACGAAGGCTTAGTTAATCAAAAGACATCGTGCCAGCGCCTCGCTGTTTTATTGGACTGGTGGGAAATCAAGGCAACATGTACCAATTAGTTTCCTTTATCTGCGAGTGACACATGTCGATATAGGAATTTCCGGCCATCGGATTCCTGGACTACCGTTCGTTCATTGTGATGGGAATATGGGAGGAGGTTTGTGCATGGGAGATGCGGTTGAAGAGGTGGTGTTATTAGATTCTTGTCACTCGGTGTTGTGTGGTGGGAGGATTTTTTTTTTCAGTCGTGGGTTTTGAGGTTTTGTGTTGAAGGAGAGTGGAATTGTGACCATGGAAGGAAGAAGTTGATACAGTAAAATTGTGTTGGGAATTGAGAAAAACTGCCTGGTTTATTGTGCTCTGGAAAGATTACTGGCCCGCGAAGTATAGAAAAAAAAACCAGGTGGTTCTAGGAGAAGTTTTTGGAGGGGGTTAAAAAAAATAAGGTAGTCGGTTGTTGCAGCTACTGTGAATTGCAAAATTTGCTCTCTATATGGTGGTGTCTTATGGTTTGAGAAGCGTATGAGCAAATTTTGTGATTCTCAGTTGCTGCAACTACCGGCTACCTTCAAAATAAAGGAGGTATACGGGCTTCCCCCATAAAAATTAAATTTTATTTGGATAATTGTGTATTTAAATTTATTCCCTTTTGGATGTCTCAGCGAGGTGGATCCTATCCTCCAATACTCACTTCTACCTCAAAGAGAAATTTCAGGGAAGGACAAACGGACTACCTAAAATATTTCTAACGCTCCAGTAAAACTAACTTCGTGATGTTCGGCGCTTTATGCCTTGATCCATGATGCCCTAATAATAAAATAACCAAGAGTTGCACATTTTTTTATTGATTCGGAGATGGGACACATATTAAAAACATAACGATAAATAAGTATTCCAAAATTCAACCATAATCGCAAAATAAGTATGAAAATCTGGTGTAAAAGTTTAAGTTTTTTGTTGTTCGAGGAGACAACCACAAAATCCTGCCATCTTTTTCAAAATTGCAATTTTTATAGGGAGGATGGCGCCTAGTGGAAATATGACCAAGTTAAACCAGTCTGGGAGAAATCATTCAAGTAAACAGTAAACTTTCCACGGAAATTTATTTTTATGTTAAAATCAAATTGAATTAGTAATCGTATCGTAATTTAATTTCGAAGAAAATAAAATAGTCTAATTCAAATTGAGCTAAAAACTGCTTGGCTTTCAAAAAAATAAAATTTCACACTTACCGTCAATTATTTCGCCCTGTTATCAACAAAATAATACCCCCCCCATTTCTTTTCCCCTTTTCCTCACGACGGAGCAAATCTAATCCAGCTTAACCCAATGGAAACTCCTCCTAACCAAAGAATAACCGATATCCCGCCATCCCCTAAGAAAGCTGCCATTCTTTTCTACCAGGGTTTGCTCTCCTACTAACTCCGACAGGTGAATAGTTGGGCACACATTACGCTATTTGTTTCCCTGCTTCGTAATAAGGTTAAGTAGAGCCGACTTAACCTCGAAGGAAGCACAAGTTTACCGTTGCTCGAATAATCTTTGCGACAACGCTGATCCGAGATGCTTCAAATTACTGTACTGTCGTACCGCGAGGAGAAGAGCTATTGACGTCATACGATGATGCTGCGGTTGTTATAGAAACGGATTATTCCACTGAATTTTGGGGGTGATGGTAATTCACTTGGCGCTAAAATAATAAATGTTCCGAGCCAAATCTGAGAGGCTATCTTTCAGCTGAGTACTTCTTTCGATTCTAGAGAAACGAATTTTGGAATTTCCTTTCGCATTGTACATCTGATTTGATTAAATATTTCTAATCTGACCTTTTTAAACTGATCTGATCTATTTGATTTAATTTGATCTATTTTAACTGATCTGATCTTTTTCAACTGATCTTAAATATTTCACCGAATCTGATCCATTTAATTTGATATAATGTTGTGATTTACATCAATTTATCTGATTTTATTTTAGATATTTTATAATTTTTTGGATTTATAGTTACCGTCTTCATTAATCTTTCTTTTTAAACTCTCAAGTTGCTTATTTTTATCCTATCAAGTAGTAACCTTTAATTTTATTTGATCTGATCATATCTTCTTTTAAAGTAGACGTTAATTCATGAAAATTGGCGTTTAAATTATCTTTCTAAATCTAACCTCATCCGATTGTTCACAATCGTCTCTGTAACGTCTTTGTTGCGGCTGACTGTACAAAATATAGAAAGCGATTATTGGAAAAAGATGTGTTGATCGAAGATATTGCAGACGAATTAGTGATTAATTTGTCGGACAGCGATTCAGAATCTTTGTCAAACACTGACAGTGACTGCAGTTCTAGTGACAATGAATTACACAGGGCCGCCGAGAGTCAAGCCGGGCCCCGGGGACAAAGTTGAGAAGCGGGCCCCCCCAGTTCTTATTTTGAGGGGGGGGGGAGTTGTCTTTAGTAAATGCATAGGCATGCAGTTTTGAACTTTTGTATGCAAGATTTGAATCTTGATAAACTTAAAAATTTCGTTTTCTTGATTATAGGATGAGTAACAAGCACTAATAGGGGTCTGGGGGAATCCCCAGGAAATTTGGAATTTCGACCCTTAAAAAAGAAATTTTAAACTCATTTTTGGATACTTTTCACAATTTAAAGACACCCAGGGATGGGCTTTTTCTGAAATGAAGTTAAGCCTAGAGGATCCTTTAAAATAATGATTTATCTTGAGTATGAAATTTTAGAGAAGTAACTCCATTTCGTAATGAATTCTTTTAGGGGGTCTGGGGGTACCCCCCAGAAAATTTTTGGAAATACGCCTCTTGAAAACTGAAATTCACTCATTTTCGGCGGCCTTCAGGGTGTACAAATTAATTTACAAAATGTTTAAAATTAGTATGTTCCTCTAAGTTAGAGAGGTTAGTTAGGAGATTCTTTACGGGCCCCTATAGGGCTGGGAAAATCCCCGGGCCCTGGGGAAAGTGCCCCCTTTGCCCCCCCCTGTCGGCGGGCCTGGAATTACATTAGATTGTATTTAAATGTTATAAAATATTTTTTAAAAATTAATAAATGTTTCCATATTTTGTCTCTTTACAAGTTTCTAACGCCTCATTTAAATTTCAAGTATGGTGATTATAAAATTATATGGTGTGGTAAATTATAAAATTATTAATTTAAGTGATCTGAGCTATTTTATAAAAAACTAATTATAACTAATTCACTCAAAAGAGCAATATAAAAGCATACTAAACGTACAAAAAATGTTCATGCCTAAAGGTATTTTCGATTTTTATTAACGAGAAATTTCAAAGATAATCTATATTTTAATGTAATTTAATAAAATAATGATTATCTTATTTTTATTCGCGAAACGCGTTTTCTCATTCGCCAAATGTGTGCTTAAAAACCCAAATATTGCCGTTCAATTCATACGAGCTTCCCTCTTCTTTTGGACTCGTCTACTCACGGCAACCCTGTTCAAAGCTCTTCTCCTCGCGGTACGACAGTACTGACCATGGAGGTACTGACTGCATCACCCCCCCCGATTTTTTTCTCTCTATCCAAATAGATATATGAGGAAAAGGAATGTATGCAGGAGAGCCAGTGTTCTCGAGTTTCGCTTTTCTTATTGGTTTGCGTCAAAAACATTGCCACTGATTTTGAGTTGTGTGGAATGTGTTATGGCAAATTAGCGAAAAGTACAGAATATGTATCGGTTTGTGAACGTGTAGTCACTATGGAGAAAGAAATCAACTGCAAAGTGAATACTGCTTTTTTTCCTACTTAAATTAGTGTGAAGCCTAACAAGGTTTAAAACTCGCATAAAAAACCGTAAAATTTTATTACTACTATTATAATATTTTGCCGAATGAACATTTTTCTTTTTCATTAATTATTTAAAAATGTCATTTTATCTTTTAAAACTATCGTTTAGATTTGAGTAACAAAGACAGTTTTCTCTTTTGCAATGAAATCATAGCCTTCTAGAACGAGACAGGCCTGGCCACTTGCGCATCTCCGGAGCGATGAGTCATCCTAGCCGTCGATTGATTCTCAAGGTCTGAGCTGTGTGCGTACGCGGGAACTTGGAGCAAGCGCCTTTGTCTCTGCTTTGTCCCATGTTTCCCTTGCTCTTTTTGCATCCAGGCCTTTATAATGCCGGACCATTGCTGTGTCCCAGGATGCAAGGGTAATTATACAAAAGGTGCCAGCAATGTAAGTGTGTTTTCCTTCCCTAAAGATGCAGAAAGAAAGAAGTTATGGCTTCGGAAAATACCGAGAGCTCAATTCGCTCCTTCTGAGCATTCCGTGGTTTGCATCAAGCACTTTCGGAGCGACATGGTTATTCGGGAGGATCTTTTACCCGACAAGGAGGGGAAAATCGTGGCTGTTCCACGAAAAAGGCTAAGTTTAAAAGAAGATGCGTATCCTTGCATTTTCGATGGATGCCCTCAATATTTGAGTGAAAAGACACCCGTCAAAAGAAAAAGCAGGGAGGAAAAAGATGTGAAAGAGCTTTGAAAAAATGCCAAATTTTTTTTTACTAATAATCTGTCAATTTATATAGTCCAAGTATTGTTTATAGAAGGCGACAGTTATGTATGTCTTTAGTATGTTAAATATATAAACTCTTTAAAGTTATAAATAATCTTATTTTACTAGAGTAAATTGTGATAAAATACTGCTTTGTGATAAAATACTTTTTTGTAATAAAATACTGTTTTTTGATAAAATATTTCTTTGCTATATAAAATACTGTTTTGTGATAAAATACTTTTTTGCAATATAAAATACTGTTTTGTGATAAAATACTTTTTTGCAATATTATATACTTTTTTGTGATAAAATATTGTTTTGTGATAAAATACTTTTTTGCAATATTATATACTTTTTTGTGATAAAATTAGTATTGTTTTTTTTATCAATTTACCAATTGTTATAATTTTTACCCAAAATGTTTCCAAAATCATTAATAAATGTTTTTTATACTATTTGTTTTACTGAATCAAGACAATTTTTTGACATTTAAAAATATAGTTTGATTTAAAAAAATATTGAGGTTAACATCTTTTACAGATCACGTGAAAGCTTTTAACTTATTTATTAATACACATAGTAAGACAAATATGTTTTTCTAAAATAAAAGTTTGTGGGGTATTATCTTGCCTCCCAAAAATAAAATTTTTTTAATAGATATTAATAATTTAATTAAATGTTATGCTTATAACTTATTGGATCAGTTATTTGCGTTTCATGTTTTTACCTTTTAAAAGTTTATAAATAAGTACACTTTATTGACTGAAAATGGAAATCCTATTTATTCATTTCAAATATTAGATTATTCATATATAAAGGAAAAAGGAAATAAACCTCAAGATATATTATAGTACCAGAAAGAGAGAGAGCGGCTGATTTTGAATACTCACTTGATATTTAAATCCTACTTAAAGTTACAAGGCGGGGGTTAATATGGTTAATATTTATCTGTGTAAGGATTAAAAATATTAACATAGGACATGATCTATTAGTTGTTAAAATAAAGACAGGATTTTTGTTATTATAAAACAGAAATATTTTATTTAAAACGTCGCCCGGTTCAGCTAGCTTCGAATCTCAACTAAACAGCAAATTTTCGAATGTTAATATTGGTTTGATTGACTCAAAAACGAATACAATCTAACCAAAAATGTTGATTTTATAATGCAAGTAGTAATTTAACTGAAATTATGCCGAATCTAATCTAATAAAGCTTGTGAAAGTCGATCGTACTCGGAACAAGGTTTTTTTAAAAATCCCATCTATCAAAATATTTCCCCGATAATGTAAACATTTTCACTCAGAATCATTAGTATTGGTTTCCTACATCACACACAGGTCTTTTTTTCTTTTTCCGATCATTTGTTTATGATTTATAGCGATTTTTCCCCTCCAAAATCGACGCGTCAATGGAAACTCAATGGTAGCGTTCGTCGGAAAGGATGACTCATCATTCTTCTGTCCCGGCCTTCTCGCTCTCGAAGGCTATGAATGAAATACAACAGTTGTATACGTATGCATATTTTTAAGCAGCTTTTTATTTGTAAACTATTATTTAAAAGAAAGTTGTTTTTTTAAATTTGCAAGCAAGTTTTTCCATTTAAATATTTTTGTGGGAAAAAATAACCGATAAGAAAGTATAAATTTAAATAAGTTAAAATTATTTTATGAAGAAGAAAAAAAAAACGTTCACTGATTAAAAAGTAACTGATCTGTGGGCTTCATAAAATTTTTGTTTCATTAATAGTTAGGCTAGAGAAAAAGTTTTTCTTGATTTCAGATCTGTTTTAAATATAATTTAGAAAATTATCTGCTAATAAAGTTTTCATACTAAAGAAAGATAACTGCTTTAAACTTAATCTTTGTAAATAATTTAGTAATGAGTCTTAAATGTTATTTGCAGTTTCATCCAAATAAGTTAACTTTAAAAGGATTATTTTTGACTTTTCCTGTCATATGTATGTCCTATCTTTATCAAATGAACTAACTATTGAATAGCATTTAAAGATTACTGATTAGAATTCAAGTCACTCAGGGGTACAAGTTTACCTTTTGAACTTTGTGATTAAATTTCGCAAACTTAGGTAGATTAAAATTACTAACAAACGTTATTCGCATTGAAAAAACATTATTTATTAAAGGAAAATGCCACAAATTATCTAACTAGCTTGTAAAATGTTTAGAAAATTTAATAATCATGATGATCCTGAAGGGAATTAGAAATACACCAATAGTTTTCTGGCTATTTTAACCTAAACAAGATGAGGATAATGAAATGAGCTCTCCTGAAGCATTTTTGCGATAAGATTAATGCTTTGTTCAAGTGGCAAACAAGTGTTGGAAGTCGATATAAAAAATCCCATGAATAAGTCATACGGAGATGAATAAAACAAACTGGTCATTAATGTCACTTTCCAAAGAAAAGTTTTCGAGTCGGAAAAGGATGGGCCAAGGAACGCCCCTTCCCAAATCGAACGAAATCGATTGAATTCTGATTAATTTCGGAATGCGAAGCTATTTATTTGAATTTCCAGCCGTGTGAAGAACGGCTGAGATAAGGTTGAAAAATTGGTTTCGGGATAATCAAAATAGTGTGTTGTCGGATTGATTTGATTTATTGGGATGGTAACTGATTTGCGTGTCGCTAAAGAGGTGGAGATTAAATTTGGTTCAGTGGCGTTTTCTTACTACGTAGATTTGAATCTCGGTTTGATTCAGAGGTTGAAAAGAATGAAGTCGGATGATTCTGTCAGGGTAGTATTTACTTTACTATATTAACTACTATTAGAGTAATTATCTAGGGATTTGAGAAATTGAGTTAAATTTAATATCTTTCAATTTGAATTTTTTGTAAGGATATTTTAATTTTTTTCATAAAAGATTCTACTTAGAGGATTAGTTTCGAATCAAGTTTTATGTCTATCATTACTACTTTAAACGGCTTTTTATGAAACATAAAGTGCCACTTAATATTCGAACAGTTTGAAATTATAGGCACGCCGATTGAATGAATTTGCTTTTGAAACAATGCAGATATTGAATGACATTAAACTTTTTTTGGGGGGGAAATAATGATAGATTGCTTATTAGGAGATTATTGTGGCGATTTCACAAGTCTTAATTTATTCTTGGAAGTCCGTATGCAATGGATTTTTTATCCGTCAAAGTGTTTCTCACGGTGTTTGTGTTTTGGTAATGGCCATTCACATTTAACAGAAATCAAATCAAACTTTTGGAAATTCTATTTTAAAGACATGGATTTGAAAAAAAAAAGTCCTCTGAAACTATCTCCTTCAGATATTTCCCGGTACTTCTCATAAATAACCAATCTTATCATATATGCCACTCCCTTATACCTTTCGCATATTACGTAAGATTAACCTGATGGGAGTATTAGCAATTCTGATTAAACTTGGAAAAATCTCTCATACACAATGTAATGTCTGTCTATGGCCGTGTGTCATCTGCTTCAGCTAGTGCTATAATTTAGTCTTAATTGTAGGGTTCGAGGTTTCCCTGGATTGTGTCTTGATGGCATTTTGAGGTTGATGATGGTAGAAAGTTTCTCGTAAGATTTACGATACTGGTCACATAAAGTCATAAAATTTTTATTATGTTTTTTTTCCTGTCGCGGTGTCATTTACCTTTGTTTACAGACAGTGCCACCCGAAAATGGGAAGAGACTCCGAAAACTTCCAGACTTTTAACGGAATTAATGATGATGTGGTACTTCTCTGAATTGAAGAAGTTAGGCTTGTACATAGACACAGAGAACCTTATTACAGGTTTGTTCAGAACAAAAAAAGGGAAATTAGAAAAACAGCTATAAAGATGTGGTAATGTTTCGGAAGGTAATTTTATGAAGGAGAGGCAGATTTCTTTTTTTAAAAAATACAATCAACTGAATCGAGTATTTTACAAAGAATGTATCTCCAAAGGAAAATTTGAAAAACGAGAATTTTTTTTTTGGATATTACTCCTTTTAAAACTGTATCAAGAGTCTGGTATTTTTTTAACTGCATTCTTTTACTGGATTTTAAGTAATAAATTATTTATAATTACAGGGTAATGTTAAATCGAATCCCAGAGTTTCTTATAGAGCACCATTTTATAGTTTTTCAATGCATATTTTATAGAAATTTAATGTTATTATTTTATCAGAATAGCTTAGAATATATATTTCTCTGGATTTTAATATATGTAGGATGAACTATGAAGTACTTAATAGCAAATCCCGTGCTTTATTGTATTAGCCATTAATTTTTGTAAATGATAACTGTTAATAAATGGGAAATAACATGATTACTTTTGCGATAGATTTTTCATTTCCCCTTCTTATGGTCTAAGTTTTTCTTGACACAGAATCTCTCTGATATCCCATGATGAAAAAGGGTAGAAAAATGCTACTTGCTTAATTTTGAAATTTCTTTCACAAAAAAACTTAATCATCAAATAAGCGTAGTTTTGGAAAGAATAAAACTATCTGAAGAAATAATTCCATTCAATCCTTTTTCACGTCCCTGAAGGGCCAAAGTTAAATTAACTGTAGAAATAGAAATATTGTGTAAGTTAAGTTATAAAACACTGCGTACCCAGTATCTGGGGGAAAAACACTGTTCAGACCGATTTCCAAAACATCAACTAAATTTCAACAACATCCAAAACGCTCGTTAAACACAAAACCCATCTCCACCGTTTCTAATTCGTCCCAAGGGGTTGATTCCATAATTACCCTCTAGGAACCCCCGTTCCAGAAAACTTATTGATCCCGCTGGAGAACACGCAGCGATGACAACTAGCTTGATGCTGAGCAGCAGGAATTAGTCCCTGCATCTGATACGTCTCGTTTACCCTCGAGTCGGCTAGTTTCCCCTAGGAAATTAAATTACGCGTTTTGTTTTGGGTGGAAGTGTGCTGAGTCGGACAACCCCTGTTCGTATGATTCTTTTTTTGCTAGCTTGGCTGGGTCCTCAATGTTTTTTTATCGTTCTGTTGGGGTGTTCGTTGGTAATTTGAAGCTATAACTTAAAGGGCAAGAGTGACCAAATTCACAAAGTTTTTAAAAATTGATTGATCTTATGATTCAATCAATATACTTATGAATGCTTTTTATTTTTTTTTATATTAGTAAATTTATTAATTCTATTTTGATAGTTTTGGTAATTGTTTCAAGATCATACATAAGATATTTTACAATCTATGAAATTTTTCTTAAAAAAATTTAAAATATACATTATGGTAAAGGAAAAATGAAAAGTTACGTAATAAGGATAACAAAAAATGTGAACATATATATAAATTCGAAAATTCGAACATATATAAATGTTAACAGCAATATAGACAAATGATCCACACCATCTTCGAGGTGCCGAGAACACCCTTCAACCTCGATCGCTGAAAGATTAGTCGAGTGTGAGATAATCTCTGTGATGCTATGAGTTCTCTACTCATTCAGCTTCAAATAATCCTGAAGGGTTTTCGGTATTTTCAGTTTGTCGATTGAGTCGACACTCAAATTCTTAGCGTCACAGAGATTTTGTCGCACCTGAACACTGGACAAATGTTTCAACGATCGCGGTTGAGGGGTTTTGGGCATCTCGAAGATGGTGTTGCGAGCTGCGCATTCCTCGCAGACGTCTTGGAGTTCGAGATCTATTCCTCTGTAGAAAGGTAGAAGCAATTCGAACATCTCTACAGCAGAAATGAAGGGCCATGGCACCGTCATCCACACCTGTCTGAGTGTTGGAATGGTGTTAGTCCTCCTCTCACTAAAAACAGCTACCAGGATTTCAACAGCCATCTGGAGCCGTAAATGTCCAAAGTTACTGATCATGTAGTCTATCTCATCGCTTAGCGATTTTCCTCGAACTTGTATCCTAAAATGTAACATAATTTTTAAAATAAAAAAAATAGGAGGAGTTTCAGATAAAATCGACATAAATGTTCTTTAACCGACTACGTTCGGATGCAAATTAAAAAATACAGTAGAGCCCCGATTATCCGCAGAATTGGGTGGCAAGGGTACCGCGGATAACCCGAAAAGAGACCAAAAATGAGGGGAAAACACGAAAAAAATATTTTGGCATAAAAACTATGTTTTATTGTACAAAAAACATGATATGTAAAACTTTTAAAATATGTACAGTACGGCAGAAACCTTTGATCTACATCTAAATTACTAAAATTTACAAAATTCAAATAAAAAAATCAATTCAAATCGAAAAAAAAAACATTTTCGTGGCACTCGCGGATAATCGGGGCTCTACTGTATATACAATGTGTTTTAGATAAATGTTTCAGAACTTCTAGGAGAGGGGCTTTTAGTGTTAGTTATTTTAATTTAAAACGTTGCATTACTATTAATATGGAGTAAAATACAACCAGACAAGTTTTAATAATCGTTTGAAGCCGATTTATAACGACCGTCTGCTGTAAACTTTTTGTTATTACCATAGAATCAGGCACCCAATAAAAACTTCGTTTTCTAAGAAAAGACTAAATTTACCTCTTAGAAATTTTTTTGAAATAAATAACATCTTGATCGGCATTTCAGCTCAAATTCGAAAGTTTTCAATGGGGTTATCATTTTTAAATATTTTTTCAAAGTTTAACTATTGAAAAAGTGAAATATGAAGTTTAAAAGCTAATTAAAGCAAAAAGTTAATTGTAAAGTTTTTTCACACTTTATCACCTCGTACAACCCATTGGCTATGAAATGCCACCAAAAATATGTAAATATGTTGGTATAGGGGTATTCGATGTTTCAAGGGCGGATAGCTATCCGCAAGAGCGAACAGCTTGAAACATCGAATAACCCCATAAAACCGGCCAGTTACTATTAGTGGCTGTTAATTTGGTTGTTAATTTATGCCAGTTAGTGGTTGTGGTTGTTAATTTAGTTAGTTAATTAGTGGTTGTTAATTTATGGCACCAAGGTTATTTTGGTTCTTTAGGGTATGGAGATTGGAGAATCAGAAAATGTTTGGTGCCAATTTTTCTTTTCACTTTCCTGATCTGGAGGTCACGTCAAAGGTCAAATATAGAATTTCAATATTTTGAGTTTCTAGCAGGTTTAATTCAGTAATTAACCTCTTTAAGTTGGTGAAAGGAAGGATAAGGCAGGCAGGTTTTTAAGCATATCAAGTAGTGAAAAATGGTTTTGAACAAGTTTTTATAGGCATTTTTAGACCCTGAGGTCAAATTTGGATACCTCTACTATTTTGTTTTGTAGCGAAATATAATTTGGTATAAATACTGCCAATTTGCCAAATTAAAGTTATAGTAAGGAAAAAATTAAAATAATTGGTTTTATTTTTCAATATTGTTTTTTTTTTGACGCGAGATAAGGCGAAAGAGTTAAAAGCGGACGCCGCGCCGCCCGAACCAACTTGTCAATCTCAGAGTGGTGTCAGTTGGAGAATTCAAAATAAACACTTCAAGACCCCAAGAAAGAAATCCCACATGGGAATGTCCGAAAAGTAATGATAATAGAATAAAAGTGAGTGATAGAATAAAACGAAGTACAAACTTAGGGTTTAAAATGACAAAAAAAAAAAAATAAAAAAATAAATAAACTATTATCATAGATAATCAGCTGGAAAAGTTTTACAATGGATATTAACAGTAAAGTTAAAAAATTAAAGGAAAATAGATCATTATATTTGATAGAATGGTTCTTGCTGGTAAGTCCAGACCGGACATGTGTGATGTCAAAGCTGCAGTTGATACATATGAATTCTCAACTATATGTCGAGCGTTATTTGCAACTGATGGGTCATTGTTGCCTTGTAACGACAAGAATAATCTCTTGCATATTCTAGAGGAAGACACAGCTTCTCACACCATCCCTGCTAACATACTTCACATAAGGAATGATAAAAGTCAACCAGATTCAAACAGAAAAGATATAGTAATAGATGGAATGGTTTTAGTTTGCCAAATCAATGGAAATATCCACACATGTAATGATCTTGCTCATCAATACTTGAATATGTTAAACTCTGTAGCTGAAAATAATGATACCATTCACTTATTTTTTGATCATTACTCTAAAGATGCATCACTAAAAACAGCCACTTGTGTATTCACCGTCAAGGAAAGGAAATGGGTAACAGAGCATTTATTTGTACAGATATAACTCCAATTAAAATAGGACTCTCTAATTTTCTTTGTAACTCTAAAACTAATGCAAGTCTTACCGAATATCTTTCAATAAAAATACTCCATCATTGCAAAGGATTAGAGAAATAAATATTTGTATATACAGGAACAGCGGTTCTATCAAATAAAAAGATTTACAACAATTTAAAAACCAATCGTGTGAAGAAGCTGACACAATAGTCATATACCAAGAAATTTATGCTTCAAATTTGGGGTACACTGTTCACATTTTGACCCCAGATACAGATGTGTTCATTCTAGCTCTAAGAGGCTATCCTCTTTTGGGACCGAACTCCTGTGTCATAACTGGAATAGGAGCTGAAAATCAATGCCACAACCCTTCCTTCATCTGAATTGTTTGGTTGGAAAAGATAAAATAATTGTTTTTCCCCAGTGATAACTCATTTACCCCCGGCTCCTGAAGCTGTAATAGAACAAGGGGATGAAGAAAAATGTAAGAAATCGTTAATATGGACTGTGGATGTATCAGATCGTGACATCCTCAGACTGTGATGCTTAAAAATTTAATTTTCGGTACTGATGGTTATATCTGCACATTGTAAATTGAATGAAAAATTCTAATTATTTTAGAGTGATATCATAGTGTAATTTACGACGGTATATTAATTAGTTTCAAGAAAAAGTTTTAATGGGATGGTGGATCTTGAAAAGTGCTTTTAAAACAGTTATGAAATTGACTGGATTTTGAAGACAAAAGGAAAGGTTTTTTAAAAATATTAAAAGGTGGTTAAGACTTTTTAATTCAAAGTAAATATGAAATACTTACAAATATTTGAATAATAATTTATATTCATTTAAGGTATTATTTTCTCGAAAGGAATATTTTAACTGTCCATTTTCTGATTAATGAAGGTTTTTAATGAATCAATGCTTAATTACTATTAATTAAATTAAATAATAAATTAAAAAAAAATCAATAAGTGTTTTTAGATAGTGTTTAGATAAGTAAATAATTTGAAAATATAAAAAAATACCGGTCTAAAAAATAAAATATCTAATTATTTAAAAAATTATTTTTAAATAACCTAAAAATTAAATTTTTAAATGAAAATTCAAAAGATGTTTTAAGTATTTAATTAGTCTTCCTTTTATATTCCAAATTTCACGTTTTTATATTAATAAATAAACATATAATGTTAAAAAATATCAATTTCATAAAAGTCATTATTTTATCATATAATTAGCTTATTTAGACCTAAAAGTGAATTAAAAGTTTGCATCAAACCTTTTTAAGTTTATTTTACTATAAGTTAACAGAAAAGCATTAATTTACAAAATTTACAAAAAGTTTTTACAAGAGCCTTTTTTCAACATAAGCGAGCCCCTTTAATGCTTAATTACTACTAATTAAATTCAATAAAATATTCCAAAAATTTGTTAAATAAATGTTTTTAGATAGTATGTTAGTAAATAATTAGAAAATGAAAAAAATATCGGTAAAAGAAATAAAATATCTAATTTTTATTAAGTAAATTATTTTTTAAATAAATTAAAATTTAAAAATTTTAAATGAAATTTCAAAAGATATTTTAAGTATTCCTTTAGTCTTCCTTTTATATTCCAAATTTCACATTTTTATAATGATAAATAAACATATAATGTTAAAAAAACCCATTTCTTAAAAAGTCATTATTTCATCTTTTAATTAGCTTATTTAGACCTAAAAGTGGATTAAAAAATTGGCACTAAACCTTTTTAAGTCCCTTATACTATAAGCTAACAGAAAAACATTAGCTTACATAATTAACAAAAAATTTTTACAAGAGCCTTTTTTCGACATAAGCGACTCCACTATATAACGAACTGAAGAATTTCCACTTAGGAAAGCCTTATGATGTAAGAAAAATGTCATTTTTAAATTTTTCAAAGCATGAAAATAATTTCTCTTGAACGCGCTTTGCGCCAGAGTCTTCTGAACCCTTCCGCATGTGCTTCGAGGACGCTAACACCTCAACCGCTTTTAGTAAAAATCATTGCTGCATATTGTCATCAAATTTGGGTCCTTGGGGAAAGGTTATGACCCTTCAAAGGTGAATTGCGTGAAAATTAAGAGGAAAAAATATCATATAAAAACCTCTCTCTATATATATTTTTCCTTTTTAGGGGAGTAATAACCCCTTAAACAAATTTGCTACAAAATTTCATATTTTAGAAATTTCAACCTTCCTTGTCCCTTTGGGAGTAATTTAATGACTTAATTAATGCTTTTTTGACCCTGATAATCGAACTTAAAAAGGGGGAGGGGCCGTTCCCCAAAAATCCTGAGCCAATTGAGAATTTTGATGGGGATTTTCGTGTTCAGCGACCCAAAACCTATAAGAAATGACTATTTTTAGCAAAGAAATTTTTTCATTGTTGAACAGTGTAATCAGTTTCCATCAATCACAAGAGAAAAACCCCATTTAAATTATCACTGTGATTGTAATTTGTAAGGATCGTCTGTGATGATTATTTATGAGTAATATTTTATGAATCAAGAAAGATAAATTACCTTAGTTTCGTGAAAGATCGACAGTTTGCCAATGGAGAGATATCGCGATTCTTATGAAAATTATTCCCCCCCCCCCTGAAATTCGGGCTAGGTGTACCAAAACAAGTTAAAACCTTGTTTTTTAGGGTCAAATTAATTACAAAAAAAAGTTCTGGGTGAGGACCCCCAAACCCCCCTTTTGTACTTTTAACTTATTAACAACTTTATTATAATAAGTTCATCGAAATCCAAATCCTACCTAAAAATGTATGTCCAAATTTCAGACTTAAATTCGGACTAAGCGTACCAAAACTAGTTTTGGTACACTACCTGAACGCAAACCCGTTTTTTCCCGGCCATTCCTATCTCTAGACAGGACTCAATTCAATTTGATTTCGATTATTGATAACGGTGTATAAAGTTTTGGTACTATACTATTGCCATATTACACAAAAAATAATTTCAAAACATTCAAACTTACCCCGTATTTAGGAGATCGCGGCAACGCACCGCGAAATATTTATTCTCAAAATAATAAGGAAAACCGTTGAGCAGGAGAGTAAGAGAGTGTTCCTGTGTCATACTAAGGTCCGTCATAAGTAGACAACTTTCTTGAATGTCCCATCCGTGAAAATGTCTCCTTCGAAAACAATCCAAAATAATCCGTAGATCCTCGGCTGAAAATAATATCAGGAACTCAGTGGGCCTGTCTCCAATCCCATCTTTCAATTTGTTGATGAGATGTACAACTTTGGTCGAGCGAAACAGTCGAGAGTTTTTGGCCACCTCCAACAAGTCTTTCAGGACGCCCCTCAACAGTCTTATCGTCGGTTCCGATTCCAATTCGTATTTCAAGTGCTTATCCAAAATAAAATGAAACAGATCAACTAGGGAGTAGAAGTGTTCTAGTACCTCTACAAAGGACATTTCGTTCAACATCTTTTTGAAAAGGCGTAGTGGGAATCTTCTTGGTGTCGAATGACTGAAAGAGCCCAGCATCACATGACATCTGTTCCAAAAATTATATAGTTTGCGCTTTTTTGCTTCCTTCCTAAACTCCTTTCTCAATTTACAGAATGTAACCACCCGTGCCATGGATGCCATGGATGAATTCATATCCGGAGTCACAATACAACACACCCTTTCACGAATCACGATATGCACTGTATGCTTCGGAAGAAACTTGACCACGTGTATCTGAGCTTTACGTCCACGCCACACTCTGCTCTAGGCTAAAATGAGACTTGTACTTGAGGAAGCTTCAGTAGAAAATTTCTCCTCGAGAGGCAATCCTTTGCCCTGCCCTTTCGCTATTGTCGCTTTGTCCGCACTGGCAGGTATCACAATTGACCCCTATACGCGAATACTCTCCGCACATGCCGATAGTGTCCAGTTATTTCTTGGTCGCGTTCTTGGCTTCGAGGGTCGCCTTAAAATAGAAAGCAAAACATTTAAAATTAAAAATCGGGTGGTATATTACAACAGGATTTTATACACGATTTTGAGAATTTCCAAGTGTTCTTCTGCCCCCAGCCCATCCCGATAGACGTTAGTGGGAAAATACCTTCAAATCAAACTAAAGCAATTGTCTTTTGGGTCTTTAATGAACCTATTTGAGGTGTTTAAGTAGTTTTAAAAGTATTCATGTGGAGGGAAGTAACAAATTATATTACCAATAATTCATTAACACTATCACAAAACCATAACATCATTTTATGACTTTTCCTAAGTTTAAATAATTTAGAATTCTGTAAAAGCCCCTTTTTAAATTAAAAAAATAACTTTCTTCATAATTAACGTATATAATAAATGCAATTAATTTTAGGTTCATTAAATTCTGGAAACAAGGTAAAGTACAGTTTCTACAACAGTTTTTTTTTATAAAACAGTTGTATTCTTTTTTGTGGAACTCATGTCAAAAAAGTAGTGTAGAATCTTGGATAACTATTTAGGGGGCTGAGAGTCCAACACTCTTTCACTACCTTGACTTTAAATTTTAAACTGTTAACAAAGTTTTTTTAAGTAACACCATAAATCGCTTAGTTATAATTTTTCTTCAATTAAAGACCTTAAAAACACCATATTTTTGAAAATTTGAAAAGTTTAATTATTAATTTTTCAAATGAGGAACTAAATATGGCATTTTTTTTCGGAAAACTTGATCATTACGAAAAGTTTTGTACATAAAACAAGGAACGTAATATGGAAAACAAAGTTGGTCACAACAGCGAGATCATATTAAATTGTCATCTAGATTTGAACTATGTGTAAAATTTCAAGTCCCTATCTCATTGAGAAATTAGTTAAAAACCTAATTTATAACGCAAAAGACAATAAAGAAAGCGTGTTAGTGAAAAAGTGACTATAAAATACAAATATCATCATACGAAAATACGTAAGTAAATAAAAATTAATGGATAATTAATAAAAATTGCTATAGGTCTGGCCTTACTCACCGAAATGAATATGGATCAAAAACTTTCCCTTGCTGTTTTAAAACGGTGGTCGCTCACTGCTCAACGGTCATCACTAGACTCTACCACACAAGCGTTTGAACTCCCAACTCCCCGAGAGGCAGTTTGGGTAAAATTTTCAATTTGTTGGAAAAAGCCCGTTTATTGGACTCTTCTGGCATCTTATCTCTACGCTGCCCTCTCCTTTCGTTTAACCATATTATCAGCATGATTAATTTGCAGACCCCTTTCCAAGAAGTATTTGCACAGGTATCTTCCTCGCCTTCCTTCCGGTCCGGACCCTATATACACCCCCAATTAGTTATGCCACTGTTTAATGTGATAACGTTGATAAAGGATTCCGTGTTTTAACATTTTTTTCCTTTGGAAAACTAAAAATTTCCCACAAATCAGGGTCAATGCAGGGGTCCGGTCTCGTTGGTCCTCCATCGCTACATCCCTGAGTAAAACACTTTAAATATTACATTTTAATAACATAGCTTTATTATTAGTAATAAATTATAGTAATTATACAAAATTGCAAACGTCAGGTTTTTATTATTGTCGCTTCATGTAATTAAAAAGTAATGTTCGATGTCATCGAAGTTTAAAAGAAGATTAAATGTTTCTCAATGTTTTGTAAATCAAAGGACAGTTGGTTGTAAATTTTATCTCCTTTAATTTTATTTCCTTATTATTTTATTGATAGTTCTGTAAGCCGTCCCAGTGTACATTCAGCATTACATTATTTCAAATTTAAAGCGACTTGGACTTCTAAATCCTGCTCTGTCTGTATTTCAAAAACAATTTACTAATTTTAACCCGTTTCGCCGCTTCAGAAACTTACACAATAGTAAGTGTTCCTTAAATCAATTAGGGAAATTGTACGCATTATTTACTACAGCTATCATAACTCTAACCCTTCAGATGAACAACACAATATCTAGCATGTGTTGATTAATGTTGCGTTTCAGTGCAAGCTGTTAAAAATTGAGACGCATTTTCCTCTCAAAACCCCTCGAACAACGACTCCAAAAGTTAATTAAAGAACAGCCTTCACCAATCACCAAACCGCCTGAATCAATACATCCCCCTTCAACACTGTCATTTAATTATTCCCCAGCCTGAAACTAATAACTATAATAGTAGTAGTTGCGTTGTGTCTGAGCCAGAACAACATTAAGCCTCGCAAACATCGACTAATGGGCAATTTCAGCGGGTCTTTGGCGCTCGAATTCATCAAAATCACAGATTTCTGTAGTACGACCATTAACGCTCTTAAACTATTTTCGCACGTAAGGTGAAGATTAATCAGTTCTACTAAGCAAATGCATTACACTAGCGATATATGTTTATACTCGTGTCGTGGATCGAAATATTATGGTGCTGTCTCTGGAGAGCTTTCATGACACATTATCGGCTTAGCGAAATTGAAGAAGTAGTAGGCTGGTGTTCTCGATAATGGACATTTGATAGCTGTTTTCTATAACGCATCATTTTTCTCCGGTAGTAATTAAAGAGCTGTGTCGGTCTAAAGGATGTTATTAACAAAGTTAACAAAGTATTTTTTCCTGAAGCCTTGATGGGTATCGTCTCTCTTGAAAAATTATTTTACTAACTTTAGAGTGTTTCACTTCGTTTTTTAACAATAGAGCATTCGCACAGGACATCACTCAGACGAATAAACAACGTTGCTAAGGCCGTTGTTAGGTCCGAGTCATGTGATTGAAAATGCTCTATCAGAATGAAGAGATTATTCTGTAGGAAGCAAAAATACTTGAAAGCAGTATAACCGAATTTAAAACTATTTTTGATGGGAAAATGAATTATATCACTCACAGATCAGTTGTAGTAGATAATTTAATACTTTTCACTTCAGGGTCGGCTGAGGTCCCGAAGAGTCTGAACCGAAGTAAATTTTTATATCTTAGAAAAGTTTAAAATTTTTTCTCGAATTATTATCATAAAAATCCTAAGAGAGTTTGGAACCTTAAGTATGAAGAATTACCTAACATCATAAACAAAATAAAAGTTTTAGGTATGTTTAAATAAATTTAAAAAACGGGAAAACAAAAACTACTACAGATTATAATAATCAAACCTGTATGTTATAACGATAAAAAACAACTCGAGAAAAAGTAATTCGGAATACAGTAGTACCCCTTGAGAAACTCAAAATTGAGTTCCAAGACTACATTGACGAAATATTCTCAATGCATAAGGCGATGACAATAAAAATGGACGGGGTTCCATTCGTGTCTTGTTTATATCGGAACTATCTATTTATAGCGACTGAATAAGGGTGTCTGCCGCCAATGGTGCAATTCGGAAAATGCACCCTTCCCTTCTACTTTTCTACTTTGGTCTAAAGGGGTACAAGTCCAAGAGATCTTTTGTAAAACAAAACTAAGTAATTTGAGAATCTCCTTTTAGTAAAAGAGGATGGTATTATAAAATTGAGAAATTAAAAGGCATATTTCAATTTGGATTTATTTAGTTCAGTAATTTTTAAGATGTTTTGAATGTATTGATCCCAAAATGTTAAGTTTGGGAAATCTTTTATAAGGATATGATACGTGGGGAAGCAGGGCCAGCCTCTTGGTGTTTGCAATGTCCAATGTTTATGCAATATTTTCATTGTCTGCTTTATCTATCGAAATTAACGAATGAAACTACCGCCACAAGCAGAGAACTAGGTGACTTTCACTTTCTCAAATTAAAATGGGAATTCAAAGATAACGATGTCAATTAGAGAGAGGAAATAGTTGTTCTACCCCAAAAGTGACTAATCACCCCCTATGGTCCCGCTCTACCACCACATCCTTATCATTGAGAGCAAACTCCAAACAAACAATGCAGTGTTTACAATAGTAGAAAAGAATTTACACATTTGTTCTACCTTCTGAACTCCAGAGAGCTTGAAAACCAACAAGTTCTTGGCAGGGAAACTTGTAAGGGATTTGTGGGTCTAAGTCTTTTTCAAAGTCACGGGATGTTCATAACTCGGTTGCCCCCTTATTGCTGATTTGTTTTAAATACAATTTTGATGTTTACAAACAGGGATCTGTCAAATATTTCAACTGATTGCGTGGTTTAAAAATAGTTTATCTTGAGAATTAAAAAAATTATCATATAGTTAAAGTATCCCTCTCGACCTTACTTTTTTACACATAGCATTCTCAAAACTGATGCAAAGTTTAAAAAAGTGATGCCGGATAAATTTAGTCCAAAGATCTCATTTAAAAGAACTGAAAGAAAAATAAAATTACTTTATCGCATGTGTGGACGCGGAGAAAAATATTAAAAAATATTCTGAGTTATATCGATCTAAAAATCACATATTAAAAAAAGTTTTATTAAAAAACCTTGCGGTAAAATAAAATATTGTTGAGTATCCTTTTAATATTACCTCTAAAGTTCGAAGGCACATCATTGGTTAATCAATGTCCTCAGAATATGTTTATTCAATGAGCATATATTCTCCGAATTAGAATAACAGTAATCCATCTTAACCGTCTTCAAATTTATTTTAAAGCTTAAAAAACATAAAAGACGCGACTTATTATAACAAATATTCACCTTGACAGTGCTTTCCTCAGCCATCTGTTATTTTTTGGAATATATCACTGCTACGAAGCAGGATTTTAAATGAGGAAAATTTGTAGGGAACACCATAAAAATCTCGCCTTAAGCATTTGTGCATTTATCAACGTATTCCCTGGTACTGAAATACTAATAAAAGTTCTGATAAAGTCCTGTGTTAAAGCAAATCTTGTATCCTCTTTAATGGGATGTAATGAATATTCCTATAATGAATAATAAATAAAATAAGGAACACAGAAATGTTCTCTTATGAGCTATCTTCATATTTCCTTAAATATGCCCAAGAACAAAATCATGGAAGTTGATGCATGGGTTTAGTCAGGTTTCTTTGACGGGTCATTTAATTTTTTGTTGTCTTTGATATAAGTTTCCTCGTTCTAAGTCGTTAATCTGGAATAGGATTTATTTTTCACATATTTTACTGTCATCAATAAAACAAGCATATTTTAATAAGTTAATTTGCAATTTAGCGGTTGTACATAAATAGCAGGGACTGACTTACAAGTTTTGAGGCCTAGGCCAGGACAAAAGACTTATTTGGGGACCCCCGACATGTTTTAAAATAAAAATTAAATTTTATTTGACTTAAAATACCAAAATAAATAATCTTAAATTCCAAGCGAAAAAAAAAACTGCCTAAAATTATTTATTTGAAAGTTGATTTTAAATTCATTTGTTAATAAATTTATTTTACATTTTTTTTTTTAGCTTCGTAAGCGTTTTTGAAATTTCCTTTTGAAAAGGGTGCCCTGGGCAAGTGCCCCTAATGCCCTCCCAGAAATTAGGCTCCGATAAATAGTAGCGGTTGTACATAAATCTAAAGTGAATTAAGGGATTGAAATTATATAAAAATGATTAAGAGAGAAAAATAGCCTAATTCGTCTAAAATTATTCTAAATTTAATTTAATCCTTTATCATGATCCTTATTCCCTACTTATTGTAACTCATTAATATGGTTATAAATATGTTGTTGTCCCGTTAAAAAAAGCCAACCGGTTTTGAGTGACAAATAACAGAAATATTGAGGCTATAACTTGCAAACTTATTAAAATAAACTGTTTTATTGATGACAAAAAAATGACGATATTTAAATATCTGGCGTTCAAAATATTTTGGAGATTTTTAACAGGACAGAAATCGAGAAATCTTACCATTATTTTTCATATAACATAGATAAAAAAAGTGCTAATGGTTTGAAAGTAAAATTAATTCCAACGCAATCGAATACGTTTTACGACAAACCTGTCCAAAACACTATACTTAAAACCCGTTTAGTGACAATAGAAATTTCTTAAAAGAAAGAACTCCCTAGAGACTTACGCCTTTTATGAACTAAAAATCGACTCCACAGAAATACTGGTGCGATAAATAACTTGATCCGCAAAGACAAACGAAACGGACATTATATTATGTTTTACGGTAACGGCCTCTACGTCGATCTTAACGGCTCAGAGGATGCTATTCCAGTCCTATCATTAATAAAAAAAATAACTCAGACGTGCGTTTATTTTGAACTTACCCTCTCTTTGTCGTTTTTAATAAAAATATCCAGTGGCGGATTTCAAAATGTGCCGCCTATAGGCTGAACCAAAAATTGCCGCCTATTCTCTGTAAAAAATTCCCGTAAAATTTACGGTTTTAAACTGGCAGCTGGGTTGGTTGGGGAAAACCGTAAAAATTACGAAGTAAATCCATAAAAACAATAATCTTAATGTTATTATCTTTTATCCATGCTGCGCAAGCGCTGGATTTGGATCAATACGCTTCTGTAATTTTTGAGTCTGAAGAAAATTTGGGTTAATTTTAAATAACTTCTAGTATCCATAAAAACAATGGTGTTTTACCATTTTAATCCATGTTTTTTGTTTTACAAGGTAAAATACTGTTGTTTGTATGGATTTACTTCGTAATTTTTACGGTTTTCCACAACCAACCCAGCTGCCAGTTAAAAATCGTAAATTTTACGGGATTTTTTTACAGTGTGCACATAATGTCAAAATTTTACTATCTTAGCTGCAAAGTAAAAATGGGGGTCTGTGGGTCAGCTCCAGATTTTTTTTTTTAAATTGGCCTATAAAAGTAGTGATTTAGTTGATTTTGAGACCCTTTGGGTAACATTTGAAGAGAACGGTTCCTTGTAAACCGCACAATTTTCAAGGTAAAAAAAATTATAAATAGACGTCAAAATTTCGAGGGGGCTGGGGGTCCACCCCCAGGAAAATTTTTAAAATTTTCCCCTTTAAACTAGTGTTTTATCTCATTTGAAACCACTTTGGGGACAGGGGCGGATCCAGAGGGGGGGGGGCCTGGGGGCCATGCCCCCCCCCGAGAAACCCAAACAAATAGCTTAAAAAACACTTTCTTAATGCTAAAATTCAAAAATTTTCTGGGGGAAAACCCCCAATCCCCCCTTCAATATTTTGACATGTGACATCTGTTTTAGAGTGTTTTTTCCTTGAAAATTCTTCCTCTTAAAAGAAGCTGTTCTCTTTTGGGAAGTTTTAAAATAGATGAACACTATAGTTTGAAAGGGCGACTTTGCAAAAATTTTCTGGGAGAGGACCCCCACCCCTTTTCAAAATTTGGCATCTATTTGTAATTTTATCCTTGAAAATTCTGTGGTTTACATGCTTTCAAAATGAGCTGAAACTTGATTTTTGGAGGCAAAGTTTCAAAATTTTTCTCGGGGGTTACCCCCCAGATCCCTTATCAATTTCTCATGGTTACTTATTTACTGTTTTCTCCTTGAACTTATTTCTCTCCTCTCCTTTTAGGAGTACAAGAAAGTTGCCCTCTTTAGGTGTTATCCAATGGGTACCAAATGTACAAAAATGAGTAAAAAAACTTCTATTTGTAGCCAAATTTCACAAAATTTTCTGGGGGAGGACCCCCAGACCCCCCTTTGGCTTTCGAACTAGTATTACCTGATTAAATCTTTTTAATTTTAACAAAGTTTCGCATTTTATTTATGTTATACTCGGAAAATTGGGAGCCAAACACCTCGCGAAACATAAGTATTGTTATGCCCCTACAAAAAGGTTTCATCCCCCCCACTTTCTAAAACAATGGCACGGCCCTGGATATCCTCTAAGTTACTATAAACCCCTAAAAAGCTGCTTAAAAGCAAGCACTCTTCAAAAAAAATTCTGAGGCTCTGAACATTTCGAATGTAAATACCCTTCGACTCTGACATGGCCCCCTCCCGAAAATCTGGTCTGGATCCGCCCTTGTTTGGGGAACACTCAAAGGGAACCGTTTCTTGTAAGCGGCAGAATTTCCAAAGGAAAAACACTATGTAACAGACTTCCAAATTGTGGAGGGGGTTTGGGGGTTCTCCCTCAAAAGAAAATTTGAAATTTGATCCTCAAAATTGTGTTTTAAGTCCTTTTGAAGTCTTTCTTTTGACTCTTCTCCATGACAATTTTTTATATGTTCCGTGGACCGAAACAAATGGAGAGGTGGGCTGGAGATTGCCCATATGTGGTCTAAAAGAAAGCATAGAATAATAGATTTGTTACTTTGCTGAATCAAACTACTCAAAACTTCTGGGTGGGGGTTGGGATTTTGGTTACTTGAAAAGAGCGTTCTTTGTCTTTCCAGTGCTTGTGTTTCCTTTCTCTTCTCCTGTTTTTTGCGGAAAAAAAATTCCACCGTCAAAAATTTACCGCCTATGAAAATTTGCCGCCGTAGGCTTCAGCCTAGCTAGCCTATTTAGAAATCCGCTACTGAAAATATCAGTTTATATTGGATACAGACTTCTTAAATTTGAATATTAGACCCATATATTTCTTAGGTTTGAATTTATATTTGAGTAATCAGTGGGGTGATACGTTGAATAAAAATATGAATACTAAAGTTCTTTTACCGGATAGATTGCCCACATCATAAAGCTACACCTAATACTTTATATAAAAGTTTTATACATAAAGTATAAAATTTTAATAGTGTAAGTAAGCAAGCTGTTGAAAAACCTACGGAGAAATTTGATATTAATTCACGTAGTAGATATTAACTAACTTTATTTTGATATTAATTTAAATATATTAGATATTTTTCTGAATTTTATGTGAAAAACTAACAATGATTGCAATAATGTCTTACATTAATTAGTTCCTAATCAAAAACCTTTTTTTGATGAGATACATTTTAAGCCTAAATTTTTTTTTGTTGTAGTCTGGTCTCTTTTCTTTATCTCATTTCAGGTCTCTGGTTCCAGTGCTGCGGAAGTCTCCGGTTGTGCCTCTTCGACTCCTTGGTAAGGTCCCCTTCCCCCCTGAGATGTACATTTCTTTGTCGAAAAGTTTTTTTCCTCTTATTGGAGTTTTTATTCAAACAATTTGCCTCATAATGTTGAAAACAACGAGTTTTTTTTATTAATATTGTTTGATTAGGAATCATTCAAAGAATATGCAAAGAAAGTTATCTTAAGAACATCTTTTTTAATTATTAAAAAATATATTTTTTAATTGAAAAAAAAAAACGCACTATCAATTTGAAACTTTGCGTGATGGTCTACAATTGAATATAAAAATTTAATGAAAGTTCCTTATTATAACAGAAATACATAGTTCCAACGTTCTTTATCGACAGATTTTCAAACACATAACATCAGCCGGACCTCACACAGCGCGCTCGAAAACATTCGACATTCTTATCTACTAATATTTCGGAAGTCGAGGAACTACAGTCATTTGGAGGGGGAGCCCGCCCATCAAGACTGGTGCTAAGTGCAATTTACTCCGTCGCAGCAGTACATGAGAAATAAATGTGCCGGAAGATAGTAATGTGTAGCGACTACCGGGCTTGCTTGAGAAATCTACACGTATCTACGTATAAGCCTCGGATGTTCCAGCTTGACAGTAGAGAAATGTCATATCTTTTGTCACTCAACTTTTTTCTTTGCCGAAGAATGCCTGGTTATCTTTTCTATAATCTCGTAATCTTGGTTTGGTTTTGTGGATTGAAAAAAATGTCTTCACTTGGCTTATACTGTATCTAATTTTGTTCAAAGAGAGATAAGGGAACTGAATCTAATGAGACGTAACACACTAGCGTTTAAATGATATATCGCCTCAAAATTGAGCGATAGATTTCTAAATTTAGGAAGATCCTAGTATTGCAGTTTTATTCTGAGGTTTCTCTTCTTCAATACTGAAGAAACTTTAAACTTTTGGGGTTTAGAAATCTTGAATTAAATCGAAAAATTTTAAAAGAATTTGTTACCCATATCTATTTTCGTCAGTATAATGTTTAATGATACCAGTGTTATTGTATGATTTTCATGTTGCTTGCCTTTAAAGGAGATGGCGCAAACAAGAAATCGTAGGTTTAATTACATAAGAACATTTGACAACGAACATCGTTATACTAGTTAATAAGTTAGTTAAGAAGAATTTGGAATTTAAAGATTAATTTTAAAAATTAAATACATCAGATTAAAAGAAATACTAGGAAAAATTTATTACCACATTTTATTGGTTCATTTGATTAATAAGTGAGTGTAGGCCATTCCCTGCCTAAATAACACAGGGGGTACACCCACATACTACATGTAAAACATTTATGTAATAAAGTATTATTTTACACTAATGTAATATGACTCAAAAACGCATAAATACACTGTGTCTTAGCATTGAAACAGTAGTAGTGAAATAACAGTTTTTAAATGGGATATCAACAAGTTTAAACTCCGATCTTGTCACATTGTGTCATGTTAGTGTTAGTGTTGTTGTGTGAAGTTAGTTTGCTAATTTGTGAAGGTCCCCTAATGCGAACACGCAGTTGTGGACGTTCATTCCCCACATCTTTAATGGCCATTTACAAATTATGTCACTCACATTTAGGGGGTATGACACAATGAGATAAGCAGGGAGAGGGAGTATTTAATTCTACGACATTACAATTCTTTTACTGGCTGTTACAATGCTGAAAATTTCATACCCCTTTTGATTTAAAATAATAAATAATCACTAGTTCTCATATTACAAAAATAGCTGAAGTAAAATTGAAATAAGTCAATTTGGGGTAATTCAAAAGTTTTATCATGTAACTGTAACACATAATGGGGAAATGGGTAAATGAAATGTGGCAACTTGTGAGGTACACTGTCAAAAAATTCTTTCTTCAAATAATAGAAATTAACCGGAGCACCATTGCCGGTTAATTTCTGTACTTTGAGGCAATATCTGATTTTTCTTTTTCTGTCGAACGAGAGAGACCTTCCGGTATTTGAAGAAACTTCCGAGTTCTTTTAGAATAGTTGCAGAAGCCGGCTTTTGTAACAATCAAGAAATAACTATTTTTATAGACCCGAATGATATTGTGACGTCACCGGTGAACATAATACACAGGCTTCGTTTTAACTAAACGATCGCCATTTTAACTTGTACATACTCGTTTCTAAAATTTATTCTTTTAATGGGGAATTTATTAAATCTAAATTATTTTTGTAGAAGAATTCACGGGAAAAGCAGGTATTCTAAGCATACTGAAAATTTTCGTCATAATACAATAGAAAACTTAGTTTAGAAAGAAATTTTTTTTACAATGTAGGTGTTTAGGGTATAAACACCCTGAAAATTGTGCGAGGCAGTTTGTGAATTACCTCTTAATGTTCTTCTCTGAATGACCTCTTAATGTGTGAATAAATGTGATGTTTAAATTCAATTCATTTGCAGGTATGCACGTTCTTGAATCCACCGTCTCTTTTTATTTTCTCTCACCTAATATCCCCAAACCTCAAAAACCTTCCAGATCCCTCCAATACCCTTACGAGCGAACATCTCCCAAGGATGGACGTTGGGCAAGAACCTCGGGCAAAACCCCTCGTTTTTCACTTTAAAAGCAAAACATCCATTTACGCTTACTTCTCCTTTGCAGAAGCCTCGCTTATACACACCGGGAGATTTATGGACATTCTCTTCTGGTGGATCAGTCTACTAGGGATCCTGTAACGATAACAAAAGGGATTATTTCCGGGATCTGCGTTGGATTTATATTGGATGTATTCGGGCTGAAGAGAGTTATGTTTGAGCGATGGTTCGCATGCCTATTTGAGAGGATGCGAGGGATGGAGAGTAGCTTCTGGTGTTTTTAGATTTTTGAATTTCTTTTCGAGAATGTAATGGTCTTACTTAGTTCCAAATCTGTAATGGTGGACAGATGAGTCAACAAGAGATTTAGTTTATGTAAGAAGTTAATTCGAACTAAATACATCATTTTAAAAAGGGGCCGTTCAAATATTACGTAAGCAAGTTTTTTGGTCCTTTTTGACCCCCCCCCCTCCCCCCTTGTCAGCAAAAATAAGCAAACCGCAAACCCCCCTACCATAATTACGTAAGAAAACTCTCCGACCACCCCTCCTCTTTGTTCTTTTTTTTTGTTCTTCAAAATCTTTAATGCTTAGATTTCTGAAATTCATTGTTCTCTATGCACACAACCTATCATTAAAACTTCCCTTGTGAAAAATGCTTAAAAAAATTTTTCCTAGTTCATTCTTTTTAATTTATTTCTGGTTGAATTTTGAAATTATTTATGAAAGAAAAAGGAGATTTTTGAAAATGCAGTGTTTGTAACATCTTACGTAAGCATCATCCATACTCCCCCTCCCCCCTTGTCAGGAAAAATAAGCAAATACCCAACCCCCTCCCCCCCTTAGGTGCTTACGTAATATTTGAACGGCCCCACACGTAAAATGTCGATATGGGTAATTTAGTTTTGGGGGATTTTGGAACATAAATTTTGCTAATTGAAAAAACTTATATGAAAAGGGAAGGATTTTCTAATAGTATGTAATATTTAAGAATTGAATGTAATATAATTTAATTTCCTACCATAGCCTCTATTTTTTGAAAATGAGCGATAATCTTACCATCTATTTTCATTCATATTTTTGGGTCTCCAATATTGAAAGTTTGAGAAGGAAGCACTTTTGTAAATTAACTTTTTATGTGTTACTATTTTTAGGTTAGCGGGTATCTATGTATGACTTCTGGGTAACTCAATGCAAATCTTAAATTTCATTTATTTTTTGAAAAACTCTATGGAGTTCTTCATTTTCCTAAATATTCCAGAAACTAACAGAACAACTGACTTGCACAGGGAAAATATACATGCCACTCCATATGGATGTAATTTAAGACAACACTGAAGCTATAGAGTGTTTTCAAGTGACGTCACGACCAGCTAATTTCTTTTAACTGTTAACCTTTATAGGGCTTTTAACTGTTGCTAAGGTGGTTGCTAGGTAACGAGGTATATGTTGCTAAGGCGGTTTTTAAGTATAGGGTCACGTGATTGCAAATACTCCAATAGAAGAATTCCACGGCCAGTCATTTTCTGCAACTGTTAACCTCTGTAGGGCAAAAAACTGTAACATTTCTGTTGCTAAGGCCGTTGTTAGGTCCGAGCCATGTGATTGAAAATGCTCTATAACTGCATTTTTTTTGTAAAATTGATTGTTTAAAAGTTTTATCTAAAAAGCTATCTGATGAATAAAAACTAATTACTTAGATTCAACACCCTAATACAATTTAAGTACGTTATAAAATTACCAGTACTGTGTAATTAAGGCTTATATAATCAACCAAACATACCTATGGTTAAGGGAAGGGTTATTAATTATAAGAATAATAAAGGTTCTAATTTTTTTATCATTTCCATATTTAACTTGATAAATAAGGTTCGTTACTTTGTAGGCTGAAAATATATTGTACATTTTGTAGTTATAGTTAAGTTGTTAAACAATAAAAAGTAACTAAATTATCTTCAATTATTCAGAAATATTTGTAAAAAGTGAAGTATATGATAACCAGAAGAACTATGAAATAAAATTAGCATTCTTAAAACTGAAATATAATAATATTTTGCTGTAAGAAGTAGTCAAAACAAAAATGAAAAGTTTAAGTATTAAATAACATTTTAATATTAACACATAAAAAAACAACATATGTATACATTATGGTAAAAGGTAAAGAAAGATGCAAAGTATAAGAATAATAAAAAATATGATTAAAAATGTTAAAAACCTGACATATGATGATGAAAATGGCACGATTGACTTCAAAAGAAATTCTACTAATTCGAATTAGGCTTTCTCTACTCCTTCAGCTTCAAGTAAGCGTGAAGGGTTATTGGTATTTTCAGTTTTTCGATTGCGCGGACATTCAAATTCTTAGCGCCACAGAGATTTTTACGCACCTGTACACGAGACAAATGTTTCAGCGATCGAGGTTGAGGGGTTCTTGGCACCTCGAAGATGGTGTTGCGAGCTGCGTACTCCTCACAAATGTCTTTAAGCTCTAGATCTGTTCCTCTGTATACCGGTTTTAACAGGTCGAACATCTCAACAGAAGAAATGAAGGGCCACGGCACTGTCTTCCAAATCGCACTTATTATTGGAATGGCATCGGTCCTCCTCTCACAGAAAACAGCAACCAGGATTTCAACCGCCATCTGGAGCCGTAAATTTTTACAGTACTTGATTATGGAGGCTATCTCAAGGCTTATCGGTTTTCCACAAACTTGTATCCTAAAACTAAAACAGATTTTTAGAAATACAAAAATAATTAGGAGGTGTTTTGGGTAAATGAACATAAATGTTCTGACCGACTACTTTCAGAACCAAATTAAATATGCAATAAATAGATGCAGAATGAAGAAAAACGCTGAAATTTTTAAGATATATCAATTCAAATTTTTGAAAAAATTGCATATTTAGTACAAAATTTTAGTAGTTTTAATAAAACTTTTAGCACTGTAGACAAAAAAAATATCATTTGGTATCAAGATAATACTCATCCTTTCCTTACATTTGATTCTTTATTATTTGGATACTTGTGTTATTTTAATAATTTTAACACGTGCGAATTCATAAAAAATCAATTCTATATTTTACTTTTCAAATTAAAAATCATTACCGAACTTCATGCACTTTTTTACAAGCATTATTTGAAAACATTACATAAAAATCTCTCACCAATTTTAATTTTCGAAAAATATTATATAGTATTTAATAATTGTATCAACGTTGTTTATTCAACAACAGTTAAACATCATAATTTTAAAAAATTCTTGAGATATACAGATATAGAACTCAATTCAATATGTTTAGATTGTTGATAACAGTGGATTAAAGGTTTGGTATTACATGGCCAAATTACACAAAAAATAAATTCAAAACATTAAAACTTACTCCTCATTTAGAAGGTCCCCGCATAATTTCCTGAAGTATTGCTCTTCAAAGCTATAAGGGAATCCATTAAGCAGGAGACGGAGGGAGTTCTTCTGCTGTCTCATGCGGAGGTCCGCCATCAACAGACAGCTTCTATGGACGTCCCATCCGGGAAAACGTCTTCTTTCTAAACAATCAAGGACGAACTGTAGATCCTCGGGTGAAAGTAATTTTAGGAACGTAATGGGCCTTTTTCCAATCCCATCTTTTAATGTGTTGATGAGAAACACAACTTTGGTCGAACGAAAGGGTCGGTAATTCTTCGCCACATGCAGCAAGTCCTTCAGAGCGACCCTCAGCTGTTTTATAGTGGATTGCGGTAGATAGTGGATTGCGTGCTTCAAGTATTTCTCCAAAATGTAATGAAACAGATCAACAAGTGAGAAGAAGTTTTCCCGTCTTTCCATGAAGTACATTAAGTCCATCAATTCTTGAAACAAACGGAGCATGAATCCAATTCGTAGCGGATAACTGAAACAACCGACTCCCTCACTTCTGTCCACGAAGTCTAGCAGGTTTCGCTTTCCGGCTTCCTTGCTAAACTCTTCTAACAATTCAGAGAAATCCTTGTGTGAGCTAACTTCTATTTTATCCGGAAATGCAAAAGGCATAGTATGACTCGCCATTTCGAAAGAAACGAACACTGCTTCGGAAAAATCTTATCTCAGACCACGAGGAGCTAGACGTACGTCCACACTACACGCTGCTCATGGCTAAAATGGGACCCTGATCTCCCTTCTCCTCTAGAGGCAATCCTTTGGCTATTGTCGCTTTGTCCGCACAGGCAGGTATCACAATACTCTCCGCGCTATTGATGTATTATCACCTTAAGCCGACAAAGCATTCGGCCCATTGACTTTGTAAAGCCATTTCAAACATGTTGAAACTAGTGTCCAGTTCGTTCTTGATTTAGACCACGTGGATATACGAGAGTAGTCTTAAAATAGAAAGCAAGACATTTTAATTAATTAATGTAATTAAAATTACTTTATACCCTATAATAACAATTGATATAATCTAATACAAAAACCATGATTCCTTTATGACTTTTTCTACATTCAAATAATTTAGAAATTTGTAAAAGCACCTTTTTTAAATTAAGAAAAACTTTCTTCGTGATTAACATATACTAAAGGCAATAAATTTGAGGTTCATTAAATTCTAAAAGAAGGAGAGGTACTACAGTTTCTACAACAATTTTTTTAATAACTTTTGGGATCTGTTTTACACGCTTTCACTACCATGACTTTAAATTTTAAAAACTGTTAACGAAGTTTTTCTTAAGTAACAACATAATAAATTGATTTAATTATATTTTTTTAAAGTAAAGAAGTAGATAAAATCCAAATTAGTGAAGGGGCTATTTGCTAAATTTTTCTCACCAGGGGTATAACAAGTGGTGCTTATTTAAGACTATAAATTAAAAACCCCATATTTTTAAAAACTCTCGAAAATTTCAATTCAAAATTATTAAAATCAGAAACTAAACATGTACTTTTTATTAACACTTGAAATCTATCAAATGTTTTGTAGATAAAAACAGTAGGGGGCAATTATGAAACAAAGTTTACCAAAACAACGAGATAATATTACATTGTCATCTAGATTGGAACTTATAGCTCATCGAAAAATTAGTAAAAAAACCCCTAAATTCCACTGAAACATGCAAGAAAGAAAGCGAGCTAATGAAAACATGGTTATAAAACACAAATGTCTTCGTACAAAAATAAGTAAATAAAAATAGATGGCTCATTAATGAAAATTTCTACAGCCGTACTCACCAGAATGAAAATATTTAAAAACTCAAAACAGTTTCACTTGCTATTTTAAAACGGTGGTTGCTTACTGCTCGATGGTCATCACTAGACTAGACTACCACCCAAGCTTTTGAACCATAGAATTTTGGGTAAAATTTTCAATTAGTTGGGAAAAGCCCGTTTATTGGCCTCTTCTGTCATCTTATCTCTATATGTTGCCCTCTCCTTTCGTTTAACCATTATCAGCATGATTGATTAGCAGACCCCTTTCCAAGAAGTATTTGCACAGGTGTCTGCCTGGTCTTTCTTCCGGTCCGGACCCTATATACACCCCCAACTAGTTACGCCACTGTTGAATTGTGATAACTTTAACTTTTTTGATAAGGGATTCCATGCTTTTTGAGTATTTTATTTAAGTTTTTTTTTTACAAAAAAACTGCTATGCAATTTACTAATTGATTATGCATTTGAATAATCAAGCAAAAGTTTACTAAATATATTCCCAAAGAAAAAAAATATAAAACCATGTTGCATATTTTGTCTAAGACAGAGAGTCACTACTAATCTACCTACTTACTATTTTATAGCACATTTTCTTCAATAACCATTAGAAGTAGAGCAAAAGAAATTTGACTAGAGTCAAACAATATATTGAGATGTGCAGATAATACTACCAGAAGCCAAAATAACATCTGTGATAGTTCTGTTTAAATTGATTTTTCTTTTTATTGTGATGCATGAACATTTATTAAAACGTGTGATATTTTTAACATTGTTCAGAAACCAAGGGATGAATTCTGCAAATTCTTTATTAAAAAGACTTCGCAGGGGTCATTACACTCTTTCTGTAAGTTAAACCGTTTTCGAGTCAAAGTTTAAAGCGTACTCTGATAATATTAAATGAAGAACAGCATCCCATTCTTTTCTTTTCTCTGAAACAAGACTCTGGAATTAAAATCTTTTGTAAACTGGTTTGATGCTTCCAAGAAAGCTTTGCTTTTCGTTCAGCAAACTTGGAGTGTGGCCAGTTCCTTTGAAACATTACTCAAGAATCATCGACAATTTAATCTCTTTATTTGAGAGAGTTATTACACAAACTATTCCTTACTATTATCTGCATGATTTACCCAGCATTCTTCTCCTGACGTTAAGATGGTAATACATCAAGAAGAGGGAATCGTGAAGAATTACTTTTTCAAAGAAACCATTTATTTAGCTTCCTCTTCTCAGATAACTTCCAAACACTTATTGTTCCAAATTTTCGACCCCTTTTGGAAGCATTGCAGGGAAAGCTTCGGCACGTTCGAAGGAACTTCTTGGAATAGAAGTTTCGTAATCTGGGAATATAAAACATTGTTTGAAGTTGTAGGATCGGATTCTTAGAAGGAACAAAGAACCCTTGCTTTTTGGATTCATGAGTTTTGGTGTTTATGTGGAAACACAGTTGAATGTGATCTAATTATAGTATTCGATTTCCTCAAAACTGCTGAGTTATACTAATACTCAATATTTCTTCTTTTTCATGTTATTGATCATATTATTAACCACACAGAGAAATATCCTAACAGAGGGTCCACGAGGCTATTTTCAAATGCGTTACTGATGTGAGGGCGCCACACTAGAGTTTGGAACGTATGCTGGCCGCTTAAATCTCTCGCCAAATTAGAACTCAGCGCATGCGCAGAAAGGTGTTTTCGATCTCCCATAGGCAGCCGGCGAACGATTCAGACTGAATCCAGACGCTAGTGAGTTTAGTGCGATCCCAGCGCCACAATTCTCCCAACCTGTAACAAGATGTCATGATTTTCGATTTCCATTATGGCCTATGGCCGTGGACTCTCTGTTCTAGTACTCTGTGATTAACCACGTCATGTAATATTATAGGAGGTAATACACAAATTGCAGGGCCGTAAACAGATTTTTGTTTCGGAGAGACACGTACGGAATTTTTTAAGTTGAATTGAGTGTTAATGGAATTAACAGAGCATATTATTTATAGCAAACGCTAATTATAATAACAAATACGCGTTTTTATTTAATATGCACTTTGTATAGTTTCGTTAGAAGATAGAATATAAACACGTAAACGTAAATGGAATCAACTGGTTTAGTTGGCTTTAAGCCAGTTCTAGCTATTCTGCATAAATGTGCTAGTCGTTTTTTTAGCGTAAGTTAACAAGATAAAAGCGAATATATGTATTTCCTTCAGTAAGGAACACAGAAATTAAAATTTTCTTCTTGAAATGGATGAAAATTTTCTTTCGTCATTTTCTATTAAAATATATTAAACAGTATTAATTTTTAAAAATGCATTTAAATCCTAATAATATAGATTTATCTTCGAGTCTAAATAACATTATTTCTTAGGTCTTATATGTTCGGAATCGTCATAGTTTTAAGAACTTTTGACAGTAACATAACCGGGAAATAGAAAATGCAAATAGGGCGCTCATCTTATCCTTATCTCCATCCTTCGTTCAATCGATTCCAGAATACTTTTTATTTTTCAAATCTACACAAATCCCAATTCTTTAGAAATCTCTCTTCTGAGTATTGTAATTTATAAATATTTGTTTCGGAATCGGTGAAGAAGATGGCCCTCAAATGAAAAAAATCTGAAACCCTGAGACAAGGACCGTTAAGTGATTGAGAAGTTGACTGTCTTCGAGTGGTTTTATTTTCCCATCACCCAAGGAGAAGCTTTAAGGATAAATCGGATTTTAAGGTCTTATAGCAGTTTTTATCCACTTTTGGGATGAGTCTAAAGTGATGGATGCTTTGGATATATAAAGTAGTTAGCACCAGAAGAAACTTGGACGTTTTATAACTTTCAAGGATGTCTCAGCAGGGATTTGAGAGGACTTAAATGGATCTTTTTAATTTTAAAGTTTATAAGGTAGAGTTATTTTTACTTTATTTTACTTTCTTAAGTATTCAAGTAAGTGTAAAATAAAAAAATAATAGCCTTTTATCGCGTAACTGTGCCTATATTGTGTAATTTAAACAAGATATGGGAGTTAAACGTTTAAAAAAAATATGGAATATGATAAACTAACTATAAAATGTTCTAATTATTTTGCCATTGGGTTCTTTGATTCAGTCAAGTATTGTGTTTTTTTTTTGTTTGATTAGAGTAATATATTTGCCTTTTACTTATAAAATTATCTATATTTTAGTGTTTTAAATTTGTAATGAAAAGTTTTGTCAACCAATAAGGATGGATTAAAGCATTAATGAAATAGATTTCAACGACTAAGAAATGATATTTTAGCAAATTTAACAACCATGGTAAATGAATGGTTCTTGTAATTCATTAATTCAAGATTCCTTTCAAGAGAAAATATGGAAATAAGGTCTCTTTTTGTATTTATCATTTGAGTCAGAAAAAGTTAAAATTTAGAGGATAAATATTCTGAAAAATACGCTATATTGGGATAAAATACATGCATATTTAAAATAAGAATAGAATTTTTGATGAAACAACGTCCTTAAATGTTTATGAAAAGCATAAATTCCTTAAAAAACTACAAGCTTTTATCTTTTTTTTTTCCACGCATAATAAAATGAAGCAAATTTTCTCTAGCAGTAATTTTTTAGTAATATTTTTCATGTGTCAAAAGAATATGTGATGAATACTATCCAAAACAATTTAATACTATTCTCAAGTACTAAAATAGTTTTATTATATCAAAAATATTGAATTATTGATATTAAATTTATAGGCTAAAATAATCGTGTTTCTAAAATTGATATTAAAATCGTCTTTCTAAATTTTGTTGAAAAATGTAAAGTTCTGTAAAATTATTATTTTCAAATTCAACTTACTTGATTTCTTAATTTATATTTATAAATATTTTTAGATTACATATTACATTCTTTTTAATACGGCATGACTAATGAAACAGTGAAAAAAAATCACCGAAACAGAGAGCTTATAAAATGCTTTACCACAGAATTAATACATCTACCTTAAAACTATTTAGACTGAATCTTGTAAACAAACTGTTTTATACCATTGCTCATATTCGGTATTTGTATTTGTATTAGTCTCGCTTAATTTCTTCTGTATACAGCTCGCAAACCAGACTCATTAATCAGAGAGCGTATTAAATTCATCCTTTATTTTACTTTTACTTCACTATAGCACAGAAAAAGCATATTCATATTTCTTTTTGGTAATACCAGTAGTATGTAATGGTTGGTTGGTAAGTTTCTAAACATTAGTCATTGGTGCAAGGATTGGTCTAAGAATCTTTCAAATATGAGAAATAAATTTTGTAAATAGATAAAAGAGATTGCATTTTGTAATACCATCCCCTAGAAGAGAAAAGGTCATTCACATACGTATTTTTACAATCATTATGTAGGTCTTGCTGTAAATTATATATTACTATTCTAGTTTAAAAATAAAAGTAACTGTTTTTTCCACAAAAGGACACGTATTTTATTTAATACCGATACAGTCTGAAATTACATATCCTCTTTTCAGATTTAATTTAAGTCTACTTTATACGTTCTTCACATAGGTGTTTAATGAATAAGATGCGTAAATAAAATATTTATCCATTTTTGTCAATTTTGCTGTCGAGATAAGAGAAGCTATCTGAGTTGTTATATCACTATACTCGACAGCAACGTTTCCTAAACCCAGTACTTCACTAATAGGAAGGAGAAAATGGGTAAACACAAAACCTGCTGGTTTGCTGGGAGGAGTTTCGGTACGCAAATCGTGATAAAAAGACGCTATATATACATGGGTTTAACAAAATAATCATATTTTTAAATTGATGTTCGTTATTTCACTCAAAATTCAGACATCGCGATGGAAACTACTTTGTGAGTGACGTCATAGGGTCAACTAACTAAATAGCTATTTGTGAAAGGCTACTAATTTTAATCAATTCTTCAAAAGTTACCCTGCTTTAATAGTATTCTACTTCAAACTTTCAAAATTTTGAAACATTCATTGCCGGCATTTTTTGTCGAATTATGGACCACCATTTCCCTAATGAAAAAACATTGTTTCTATCTCTGCATCATTCATCCCTTGTGACCATCCAAAACAGTAATGATTCATCTATCATCTAGATTCATTATTCCTACCATGGTAAAAATACTCAGCGAGTCCATTTTCCGAGATAAGGGCCCGCATTAGCAACGCAATATCTAGCGTCCAGTCCGGCTTATCTTCAGGTTTTCTTGAGACCATCCAGTCCGGAAATGAAGTCCAACTCCAATCTCGTCCCTAAAGACCTCCCGGACTCTGCATCCGGCCCGGGGAGTTTGCCAAAAACAGGGCCGGACGGCTTGATATCGGGAAATTGTGGTGGTTTTCCATTGTATCGGGTCCTTTATCTGTTGATTATCGCCATGTGGCGGCCTGATTGGATGTGGAATGGAGGTTTATTTCGCTATCGCTGGGGCGTCTGGACTCTGTCTGCCTGTTTTTTTTTTTTGCATGTTCGTAGTTTTTTTCTCTTGCTTTGTGCAATTAATTAGGGAAATAGTGTGTAGATCAGGATTGTGGAAAGATGATTTAATTTGTTTTAATGAAAAGAGCTGTTGTTATGGTTGGCAACGGCTTTCGATGGGAACTTAGATAACTAACTTTTAAATAACTAAATATGGGTATATTGATACAGATATACCGGTGCGGATATGAAATTCAATTCAATAAAGAATAAAGTAATAGTAAATCAAAATGGGGGAGAAAAGTTTTGTTATTAAATGTACCGTTTTCGTTCAGATCATTGAAACTATATTCTTAATCATTTTATACTTTATTACCGTAAATTAGAAGATTAAATAACTAAAGGTTGAGTTTATTTTAAGTAATTAATGTAAAAATAATGCTAATAACATTTATAATAAAGTTTATAAATATTATTGGTCTCACCAAATTGCATTAAAAACTTTTAATATTTTATCTTGTGAACGGAGAAAAATTGAATGGACAGTTAGAAGAAGGGAGTCCAAAAACCAAGTTTTGAGAAAATAGAAAAAAACTGTACAAATAATGGAATTTTTTTGTATGACCGCCAAATTTTACTGGAAATTCAGAAACTTATTATAAGGACAATTTTCGGAAAGAATATAAGTGCAAAAGTACTTTACAGTTGAAAAAAGTTGAAGGACTTTTCAACCTTGTGAAGGAAAATCTTAAAAACCTCTTAAATACATCGTTTAAATTATATTTCTGCTTAGTTCACACAGCACACAAGTTAGAAATAGACAGACCAAGACAAATAAATTCAAAATTATGAAACTGGGTCATTAAGGCAGTATAAACGGAATAAGTTGAATATGAATTGAGTCAAACATTCCCTTGATAAAAAAAAAATTAAAGGCACTTTAAAATTTCATTTTGGTTTAGTTTGCAGCACAAAGAATAAGAACAGAAAGACAAATTAACTTTAATTCCAAATTAACTGCAAAAATACAATGAATGGACATCGATTTCGCAACTTCCAGGAGCTATATGACCCTATAGTGGGAAGTTATTTTCCCCCTCTTTCCACTCATGTGTAGAGCAAAGCTTGGAGATTGTTTTGAGCACAAAAAGTCAATTTATCATTTTTTGGACTTATTCCCTTTTTTAAACTGACTATTTAATTTATCCTTAAGTACATGAACTTAACTTCTACGGGTATATAAAACCATTAAAGCACTTACGTTTAACCCTAACAGTAATGAAAAACAAAACATGTTTATTTTCTTCACTACTCCATTAGATATTGTATTTGTCTGTTGGACTAATTCAAAACAAAAATCTGAATACGTGTGTGGGCCTTTTACTTTCAATTATTGCACTGATTGCATTTACACCCCTTATTAATTTTTGATATTATCTATTGAAACGATCCTATTCAAATAAGAGAGATGCTATAATTATCGATTATGAGAGGAAAATAACCAATTTGGAAGGTAATAATCATAGTAATATTCTTTTAATAGCACCTTTAATCTTAATCAATACCAATCATAGTTCTTAAAGTTAAAAAAATGAGCTATCAAGCATATATTATAGACCTACCAGCAATGAAAAATATACTAATAACCACCAATACTATTATTAAGGACGGTATTTAATAATAATTTGTTTGAATTTCACGGTTATTGTTTTTAAATGCTTAGTAACGCTAAGGGACTTAATGATATCTAATTGTTTGTAAAATGGTTTGTAACACCCAGCTGATATAACTTAAGGTCTTGAATTATTCATATTCATAAAAATCTAATGGAAATATCATGTAATTTTCTCAAAATAAAAAAAAATATGAAAAATAATTGGATGTAGTATGTAGTGAAACGTGATGAAGTTGGCTGAACTGTAAGAGAGATCAAATACATACCATAAATCTAATGTTAATATTTGATTTTTTTTTTTATATTGTAAACGTCAAGTTGAAAGTTTGTCTTATTATATGAGAAATTACATGGAGCTATACAAATTCATTGTTCATAAAAATAATTACTTTAATTAAAAAAATAAGTATTCTTTCTAATTTTAAAAGCAAAACTTAATTCCTTCATTACTTAAAAATAAGCAATTGAATGATAAATTTCTATGGAAATACATTGTTTAAAATGTTATACTTCAAAAAGGACATAGGCAAATCATAGAGGCTTTTAAAGACAGTTAACATTCCCTAATAAAATGTTTTATGAGTAGGAGAATAATTATTCATAAAACAGCTGTGAAAATGGTCAACATGAAAGTTAACATAAAGTTAAATACACAAAATAGGAAATATATTTTACAGCTATTACGTATCATATTCAATAAATCAATATTCACGTATTAAAAAAATGATATTAAAAGCAGCTTTCGTTCAAATTAATTGTTTATTCCTTAAAATACATTTTTAAAAATATTTCTTAAAAAATTTTAGTTTGATAATGTTTAATTAATGTGAATACATAATGGCCTCTCTTGTGTCAATGCGCATTAATGAGTGAAGATTTATATTAACACAAAAAAGTGTCTGCTAGACGGTAATTTAAAAAAGATTGGGTCGATTTCTAACATCTGTTTCGTACTTAACCGTTACTCTCTTTGTTGAAAACTAGATCAGAATGCAAATGATCATGCACTATTTAATGACTTTATCAGGGATTATGTTTTTACGTCGAAACTATTTCATATATTGGAAAAATATAGATTGCAGTAAAAATGCTCCTCAAATAAAAAAGCATGCATTACTTATTTTGTATTTCCTTGTAAAAATTTTGTTGTCTTTTAAGAAATGCTTCCGTCAATTTGTTTTTGCATTGAATTTTGTTCAAGTGCTTTTTTCGGAAAAATTCATGAAAAAACTAGGTTGTAAAACTGTTGAAAAAATTAGTACAAATTAGTTTTAGCTTTTATCTGATTCGTATTTATGCAAGATAGATATTTTTAAGCAATTTTGATATAAACATTACTTTTCTTGTAAAAATGAGCATCTAGTCTTGCTATGAAGCTCTGAAGTGTTTGAGCCGAAGTTAAAGCAAAGTAAATTTCTCCTTTCTGCAAACCTAAAAATAACTTTTAACGAAACAGCTCCCCAAGTCTAATTTAGTTTAAAATTTATTGAATCGCCTAGTTATATTTTTCAAATCCTTAACGTTAGCAGCATTTAATCTTAACACTACATCATAAACACTCATCACAACATTTCAAAATGATATAAAACCCCACAGCTCCATGAATAGCCTTTTAAAGCCATTTAACTTGTTTTTCAACCGCTGTCTTCTATTATAACCGAGTTTAATAACTCGTTACTAACTCTAACAACCTGCTTACAGCTCTCGGGACCTTTACCTCACAGAATTAATTCGTGTTAAAAAAAGAGCTCGTATATTTTCGAGTGAACCTGACATGAGTTAGTGTCCCTCTCTTCTTCTTCCAAGCCGTTAGTTGGGAATTATTAGTTAGGAGGATGTTTGTGACAATCGAGACCATTTCTTTTTTTTTTCTTCGCATTTTCTTTTCCTTTTTTGAGGAATGGAGTTTTGACGCATTGAATAGATGGGGTTGGTTGTGTGGGGTATTTTTTTATTAAGTGTGAAGGCGTTTCTGTTTTTTTTTCTAGGGTTTGTTTTGTATGGGTGGTTTATTGAGGTGATGTAGGTGGTGAAAATATCAGATTGTTAGTAAGTTATGAAGGTGTAGTTTTTTTTTAAAAAGAAAATATTTTCTGTCGTTTAGAAACTGAAGAGGAATTCGAGTTTATGACATGGGATAACTTATTACAAGTTTAAAAACAAATAATGGCTAACTGATTTGATAATGAATTTTAGTAAATTCAGTACTTTTTACAACAATAATTTAAGTCTTGATCGATGTATAAAAAAATAATCCCTCCTTTTAAATTAGTTTATTTTAAAGATTTTACATCAACTGGATCTTTTTTAGTAGATTTGAGGCTAATTAAAACTAACTTTTTATTGAAATGAATTGTGAAAAAATAAGAGACAAAAATTAGTTTTTTATACTAAATTTTTATTTTTAAAATTGATAAAATCGTTTCTAAATTCCTATAATTTCTAATATTTATCTTTCTTGTTATCGAAATAAGTGAAAATATCTAATAATATACTCTTGTTTTTAACACTTTGAACGAAAAAATAATTTTAAATGTCTTTAAATGAAAAATAAAATGAACATAATTTATAAATTTATTTTCATATAAACTTGAAAAAAGTACGATTGTCTTTGCTTTCATAGAAGATAAGATACTTAACAGTTATTCATAATAGCTTGTTCATATGTTACGGGCGAAGTGATAAACCAAGCATTATTAATAATGCCCAAAGTGATCAATTCAATGGATTTTATCAATGAGTATTTATCACTTTGCCCAAAGTACGTGGGCGTTATTAATAATGGCCGGATTCATCACATTGCCCATAACACATACACATAAACTCAATTGTTGTATGAAATTACATAAAAAGTTTATTTACTCTAAATACGTTTATTTAGAGACATAGCAGAATATTTAAACAGAAAATATTATATCATAACTATAATGTATAAAATCTGTATGAATTTAAACGTCATAAGCTAGAAAGTTTCCCTCATAGTTTTATTTATTTATTTATATTATACGTAGATAAATAAATTCCCAAATAAAATACCATGTCTAATTTTAGACAAGCAGCTTACATCAGATTCATAACAAATTACGTAAAATAAAACCCGTTTATTTTCGTACTATCATCCATTTCGGTTAATCTCTATTACCCATTAATTCCATTTCAATTAAAAAATTCATCAAACGAACACCTGTCCTCGCCATTACATTCTCATGGTTTTACTCTAATTAATTGCTTTTCCAAGTTTATGCCAAATCAACGTATGCGTTCCAAAATGAATCCCTTTCACCCAAAAATAGCTCGAAATTTTCAAACACCTCCAATGTTTCCAAACCCTCTAATCCCCACTCTCAATTTCAAACACCAAAACTTGTTCGCCGATACCCGCGACGTGAGTGACACATTTAATCACCGCCTTCCTCACAAAAGGGTTAACGCCTCCTTCCGAAAATCCGATACCGAGAAGCTGTCTTAAATTTCGATTTTTTTTCTTGCGCCCCGATAAATAAATAAGGGCACAAACAGAAGCGATGTGGCTTCCGAGGCGTCGCTGGGACGATGCAGGGAAGTTTTTATCGGGTGCGCTGTCTTCTCTTTCGTTGTTTTGTATGTTATGTGTGGATAATAATTGGCTTGTGGAGAAATTAACAAGGCTGTTTTATTTGTGGGATTCGCGTGGTATTTGGATTGTGTTTGTGTTGGATGGGGTGTCCGACCTTTTAGTTTGGCTTGGCTATATTTAGAAGAGTTCTAGTTGATTAAGACTGTTTGTGGGATAAATTGCTGCTTTGTATTGGATTTGGATAGAAATTACAATTGCTGCTGGTGGATTTGGATACAATTTATCGTCGTGAGCAAATTGCATAATATTGCAACGTTCTGACTTTTCCAAAATAATTTACTAAGGTTAAAACAATGTAATATGTCAATGTTAAGTTAAAATTACATTTTGTAATAACTGGGAAGGAAAATTAATGTTTTAGTAGACTTTGAAGATCTATTTAAAGAAAAACGTATAAAGTTATGTCGTTTCTAGATAAGGTTGTGACAGGATGAAAATGGAGTGTTAATGTTCAAGCATAGATCACTTATGGATGGTAGGCTCTACTGTAAATTAAAATTTTATTCAATGTTACTTTTTAATGTGTCTAGAGGTTCCTAAAGGAAAGACATCATAGTAAAGCAACGGGATTAAGTTGAGTCTGTGATTTTTGTATTGAAAAATAAAAAGTAATTAATTGTATATTTAGTTCAGTTGATTTATGTTTGCCCCAATAAAACACCTACCATATATTGGAAGTTTCAATTAAAACGCTGACTGTTATTAGGATTGCATTTAAAAGACTATTTTCCACTTTAACTTGTTTAAAAAAACTCAGTCTAAGAATTTTTATTACTGATTAGCAATCTCAGAAGTTAGTAAGTCAAACTTAAAAAACACTTGATTTAATTTCACTAAATATGACAACTATTTACATAAAAACTATTGATTGATAAAAAAATAATTGATTTATACATCATTAAATAAATTTATAATTCCCTTAGATGCATACTTCCCACCGTAATTACAGCATAGCAAACTTAATAGCACCAGCAATCGGTAGTAGTAGTATCAAAGTAGCTTAAAGATCATTAGGGTGGACAAAAGAAGCTAAATAACTCAAATGTGAGTGTAGAGGAATCAACGACGTAAGAGGTTTTGTGACATTAATTATATACCAAAGTGACTTCTTGAATTAGGGAATGGCGTCAGCATCTTTCTCAAAAGTAATAAGCAAAAGTGGGAGAGTAGGAGAAACAATCTTATGAACTTGAAATGTTATGAACTCTGTAATTCAAGGATTATGGCTATTTTATTGAATGTGTTTTAAAAACCGAGAAAAAACTGTCATTAATACCATCCACTTAATCAAGAGCATCTGTGGACTTGAGAAATTTTGTGTTCCATGGGGGAAAGAAGTTTGAAATTGTGTGCAAAATTTACTTCATTACTTGATTTTGAGAATATTTTGAAATTGAAATTTTTAGGAATTTTCTTTCTTTCTTCTATATTAAATGAAATCTAAATGATTGAAGGAATATAACTTATACTCAATTCAAATAAGTAAAAGTTTATAATTTTTGAATATTAGTGAAGTTAAATTACATAATTTTATATAGAAAAAGTTACTAGTAAAAGTGTGAACTTAATACGAATTTATGAATAAAAAGAGTAATTGGAAAAACTACTGGAAATATATTTATATTGAACTAAATGAAATGCATTATAATTTAACATTACTTTTCACATTATTAACACTAGATTGATAAATTTGTTTTTAAATAACCATTCTCTTTTTCTGTGTTATTAATACATTAGGTTTCGAAGAGCTGCACATGTTACTCAAATCAATAAAAGCAGCCCAAAACTTTAATCTATTTTAATCATTAAATATTGAATACCGAAAAAATGTTTTATTCGAACCACGCAATAACTTCTAGCTATAAAAATTCGAGAGAAAGTCGAATTAAATATAATAATAAAAATCTAGAACATATCTCATTGACCACTTCAGGAACTCCCATCATAAAAACCGCGAAATAGTTGTTCACTTGATCACTTCAAATAAAGTCCGGGGTCTCAGACCTCCCATCCTATGCGTTCTCCATCCCAGAGTCTTAATCTTTTACGAGATTGGACATGCCACCTTATAGCCCTGACTTCCGGCAACGTGGAAAGAATGGATGGCCGAAATCTAAGATTTTTCGCTTCTCTTGATGGCGGCCATTTTATGGCTTCGTAATGACAGCGACTTTGTCACAACTCTTTCGGACTCGCCTTTACGACTTTCTTCGACATAAAAGAAATTATATTCGGTTTCTTGTATTTCCTCCCAGGGCTTAGGATCTTGGAGTTACAACTTTTCAAGTTGTGGTTGGTGGAACAATGTAGGAATGAGTGGTGGTGGTGGTGGTTTTATGAAGTGCGGTCACGTGAGGGGTTATATAATCGTTATCTTGAAAAAGGAGTGTTGGGATTATGAATGGGGGTTCCATATTTCTGGAGTGGAATTTCTTTGAGAACGCCGTTGAATAATGAATTTTTGGTAGTAAAAGAATAAGTGACATTAACTTATCCCCATTGATAGAATTTTTTTTAATTGAGAACCCACCATTAATTTTGTTAAATAATTTAACTGTTGAAAAATTCAAGTTCTTTAATCTAAATTTTTGAATGTTTCTTTTTTTTTTGCGTATTAAATAAGTACTGACAAATATTATTTTCTTACTTAACTAAATTTTGTTGAGTGAAAACACTTCCTGTTTGGAATTTTGATACAATTTAAATCTGTTTCGTTTTATCTATCTCTGTAACTCTTTCGTGTTTTTCATGTGTATTCTATAAAGAATTGAAAAAATCTTACAAATTACACTGATGAATAAATTTAAAAATCGGCACACCATTTTTAAATATCTACCATTAATCATCTTATAATGAGTGAGTTTTTAGACGTATGCTCAAAGTTTTTAATTTACTTGAAATTTAAATTAAATGTTTTTGATACCATCTGGTTAAAACAGTAAATAAAAAAATTTAAGTATCAGGGGTGTAATGAACAATTATAACGAGCATGAAGTTTTCTTTGTGAAACATAGATGAGAAATATTTTCATCATGTAACTATACTTTATGTAGTCTGTAACTCTTCGGAGGTTTTCATGTTTATTCTGATAAGGAATTGAAACATTCTTACAAATTACTCTGATGAATAAATTTAAAAAAATCCGAGCACTATTCAATCATCTACCGTTAATCATCTTATAATTAGTGAGTTCTTAGACCGAGGTTTGTAACACTCATGATACTCAACGTTTTTAATTTACTTGAAATTTAAATTAAATGTTTCTGACACCTGGAAAAAAGTAAATAAAAATGTTATGTATCAGGGGTGTAATGAACAAATATAACAAGTATGAAGTTATAACATTTTCATCAAGTAATTAATTATACTACTCTTCAGGAAATTCAAAAAGAGTTTAAACACCTTTCAAAATGAGGTGCTTAACATTTTTACTGCTTAAAATGAAACTGATATATTGAATTTAACTTATAATGTAACCTTTATCACCTAAAAACCTTATACTGTGCTGTTTGAAGAAAAAGAGTTTTGGAAAACATTAAATGAATGCAATTATAATTACAAAAAGAAAAAAAATTTCAAAGTTTTAAAAACTTGCCATTCAAAATGTAGAATTTTATCAAACTATTAAAGAAACTAATAGAAATAATATTGCCTTTATAACAGAAATAAGTTAAGAGGGTTACACAAATGAAAAATCATCCACTTATTCTTATGAACCCAGTACATACGGCAACATAATTTATCACAATACCTGAACTACCCAAATTAAATCGAAGCGAATTGACCGAAAAATAATTTTTCCAAACCCATTAGTACACATTATTAATTATAATTCCTATAATTTATTCCCCAATTCCACTGCACCATTATTTGCACAGAAGTCTTTCCTACGTTATCGGACGCAAACTAAAACAATCTCAAGAGATAAAAACACTTTAACCTTCCTAATGCTACTAAATTCCAACCTACAGTCTGACACACACCACATCTATCATTAGGAGTCATCACTTTTGCCTTCCAAGCCTCTAATTTGTGACACTATCCCGTGCGACATGGTTCGAATTTGGAGTGACACCCTTCTGAGTCCGCCCCTCGACCATTTATAACGAAAACTTGATTAGAAGCCTCGAATATAATTCTAGAATGTTTGTTTTCCTTCGAATCGGAAAGCAACAGGCCAGTTTAAATATTCATTAGTCGGATTCGTAATGTCGGGATTCTTTTTGTTCGATTTTCATCTATCTATCTGGGTGTAGCTCAGGTTTTAATGGTAATTGTGATGGGTACAGAGGTGTTGATGCCTGAAGTGGGTTGATGTCCAGCGCCCCCAACGGCAGGGTGCGGTGTTATTGGAATGTATAGATGTTGGAATTCGATGCGTGTGGGTTTCTTTTGCTTTAATTGCGGTGTTTGGGTGGCAGTCGTATGTGTGGATTGATTGTGACGGGCTGTTTGGGTCGATTAATTTAGTACTGATTGGGAGTTGACACGTTAGTAATTGAACGTTATTTTGCTACTGAGTTATGATTTGTAAAGGATAATCTAGCTCGAGAAGGTTAATTTATTTTTGCGAGAAGGGTAATGTGAAATTTGGTTACCAGATTTTCAAAGTTGTAGGTTTCAGTTGGATGGGTGAATTATTGCCTAGGGTTGTAATTATTAAAAAAAATGGCATTGCTTGAAAAACTCCCACTTAATAAATATTTGTATTTTTGTAGAAATAATCTCGAACCCTGTATGTTTAGTAAATTAGCTTGGTTCGAGAGTGGGCATCGTATTCGATTTTCAGCAGCTCACTCAAACACTGATAGTGCATCCCACATATCAATCTTTACATATAATGTGTAAATTCACTGTGGGAGAAAGAAAAAAAATCACACTGAACCTGATTTTTGTAAGTATAATATGAATCGAAAAACTAAACATGAAAGTCATAATTTAATTTTTAATGAATCCAATAAAAATTTAGTGACTAGTATGTGAGTGAAAAGTTTGCTTTTGGTTTGTGCTTAATAACTTTTTATGAAATATAAAGTTTGGAAGAATAGAATCACAGGAAATATTCATGTTGATAACACATCTTTCAGGAATACAGAATTTAAGTTAACGAGTACAAGAAAAGTGATTATATTGCCTTTTAGTTATTCCACAGTTAGAGAGTAAAACCATAACTTAAGTACGATTGGTTGTGATTAACTCTGGAATTACTTAAATTTTATTTTCCCATTTAATGTTTAAATTAAATGTAGGTATGTTAAATTCATACTTAAAAACTATCTCTAAACTAAAATTTGAAGGTCATAACATTTCTTAGAAGTCCCTCAATTTAAATATATTTCTTTCTTAATTTGTTAAAATAATCTTTCATTAAAAATAAGTTTCAAATTTAGTTGCATTGAAGAATAGCTAAATATTTGCCCTATAAGCTTTCAAAATCTAAACAGTTCATCACAATTTTATACCAGGTTGGTTGGGTATAAATGAAATGAACAGCAAGTTCATATACTACCTCATCTAACATAAAACCCTATTCATTCTATCTAAAACCCCCAAACACCATTAAAAACGGCATTCACTTTTCCCAACATTCACCCCCACTGAAAAATCGCCTCGAAATTCATTCACAAACCACACACGTCTGAATGCGTCATTCATCAGCCGTGACGTCATAACGAGGTTCTCGCTTCGAGATGAGATTCTAAACAGGGGGGTTCCCCGAGAAATTCCGGACAGAGATTTATTCCGGTGCCACATAATCTCCCGGAAGAGGAGAAGGAATCCTGGAAAATCTCCTCTCCTCTTCTTCAGCTGGGATTACTTGACATCGGAGGGTCAGGGAGGAAGAGAGTAAGAAGCTCCTCCTGAGATCTCGGGTTACTTCCCTTTGGGAAGGCCTTGTGGAATGGAAATGAACTTGGGTCTGATGCATCCGTCAATTCAGGAATGAGGGAGTTTGTGGGGAGTAGAGTGGTTTGAGGAACCCCCGAGTCTTGGGTTGTTTTATTTAGTCATTTAGTCATAGTGGACAGAACAGAAAAAAAAATTGTTGTAATGGGCGGGTGCCCGTTAACTTGATTGTAGAAAATAATAAATATTGTACAAATACACAATGAAAAAGAAGAAATAAAACAATAGTTTTACATTCTTGATAACTTAATATACAATATGAAAAAACAGATCACACCCTCTAACACAGGATCAGGAACTAAAGATTATATATGACCTTCATTTTTCGCTTGTTTTAATCCAGTTTAAATTTCTTAACAATTTGATAAACATTAAGTATTAAAAAAAACTCTTTTTTAAAGAGAATAAGTTTACTGCAAGTATATTTTTATGGCTTTTAATTTATTACTTATTTGTATTATTAAATGCTTTAATGCACTATTAACTCACGGGAAACACATTTTAAAGAGGGAGAGAAACATTAAACCTATATAGTTCTTAAAGAAAAACATTTACGGGGATAGGAAGTGTTATATAAATCATTTAAATACTAAGGGTGTCACCTTTGTTAGAGTAAAGTTATAGGACAGGTGACCATAACCGCATATGGTCCCATTTATGCGTATACTCAGACTCCACGAAATGAGCAGGGTACGTACTAATACACTCATGGCTTCATCACATTATATTAAATGCATTCACGATATATTTAGGAATAGTTCGGAAGTCTATGTTTAGTACGATTATTACAACCAGGCGTCTTTTCACTCTCAATAAAGAGAAGAGTTAAGCTATAATAGGACCAGTATGATAGATGATACGTGTTATCCTTTGAGCATATTATTATGCTATCCGTTATTAGCTCATGCATAATTAAATTACCCTTATGAAGTGTACCTTACAGAATGCAGTCCTCTAAGGAAATGAAATAGAGTATAATTGTTACTTGTTACCAATGTGCTAATGTTTGTGGATAGTGTTTTACAACTATGTAAATAAAATTAGTTTAAGATTAGTATTGATTTTTGAAGCTTAAGCTATGAATATAGTTTTTTTTACTTGTGAAGACTGAACCCCCAAAACGAGCTTAGTGCCAAACAGTAAACTTTCCATATTTGATAATTTGTAATTTGACTCTCCATAGGAATATTTATATCAGATAATCTTTCATTTCTTTTTTTGTCGTCGTGGCACTGAGCTGGCTTTATGGGTTTTTGGTGATGGCACTTAGTTTGTTTTTTTGGGTCTAACTAAATTTTTTAATGTTTTGTCACTTAGCTCATTTTGATGTCCGGTCTTCATATTATTAGAAATTAAAGGTTTAAGGATCATTTACACTGTTTCACTTTCAATGTTCATCATGAGTGATCCTCACCGAGGAATCACACATTTTCATTGGAAATCGGAGGGATTAAGAGTGAAACGACGGTTAATACTTGTCATTTTGGAAATTTCCTCCAAAATAAAGATCGAAAGTTGAAAAGTCTAAATGAGTCTTCAGAAAGGCAATGCTTTCACTAGACCAACTCATCCTTAAACTCTTTAAAAAGGTTGTATAGGAATTCAAGCTAATTAGCAAATTTTTGATGGGATTGATAAATAAATATTTATTCCCCATTCCCAACCCATACAAAAAGCAATAATTAGTGATCTGGAGCTGCAAAATATAGAATTGTAAGAAAATATTGTTTTAAGTTTCTAAAACAAAAATATCTGATATAAAAAATAATAGCTGTTTGAGAAATACTGATTTTATGTGTATATTAAACTGTCCAATTATAGTAGTCTAAATCAAGTCTAAAGAATTATTTTGTACGTCTGTGTTATGTTGTAGAAAAGCAATGGAAAAATATAAAATAGTGTTTTACATACTGTAAATTCCTTTTATACATGGTAATTATTTTGCAAGTATTCTTATGTTTTAAAATGTTGAACCTCAGTTTATGCACCTTAAAATCAATAAAATAATATATTACACTAGATGGTAATAAATACTCGAAGGAAAATTGTAACATTTTACCATTTGTCTTTCCTACCAAAGATAAAGGTGTTACTTTTCTTAAAAAATGATTCAACGTAGTGAATAACACTGAAAAATTCACAACTTTATCGTTCATGCTTTGTAAATAAGTTATATCCAAGAGTCATCCCAAAAATATTTACTCTTCTTTACACATAAATATTAAGACAAGTTTCTTACTGACTTAGTAAGTTATTGTCCCTTTTATACAATGTGACTAAATCTATTCAAAAGATTTATTTTTTGATGGTTTTCATCGGTATAAAATTTTGTATCAAGGGTATTAAGGTATTTAATGATACTTAGATAAGGTACGCATTTAAAATCTTAAAAGATTTTAGTAGAAAGGTTCATTTAAAAAGTTTGAGGCTCCGTATAGTTTTTGAATCTGTTAGAAGGGAAGAATTTAACTATTGACAACGTTTATAAATTTGCAACTGAAAGTTTTAAAACTATGGTACTGAAGTTTTTGAACTTTCTAAATAGATTTCTTACCATTATCAAAACTTTAATCCTAGTAAAAAATAATGAATAACAAGCTAAGCACTATGATAATAGTTAACATACATTTTTAATAAATTAAAATAGTGTAATTTCTTATTTAAATAAACTTATGTGCCGCGTTAAGTAAGTTTTCTGTTTCAGAATTTTTTGATGCATAATATTTGAGAAATCTTTCAATAGTAAGTAATAGTTAAGCGTCCACGTATGGTAAGCTAATTTTAAAACAGAAAACTTTAGAAAACTAGAAGTTTCAATGTTTCAATGAATAGTTTCTATGAAACATTTGCCTTAATGATGATGGAAATAAAAGAGAAGCTTTCTAGCATTAAGATGGCGAAGCATCTTCAAATTCAGTATAAATGATCATTAGACATCTGGCTACTTGTTTTAATTTTTAATAACAATCGCATTAACATAGAAAATCATCTTGACTTTAGTTAAAACTAACTAAAAGAATTGTATCTTGAATAATCCTGCGCTGGAAGTTTCTTTTTATCTTTTTTGTAAGAAGATTCGTTGCACAGAATAATTTATGAAGCTTATTATTAAGGGAATATTAGTGTATCCAAGAACGAGAGTAAAAACTTCAAAGAGGAACTAACCTCAAAACAGTAAAAGAATAATATTTGGTTGTTTTAAAATTACAACCATTAGGAGATTTACTTTGCAATTTACTTTTCTCCAAAGTAGTACTTTAAAGCTATACGAGTGTGCATGACGTTTAATTATTTGATAAATTACACTAAGCAAATTTTAAATTTAAGAACTGAATTTTCATTTCAAAGCTTGACATTTTTTATAGTTGTATTCTTATGAGCAAAACGATTTTCAAGGGTTGAAAGAAATCGATATATACTTTTGCTTTGAAACTAATTATGTGTTAAAATTGCTATAAAAATGATTAAGAATTAAGCATTAGCGATTTTGCATCTGTTTAAGCTAAATTATGTTCAAGCTGTTAACATTTAATAGTGAAATGTTCTTTCGTTCAAATCTAAAAAAAATTACAGTTGTCAGTAAATTTTTTATGCATACATTTTGATTTTTAAATACGTTTGTACTTTTAATTTAGTAACTGATACTTTGGTACCTTGGTAAGAGATTTCGGTTAGAATCGGTTAAAGACAGTAAGTTTAAAAAGATTACAGTAGTACTAAGGAAAAGTTATGAATACTTGCACGTAAAGCAGTATACGTTAGAAAATTATGTAGTAGGAAGTAAGGGATTTTAAAATTTCAAAATACTACATAAGCTAGTGATCTGACTGAATGTTCTATTGTTATTGGATTTCTTAAAGTTATTGCCAATAATAGATTTTCCTTAGTTTTGAACATGAGAGTTCAAAATCATGAAGTTGACACATTATTATAGTAGATAGAAGAAACAAAACCCAGAGCACAATGATGGAGACTACGAAATTCTTTTTATTTACATCACCAAAATGCACGCACCCCGAGTTATATGACCCAACCCCCATCTCAGATTCCTTCCATAATAAATAACTCTTCCCTCTTGTTTCAAAGAAATACCACCACCATCGCTGCCTTTGATTTATGAAACCAATTCACTGGCAACAAAAAACAAACTCCATAAGAGAGATACGATCCCATACAAGATTAATAATTCACCCACAATTGATCACTCACTTTTTCACCCAGAATTTTAAAAAAGAGCTCCCAGAAGAGAGATAGCATAATAGCGCCTCCCCCATAAAAATAGAGCCCCCCCACATTAACTGTCAGTAGATAAGGTTCCCTTGTCTAAAGCAAGCCAGCCTGAAAGACAATAAGGAAGGTTTCCCTTATCTGTGAAAGCTGCCTTTTCCGCGTGGTATGGGCAGTTCGTAATGGTGTTGAGGGGTTTGGGGGTGCTGCTTGTCGTTCTTTTTTTTAGGGGGAGGTGTGAGATGAGAGGGGTTGGAATGAAGAGGGATGGGTGATCGGGGACTTGGAGTTATGTGACCTGTGGGGTGTGTTGGAGTGGTCATTTTGGACTCGTTTTACCCGTGATGTCCTGCGGGGGAGAGATGAGAGGTTTTCCTTGCTGTTTCAGTTTTTTTTTGGGAGAAGACAAGCAATCTGTCTTTGTTATTTGAGAGGAAGAGAGGCAATGCGAGGGATTTTTGCGGGTAGGTTTTAAGATTCATCTTGTTTTCTCAGTGTAGGAGATTTTTCTGTGTAGACAAATACATAACTCTCGGAAACACGTGAAATAAAATCACATTTACAAAAAGCAGACTTCAGAGCCTCCGTACTATACTCGACTGCAACGTTTCTTGAACCCAGTTACGTCACAAATGTGGAAGGAGAAATCGGTAAACACGAAGCCTTTTGTGTTGATAGGAGGACTTTCGGTACGCAAATCGTGATTGAAAAGCACTATATATACACAAGTTTAACAAAATAATCATAGTTTTAAATTGACGTTCTTCATTTCACTCAAAATTCAGACACCGCGGGGAACTACTTTGTTTGTTAGTGACGTCGTAGGGTCAACTTAAGTTGCTGTCTAGTATAGAGAATATTCTTTCAGTGCAACAATATTAGTTTATTATATTTTTAATGTGAGTTGGCTGAAAAAGTGTGCCCAAAAATCCTAGCTCGAAAGTACGTTGATCTAGTACGTTTAACTGTAGAAGTAAATTTGCTAATATAAATAAATTTTATCCCAAAGATTATTTTTAACATGGCAGTTTTTCTTCTATCAAAATTTGTGATAAAAATAAAATGATTGACTGATTTAAAACAATAATGACTTTTCTAGTTACATTGTACTGTCTGTCTATCACAAGATGAGCTCTCGTTTACATTTGTTACATCCATTCTCTTTAAGTATTGTTTTTATAGAAACCGCCATAACCAGGCAACTAATCCAGAGCTCATCTTGTGATAGACAGACAGTATGTATTTATTATTTTATTAATTATTTATTCAACAAATCTATATTGCTTTAATTTCATAACCTTCTACCTAAGGTCATTCTAAAAACTAAATAATACATAGTTCAACTGAGAAATTTTCTTTAAAATACTTAATCCAATTTTAGCTTTACGATATGATTAGTATTTAGGAATTTCACAGAACAGTAAAGACCGTGACTCTACGTTTTTACAACCGTAGTATCATCCTATTTCTTAGCTTCAAAGAAAAAATATTCCACCACAAGAAAGTATTTTTTCAGGCGCTGTCAACACGTTTTAATCCACCAACAACTTCCTGCATCCGATTCCACGCTGCAAAGTGGGTAAACTTCCAAAACACACACATTCCCCCAGGAGAACAAAACTCCTCTTTTCTCACTTCTCCTCAGAGCATAGAGATACTCGAACTTTTAACTAGAGCGCACACTGGTTACGACCCTGCGTGGCTAAAACGGAGATTGTAAAAGAGAAATGCACTTTATATGGGAAGTCTAATAAACAATCACTCTTCCTATAAGACTAAAAACCATTTGTATAAAAGGGGAGAGAAGATTTTCCTTCTTGAAACAGAGTAATTTTTCTTATTTTAATTTATTACTTTTTAAACGGTAAAATTCCGCAAAAATCACCAAAACATTTCAAGTGCCAAATAACAGAAGTTTTGCCAAAGATAGCAAATTAATTTACTAAAATACCATTCATTTATATTTATGACAACAATAAAAATTAAGTGATGTATTTAAATATTTCTCATTCATAATATTTTGACGATTGTAAACGGTGCAGATAACACAGTTGTACCAAAGGAACAGTCCAAACTCACATAGAATCAATTAAAAGCACGATTTTAAATGTTTTGAGGCAGGTATTTATTTCATTTTTTCACGTTATTGGTAAATTAGTTTTTTTATTTAAACCGAAGAAGTTATGGATAATTCATACTGGGTAAGAGTTTATAAGAATATCGTTGTACAATCAACACTAAGAATCAACACTAAGTTTTGGAGTCGGTGTGTTGACTATTCTTACGAAAGGTTCTAATTAAATAGTCCTTAATGTTAACTTTACTTTTGTAATAGAAACAGCCAATTGTGTGACTTTAACCTTTAACTATTTGATTATTAAGTAGTCCTTGTATAAATAATAAATATAAACAATAAACAGATGTCATACAGACATAGACGAACTGAGGCATTTGTTCGGGAATTCTGGGAAGCAGACTCTTTGGGAAGGTTGAACTGCTTTTTCAGGGAAGCATGCCGATGCGCACGCTGCTTCTTCTGTAACACTATATTTTCTTTTCCCACTTCCGAATATAACGTAATAACGGATTCATTCAGGGCGGGATCAAAACAAACAAGCCGAAAAAAAGCACTAAGCGAGCGAGCAAAAAAACAATACCACCTACTCTACACACTTTCCAGAAATAGCCGGGAAAATACCCAAATATAGCGACCGGCGGCGCGGACCCATAAAATAAAAACCACCAAGCAAGTGGCAAAAACGCGGCCTTTAAGTGAAGTCATGATATATTTACGACCCCTTGCGTTTTACGAGATCTCTCTTATACGGTGCTGTATTTGCTATTTAGTAATTTGCGGCTATTATTATTTGGTTCGGCTTGTGAAGGTTTTAGTTTCTTTGCATGAGGTCTGGAAAGGTTCAAAAGGAATATTTGGAAAAAGATATCCTTGGGGGATTAGTTAGAGAAAGATGCAACTGGGTGTATTTATGTAACTGAGTGTGTATGCAAACATAGTATCGATGTTAGTGGTTATGAATTTGCAGCTTGTTTAAATATTTTATCCTAAAATATCTGGGTTTCAGCCAAATTTGTCTTGAGGAGAAGTTTTATTCGTAATTGTAAGGTGATAAAATTTAATTTAAATTGAAATTTGGGAATTGCTGAACCATATTCTTATTGCAAAAATTTCTTTCCGTGAAATCATATTCAATTTGACGGCATGATTTGAATGGTAAGGTATTGAAAATAAAAGACCGTTTTTTAACAATTAAAGGGATAATGGAAAAAATATAAACTATTCAAGTATTTAGCGTTATAAAGATTAATGCAGTAAGTGTTTGTTCAATATCTATAGGGTTCTTTATTATTTTTTAAATTTGTTCTGTAATCAAATATGATTTTTTTAAACGAAAACTATACTCTAAAAACCAGCAATTTCTGTAAATGCATTTCACTGCAAGATGGTATTTGTAGCAGGGAAGCACTAACCAGGGGTTGGGGTAAGAAACAGTTTTGAAAAATACTAGAACAATTCAGCCTCTCAAGGCACTTTTATAAATCATAAATTTTATCTTAAAAAGTACGAGTATAATTTGCATATGAACACATGATGTGTAAAAATGTTTACGTGTAAATGCTACTGATAAATAAGGAAATTATAAAACCTTGCATCACGATACGAATCAGTGAATCTCATAATATGCGTCATTGTCTATAATAAGAGATGAATACTAAACAGGTTGGGGTCATGAACAAAATATATTTTTATGAAAGTATCTTTTGTTCAAATAACTATAATGAAATTTTTTACGTCTTACTATAGATTTAAATTAGACCAAAAAAATGTCATGTTAATTTAATCGTATGACAGCTATGCTTTTATCATTTATGAATAATTACTGGATACTTTTGAAACGTAACCAGTGTAAGAAATTTTATAGATTTAATATGATGGGATATTAGGTACAAGGAAATCTCTGATTTTGTTTCCCTTTATGAGAAAAAAAAGTACTGCAATTTGAGTTAGAAGTTTTAATACAAACTACAGTGAAACCTGTTTATAACGATACTATCTATAAAGCCCAATTCCCATGGGTTGCGTTTTTTGAAAATACGCAAGCGAATTTACTCGTCGCGAATTTTGAAGGATCTTTTTCCCTAGCTTTTTTGCCCGCTTTGTTTCTGATTACGCTCACTAGAGGTCACTGACTTTTGCCTACTATCGTATTGGCGCCAAAACTTACAGCAACTTTAAACAACTTTATTAAGTTTTATAAGCATGCATTTTTCATAAAATTAGTAGCATCCATTAAAATTAAATCAATTTAAAGCATCACTGCTAAAATTTTAAAGTTTATTCATAACAAGACATCGAGAAGCTCCGAAGTGGAAATGTATAGTTTCATATATACATAAGCTGTTGTAAAAAATGAAACAAGTTATTTTAAGCTGTTTTAAGAACATTAAATAAAAATAATTTTCTCACTGAAACTCCCTTCAGGAAGAACATCAATAAATTCTGATTCCCTCACATGTTCTGATGAAAATATTAGTTTCACTGTATATATCCAAATCATGATAAGTAATGTATTTGTATTAAAATACAGTAGATCTCCAAACATTCGAATTAATTGGGGCTATTTCTGATTTGGATAATAGCAGAAAAAGACAACTTACTAAGAAAAGTACAAAAATATGCAGAATAGAGACGGCATGGGAAGAAATAGTTATACCAATGAGCTATCAAGTATTAATTTAAATGACTATTATGGTTCTAATAAAGGTTTTTGTATATTTTGTACATCTGTATGGAGTCTAACAATTCAGAAAAGCATAGTGAAAAATTATTTCGAACTACAGTTCTCTTTACGAATTTAAATATACCATTTTAAGACATTTAACTCACCGCTTGTCTCCTGAATTCCTGCCTACTTCCCATGCCGTCTATTTTTTTTAAATATTCCTGCAATCTAGAAGCCGCTCATTCTAACAAAGAGGCTTCTTTTATAATTTTATTAACTTTGTGAGTAGTTAAACTCGTCTTAATTAGTTCACATTTTAGGATGCACAATTTAAATTCGGTGATATAGACGATTATGATCTGCTTTGAACCATCAAAATAAAATGGATGCTGTTTTGTTTTATAAGGGCTTTCCTATTGGTTGGAGAAAATCATGTGACTAAAAACGCAAGCGTATTTCCCAAATTTCTTAAATTAAATCTAAGAAAAAAGTTGTGCGAATTTTGAGCGCTGCGTTTTTTCTTCTAGGCCTATGATTGGATTCTTTATGACATGTGATCATGTGAATCTAGTTTTAAAAGAAAGGATTGCTCTTCCTCAGAAAATGTAGGGAAAGTAGGGAAGCGTTTTTCGCCGACGTATTTTAATACGCAACCCATGGGAATTGGGCTTAACGATTAACTGTTAAAGCGATATTTCCCGTAGACTAGGCAAGATTAAACTACCTCATAACGTTAACCTGTCTTCAACAATATTTTCCAGGTCCCTACAGTATAGTTAGGCAGATTTCACTCTACTATTAGTTATCAGCTATCAATTTTAAAGATGTAAGCGAAATTACCATTCGTTATTTAACTGAACCGCCAGGACGACTTTTGTGTGAATGAGAGAGCTTTTAGATAAGATTCTTAATTTCAATATACCGAAACACATCAAATCGTATCATATTTCATTTCAAACTATTTGCTCTTCTCATGACACAACTATAAATCCTTCGAACCTTTCATTAAGACCATTGTCACCCACGATAAGACAATCAAACATTGGTAATACTCGCTCCAGACAAACCATACAGACACACGCCATTCATAAATCTCAACATGGAAACAAATGTAACAAAAGCGAGCTAGCTGTAACATCAGCAACTAAGATATCAAAATCCTCTGCGGAAAGGAAGCAATCCACTGTCTAATTCGCCATCAGTCTGAACAAACAATTAAAGCACTCGGGTCTTTTCCTGATGGGATAACATTGAAAAGATTAAGTCCTTTCAACGGATAACGGTGACAACGACGGCCAAGCGGTAATAAATTAGGAGAGATTCCGTTTCGTTTCTTCGCTGCGACGCGTTGAGAAATGTGTGGGGTCCGATTTGTTAAATTGAGGGGCGGGGGAAGATTTTTCTGTTTCGCTGGGCGTGAAGCTACAGACGAGTAAGTTTGGGAGATAAGTTGGGGGTAGATTCGAAGCGTGAATTTCGTTATTTCGGCCGTTTTATCAGGGAGATTTCTTATTCATAGTTGAACGAATTCAATCAGTGAGGTAGTTTGTTGGATTTATTCAGTTACTGTTAAATAGAGAAGTCTGAAAATAGGTGATGAAATAATTTGCTCTACGATTCTCGGATATTTATTTACAAGATTAACTCAAGAGTTTTATTTAATATCCCCTTTAGTTCAGGTGTAACTTTAAAAAAATTATTTGAATATTTTTGTTAATAATGTAAAGTAATTAAAGGTTATGTTCAAGCACGGCTTACTAGATACTTATACAGGCTAGCCGAGTTTTAAACAATGAAAACCATTTGACAACTTTTCCCGTTTGGAGAGCTGCAAGACCTACCTATATCACCCATCGCCTTCAACACTGTGAATATTCTTTGCCAGTTTGTCCAATAATGCCATCTGGATTTGCAATGATTTCCGTACTCGGCTAGCCTGTATAAGTATCTAGTAAGCCGTGGTTCAAGTAGCGGGTAATATATTCTTGTTGTGAAAGCATATTATATCATTTAGATATTTTATTAATTTGTTTTTAAATATCATGAATAATTTAGAAAATAATTTAGATGGACCCTCATGCAAATTACATCAGGTATCTCCAGATATTTACTATCCTTGTTTATTGTTAAGATTTAATATATCAATGTTTTCTATCAAATTTTAAATAAATTTTGAATTACAAATACAAATATTGCCGACCAGCTACAGACTCAAAGCCCAACAAGGCTGGTCCTTTGTTTAATAATTCACCAATTCCCACTGCTTGTCCAATTTTAGCTTAAACTCATACACACTTTGAATTAACTATATTATCTAGAAAAGCGTTCCATATGTCAATTACCCAATTAAGAAGTAGTACTTCCTTAGAATCCCTATTAAAATGTGTCTTATTGAATTTGTACCCATGGATCCTTGTTCTGTTATCCCCTATTAAAGTTTAAGCCTTTTGTACACCCTTGTTTCACTAACTTGAAGAGCTGAATCAAATATTATTTTTATATAAATTTCTATATTTTTAATACTGTCATTTACACAATTATCGATTCAAGATGCTGAAAAGAATCTTTGTTTCAGATCTTAATTAAATTTAGTGAAATTAACACTCAATTCTCACTAGCATTATTTAAATGAAATATTGAATCTTCTTTATTATTGTTTCGCTTTTTTTAAGTAACTCAAGAACTTTCATAAGTTACCCACAATTTTAATGGCAAATTCTTTTACAATGTTTCATGACCTAAATGTTCCTTTATTTTACCTCCTTAAGAAAGGATTTTACTCTCAGGTATTACAACTGCTGACCATCTCGTATTATTGATGAATATACTCTCCCGCGCGTATCGCTTTTTGAGCCAAAAAAAAATACAAGATCTAAAAGAAAAACGACGTGAAGAACGGATCAAAGCAATGAAATGTAAAAACATCTTTCACCCAGTTGAATGAAACGTCACCCAACGCACGCTCGTTTCTCAACACACAATTCATCACCGAGACACAGAACTCAAAAATGTGACACGGACACACACAACGGGGCCCGAAATCGCTTAAGTGCAAAAAGAAAGGAATGAAAAGAATTATTCCATTTCTCTCTTAACGGTGGTGGAGAAAGACAAATACAAAAACGTGTCGACCACAGATGACATCTTGGCTCTGTGGAGAAATCCCAGAAAAGACCTGAAATAAAGCCTACTACTAAAAAGAGACGAAAAAAAGAAGAGAGTTCTGAAAGAGAAATGGGTGGAAGATACATTTTTCAAGTATTGACATTTTTGAGCAGTGCTGTAGTTTGGGAAACACGCCGTTTGATATAAAAAGAGTGTTTTGCTAGGGGATCGTATTTTTTTTTTTTTTTTTGAGGCTTCTTTTGATTTTCGCTTCTTTACTTCCTCGTAGGAATAGCTAGGAAATGAAAAATATTCTGACTTGTGAGTTGAAAACAATTACAAGCGAATTTATATTTTGCCTGTCATTTGTTCATAAAGATAAATTTTTTAACATTACGATGAGAAAATTTGAAATAATATTATTCAACATTTCCTTCTTGACATTGGGACAATCTTTAGATGTCAGTTATAAGTTAAACCTTTGTATAACTTTACGTTAGTTTATTAATTTATTATTTAGCTTATAATTTATTATTTAGTTTATAATTTATTATTTATTAGTTTATTAGTTAATTTCTCTTTTCTCCAATTTTTTAATTACCGGCAGTAAAATTAGTTATAGTAAACATAATTAGTCTTTCTAATTATCAGTTATTTGCAGAGGTTTGGAGATTATAGAACAATTTTAGTTGGTACTAATTGGTTTTAAGAGCAAAATTTCTAAGTAATTTGACCAATTTCGAATTGGTAAAATAATTTTTTCTTTATGATTGATTAAAAAATTTTACATCATACCCAGAGATATTTTTAACTCCTTTGAGACAGTATTTCACTCCTTGAAAATCGAAATACTCTTTAAAAAACTAGCAAGGAGTATTTTCACTCTTTGAATTTTTCACATAGGTATAGCTTATAAAAAACGCACAGTGCCCTACCGAAATTTCTTTTTGCAGTGATTCCAATCAATTAGAATTCGCAAATACCTATGAAATTTAACTTTATATAAATGGTTTGTGGCGTAGACGGAATTTTTTTTGGGATAGATTGGATTTACTTTTGGTCGTTTTAGGAGAAGAATAGATTTTATTTTTTTCACTTATTGTTCTGGTGCTTATGGAGTTTGATTGCGGTTTTCGTGTCTCTGTATATGTAGTTTATACTATTTCCCTATTTCACTCCTCATAATTGAATTTCACTCCTCCTTAAAAAGTCAAAGAGTATTTTTACTCCTCCAAAAAAATCCTAGGAATAACACTGATCATACCACATATTACCCCTTGCAAATTTTTTTAGAAAACTGAAACAGAAAATTTTCATAGTAACTATACCTCCTGACAAAAACATCTCCTTACAGTTAAGCAATTCATATATTGATAGATTGAGCTATTAATTTATTAAAAAATGTTCCTAATTTAGATTAAAATAATGTTGTACTACCATGGCACAGGCACATTCTTGATAAATCGGGGGAAATTAGTTACCTAAAGATGTGTATAACCTAAGATGTATGTATAACCGAGTTACCTAAGATTAACAATACTTTTTTAAAAAAAAGCTCTTTAAAGTTAGTCAATTCAAATATTAATCAGTTGTCTAGAGAGTAATCAGTTGTAGTTTAGATTCAAATAGTACCTATTACATTACCTAAGGGTATTCATGATAAATCGTGTGAAAAAGAGTTACCTAAAGATGTATGAACTATAACGATAACGTTACTTGATTATCATTAAAAATTGATTATCATGCATGGAACAATGGAACATTCGAACTTTTCTATCTTCTGGCAATTAATACCCCAACTTTCAGAACAAAGTATCATTGTTGAAAGAACAAACAACACACAAAAAATTATCTACTTCACAACAAACAAACAAAAAACCCTACATACGAAGCCTGGTAAACCTATTGCCCATCCAGAACCTCCATTATATCTTGGCTCTTCTAAATCTGTCAAACGCTAAGAGGCCATAGAATCCCCGATTTTGCGGAAAGTACTTGAAAGACTTCCCGGTGCTCGGACAAAGTAAACACTCTTTACCAAGGGCCCTCGATATTGGCCACCATTCCGGTTCAATGTGCCTTGATCTGACAGCTTAATACTGCTCCTGTCATTCTGCGGATTCTACATTTCGATATAGTTAACGGACGAGAGCCATTTTGGCGGCCATATTGGTCATATGCACTTGATGTATCGTATTAATATAATGGAAGCTTTTCAAAGCTGTTTTTGGGATGGGAAGTGGATGGGTTTGATTCATTTGGTTGTTTTTGTGGAAGTATATTACATCGTATTTCTCTCCGATGGTTATGGATCGGAGTTATGTTGTATTAGGATGTGGTTTGGTTAATAATCTCATGTGAAGTATGCAGGATGACGGAGGATGGATAACTTGTGTTTGTATGACTGCGAAAATGGGTCGTAGTATTTTTGCCTTGACTAGACAAATTTAGGAAATAAAGTTTAAATTTCCATGACTAAGATAAGAAATTACTTTCTTTTTATATTCGAAGATTTTATCTCATCGTTCCATGTTAGAAGAAGAAACAAAATATTAAAAAGACAAAGGGAAAACAATTTATCTTAAAATGTCACTTGCACTATGAGAAAATTAAGAAGATACCTATTGAGAAGTTTTATAAGTTAAAAGGTTAATTATTCAAAATTTCTTTGCAGTTATCACATATATATCTTTTTTACTCTGCTGTTAAAATATTTTAAAATTTATTATTTTTTTATTAAACTTAAAAATACTAATGATGTAAAAATTATCGACCTAATGAAAAAATCCTTTTTCTACATTTCAGTTGAGATTATATAATAGTTTTGGTTGTAAAATTTTAAAGAAGATACATTTTATGTGATTTGGCGTAACTATATAATACCTAAATGACTTTTCAACTTTCTTTGCTATTTATGCCATTAAAATGTATTGTCATCAAAACCGAAACTGTACTACCTCAAAAACCATCTTCTGACTAAAAATATAGACAAAGAAAGAAAACCAGCCATAACTAACTACTATCCATTCCAGACAAAACCAGCAATAACTCTTTCTACCTCATTCACCGCAAGAGCTACTTTATTCCAGATAAATAATAACCTTCCAAATTTATACGTTCATATCTCCCACAGATAACCCTTAAAAGAAGGGTACCACCCGAGAACCTCTATGAGATCATATTAAACGGATATGAATAGGCCGCCACCTTAGCCCTAGTATGAGCCATAAATGTCCAGCTCATATGGCTTCTGGTACAGAATGGACAATGAATCAGTAATACAAAGTAGACTAAGGACGCTAAATCAAGAATAGGAAGGTGGTTTTCTTTTGTATGTGGATCTTTGATATAGGTGAAGTGAGAGGTAATCTAGTAAGGTTTAGACGGTTGTTTGAATTTTGTTAGTGTATTTGTAGTGTATTATTTTTTTTTCGTATTATAAAGTCGATGTCTAAAGTAAGAGGAGATAATATTGGCTTAATATGTTGTGACGAAAATAAGTTTAATTTAATAATCGTGAGTTAAATTTATGATTGTTAAAAGTGGAAGTGTTTTTAGCTTAGTATTCTTCATTCCTAAACTGTTGTTTTAGAAATTAAATCAGTTTAAAAGTAGAAAATTGTTTAAAATTCCTCATGAGATTTATAGGTGCTACATCTATTGAATAAGTGTTTATTTTCTCCTTTGAACTCACTCAACTGAAACTGAAAACTAGCTCATGTAAAATCAAGAGAAAGTAACACTGCAAGTTTTCATGGACTTTTCAAGAAGTTTGAATCTTGTGTGGATTACATATGAAGAGGAGTGACATGAATTACGAAGGCAGTGGAGTAAATGTTAGCGATTTCTGCCAAGTTTTCCTCGTATTTTGAGTTGTCTCACGTCATACGTACTCTTAACGCCCGTCGGATAAAAGTATGTATTTAATGTTTTATTTTCTTTGCGATATTTAACATATTTTCATTAAGGCTAAGACTTTCATTTTTTGTACTTTGATTTGTAGGTCAGTGAATTTATGTTCATTAAATTTTGTTTGTTTGAATTCTCAAATTTATATCCCCAAATCATTTTTGTGCGTACTCTTATCTTCCTTTACCCATGATTTCCTTCCTATGCTACCAGTATAATTTTAATGATAAAAAATAAAAAAGTCTCACACTTGGCTATCAAGGGCTTTGATATTTAAATATTGATGGTTGAAGGATGTCTAACATATGTCCTTTTCCAGAACCAATTCCTTCATTTATTAAGTTCTAACGAAATTAATTACAATTAAAATTGAAAGTAAAGTTTTGAACTTTGTTACTATTTGAATAGTTCTACATATACTTTTGAAATAACTTCGAGGTAAAGTCTTTTTGGCAAGCTAGTTCTTTACTACTGAAAAAAAAATGTAAAACCGACAACGGGTACATTGAAAAATTACAGAATCCTTACTCTATTCAGGTTCTATACATTGAGTGACTCAAAAAGACTGTTTCCTTTTTCATACCTCTCCCACACGTGTTCGAATAGGTTTTGCAAATCTCATTTTGGAACTTTCTTGCAATCCTTCCCTTCACAGTTATAAGCATTCCTTTCCCGAATTGCTTCAGAAATTGCTCTCTTCTAAAACGATATAAGACTAGAATCTCTCTCGACAACATTCAATACATGGCATGTTTTTCGATTTCCTTGCTAGTTTGTAGAAGATGGGACACATACAGTTTTTAACGTGGAATGTATCTGTTTCTTTAACTATTTCGAATGTGATTCGGATCTAGAAGATGGAGAAATCTGGAGGCCTTGAACTGTCCAGTTCCTCTATAAAGTATTGCTGTTAGAATTGAAACATTTGTAGTCTGTCGAGCTAGGCTTTTCTACCAGGATATTTTATTCCACGATTGGTAGGTAGTACAAGAAGTGCTTGGTCCAAAACAGGGTAATTTTGTTTTGTTCTTCAATGTAAAAAAGCCGTTCATTTCCAGTTTTTAAAAGGGGAAATGTGTCCTTTTTCTTGTTTTTTCGACTCTTAGAAATTGTGTTTTTGTAAATTTAGATGTGAATATAACACTTTTTAAAAGTATGAAATGCCTGACACTTTTCTTAAACTTAATTGATTAATCTAATTTTATGGTTTATTTAACAAACATAAATTTAATGTTTAAACTTTTATTTAACATTAAATTAATTTATTTAACAAACATAAATTAATTAATTAACATGCCAGATTATGTGCTTTTTGACTATACTTTACCATTTTAAATTTATTTTTTGTTACTAATTTATAATTTTCAAAATTATTTTGACAAGAAAGTTACTAAATTACAGTTTAATTAAAAGGATTGCTAGATATCAATATTTTTAAGTTTGATTATTTATTAATTTAACCAAATTTAAGGTGTTATTTCATTCACTAATATGAAAATGAAAGCGTTTCTAATTTAAAAATGAATACTCGATTTGGTTAAGAAAAGAGTTACTAAAACCTTATAAACTTTTAGACCGAATGGTAAATTGTAGTACTTGCATTGAGAAAAATTTTAGTTATCATTTAAAAAATGGTTTATTTAGCTATTCAACTAATCAAAGTTTCAATGGAAAGTTTCAAAGCTTTATAATAAAATTTCAAATGGGGAAAAGTTAAATTCTCAAAATACAGAATTTTTTAGTTACAGAAGTTTTATCATTCCTATTTCTATGCATAGCTATTCCATAATTTAGAATGAAACACGGATGTGTGTAAAAGTTATCTCGATGTCATAACCAACAGCTTCCAAATCTATCGTTGTGGAAAGGTTTCTAGATTTGGCGAGAATATCGCAGCTCTAACAGAAGTTTAACATTTGTTTTTATAAACAGGTTTTCTCTTCTCTCCCCTATTTAAAAAAAAACATTATCACTTCCTATCAATTTTAATACTGTTCACATTTTAATAGGTGTAATTAGAAAGAGCACCTGAATAGTGGAAAGATAGAGTATTTGAAGAAGAATGTTATCTGAAAAAAAAATTCTGTTATTTTTAAGCACACACTTCTTGTAGCTTGTGATAATATTGTACTGCAAAATGTTTTGCAAAATGTAGCAGTATTAAAAACATAATTTACATTGACCATTGTCATAACATGCCAAGTTCACCATTTCACGATAAAGCTAAACAATGTAAATGTATAAGAGAATCAAAATTTTCCATTCATGAGAAAAAAAACCTTTTTGTACTGTTTCCTAAGTAAATAACTCATGAACAATACTTCTCTCGAAAACTAAAGTAGAAACTATGAATTTTATTTCAAGAATTCAAAATTGAAATAATAAACTAGAAACTCATATAAATTCTTTAAATGGCACATGGTACGTTTTGGCTAAACGTATTGGTATGCAACTTAACTACATTTGAATAACAATTACAAAAATTTTGTAGAATATTCCAGAACATATGAAGTAAAATTTCGTGATTAAAGAAAAGCTTCCAAGATTATTTTTGTATAATTTATTTTATACACAAGCTGTTTTAATTGTTCAATAATGCATTAAAAATGTCTCTCTGCACTTCTCTCTGCACTAAACTATACTTTTATTGCATTGATATGGGTTAATTAGATACATTTTGCAAAGTTCTGTACTTTACTTCATTGTGCTGACAAAGGGGTCCTGGTATATCTTAAAATAGAAGCCAAAACGTTCCTACAAACTTATATAGATGCTATTTTCATGGTATGAAATTCAGCTTTTAGCATCAATAATGCAAGAGAAGTGCCAAGAATATTTTATGCTACATAACTAAGGGCAAAGAGGATGCGAACAACAGAGTCACAAGACATGAATAAAATATTTTTAAAATGTGTATGAACAAAAATAAATTTGATGCTTAACGTGTGCAGAAAACTGTCAAAGTATTAACCTATTGCACTAGATTCAAAGATATAATGATAATAAATGTCATTCATTATACTTAAATGTAATAGATAGTTTTTTTTATTATTGTTTTGTGTTTTATAAAAGCAACCTACTATTTGTGTTTGGAGATGTTTTAAAATAGTTTTTAGTCATGTAAGGAATTCAAGGGAACATCAAAGATTTTGAAACAAGAAATATTGTTCTACTAAAATTATACACATTAAGCACATTAAAATATATTCCAAATAAAATGATTAAGAAAAAAATATATCAGAATTATTTCATAAATTTAATTCTTTTAAAGAAAAGTAAATTTTAAGTTGTGTATAATTTTTTTATCGATTAAAATCTTTTTTGAATGCATTTTATAAATCTACATATTTTACTCAATGAAGTTCTAGCTAGATATTCTAAATTTTTGTCTCTTGTTTACCCTTCAATACTTATTTCAGCAGCATGCATGTGGTGTAGTAAAGAGCTGTATTCGATTACTAAACTAAAAGAAAAGCAAAGCATTAGGAAATATTACCTGACATTTCACAGAGATGTCTTCTAGGTGCTAATCCTTAGGGCCGAGCCACACCAAGGAAGCAGAAGCGAGAGCAATAAAATTGTCGTAAAGAGGTTATCTAAGACAGGGTATCCAATAGAAGTGAGATAACCTCTTTACGACTTTATTTTATTGCTCTCGCTTCTGCTTCCTTGGTGTGGCTCGGCCCTTAAGGCTACTCTTACCAAGATTATAATAATAAAATGAATATATAAGAATGTATTCAATACCTTATGCAAAATCTTAGCTGTTCTTACATTAGATCTAGAAGCAACAAGATAAGGCTGCATCTCAATATATCTAGCATCTAGTGGTCAGGCTGAAGAAGAGGGATCACACCAGGATTGAACTCTTCCGTTCAACGTGACAAGATAATTCGATCTGCCTTCACCCCCCACTAGGAAAGATGGATAGGCTTAAAGGTAAGGTCCTATATTACTCTAGTTCTTGTGACCTAATACGCCTTCTGTCAACGAAAGAGACAGTGATTATCCATTCTCAGATTGGATTGGTGGATTGGGAGAAAAACCACCAATCAGAAGCTGTTAGCTGGATCGTGTGTTTAATGATCCGTGAGATTCGTCCTTTTGTTAAGAGATGGGTGGTAAAAAAAAAACTAGTGTTGGGAAATATCCGCCATTTCTTTATCAACAATGTATTTATTTGTAAGGGGGTTTTACAATCTATATATAACTAAAACTGTTTGTGGCTGTGTGTGTGGGTATGTGTTACATCTCCTCCCAAATTACGCCGCAGGCGTACACAAAACTCGGTATATAGACGTATTCTGAGGCGAGGATTATCAACACGAACTTTTCCAAGTTCGAAAATAGAATATTTACGAGTAATTAACGATTTTATGGTCAAAAACGCTTATTTCTCCATTTCTCTACTAGAGTAGATCCGCTTGAATCCCTATTGTAACAAATGGGATTAAAACCTCAAAATTACATCTCCTCTCAAATTACGCCGCAGGCGTGGCCAAAACTCGGTATATAGACGTATCTGGAGACGAGGATTCTAAATACAAAGTTTTCCAAGTTCGAAAATCGAATATTAACCTGTAATTTAACATTTTTATGGTTAAAAATGCTTATTTTTCTACAACAGTAGATCTGCTTGACTCACTATTGTTAATGCTTATTTTTCTACTAGAGTAGATCTGCATGACTCACTATTGTTAATGAGATGAAAACCTTAAAATTAAATATTTTACTAGGGGAAACTATAAATGTGCAACGTAGGAACTGGATGGATTTGAGTAAATATAAACAGTTGGAACCGGGATGAAAAAGGCGCCGGGAACACCAACATGAAAAAAGACACCGGGAACGCCGGGATATAAAAAATTACCAAGAATACTGGAACATGAAAAATTACCGGGAACGTCGGGATATGAAAAACTACCGAGAACACTGGGATATGAAAAACTACCGGGAACATCGGGATGATTGGTAATTGAGGTTACAGAAAAATTAGACATGTAACTTGAGAAAAAGTTTAAAAAAATAAATTGATACACTACACCCGTGCAAGGCCGGGCATATCAGCTAGTACCTACTAAAAAAAGTAAAACTTGTGGTTCTTTATTGATAGTATAATTTTATTATAATACATTTCTATTATTGGATTATTTAGATGTTGGAAAAACATTTGACTTGACAAACAAGTATTGACTTGTTTTTATATTGCAACAACCTCGGTTTAATTCAAGATGAAAGTACTAAAAGGTCTACTAAGCCATAATAACGTATTTTTTCAGAACCTATTGCAGCAAACTTTGTATCGAAAAATATATTCTGAACTGAAAATCGCTTTAATTAAGTATAGAAATAATAAATATAGAATGATTTTTTTACCATGTTAAAGTATTTGCTGCTGCGGATATAAAAGTTTTCTAAAATAAAAATTGGGTAAAAAAGTAGATTATTTTTCCAATCATTAATATATTTTACAATTTCTTAGAAAAGAGATTGTGTTTTCAGATATATTAAATCTGTTGAAAAGATATCCATGATAAAAATTAATAAAATATGAAAAAGTGATGAAAAAATACATATTTCTCTTGCCATAAATATAAGAAAGTTACACAAGCATGAATACGGAAGTGTAAAGAATCATTTTAAAATTAGGAGATAAAATAGTTTATGGTCCATACAAATTAAAAAACTGAAGGAGATTAAACAATTAAGGAAAAGTTTGAACTGGATTAAAACAAAATTTATTACATTTATTTTTGATAAAACAATGAGGGAAAACAAAATGACATGTTTAAAGTAGGAAGGTCTAACTTTTAATAAACTTCTTTATTGAATTGTCTAATGTAGGAGTCTCACAAAATATGAGAAAAAAAGAGATATTGTTATTAACTTCCTCGAAACATCACAATCACAGAACATTAGTTCAACTCTACCATTTTAATTCAAAAACTCAAGTAGGTTGTAAAAGATATTGCCCATCCCGCTAATAAAGAATACGAGGGAAATTTTAAAAAGATAGAGGTGATAAAAATCTGTCACAAGGGGGGTTTTAAGCACATATGGATGCTTTAAATTAAGTAAAGAACGAAAACACGAAAGCACTTAGGAATGGGAGTAATCACAAAGATGTTATATCTAAGGATAATAAAGTCTAAAGCACTTTTAAGAGCCAAATGCAAAAAATGAAAAGACAAACTGAAAGGAATCTAAATCTTGGTAATAGATTTTTCCGACAGTGGTTTACTTATGTAGATAGTTCTATTGGTTAAAATATCAAAGAATGGAGACTTATGAAATATTCAATATGCAATATTTCACTTTTGTGTTTGTTATTGTGTTCTTCCTTAAAAGATATCCTAACTTTATTATAAGAGTATGTAGTATAAATTATTGTATTTGTCATGCCAGTAAAATAAATGTTCTAAATGATATTTAGAGTTTTATAATTTTTATGAATGATATCATGGTTAGTAAATATCTTATAAATCCTATTAATTTTTTCACAAATAAAAAAAAATATGTATAGCTCAAAAAAAATAAATTTTATGACTGAAAATTAAAGATAAATATCGCAATTATTAGATCAAAGGGGTATGCACATCTCAGTTTTGAGCTTTCCACATGTCCCAAGATATTTTGTCAGCTTAAATTGACCTTAATTAGCCTTACTAGAAAATCTTTTCACAACTTTAGACTTTTTGAACTTCTTAAAACTTAAGTTACGTGTTTTAAAATATTTATTGTTTTTTAAAAAAAATCCTAATTTCAAACCTATAAGTAGCACATAACTCCAAATTTTTCTTTTACCTGTCAAGCACAACTTATTTTTCAAGCATTGCAAATATTTTAACATAAATGGTTTTAAATAATTAATGTAATTAACCAATTATTTCATTCGATCAACTTGTTGACTAGTTCACCTATCTGAGGACAGTGTCGGGCTTTTTATTACACGTGTAAAGAGCCTAATGGTTTAAATTTGTAATTAATTATAATATCACGTAGGAAGATAATTATTCAAATTTTGTCTATTACGTAATTAAGACATGTTATTCAAATTAAATATTAATGAATGCTGCTATAAAACTATTAGTGTTAACATCAGTTTAATATCCACCCCTCTCATAAATTTCGAATTCTTATAAAGAAGTGGGAGTGGCTAGTTGTAAGAGAAGAAATTGAACTATAAACTAAAAAATTTTTTTTCTTTGCTTTCTGAGGTAATTATATCATCATTAAAAAAATTCTGATGAAAACAGTCAACGAATGTTGATTGAGTTGGACACAAATTGAACCTAAAGCCTTTAATTAATTCGAGTTTTAAGAACAATCTTCGCAAACTGCACTCCCCATCGTCATTTTCACTTTCATGTTATTTTCCTCCTTCTAAGAAAAAAGTAAGATTTCAGTTACATAAAAAAAAGATAAAATTAATTCCTTTAATTTATTTTTTCTTGTTAGGGAAGCATAGTTATAGACATAGAGACACATAATGATTGAAAAACATGTCAAAGAATGAGTAATATTATTCCAATCATTCCAGTTTAATTCACAATTCCAGTTTAATGAACTCAAACAACTTTAATATTAACAACAACAGTTGGGTTTCAGTTTTGTTTTGTACATCAACCTTCAAAAATCCAACATAAATTAGTTTCCTATCTAACAATACCTCGAAAATAAGGATATTCTGTAATTAAAAATAATGATGATACATTTAAAAGTTCAACTCTCATCTTTTTTTAGAGGGAAAAAATATAGATATTTATTTTTGTGCATGAAAATACGTATATTAGATGGGTTATATATATTGATAGATGGGATATATTATATATTAGATGGGATATATTAGATACTATTATTTTATGATATCTGTGTGTACAAGAATGCACGTATAAGTATGAAAAAAAAACTAGTCTGTATCTTTGCGGTTTCTATTAACCTTTCCTACAATCCGCCTGTGTATACAGCTGAGTGCTATGCAAAGCATATTATGCTTAGCATTGTCCAGAAAACGTGTTGAATAGTTGTGAGTTGGTAATAACTTCCTATAAATGCATTTGTGATGAAGGAAGCGCTGATAATAGAGCAGTGACCCTTTGAAAACAGCAATAACGGGACTTTATTCTGTAGTTTAGAATAATTGAGTTGTTGTAAGTATGATTAAATAATAATATTCCCATCTGTTAGCTTGATATAATTTTACACATAACTTTTAAAAAAATTTGGATTTTTATTTTTATTACACATCTCTTTATTAACAAAATTAAAAAAAAATTAAAAGGCATACAGAACATATGATATACACCAAGGGGATAAAAAAATCCCATCCAAGCGTAAGAAAAAGTAATAGATATATATGAATTTTGTAACGAAAAAAAACCTATAAAAACACACATAAAATAGGCTGACTAGAATAGCTTGATAACAAGATGCTACATTTATACTTTGTAATTTTTCAAATATACTTTATCGGTAGAAAATTTATGTTATATTAGTGTAGTTGACAAACCTTTTATCAAAAGAGTAGGTAAGTCATTCATGAAATTCAACCCCCATGGATGACCTGAAATGTTCATGAGTGCTTTTTAGTTTAGCACATGAGTTTACTTTTTAGTACAAGCTACTCACAGCAATTTTTGTTCAAGAAAATCAAATAAATGCATCTAAAAATGTTTCCGTGATTGGGCTACTATAATTAAGTTGCTTACTTTATTTCACAAATACTGTGTGCGTATTCTGTCATATTACAAAAATATTACCCTTGGTGTTAGTAACACAATGATTTTATCACAATAACAACGTATTTATCTGCACCCTAACTGAGAACGATAAATGATACTGCTGATGAAAAGTGACAACACCTTCACTAAATCAACAATAAAGAGAGTGTCCATTCGTGTTATTTCAGCCATACATCACAATAACTATAAATGCTAAAGCCCTTATTTTGCTTTAACTGATCTGTTTAGCATTATTAACATCTGTAAAGTTGTCTTTTCTCTTCATACAATTTATCGGCATAAAACTTCTACTCACGTTCGAGTAAGAGATTTGGTTAACTGTGGGTTAAAGGCCAAGATTAAATCATTTAAACGGAATATTGGTCATTTAAATGTGTGTTCAGAAATATTTCCCTAATTAACATTAAAGACAATTAAGTAATTTTTGCCAGCTATTCTTTGTGGCAGGAAAATGTTTTGCCCGAATACAAGTAAAATATATGTTAAATTTTATATCTATGGTAGATAATATAATCTCTTATAGTTAATGGTTTGAATGGTTAAGCAATATGGTGCCTAATTATTTTTCATAAAAAATGAATTATATTTACAGAGTTACAAAGAGATAAATAAAGTTAGAGTTAAAAGAAAAGAGCTATAGAGTTTACCCTCACATAAATTTAAAAACCTGTTCAGAGATCATTATTGATTAACTAATTTTTTAGGATAAAATACGATTGGATCCATTATATTTTTATTTCTATTTAATTATTTCTTTATATTTACTATAAAACCTACACTAAACAAAAGTATGGCACTATGACTATTCTGCTCTTAATAAACTTTAATAGTGGAGAATATTTTTAAGAATATTGACCAATTCTATAATATTTCCACTAATATTTTCTAAATAAATTTTGACATAAAGAAAAATCAACAATTTTTCTATCAACACATATGCCTTTCTTCACTAGAATATTCAATTCATTACTTGTGCCTTCTTTTTTTAAAACTATATTATATATTTTTATTCTATGCGTCCTTTTCACTTATGATTATAAAATAAGATCAAAAACTCTGAAATTTCACACCAAACCTCTCCAAAAAATTTTTACTTCAGTCTAAAAGAGCTTTATAAAAACAAATTTGAAAAGTAAATATACTTTTCCTCTTTTAAATTTTTTACTCTATGTAAATTTATCGTCTCTTCCATCACGAAACCCAAACCATTTTATAAATATAACTGATGATGGATGACTAGATGATGCCACTCTTTTGTTACTTAATACTTGGTGTGTAGTTTCAGCGTCACTCGTCGAGCTAAATATCTTTGAAATTGCACGGTTACAATTTGCAATGCAGATTTTGTCACTTTTAAGCAGAAGTAAAAGATGGATAATTCATTGGTTTACTCCAGGTTGAAATAACTGTGGTTGTGAGGTTTGTTTATTTTATGTAAAGGAATTTGAGGTGCAAACGAAAAATAAACGTTGTCAAAAGCGTCTGCATGTTTTTCTAACTATTTAATCAATGCTGTAGGTGTAGATATAAACCCTGCTGCAACTTAAAAACACTCACTGTGTGACTCAAAAATAAATCTAAGCTTGCTGATGCTGAAAGAAATCCAAATCATCTTAAGTCTATCTTAAGTTTATATGTTCGATAATAATCAATAAAATTTAACCCTATTCCAGAATAATTATTACCTAAACCTTTTAAAGTTCTATGTAGGGCTGGATAAGTTCATAGTGCTTAGACTATTTAGTTAGAATCTAGATATAATAGTCAAGTTAATTTTTATATTTTTTTCCTAAGTGACATAAAATAATTTCTAAAAATAGTTCTAACCTATCAAAAAAACTTAGACTGGAATTAGAACTAGAAACTAGGCTTATACTATATATTATAGAAAAATATAAATGACAATGTAATTGATACTTAGTAAACGTTGTAACTCTTTTTGGCACTGAAGCTGAAATTTCTTACCTGGGTTTCTGAGTAAGTTGCCAAGTTTTGATAATTCATGGTGACCTGTTTTTATACCTTCTCACAAAAAACATAATAATAAAAAAACATAGTGCTTTACTCATATTCACACACTTCAAAACAATATTACACATATTCTTATAAATTATCTAGGTAACATTCTTTATTATCCATATTTCCCTTCTCTTAATTAAAATTTAAACTATCTGTTTATTATCTTTTATGGATTGAAAAACAATTTTATTGGTGGTTGTGTGGCAAAGTGCATTGTTTAATTTTGATATTTTTTATATCTATGATTTACGATTATATTAATTTAATTTAATTTCCGACAATCAAACCAAATTTTTGAAGAAAAGTTATATACGAAGTGTAACAATTTAAAAATTCCGCATCTCTACAAATTTGATGAATTAGGATATATTTTTGAATAGAAACTGCATCTGTGGAGTAATATTCATGATGATTCGGCAATTTTTTTCAATACGAAACCAAATTTAAAATAAGCCCCCCAAATTATTGAATTTCAGTGCTTAAATATTTCAGAAGGTGCCAAAAGTCATGAAATTATTTTATCTCTCTTTCAGTTAAATTTTACATAAAAACATTTACAAAAACATTATTAAGTTTCATGTGTTTTTTGCTAATATTTATTTTGCTAAAATTGACAAACAAAAAGAAAAATCTAGCGAAATTTTTTTTAGCTCCTTCAAATACAGCTCCTTTAAACTTTTCAAAAATAAACCCTAATATTCCTACAGTTGACAATCTATTCTATTGATTGATGTCAGAAACGATGACGTCAAAGGTTTTCGTTTTCATAATGATGAATGCCTCTTCAGAAACTGCAGTTAGTCGGCTTTTCAAAACTCACTTCACTTCGATTTATTCTTTCCTCGGACGATTTTAAATAAAGCCCCTCTCTCATCCCGAAAACTTCCCAAAGAAAATAATATCTCAGCCAGTACCGAAGTCTTCTTCCTTTCACTTCGATTCCGCTTCTCTCTCTCTTTCGATATTTATTATTTATTATATTTTCCCCCTTTTTGTTCGACCCAAATTCGGTTTTTATTTCCCCTGCTCTCGGATCGTCTGCGGGTTTCTCCTTTGGCGCGCTTTTAACGAGAGCGTTGGCGACGATTCGTGCAACCCTAGAGAGCGAGCGTGTTTTGAGGTGGCACTCGCTTCAAGAAACTGGAAGAGTTGGCTACACGTTACATTGGCCTGCAGCCTCAGGGTGTATGGCTTCGCCTACAGAACGAACACTCACTTAACCACATAATCAGAACTTCCATTCTCTATTACCACTTCTTTTCCCTTCCATTTCCTTCTCTTTTTTCAGAATAAAAACACAAACTAGCGGTTTTTATTAACATTATAAAAAGGCTCGTGTGTGTATGTTTTATGAAACGGACTGATTCGAGAGGGAAATTTATATTTTATTATTCCCAAGACCGGCAGGCGGGAAACGAGACTGTGAAGTGTGTGTGGTGCGTTTTCGAACTTGTGTTTCTTCGCTCGCGCAGACGATGAAGAATGCACGTGGAGCGCATTCGGCGTTGCTCCGGTTTCGGCGGCGGTATAACAGAACGACGCTTGCTCTTGCGGTGCTCTTTGCTACCAACACTAATTCCATTTAACGGAGGTTGATTGAAGTTGAAGTTATTTACCAAACGATATTTTCGATTGCGAACTTTTCACTGAAGGTATGTTGATGTTATTTTACCTTTAGAGTTTAGAAAGGACCCACACTGCAAATGAAAAGGAATATTTTTTGAAGGAGAGTTCAGTGGCTGTTTCATAAATACTATTTTGGAATTTTCACGTTTCGGTGCTTATAGAAATATAGCTTCAATTTTTATAGAATGGTTTAAAAAGAGACGCAACATGCAAAATATGGCATAAATAGTGGTTTTGTCATACCTATAACGAAACGTTGAATTAATTCATGCTGCATGTACATATACTGCCTTGCAAACAAGCGTAAAAAGCAAATCGAAGATGTTTCACTTGTCAATGTGATAAATTCTAAAATACTGGAGAACAATATTATGAATGGACTTCACGATGAGTGCCGTCACGTAAATATAGACTCATAATCAAAGTGATTCCATACTCTGTATAGAAATAATCGCATAAACTATGAAGAAAACCTTACATTGCCATTGACACTTCAACTCGTACTGGTACGATGAAGTCCAGTCACCGCAACGCACAGTGTACAGAAGCTAGACTTTCACGATGTTCTTATGTGTGCTTGTTGTTCTACTTAATTGTGATATGTGTTAGAGGGGAGCAGACATCGGCCCCTCCAGAGTACACCCCTTGTTCGGCATCTTGTGATTGCCTGGGCCCGGAACACGCGGTCCAGGCAGATTGTTCCAACAGAACCCTGTCCGCCGTACCGGCGGATTTGAGTTATGGAACCGTCAAACTGTAAGTTGGCTTTTTACTTTTTGATGTGAATAAACAGTTGAACCCCTGCTATAGTGAACTTGGTACAAAATAAACTTTCAATTTTAACGACTTACGCAGTGGCGGATCTAGAACATGAGCAAGGGGGGGGCTAACTTAATCTGATTGAGGATGATAATGAAGTAACAAGCCGTGCTTTTTACAATATTCATTAATGTCTTAAATATTGAGGGCAATGTTGATTGTAAATTACTAGTATTGTTAAATATAACTAATTAATTAGTAATTAAATTAGTTAATCATTAAATATATCAAAATAATAAGGGTGTGTCAACCGGTAGGGGTGTTTTACGATGATTTGAGTCAAATATTTTTTTCCAAGAATATAGATCAAATGTGAATTTTCTTGCACTAAATTTCAATGTGTAGTGAATAATACATCCATCCCGAGGCATAAGGGGGGTTTGGGGGAACCTCCCCCAAGAAAATTTTTGAAAATTTGACCCTAAAAAGTTGTGTTTTGACTCATTTTTGGTCATTTGGGACTCTTTGAGTGTCACAAGAAAAAGATGATTTCTTGTACTCGTTTTCAAAGGAAAAAACTGTAAGATTATAAGTAACTAACCCCGTCTCTATTTTAACAGAGTAAATGTTTTGTAAGAGACTTAGCGCATTAGACCCTTTTAAAAAGTGAATCTTATTAAAACCAGGGAGTTAAAGATCTTGCAGAGGGGCTAATGCTCATAACCTTTAAGATGTGAAACAAATCTATAAAAATGTAAGGGGCTAAGTATTTTGGAGGTTATGCTTTGTAAGGCTTAGAAACCTCATTGGAATCTACAAGTTCTGAATCGCATTTATATTAAAGTGCTGAAAGCTAAAGATCTTGGAGGGGGCTAACGCTTTTAGGCTAAAGCTCATTAAATTGCGAACTAAATACTATAAAACATCGCAAGGAGGCTAATTCTTTATGGGGGCTAAAACTCATTGGCCCCTTTAAATTGTGAATTGAATCTACAAAAACTCAGGGCTAAAAGCCTTGTAGGAGCTAAAGATCATGGAAGGATTCATAAGGGTTAAAGCTCATTAAATAGTGAACCAAATATATTTAAAAACGCAAGAGGGCTAAAAGCTTTGTAAAGGCTATTAAAGAGCATGGAGGGGGCTAATGTTTCACAGGGTTAAAGCTCATTAATTTGTGTAACAAACATAAAAACGCAAGGAGGCTAATGCTTTTAGGGGCTAAGCTCATTGGATAGACCCTTTAAATTACGAATCAAACCTTCAAACATTTAGCTTCAGACAAATAGTACCTATATTTAACTGATTTTCTCTATACAACATCCGTAGTCCCCAAAGACTACATTCAATCTCATACCCCGAAATAAGGATGGTAGCTTAACAAATTATTGGGGTGTGTATTTATCTAGATAAATATTCCACGGTATTGGATACAAAGGATTAAATAGCATCTGTGGGAAAAGAGTCAGGCTGTTCAAAAGATAGCACGACACTTCCCATTTTAGATTACGTGACACAATTTTCTTTTCCGTGTACTGATAAAGATTTTTGTCCATATATTATGCAAAACTACTTTTAAACAGTCATACTTTTACTACTTAAAAGTATGTATATACTACTTAAAATAACAGTTTTTGTCTCGTAAAATTTACTAATGGATATTTAGAGTATTACTGGAGTTACTAAAAATAGGATTTGCATTTACCACGTTAAATATATTTATCTACAGATATAATTCTGTATTTTGCATCTTAGAATGTAAGTTTTGAACTGCAAATATTTAAATAATTAAGTAACTTGAGCATAAAAACTAATCAAATTTTTTTGAAAGCGTTTATTTGAGTACCGATTTTTGTTAAGTGCAGTTAGTTTTTAACATCTATTCTAAAAAAAAATTGCATTATTCAATCACGTATATGAGAGCTAAATCATAATCTCTGCTTTGAACCTAAATAACATATTTTCACTTTATGTGAAATGCACAACCTAGCACAGATTTCATGCACAGCCTTAAAAACTTAGGTGGGTAAAGAAAGCAACTAAATAGTTTTAAGAAATAACTATCAATTTTTCTCAGTACTTCTCTTAGTACCCATGTCAACTCAAAATCAGTTCTATGTGGAACTCAAACATTCACGCTTAATATTTTATGATAACGTTCGAGGTACTCTAATTTTTGAATAAGATCTAACATCGAAATAAAAGTACTTTCTCACAGTTATTTAAGTGAGAAACACCTTTTTAATAGTTTGCTGAATATTAATTATTCTCTTTCAAGTGTCTCTTTGTCACTTCTTTTGGAACAAAAGTGTTTCCTCGAATCCCTCGACCTCTTACCATTATTCCTTCCGTAATAACCATTATCATTATTGAAAAGTAATTTTCAGAGACATTTCCCGGGTTACCAAGTAATTCTTTTATCTTATTCATTTACTTTTGAAATTATTCATTGGGTCCCTTGTGGACTGATATCGCCTTGTTCCTCATTGTTAATGTAACACTAACGTAAGACAAAGAGTTAGGAAATATTTTCAGTGCTTAGTAATTTATAGCTTCCTTTCACATTTAACATGGAAAAGGATAATTTCCAGAGAGTTAGTATTTGTTACTTAGAGATAAAATTTTAACCAAAAAAAGGGAAATAACACTGGAATTAGTTGCTATTTTCTCCCATTCCTTAAGAGTATTTAACGGAGATTTTGCAACTAATTTAAATAGTCTATAATGCTTTTTTTTTCAAAGAAAAATTTCAATTATTGTTAATCTTTCTTACTCACTACCAAAGCTTGGTAGTGTTAAAAATATCCTGGTGGATAGAGCTAGACATTGTAGACTGCAGTTTGGTGGTGTAGATTGGATCATGCGTTTTTATGTTTTCTTATTCACTATTTCATACCTAATAGACGACATTAGTCATAACGTCACTTGCTTGTTTGGAAACGTAGATTCCATCCGTGATTGGTTCCGTACGGATTTACCTCCAATCACGGAACCAATCACGGATAGAATCAACGTTTCCAAACAAGCAAGTGACGTCACACTAATGTCGTCTATTCTATGCTGTTTAAAGATATAGATTTATTATTTAAAAATTATTTTGAATGAATAGCGATAGAGTTTGCTAAAAAGATATAGGTATTGATAAGATGTCCAATCTAACTTAAATTTAACTGACTCTTATAAGAGATAATTTTCTAACATTTAAAGGTAAATGTGTTTAATTTATAAATACTATAATGTATCAATTACGTTTGGTAAGCATGAATACATAAATTAAAAGAGTTGATGCTGTACAAAAAGATATTTCTTGTACAGCTATAGAACTAAATACACCTAAATTCGGCTTTAAGGGGGGATTTATTAGTTAGTTCTATTTATCTATAAGAAAAATCTTAGCATTATATGTATAAAATTGAAGAGTATGTCGGCGTTTAGTTCGAATTTCTATATTAACTTGTTCTTTAAAAAGTTTATAAGTTAGGAGTAACAAGAAATTTTTAAAACATGGAATATTCAATGAAACCTTTATTACTTTAAAAAATATTACCTCTAAATAAATATTTATATTAAACTGTGCGTTCTCAAAAATCTCACTACTTGTGATTGTTTCTATAAATGTAAAAACAGTTTGGTTTCATCTTCAAATTATTTAAATGATATTCACGGAATATCTTGGGTAGAAATGTTTATTTTTTATAAATATGGAAACCAATTTTTTTCCAATATACATGAATTATTAATGAGGAATATTCCTCTGGATTTTTATAAAAAGAAGTTTCACTGCTAAATTGGAAAAGCAAAAAAATCATGGAAAAAATATTCTTAAATTTTTTTAAATTCCCTCTTACTTACTTTTTAGATGATTAATTAGTAACAATAGGTAATGTTTTTATGGCATCAAATAAAAAATTAGCTTAAACTTTCTTTTTTTTTAAAATAGCTCAAAACTACCCTTCTGGTTCCATGTTAATGTAATTAGAATTGATATATTTTTTAGTTAGTTATTGATCAAATTCCCGTGCGTATGTGTTCATAGTTTTCGAAAGGTATTCGTTATCCTATTTAATTCTTTTACTAAGCAAAAAGAATTAAATAGGATAACGAAAGGGGTTTTATAGGGTTTTTATAACGTATTTTTTCAAATAAGATAACGTATAACTGTAATTAAGCACAATGCAAAACAATGAGTTTAGACAAGATTTAATCTCAATATGTATAATAGGTACCCTTTTTATTAATTTTGTGGCATTGCTTACTGATGAGAGATTTTGAGATTGCTTACTGAAAATAATTTTTGTTACGGTATCTTTTTTACATCTTTGGAGATCTCTTGTCATTCTTCGCACAAACATAATCTAGTTTTCCACTCATTTTCATTTCATTTGAAGAACATTGAATACACTCTCATTTACAAATCTTAAAAAACGTAACTCATTTATCTACTTTCACTTGTATTTTATGTAGAACATTACGTCGATTGCAATGTAATATAATTTAGATACATTATGTAACAAAATTTTAATTCAATAATATTTCCAGCTGTAACCCTAAACATAATTATTCCTAGAATCAGAAAATAAATTTTCTTCGCTTTGTTAAACATTGATACTTAACCTTCTAAATTTTAAATTCGAAGCTTTCTCGTTTCATTTTAACTTGTTCTCGACTAACAATAAAGTTTTAATATGAAAGCAGCTTGTAAACTTTTTACCACTAAAATAATCCTAGATGCTATAAATCCAACGAATGAACAAAGAATACAGTTAGTAGAATAGAGATTTTTTAACTTTTTGAAATTGAGTGAGCACATTGATTGCTTCCCAATAACTTGTTACAAATCTTGTTAGTATGCATTGTCAGAGTTATCAAAACGGAAATTTATTGTTCTTTTATCGGATGGGTTTTCATTATCTTACCGTGGTTGGTCATAGAAGAAAAAAACATTTCTGAATTTCAATTTCAGTAAGGGAAGTGTCCACCTACCCAAAAGATTCTTATGGTAATTTTATTCCTTAACGTTATCTGAATCCTTGTGTTGTTTCATTTAGATAGTTATAAAGTTTAAAGTACTTATAGTAGTTTATATTCCATAGACGAATGTTAGCAGTTAAAGCGATAATCTAACAGCGTCTTTTTTAACTATGGGAAAATTTGTCAAGTTAAATGTTCACAGATATATTTAAAAAAAATAAATAAGAATATGCACGAGTTTTATTCGTCTGTTACTGCTGTTATTTTTTGAAAGGTTAAAAAGTTTATTTTTAAGTGTAGGTGTTAGAATTGTGACATAAGGCGTTTCAGAAGAGTTGGAATGATTGAAGCTTAACCTTAAAATTGCATAATGTATTCATTCATAATCTATATTTTTTTTTGTATCATTTTTAAATGTAAAGTATTACGTGGGCTGTTTTAAAAAACCCTCTTCTTTTATTATGAAAAGGATTAGGGTCTGAAGTATGGTATGAATTCCAATAAAATGATTTTGTTTGAAGTTGCCTTTAAGACGATGGTTAACTCGGAACTTTCTTTTTATATCAAGTTAATAAGAACGAAAAACACCATGCCGTTTCAAATATTCTTACATAGTTGTTATTACAATGTTAACTTATGTCAACTAATCTACACTAGACTCTTAAATCTGGAGAAATAAGCTGAGAGAAAGCGAAGGAAGTAGTTCCAAGAGCAATATCCGAATGACGAGTGAAATAAACACTTAACTCTAGAAATATGCTTAGTTTGTTGAATCCATGCATATATTACAATTTTGGGTCATGATTTTCGTGAAATGTTAAGTATTTTCGATTCCGTGGTGTAGTAAATTGAATGCGCTAGCCAATGAGATCTCACAGAAGATCCATTTACTCAGTTTTTCTTCCGCTCGCCGTGATGTTTTTGTCAAGAAAGGTTGTAATCTAGTATAGGTTCGTAGTGGATCTTCTCCGTTATTAAATTGTATACATTAAGAGATCTTATATGAAGTGTCGGAGTAAGAAATTAAAAATAGTATGCTATTATCTTTGAATTTGATCACCAAATATTTTTCTTCTAGTATAAGCTTTTACAATCTTTAAAATTTGAATACCGTGGTATTCAAATTATTATTTGCATTACATAAGTGATATCCATATGATGATGATCAAAACTAATATTTTTATAGCTAAACCATCTGTAGAAGTGTCAAATACAGGGTTAAATTTATATACACACTTCTTAAAATCAGTAAGAAATCTAAAAGTACTTATTCCTTATCATTCAATCGTATTGTGTTATATTACAGCCTTGTGACGAGATAAATATTGCTAAAGCTTTAAAAAAATTCTTTGAGACAAAAAACTGACCATCTTCAAACAATAACCATTTAATCAATTTATAAAACGACCATAAACTAATTTTGAAAGCAAGCGTCAAACCATATATCAGCCATCCCTACGTAATAATAAAAAAGCGGAATATAATAATAACACCCTCCATTTCCCCCTATAATATAAAACGCGTTAATAAGACAAATTACCCTAATCTACCCCTTTTTTATATCTCCCGAGCATAAAACCGCGTCGGGCAGTTTTACTCACACATCTTCTCTTTTTCCCTTCTAAACACACAAAACTTCCCTCCAAGGGAAAAAAAAAGATCCCTACGATAAACGGGAGCCTTCCATTTAACGATTCCTTCATTCATAAACATGCATAAAAACAAGCCCTTCGACAATAGGGGGATATATCAGACTGGAGGTTAACGAGCCTGCGCTTAGTTAAATTTTATACCCGGCCTTTTTACCCTTCTGCCCCTTTTTATACCCCTCCGGGCGTTTACACCGGACTTGTGTCGGAGAAAAATTGCCGTAATTACCGTTAATGCTACGAAAAAATCTATTACTGACATCGAGCGGTAATTATAAGACCTAGATCAATCAGGTTAAGAGCATGGAGTTTTTTTCTTCTTCTGTTCACTTCATTTCGTCGCTTACCTCAGTTTCCCTAAGTCAGTTTTGTGGACTTCACAATGGTTTTAAAGAACGACGATACTTAACCTATTTAGTCGATGGATCTGTTTGACTGTGGAACATGGAACTCTCTTAACTTTTTTTTGGGCAGTTGTAGTTACCGGTGCTTTTTGCCTGGCGAGCTTAAATTCAATTTAATTTTCTTCGTGGAAGTATCATTTGCGTTTTTTAGTCGGTGTTTTCAATGCAGTGCTGTAGGTCGCCATGTCTATTTTCGAAAATGAGTTAATGTTCTGGAGTCGTTTTAGTGAAATGGCGTGTTCCCTGTCACGTTTTTATAGTTAAATCGTATCATAGAGACAAAATTACATACTTTGAGCTGTTATTTTGGAAATGAATTTTAAAATTGATAGATGTCAAAATGTCTTTTCTTTTTTGCTGGTATGCTTTTGAAATTACTTCTCATGAACTGAATATCAAAATGTTTTTAAATATATGGAAATATAATATTTGAAAAATAATAAAATAACAGCTGATTAGATAGTAAATTAAATATTAATTAAATTAAATTTGAAGAGCTAAATCAAGCTAAAAAAAATTTGCCAGGTGAACTAAAACAGCTGTGTCTTAGAAATCGCTATTATTTGTGGATTCAAAGAATACATAATTTTGATTAAAGTTGGCTAAGGCTTTGGGTTAAAAACCCCTATCGTTTAAAATTGAAGATTAGTATAAATTTGAGTAGTTTTAATCTTAAGAAAATGATTTTACATAAGTTTTAGAAGCCTATGTATAGCTATAAGCCCAAGTTTTTAAAAACCAGTCTAAATTTTTACCCCTTTTTTTGTCTGAAGTAGAAAAAAATATATCTGGTTTTGCATTAAAAGTTTTTACAACTTATAAAAATTAGTAGATGAATTTATCCTTTTATAAAATTGAAAACGTGTTATTTGATTAATTTTACGACAAATTAGCTATTTTGAAACACACCCTATTGTACTTTTGATAAAGCAATATATAAGTAAAAACCAGAAATAATCCTTCACTAATTGGATCTTTCCAAAGATTTTAATCTTTAAGGCACAAATTCCTCCAAGAAAACTACATTTCCCACTTTGTAACTTCTGTCACGCTAAATCGTGAGTTGTCATTACTATGTTTCTAGAATATCATACACTTTACACAATAACATGTTATTTTACTGGCCTGATATGTATTTCTATTAAATTCCAGGAAGAAAATGACAAGAGAGGTCGATTTCATAGATAAAATGTTATTGTTCTCAAGGAAACGTGTTTGTATAATGAAACTTCTATCTTTACCCAGTCGTTTTTCATCTGAACCCTTATACGTTTTTTTTTCTATTTTACGAGTCCCGATGTTGTTTTTTTATTAGGTTTAGATAATTAAGAGGAAACTGTTCTCTATCTTAAAAGGGAAACCATTTTAAAGCATGGTCGTGAGCATATATTAGAATTATCTTTTTCATTGCGTCAAAGTAAATGGTATTATCTTATCTTGTTACTACTATACGACCGACAGTTTAATTAAAAGGAGTTAATATATTGAAATACTGTTTGAGTTTTGTGAATGTTTAAATCTTTGTTGAAGTTCTTTAAAATAAATTGAAATATTCCTAGTGGAAGAATTCGCTCATGAAAAGTTACTTTTTTAAAGCAATACCAATTTATGTCACAATGTTAATTTTGGTTGTTAGTAAAAATCAAAATAGTGTTAAGTAATTTATAAATTACGTAAATTAAAATAAGCTCTTTAACTTTAATATTTTAATAAAAAATAATCTTTTATATTAGGAAAATGCGTCTTAAATATGGGTAATTTTCTTATTTTAGTTATAAAGTACTATTAATATTTTGTTTTATAACTTGCATGGAATTTAAGTTTCGTGGCTAGATAGAAATTTAACACTGCAAATTAATTTTAAAAATTACTTAATTTATTCAAGAATTTTAATTTGATTTTAAACGTTATGGTAGTACGAAAAATATTCTTTTGGAATTGATTAAATTACTTTGAAAGAGATTAAAACACTTCCCTAGTAGAAGCTTTACATTTCTACTAAAATCATAAAAATCTTCATAACTTGAAAACATTCCCATTTAAAAGGTTTGATCTTTTCCTACTAAAAAAATAAAGCTTTATATAAAGTTGACAATTTTAAATTAGTTCTCATTTTGACAGAAACTTTTAACATAAATTTCAAATTCTTAATGTCTTTTTTATGCTAGTAGTATATATGCATTTTATGATTTAGACTTTCAAATTCAAATAAATCATATTCTAAACATACTCTTTCAAGATTTTTGAAACATGGAAATAAGAATGATCTAAAGCTTGATATAAAGTATAATTCACATAACAATTTTAAATTAGTTTGTTTCCTTTTTTTTTAGGAAACCTTTAACATAAATCCGAATCCTTCAAGTCTTTTTAAAACCATTCTAATGATAATTTAGCAGAGACGTATTTCTTAAGGCAATCAATCTTTTCAACGCCGAAATTTTCGCTTTTTATTCACGCACTTCCAAAATAAATAAACACACTCTTCCGATTTTCTCTGGCAACTCAAGCGCAACAAAACTGCAGCCGATATTTTTCTTCTCTCATCTACCACAGCGGCTACGTATATCGAACGCACAACCCTATCCATCAACTGGTTAAAAAGTTAACTCCAAACCAACACCCTCCCATTGTTACATTATTATTATTAGTATTATTTGCTTTCCCTTTTTCTCACGCTTCCTCAGAAAAAAAAATTTCCTTTTTCTTTCGTTCCACTCTGTTTGTAGCTTCTTTTTTTCGTGATGAAATACTCCCCTAAATCTGGCAGCGATGGAAATAATATGGCGGCGGGAATTCTTGAACGGTAGGTGTCGGAGGGTTGTTTTTAATTTTTGGGTGGTCTTATTATTGAAGTCCGTTGGTGAGTGATGAATTGTGGTTGTTTGTGTGTGGGCCTATTAATTATTTATGAGGGGTTGCTTTACTTACCGTTCGTTTCTGCGTGCGACAGTTTCACTTACCTGAGTTATTCATTTATGTAATTCGGCTGTATTAGGGAACATAAATCACTGCTATTCTTAATTTTCCCGGTGTTTGTTTACCCTGGAAATAATTTTTCATCGTTCTTTTGGGGTTACGGTTTTTACCTTGCGTTATGAATGAATCATTAGATAAAAAAACGTTGGGATTGTATTTTAACACCATCAAACAAACCTGGAATTCTTGTTAAATACAAAATAATTTTATTACTCGTTTGTTACGTCATTATACTATAATTATAAAATCTCATAAAGATTTGTAAACTCCCATCCACAAAGGATTCAAACAAGGTCATATATAGGTATTTGCAAAGGGCTGAAGAATTTTCGGATAGGCAGTCGGAAAAAATCACATGTTTATTTGCCTTTGTCAGAACTTTTATTCGAAAACTTAAAAGCATTGAGTATTCCGATAGTTGAATGAGCTTTTAGGCCTCATATAGAGTGTTTTCAGGTGACGTCACAACCGGTTATTTTCTTTTAACTGTGTACCTTCTGTAGGGCTTTTAACTGTTGCTAAGGCCGTTGTTTATCTGTTGCTAAGGCGGTTTTTAGGTATGGGATCACGTGATTGCAAATGCTCCAATAGAAGAATTCCACGGCTAGTCATTTTCTGTAACTGTTAACCTCTGTAGGGCAGAAAAACTGTAACATCTTCTGTTGCTAAGGTCGTTGTTAGGTCCGATTCATGTGATTGAAAATGCTCTATATTTAAATTAGTACTTTTTTTACATACTAGTCCCCACTATTTTGATAGTTGCAAATAGTGGCAAAAAAAGTTAGTAAATGATTAAAAAAGAACTAAATAATTCTTCATGATGTGTAGCATTAGGTTCAATTAAACCGGCAAGTTGTTTTGGACGCCAAATATTAGAAACTTGACAAAAATTTCAAACTAACCGATAAAAATATACAGTTACATCAATGAAATCCATACAAATTTGGCTATAATTGAACATTTGGCGTCCAAAACAACTTGGCGATATTTAGGGGTGGTTAAGGGAATTGAACCAAGGATAATTTCATCGTACCTATATTTTAAAGTATATTGAAACTGTACACCTTAAGAATCCCTAGGGATTGGTGTAGAATATTATATTAAACTTTGAATCTAATTTTAAGAATTTTAAAGGATTCCTTTCTATATTGTTGTTTTTACCGCACAGTATTGAAGTCATGTTGTTCTAATACTGTAGCTCTCTTCTTTGACTTCTTTGTTTCTTCCATATAGTGCATAAATTATTCCAGAAAAAAAAACTAATGTGAAAATCCCCTGTGTCGAATTTAAATGCCACTCCTCGTTAATACGTGTTGAAAATGACAAATTTTCTTTTCGTCAACTAACACCACAAAGCTAGGAAAAATCATTTTACTTTTTAATTCCTCGTTTTTAATGAAGTCGAAATAACCCATCGAATAACTTAGGGGATATTTGTATTCCGTATTTGTCTTCATTCCACTGTGAAAATAATTTCGACTTCATTAGGTGTAAAAACCGAAACATTGCTCAACGACGAAACCAACGTGTTTTAATGGCAGCGACGTAATTATAACGTGATATATCTTATACAAGTATGCTTATATCCAAAAATTATTGGCTAATTTTGCATTTAATGACGAGGTTACACGAAATATGCAAATACAAATTGATTCCAGGTATTCGTTAGCTATTCACTCGGAATGAAACTTTTCATTTGTATTGGCAGCTACCTGGATATTTTCATGTCTATTTGACACGGGATATGATAATGAAGAACAATTATCGCTCCTTATGAAGAAGGGGCCGGTAAGGTACAAAATACTGAGATATATTTGGTTTGCTAATCGATGTGTACATAAGATCAGTATTTGTACTCTATTAAGGATGATTTCAAAACGTATTATTATCCTCTGTTATCATCTAAAATAAGTACTATTAGGGAAATTCAGCTCGTAACTATGTTTGCTTTACCTGATGGTTATTTTTGAGGGTAAATTTGTACCCCGAAACCATGTAAACATCTCGAAAACGATGATTATCTCGTACTAACTTATGTTTTATATGAAATATTACTTTTGATTTATCTGTAAATTATTCATAAATGTTCATTATGATAATGAAATACTTATAGTTTCATTTTATATGTCCCAGAAATAAAGAAGTTGTCAAAAGATTTATCTGACTCTGAATTATGAAACTAAGGATCAATGAAGAATATTCCATTTTGGTTCGATATTGAAATATTATGCAATTATTATTATAAATTTTTCAATACTTAACTGCAACTGCAAGATATAGTGAATCTCTTACACATTGAATCATTTATGAAAAATACGTTTTCTTATGTAGTAGTAATCAAGAAAAAGTAGAATTAACAAACTTCATTATTGTGAATTTAACCCTTGGAAAAACTGAGTAAAGTTCTTTTGAAAACTATTAATTTCTGAAAACCCCATACTATCCTTTAAAACTTTAGAAAGATGAGCCCTCATGAAAAAAAAAAAAAACTTTTTTTTTGCATTTTTTATAATAGCTAGGATAGCAACAAAAATATCTTTAAAAAGGGAGTGTTAGGTTTCATGACTATTCTTTTCTAGAAATAGCTTCCTAGTAAAGCGTAAGAATTCTTCATATCTTTTTATTGTGTTAGGCAGTATATCCGTATTCTTTGAATAAAAGACATATGTGTTGTAAGCTCCTAAATGCATCCCATTATCTTCTAACAACGCTTTTATGTAACTTAGATTCTTATCATTTGCGTGTTATGAATATGTAAACAAACTGAGTATGTGTTTCATGTAACCGCTTTACCACTGTTGGATGCTTGCCTGGGTTAGAATTTCAATATTCTCTCCTGTAAAGCTTATAAGATATGCATCTTCATAAGTATTCTTTGAGGATGAATGACAGCTTTTTTCTTTTCTTTTCTAAGTACGCACAATTACACATAATTTTATAGAGCTGATTATGTATTCTTTTAAGGTATGTATCTACCCCTTATAAAATCATTAGTAAAACGTAGACGCGGGAAATTTAAGAAACTTTGATGCGTAATTTTTCATTTACTAACTGCTGTATTTGTCTCTTAAATGAACTATGAAACATGATTGTAGTTTGGTATTTATTTATATGCTTGAAGCTGGGAACGTATAAAAACCCTGTGATTAACCATAAAAAAATTCTATGCATCTCTTTTCAGAACCTTTAGCGTTCTTCGCTTTTATATTGAGTGTCAAGCTTGCACTTAAACTGAATTGAGAAAAGAAATAAAAACGAATGAGTTAATTTAAGCGATACAAGATTTCATTTGAATGATTTCGAATGGTTTCAACCTGCTACGATTGTCTTTTGGAATGACAAAAACTTTGATTTGAAATCACAGTGGGTACAAGTTTATTCTCTTCCATCCCTCAAGCATTTTCTTTCATTGTTAACCGCAACGCGTCTTTAAAAGACATCTTTCGTGTTGCTTCACTAATTAAACAGTGATGTTCCTGTGTCATTCAAGAAACACAGTTTGGGGGATCAGTTATAAAGTGCTTTTAGTTCTAAGGCAGAACGGAAGAGGATATGTAAAGTACGAAAGTTAAAATTTGAATAGATGGTAAAAGGGATTGTGGAGCTTTCTGACACAATCATTTAGAATGCTTAGAACACAAATTACATTAATTCCACAGTTTTTGTGCAATAATAGTCCACTGTTTCTTTTTAGAAGTTATTTTGGACGAGGGTAAAATACCATACAATAATAGATGGATGGAACTGATACATGAGAACATGGGTATGAATATGTTCCCACAGTAAAAAGGGGTTATGCATGCGAATGCATCTGTTGCGTGGATGATAATACTTCACCTCCATGGCTTCGGCTCACAGGTGTCCACTCTAAGAAATTAGGTACAAACACTTGCAAGACATGTGTCAATGGAATCTTCCAATCTACCAGACATTAAAGAATTAAAAATTCAAAATTATAACTTTCAAAATGAATTAACTTTGAGTTTCATAAAAATAAAGGTAGTTTCAAGTAGTACCTATCATAAAAATCACTTATTTAGTCAGAAATCAACAAAGCTAGTATTATCAAAAAATTTATTCCTTAACTACAATAGCTATTTGAGGATAGTATTGCTATTCAAATAAATTCGACGTTAATTAATTAAACATACCATAAAATTGATTCACGAAATTTTTAAAAATTTTGTTTTGAAAAACATCGTTAATAAATACATTCCCTAAACCTATTGCTATAATGAGTAATCACGTTACACTATAAACAATCTCGATCGTTGTACTGCAAAGAGTAAAATCGAATAAGGCAATACACCGTGAATAGAAGGAAGGGCCTAACGTAACTAACGAATGACCCCTCAGCGAATCCCAAATTAATCCAAGACTTCTCTCGCTCAATGTCCGAACCCCTAATTTTTCAACAAACAACAACAATGCTGTCAGCTGTCGGTAATTAATTTATCCCAAGCGCCATTAGACATGGCGATCTGCTGCTTTCTGGCCCAAAGAAACAAAAGGGGACACGGGCCCCCAAAAGAAGCTTTGTCGGCTCGTTAATCAATCATTGCCAAGCCGTATTCAAAAGCCAGGGAACACTGGTTTCTGGGTTAATGCTGATGGGACGTCCGTCGGGGGACTGGAGTTTTACCTTGCTAGTGGCCCAAGTCTCCCTATGGGACGAGGAATGGATTATTTAGGTTTTGTATGCAAGATTTTCTTCAGGTTCGGACTGTTTTTCAAGATGTGGTTTAGGTTTGTGTGCTGGAATGAGGATAGTTCTGAGGTTTGCAAGTCTCAATTTGAGGTAAAAGCGTACGAATGGATGGAGATTTTTTTTGTGAGTTTCATCAAATTTAGACTGTTTTTCAAGAATGTGATTTGGGTTTGTGTGTTGTAATATGTGAGGTGCAAGCCGTAAGCATACAATTTTTTTTATTGAGTATTTCTTGTGCTTTTCTTCAAGTTTGGACTGTTTTTAAAGTACAAAAGATTTTTGGTTTTGTGTTGAGGATTTGTTTAAGTTTGGACTGGTTTTTTTTTTTAAAAGAATGTGGTTACGGTTTGTGTGATGTAACAGAGCTAGTTTTAGGAGTTTCAAGTCCTGATTTGAGCTAAGAGCATACGAAAGGGGGTGAAAAAATTTTCTAGTTTTCTTTTCAAGTTTATTCAAGAATGTGGTTTAGGTTTGTATGCTCTAACAAGGCTGTTTTTTATAAGTTTCAAGTCCCAACATGAGGTACTATATCATACTTTTTTTGTTAAGGATTTCTTGTAGGCTGTGGTTTTCTTTAAGTTTGGACTATTTTACAAAAATGTGTTTTAAGTTGCATGCTTTAAAAGTGTTGGGTTTAGGAGTGTGTTTTTTCAAATTAGGACTGTTTTTAGGAATATTGTTTAGGTTCGTATGCTGTAACAGGTGTTGTTTTTGGAGTTGTGAAATACTGTATTAGCTATGAGCTTATGAAAGAATGAAGATTTTTTGTTAATGATTTCCTGTTGATTTTTTCAGATTTTAACTCTTTTCCAAGAACGTGGTTTAAATTTGTAAGCTGTAACAAAGAGGAGTTGCATGTCTCAGTTTGGGATACGAGCGCGAAATTTCTATATTAAAATACAAATTTCATGAAGACAAAGAAAATGTATTATACTACTTACTTAAAGTATTTAATGCACAGAAATGAAATGAGAATGATGAACGACATAATTTTTCGGTATGTTTGCTAAGAAATCCACGAAAAATGGAGAAAACCTATCGTATGGCCAGTTAAGTTTGTGGTCCGTATTTTCGTTTCATTATATTACGCAGTTCAATAAATGTATTTAATAAAATATTGAAGTGATGCATTTTGAAAATGGGCTTTCTGAATTTTTTACATGTTTTCACAAAATTAAAAAGACAGTCACGGATTAAAAACGAAAACTTTCGAAAGAGTTTTTAAGCGAAGGTGTTATTTTATTTTACAAACTTGCATTTTAAGTCTGAACATTGATGCATATGACTTCATTTTATGTCCTTTTCTCCATGGCCAACAGATTCTTTAAAAAATAAGTCTTAAAGGAAACCCACTCGAATTTCAATATTTGCCTTTGAAAAATGAACCGTTACATTTGACTAATAAAAGTAGAATTTGCACACTCAAATGACACGTCATGAAGCAGTAAAGTGCCACTTTATGTATTTCCCATTAAAAGATGGCAAGATCAAACCGTCTACATATTTAACTCTTCTCCCATCCAGACTATCGACCATCCAAATTTGTATCTGAATGGGAACTCCGTTATTACCATACATCTCATTGAAAAGACTTCGACAAAACTCTCAAAGCATCTTAAGCGCATTTATAAAAGCCAGAAATAAACATGACACTGGCACTAAGCGCTGACTTAGGCCCTCTCTGTGTTTGTCACCAAGCAAATCGAACATGGGGGAGGGACCGGGGATGTCAAAGACCCCCCTAGCGATATATGAAAGGGGATGAAAGATGAGCAGGGCATTGTCGAAAAAGAAACAAGACGTGCCGTTGCATGCATTGGGGAAGATCCTTACGCAGACGTCTTTTCTGGGTCTATTCAAATGCTTGTCTTCTGTTGCTCGGGATGGGATGCTATGAATCATGGCGTAATTGTGGGATTATTAGATTTGGGGTTCTCGGGACATAATTCAGGGGTGGTGGGAATGGAGTGTTCGTTTCTGGAGTTGAATGGATGTTTGTGGATCGGATAGCGAATTAAAGAGAGTGGAAATGACGGATTTCTTGGATATTGAATAGAAGATCGAGAGTTGGATGGTTTATCGTGGAGTAAAATGTAGCTTTGTGTTTGGATGATGGTTTTAATACGGACTTCTTAATTTTTCGAAAGAATTGGTTTGGAAAGAGGGGAAATGTAGCAATAATCAAGTCTTATGATCGAAATGAAGCGGTTTTATTTGTATCGAATCATAAACTTATTTTGTTGAATTATTTGTTTTTGTTGATTTTTTCATTTTTCTAATGATAAAACTCTACGTGTTTTGCTACTTGTTTAATGTTTTCAAAAATGTTTGACTGACTTTATCCCAAGGACCTTTATGTCACACGTAAGTTTTAAATGGTATGATTTTGAACAAGAACGATTTTCAATTAGTGTTTTAAATGGTTTCATTCTTCCTAATTCTTATTTCGTCAAATTTCAATACTTATTAAAATTTTAGGGCAGTCCTACTGGATTTTTTTCGAATCTTACGCTTTGTTAAACAGTTCAAGAATAAAACTTTCATAGACATTTCACTTACTGTATCAGAAGATGAGCTTTCTCCAGAGCTTCACACGTTCAGAAATACATGCAGTTCTAAAAAGCTTAAGGGGAATTTCTGTTCTAAGGAGAACTACCTTTACGTAGAGAAGATTGTGGAGTTGTGGCCAGACACTCACATTGATCCATTTGACTTCATAGAGGACACGACATTCAGACATATCATTCTATCTAATACAAGAGAAGGTAATACTAGACAAGGCCATTTTGAGTAGTTTAATAACTCTTACAAATGAAACCTTAATTTCCTTAAACTCAAGATGATTGACCTACAGCACAAAAGTAAATTCAAAAGAACTTCTGTTCTCTTTACAAACTACATCCCTCCTTACTATTTCACTACAGACTGACTACAAGAAGTCAATCGACATTTATAAGTAACGATCTTCTCACACAGAAGTCTCACTTCAACTGTAACTTATAAAAAACGCGATTCCATTCGATTCGCCGAATCCTTTCGAAACTTGGCCGCTCAAAAACTTTCCCGAACGGGATCAAGTATTGAAAATCTATACCTTACCTCTTGGATCGATACCCTTCCAATCAATCAACGTCAAGGGCACTTTCCGAACCCTCTCTTTTAACTATCCGTAATGACTCTGCCTCCCATTGGTTAAAAGAATCGTTCTAATTGTGCGACTGCTACTTCTCTCTTGATTCCCAATCTGGTTGGTTTTTACATAGTCTTTAATTCGTCTTACAAGTGGAAAGTCTTGTCAAATCCTTAATTGCGGAGAATTTTGTAGTTGAATGAACGGTTTACAAGGAAAGACGTGTGGTGTGTTTCGCTCTTAGGGACACGACTTTAATAATTGTTTTGTGTAAGGAAATAAAGTTTTGTTGGTTGTTCAGTTTAAAGTTAATTATTAATACAAGTATCTAAATAGAAAATTGGTTATTTGTACCACTCAATTAGAATCGGTGCTGAGTATGTCAAATAATATAATGGTTTAAATTAACATTTAGAAAACTACATACATGGTATTTAATGGATTCGATTATCATCTTTGTTCATTGGTTGCAAGTAATTAGTCAATTAAACATATTTTAATTGAAAAATACGAACGAAGATTTTCTTTCAGATCTGAGATTGTGACTATTGTGAGTATTTTGGAATAGAGTTGTTTAAATTAATTAGAATAATTATACAGAAACCTACTTAATCCACTGAAAACATTCTATTACTGTATTGTTTTTATCTTTTTAGTGTTTGAATGTTTTCAATTTACTTAAAAATAATAAAAAAAAAACATTCTGACAAAAGACAAGAGGCTTATACACATGTAAGCACAAGAAACTTTCAAACTTATAGAAGACAAGATTGTTAACAAGAACATAACATCATAAAGCAAACCATGTGAAGTTAGAAGCTAAAAAAAAGTAATAAGTAGAGGTTATAGAAGTAAAATGATAGCACCGAAAATCTGTCAATTTAATTTAATTTTTCTTCCCCAGACAATAAAAAAAGAAACATTTAAATGTTATATCATTTAAATAATTTTATACATAAAGTTTCAATTACAACATATTTACGAAGATAATTTAGATCCTTACTAAAAACTGTCAACTTGTGTTTAATGCATAAATTGTACTCGGTGAATCAAAATAATTGTAAACAATCATACGTTATTATTAAGAATGGTCAAAATGAAGAAATCGCAAGAATGACATCAGTTTTTCTTCAGCAATTTTCACTTCACCAACTGACTGATGATCACCTCTCTCAAAAGTGTCCATCCATTAAACCTCCCAATCGAGGAGGAAACAAAAAGGTCATCCATTACAAATCGACCAAATGAAAAACACAAAAAAAAACCTACTGTTGTCGACAGATTAAAGCCCTCTCCAGTAGAAAACAATAAAAAAAGAAATGGTCTCCCCCTAAACTTTCCTTCTTCAACTCATCGACAACAATTTGATTGAGCCACCAGCCAAGGATGGGTCATATATCGAGAAGAGGGGGTAGGGGATGGGGAGTTTTTTTGATAGCCCTGGTCAACGTCCTTCTAAAAGGGGGGTTCCGTCCTTTTGAGTGATGGTATGTCTTTCAAGACTTGATAATAGGTGTCATTATGATATCTGGTTCTGGCTTGGAGTAATGATGGACCCCTTGATGCTTGATTATATTGGCTGAGGACATATTTGTGGGATGTGAGAAATGTGTTAAATATGCATGTTTATTGAATGTTTCAATTCGGAATAGTTATTGGTTTCACTGCAAACGCTCCAAACAAAAATAAACACATCATAAACACGTTTATTAACACTTTTTTTGTCCTTAAAGTAACAATATTTTATTTGTGTTGTTAAGTAGAACCTTATAAGAGAGACCTTACACCTCATTGTGTTTTGATATTGTTATGAATATGTTTGAGAAGTGTTAGAAATTATATTCTAAAAAATGGTGTTGTAAAATATGTTTATAATCTGAAAGTGTTCTTAAATTTGGATCGAAACACAATAAAAAGACTCCTTTTCTGCCTCTGAAATTTTTAGGAACACTTTTATAACAGTATCTTTTTATAACGCAACACAATTAAACACTAGCAATTAAATCAAAACACTCAAGTCAAATCAAACACTTAAATCAAGTGTTTACTATTGTGTTTACTTAAGAGTTGCAAAAGTGTTTCAAAAAGTGTGAGTTGGATAAAGGTAGTTTGTAAAGAGGTTCGGAGTAATAATAGTAGTATTGAAATAAGTTATTTGGTGTGCGTTAGATTTTTTGTATAAGAGAGACAATACATTAGATTTGAAAATGACCTCATCATTTTCTTATTATGGGTACTAAATTTTTAAAATGTTAAGTTTAAGAATAGTAAATTTTAGTGATGAAGTATTCAAACATTTACCTGGTTAAAAACATAGGATAATTGAATATTTATTTCAAAAATCTAAATTACAATGTTGAACATGATACTGTACTTTTTATAATAAGAAAATGAAATAAACGTTAATTTTTATGGCTTGGGATTAATAAATTGTAATACCTTACTTTAAAATATATCGTATTTTATAGAAAATAAAATACGGCAAATTTTTGTTAGTTTTGCTTATCTCCTCATATGAGGTGAACATTTAAAAAGAGCTCTTGATACTTAAATTCCTCACATCTACGAAACAGGCCTGTAGTTTGGAACTAGGTAGATGATCTTGTCTTCATGAGGTTAAAAAAACCTTCTATTTGACGGATGATCACAAACCATTAAGAGTAATTATGGAGTGTAGTTTTTACTGATTCGAGATCCCTACTTGTATTTATTTGAGTTTCTTTAAGAATATCTTTGCTATGTTAATTACCTTCTGAAAATGAGATATTGTTCTATCTGCTATGAAAAACTATTACTAATGAACTTGCTAGTTTTATAAATAGTACTTAGAACACATTTAATACGATCCTAAATGAATATATGTAATTGCTCAGTCATTAATCTTATTGGATAATTTTTCTTTTACAGAAAATTGATAAAGATGTAAATATAAATGTTTCGCAGATATTATTGGATACGCAATTAACTTTAAATAATGACACAATAAGGATACTTTGAACTGTAATAAGTAGCAACAAGTCCAGATATTTTCATCCATATGAAATAAATATATTATTGTTTGTTTTTTAAAACATTTTTGATTAATTTAATTTTTTACTAGATTAAACCTTTTTATTTGGGTTGGATAGCTATAATAACTAAAAAGATGGATACATTTCAAGATAAGTCATCCTAATAAAAAATCAAAATATGTTTGATTCCTTTTTTCTTTTTCTAAGAACTTTTTTGAACTGTATAAAAATAGTCACAATAGTTACGTATGTGCAGCATTAAATTTAGGGTCAAATTTTAATTTTATTCCTATGTGTAAGAAGTGATTTATTTTGTTCCTTAATTTGATACCAACAAGTATAAAATTAATTTTTCTGATTAAAATTCTTTTAAAACTTCCACTTAATATATCACTTCTTCCCTTCTATTCTAGCCTTAAAATAAAATCTTCAGCCATTCTCTGTTTACTGCATTATTTTAAAAACCAAAATGTCATTAAAAGTAACATAATTTTTCACTTTGATAAAAATTAACCAAACAAGAATAGTAAATCTCTGTCATCATAATTTTTAACTTGCAAAAACAATATCAAATATTAATATCGACTATTAGATGACTAAGGAATGTAAACAATTAATTATAAGCCACCAAGTTTAATTAACGTCTTGTATTTAACTCATCGTGAACATTCTTCTTGCTTGGGGTTCTACAGAGAAACTTTTTTTAAACCAAATTTTCATCCTAATGATTAGTTTTCTTGTCACATGTAAGAGTTAAAGGACGCATTTTCTTTTAAAAAGAGCAAAAGAAATAAATCCAGGCAATTTAGAGCATAAAATACCCATTATAACTACCGAATAACAGCTTAAAAATTTGTTTTGGAGCGTTTAAAAGCTTTTTGATGAGATGTCACGGATGCTGGACCATTAAATACAAATGAAACAAAAATATAGATTAAAACGATAGAAATGATTCAGCTTAATAATTTTAATAAAATGAGTTTGAACTTTTAAACCGTTTAAAATCGAAGACAACTGGCCATTAATATGTCAATGGGTGGGACACGTATGTCCAATCAGCGTCTTGCTTTGCAAAACTTTCTGAATGCTGCTGTAGTTTCTCAACATGAAGCTAAAAAATAGGCTATTTTATGCGGTTAATAATGTTTTAATCTCTTGGGTTGATTGAAAGTATAAATATCTTGAACTTAAAGTTTATATGGTCTATTTTTTTTACTTCCATTCCTGAATGGAACGAATTTTTGAATGTTGCAGATGTTTTATTTAACATTCTTAACTTTTTCTTTAGCAAGTCAATGAATAGTTTTAAGAACACTTTTTTGATAAATGGTGATTTTTGTTCGGTAATTTAAAATACTTAATGTTATATAATAATAGAGAAAGTTGTTTTTTATACGAGTATATTGCACATCTACAGGAAAACTATTTTTGTTATAATTTTATTTATAAGTTGTCCTCTATTTGCCTATTAGTTGAATTTATTAACGTTAATTACTTAGATTTACACACTTCATCTTTTTTACTCTCCGTGTTTTTTTACTTACCTTCGTGGCTTATTCGGTTCACAAATGCCCACTAGATAACGTGAAATAAATACTACACAAATCACGATCAAGAACACGATTCTAAATTTCAAATTAAAAGTTTTGGTTTTATAGTACTGTGAAGTAAGTGTACCTACTGATGTAAAGAAATGACTTCTGTTATAGTGTGAGTGTACGCGTTGTTCTCTGCCTTTGGAGAAAAAAAATACTATTCTTTTAAAATAGTGGATTGAGACACATTAAAACCCCACTCAAACTTTAAAACGTTAAACTTTTTAGAAACAATTTCACGCGAAAATAAATGTATTTTTAGGTATTTAACATTTAAATCGCAATACTTTGTGTAATAAAAAGCATTAATATGATTTTTTTATTTAAATTATATTTAGTTTAGTGTACAATTTGAAATTACTCGTGATTTTGCAATGGTTTTTTAATTGTTTTCCAACAAGTACCCCTAGTATTATTTAATATGTATTGTTTCGCTATGGCTCAACAAATATTCAATGTTCCATTCATCTACGTTTATCATGTATCAAACTTCCTTAATTAACTCTCTCTCAGCATAATGGGTGTGTAGAGATAAATTAAGTGGCGCACAGGAGGCTCATAAAAACATTCACAAACTACTGTTTGTGTTTATTGAAATTAAACTCACGAATACTAAGTTTCTAAATACTAAATTTACCGCTTTTCAAAAACTGACTAACCAATTACCCTTAAGAAAAACACACGTTCCTTCTCAGTGTATACTCTAACAAATAAATATGACAAACTGTGACCAACAATGTATCGTGGCAAAAGAACAAGCATGCAATCACGCTACAACCATCTCGTACCAGTTACGGTTATGACAAATAGCATCTGAAGCGCGGTGCTACCAAAACTCACGAACGAATAATACAGAAACAACTAACAATGAATCCAACCCCTTCTTCTTACACAGAAAACTTAATTCCTTTCTTTCTTCTTCTTCTTCATACTCGTTTGATGGAAATGCTTTCTCATGATCCTCCCATTCTTTCTGACTTAACTTTAATAACGTTGACATAATATTGAACTCTGCTTTGTTGCAATCGATGATGATTTGGGAGTGGAAAAACCATTATCGATTAGTTTTCACAATAACTTTTCTTTTTATGCGTGCTGGAAGCAATCGATTGAAATGCATATACTAGTTCGAAAGTGAAACCTTTGTTTCATTGTTGGCAGCCTGTCTGGCTAGATTTGGTTCGTGCCTTTTTGCATATGCTAAATTTATTCGCTCTGTTTCTTTTTCCAGTTTTGAGACTATTTTTATGGGATTAGGCTTTACACACATTAAAAATTCTAACCAGTCAGTTTGACTGATTAGTTGATAAGAATTTCTTATTATTGCCTTCAATTTCTGGAAAATGAAAAAGTAATAGTAGGTATTATACAAAATCTTTGTTTTAATGTGTTTGAACTCATCAACCAATAACTTTTCCCTATACATCTGCATGCAAAAACTAAGCACCTAGAAAGTATCGTTTTATAAAAAAATGGACCAAAATATGCAATTTTATTTTTCTCAGGTGGATATAATTCAAACAAAAGTTATCTAAAATATTTTCAGACTGGTTTTTAATAATTAAAAACCTCACAAAATGTCCTACATTCATTGATATTGGTGATATCAACTAATATTCTTACAACATGTGCAATGTGCTACCTGATATGAAATACAATATAGTAAAATTGCTTCATTTCTTCTAATTCTAAAAATTTAAAGTGAATCGTTGTCAACTCTGTCCAATTCAATTGATGTTACATCTCTTCCATACAACCTTGATTTACTTTCACACAGCACAAACCGCAAAAAAGTGCCATCTCACATTCAACTCGTCGGCACTGCCTCAGGTCACCTGTTACGCAACAACCAATCAAAACCTTCCACACGATATTTCACGATTACCCCTCCCTCCCATGACACAAAAAGGAAACAACTCTCCCATGAGAGAGAGAAAAAAAGAGAGAATTCATTATCCTCCTTGGCACCGTGCAAAAAACGTCTCAATTAACCGATTATTAGCAACGATTCCTCGTAATGACTCCGATCTTGTAATAGCCACCGAAAATCGCTCTCCGATCGAATTGTAATAACCATGATACGTAATTGAAAAGCGAGGGAAAATCCCGTTCGGGTCTGGAAGGTGTAATTTCGTCGTGAAATGTCACACTTGGGATAGATGTCGTCGTCGTGACTCGGGGCACGATATGTGACTTTTTTTTGTGACTGTGGTTCTTAGAGAATTCGACGTTTCGGTGTGTTTTATGGGACTCGATAACTGTGTCAGTGGTCAGTGAGATGTAATTACAGTCACGTGTTGTGGTGACCTTAATGATTTCAAAATATGCATAAGCGAAGCGCTTAAAATTGCAAAATGAGAGGGATACGTTCGTAGAAGCTTTATTGAGGTTGAATCAATTTGAAAGTTTGTTGCAATCCATTTATATCGTGTATAACTTCGTCCAATCTTACTATCCAAAAAAGGTCTTCGGAAGATAGTTACGAAGAGTATACGAATATTTGATAATGTAATAATATTTTTTTTTTCCTTTAAAGAGAACATGCAAAGCTTTTATTGAGTTTCTTGAAGCAACAGCGAGTTATATCAAATGTGATGCCGTCGAAGTTAGCAAAAAGAAGCCAAATAATGGAAAATGTATCCGACACACATTCACAAATAGTATCTAAAACATTTATGTGATAGTATTATTCTAGAAAACTGGACTGATACTATAATAGAACCGCTTTACAAATACCCTCAGTCAGATATAGCAAACTCATACGTTACAACGAGTGGTAGTGAAAATGCCGATTGTTTTATAATTGATAATTTAATATGTTATAACGCCCTTTCGTTAAAAAGACCGTATAATTTTGGTCCCAGAAGCAGTCACTCTATCAAGGTTCTACTTAAGACCCCAATTAGACTATGAATAAAATATTTGACTTTGAATTACAATAATCATTTAGACAAATATATTTTTGTTTAATTATTTTAGGGTTTTGCTTATTTAATAATTTTTTAAACGTATACAAATTTTTTCAATGAAGTCAAATTAATAGGCAATTAAATATCAGGTCACGAAAGCTTTAAAACTGATAAAAACAAAAGCTAAACATCCCAGCATAAAAGGCCTATGCCGTTACATCGCAGTTCATACCTCTGATAAATTAAAAACGCCAATCTATTGAAGTCATCACCACATTAACACCGAAATTTCCGATAATTAACCGAAAACCAGTTCGACAATACCACTCACGATGAAAAAAAAAACGCTAACCTCTGACAAAAAATGTCAAAACCGTGGTTGCGAACCACGAACCACCATTTCATCAGCGAGACAACTCGATATTATAACAAGAATCCATCCTCGAGCTTATTACCTCCCCTCTCTTTGTGTTTTCGCTGCACGCATATCATTAACTCTCGAAAATTAACCGTAATTAATCTACACCGGGCCGTTATAAAACAACAGACGCGAATTTAGGTTATTGTTTCTGTTGCGGGTTTGGCAACGAGAGGGTATAACTTCCTTCAAGTCCGCTTGTTGAAAAATGGCGGCGTTGCCCTGAAGTTCAACTCGTAACGTAAATTTAATTACACGGGCTGCATCACTGACAGCGGCCTTGTTGTTCTTTCGGGGTCTTAATGAGAGCATCTTGAGAGAGTGTTGGGTTTTACGAGATTTTGGTTAGTGACTTGGGTGGAGATTGGTTTGGTGAACGTGGGATGTTAAGGTTAATATTCAAAAAGATGGGTTTTTAAGAACAAGCGACACACATCTAACACTTGTAACAGATGAATTATAATCTCTCTTCAGTAATTATTGCAATTAGAATAAAACTTTCTATATAAGTCGCCCAAAAGGATTGGAGTGAAAAGTAATTCTATTGTTTCTTGTTCCAAATATTAGCTGTGCGTTTTTGGTTCTTAAACCGATTGTATAGGCCTGTATTCGGGGTTTTTGTCACTATGTGTTATAACTTTCTTACCAACTAACTTCAATTTTCTTTTTCCTTTAGCATTAATTTCAGTGCTGAATATTGTCTCAGGGCCGTGTATGAAGGATAAATATGGGATATCCCTTTATGTGAAAATATTATTAATTGATATAAATAAGACCCAACTAAAAATAAGTTCTAAATTAAATTATTTATCTTTACTTAATTATCAATAGAAAGAGATATGTATGGAAAAAGAGAGAAGTATGAAAAAGAGAGAAGTATGGGGAAGTATGGAGAAGTATGGGGGAGAAGTATGGGGATATAGATAGAAGTATGGGGAAAAAGAGAGAAGTATTGAAAAATGAGCAGAAAACTAAAAAAAGGAGAGAGATGAGTTAGAGAAAAGAAAGAAAAGTGTGTGAGAGAGTAGGGGGGTGGGAGAGGATGTACCGGCTGTGATTTGCCGCATCTGAAAGTTCCACCTCTGTGACAAATGTTTCAAAGCGGCCCTGCATAAGTTACATAATAAGAAAACTTCACAAGGGCTTAATAATCCACTGTTAAGTGGATTAACTTAAATATGGTAATCCCTATCTTTAGAGAGAATCGCTATTTAATTTACATTTATATTAGAATTACCAGTGAGGGGAAAAACCACACTGATGAACCCTCACTATTGGAAAGTCACATTACAAGCCACAAAAATGTAAACATTAAACCTCCCAATTAATCAATATTTTGGAGAATTTTTTGGTTTGGAGAACAATTTTGTTTTATAAGTGGATGGCAGGAAGAGAATAATTCAGTTACTCAATTTAGAGATTGTTCCGAGGAGATGAAAATAATATAATAAAAAATTCAATACTAATTGTATAATTTATAAAATATGTAATAAAATCGTTTAAAAATTATTAAAACAAATACTGTCTTTAAATAAATAACAAACTTAAATTACAACGATTTTAGACGAATATTATAGCAAAATTAATGGCATTTCCATAAACGTAATGTTGTGTTGTCAATGCGAGAAATAAATCCCAGACAACAGCTGAAATGTTTCTAATTTTTCCAATTGAAAGAAACACATTCGATATTGTTTCCATACAATTATCTTTAATAGTTATTCTACACCGTAACAATTACCCCGAATCCAGTCTTACAAATATCCCTTTCTCTTCCCTACATTTATTTCCCCCTTTTAATAACACACCAAAGTCAACCGATTACACAAACAACACTCTACACCTAGTTAACTCACAAATAAAACGATCGGCCCTCACCGCGATTAAAAAAAAAAAATAAATAAATTTCCCAACCAGACGCGGCTTTTTTCAAACACCATCACGCCGCCCGTTGTACTACACTCGTTTTTTATTACGACCTTCTAATAATCAGAGAGTAACAAATAATAACTATAATCAAACGATAAAAAGTCGACCGCACGAACCCACGGGAAACGAGCAAATCAAAAAACAATCGCGAAAGATCTATTGTCGAGACATCTCAACTTCGGTAAGGTCGGATTTTGAACAGGAAGGGGAAAAGAAGTCCAGAAGTGGGCCGGAGAAATCGGCTGATTCTTTTTTTCTGGGTCACCGGACCTCAAGTATGGAGTTGAGTGCTACTACATTTGCATAGTGTCTGACGATTTCTGGTCGGGGTCATGAGGAATGTGTTTTTTTTTGTTGGTTCTTCTTATTGTGTTTGGGTTTTGAGATATTTAAGTGGATTATTTTTTTTCCGAAAGAGAGCATTGTGAAAAAGAAGGTATTTTATTGGTGCGAAATTGTGAAAGGTCATAATAGAAGTTATTAGGGTTCTGTATAAGCTCGTGAATTCGAATTGTGGTAACGGCATTATAAACGGTTTCAAGACGTAAATATTCTAAAATGAAGAGATTTACATTGAATGCTAAGGAATTTAGTTTGATAATATAAAATTTTCTAAAAGTTAAAAATTTTGTTATTGGTGATCGAAATTTAAAGTAGTATTTCTTAAAAAAATAGGAAAAACAGAGTAGTTACTTCTTGGCTTATAAGGGAAATTTGAAATTTGGTATAAGCTGCATTTTGTAATTTTACATTTTAAATTTTGATTCTCATTTTTACAGATTCAAACTTCTACTTCACCATTTATAGTATTTATTACAATGTAACTTTTTGCTTCCATAATATGTCTTATATGCGTATAAATCTACATAAATTAAGTATTGTACTGACTGAGCAGATAATATCAGATCAGACAGTTGTCTTACAAAGATGATCAGGAATAATTATAACTGTGACGGATCTCAAATTTTAGAATGAAACATCAGTTCTCAATTGTTTTTAAGTTTCCATCATTGCTTTTAATCATTTATTAAGGATTTAAATTTAAATGTGTACAAGTGATGTTGAATATAGTGCAATAAAAATTCGAAAACCATAAACACAGATGTATGAGACAACTTTTTTAAGTTACGGCCTCTTGATATGTTTCACATATTTTAATGTAGTAAAAAACATCTCCCGACTCATTCACAACGATTTCCTAACCAAAAATTTTCTTTCTTTTTTAGCCCGTTTTAAGTTATAACAGGTGAAAACACGCCTTTATTCTTTAACATTAGAATCTAATATTATTTTTTATGTTTCACATCAGCCATACGTGATTTTGTTCGTGTTTTAATAGCATTAATATAGTTTACCTATCAAAATGTACATGAATTTTCCTCAATATATACTTTTACATCGCATAACTACTTTAACAAAAATAAGCGAAAAACTACATTCAAAGCAACATTCAATTACACATCTCCATACCCAACCGATAGGGTTCATTACCCCCTTACAACCATCATATCCCAAAACCGCTGCTACTCACAAAAGAATAATGAGTCCACCGCAAGAAGATTACTGTAGTTTAAATCCATATCCATCACCCAAAACGTTCTAACTATTTATACCAAACGATACTCACAGACGATTTTTAGAGGAAAGATTGTCCGAGAGGGGTCACGCACTCCCGTTACGTCACGAACGCGCGTGCGTTTGGAACATTTTTTCTTGCCGTTCTAATCATGTTCTTCGAAGACGTGAGGGAAATTAATAACAAGACCATTACGGCCGATGAGAGAAATCTGAACTCGGCTAACAAGTGTGTGTGCTGTGGGGAAGGGGCATTTAATCGTTTCAGTCCTATACCGCCCTAGATTGCTATTGATTCCTATTGAAAATTTGGGGCGGTTAGGACTGAAATTATTATAAGGCCTGGGCAGGACGCGTGTCCCTGGTGGTGACTTAATCTCGAACTGCTGCAATTAGTGGTAAGGAATGTGCAGTGAGGATGGATGGGTTTGTGAATTTGAGATTGAAAGAAAGATTGGCTGTGAGTGGATTTTTTTTTTGGGGGGGTGGGCTGGGAACCTTCGTGTTTCAGCCTTATGCATTTGTGTTTTAATATCTAAGTTTCTATTAGTTAGGGAAAATTATGAGGAATGTATTACTCTATAAATTTCAATAATTTTTAAGTTTAGGTATTTATAAAGAAGTCATGTTTGTTGTACATTGACGAAATTTGTTCTGATGTTTTTAAACGATATTCTCAATGTGGTAAAACTTTTTATAATCCTTGTTTTTAGCTATTTTAATCCTAATGGCTTCTAATCCCTTAAATTTGCCAAACAAGCATGGAAAGAAATCGTGGTAAAATATGCTGCATAAATTAAATGAAGATGTGTTTTCTGTCTGTTTATAATTGAGATAAAAATCTTTTTTAAAACTTGTGAAAAGTAAATAATAACATAAGCTTCACATAAGAAATTATTAGTTCAGTTACAAACAATCATAATTGTTTTATCTCTCTGAATTTTTAAACAGTTAATTTAATCTTTTTTACACCCTTGAATATTCTTATCTAATTCTACAATTATTGAATATAAAATTTTTATTTCTTGTTTTTAGATGACTATATTTTAAACAAAATTATTCGAGTTTAATCTTGTTAACTTTTCATTTTATGTAACAGATATTAAAAAGAAGTAGGGAATCAGGTTCTTCATAAAGCAGTTAATTGAAGACATAGCTTCTTTTATTCTTTATATGTCTCTGATAAACCGTAATGTCGAGTTGAAGTTTTTAAAAGAAAAAGAATCACTGATTGTAATGATTTAATTTTTATACAACAAATAACCCTTAATCTAAGATAATAATTCTTAGTCTGAAAACCCATTCAAATATATTCATTTTACATCAATGTATCCTTTTCGAAACAATTACACTTGTCCGTTTTTCTTTGTTTAACCTTAATTACAACCCTCGCTCTCGTACAGGTAACGCTCAATGCATCAGACACCTTCAGAACAACGTTTGAATGGGAAACTCCAAATGACTTTTCCAATGACTTTAATGATATTCCTTTTCAAACACTCTTCTCTAATGCGTTTCAGACCCATTGTGCTTGAATTAGGTTCATTAGTCGTCATTCTATTTTATTTCAAAAGGCCTATTTATAAAATTTATGTACTCGTGTTCAGAAATCTGACAAAAACTAATGCAAGCTTTTATGACTTTTGTTGCAATCAAATCTTTTTTTTTGCTTCATGTAGCAACAAAGACGTTATTTTTGTTTCATTAGAGCAGTATAAATGTTTAATAGCCGTTCAGAGAGTAAAATTAATGGTTATTTAACTAACCGTGTATTTTTATGGAAATACAATTTCTTACCCATTGTAGTTATGAAAGCGAGTCTGTAATATCGCAACATATTCCTTTATTTTCCCTGAATGGTATAATCGGAGCCATAAATATGCCGTATCCATCTGTTTTCATGAAACTAACTAAGCATGTAATCGTAATAAAATAAATAAGAGAGAGAGAGAGCGAAAAAAAGATAGATAGAGAAGAGGAAATTGACATCTCGTAGCTGATACAAACATCTAATATAAAAGTAACCTTAAGAAAATAAAAGCATGCATTAGAAAATCTATAGAGTTTTAAGAAAAATTTTTAGATTTTGAACAATATTTTAATCATTTATAATTTTCTATGCTCTTTAATGTTACCAAAAGCTTAAATATTATTGAATTCTGTTTATTCAAATAGTATAATGTTTGGATAGGAAATATGTGTTTATAAACTTCTTTTTAAGGAATCCGGGTATTTCTTTCATAAAAATATTTTTTAAAATTTAAGTTTAAAAATTTTTATGATCAAAACATGTTATGAATTTTGTTTTTAAATAGTTATGTTATGTGGGCAATCTTTAAATTTTTGTAATAGATGGGAGTTAATGCAGAAATTTTCAAATTTTTAATTATGTAGTTTGTAGAGAAAAATCCTGTAAAAATTTCAAATTTTTTTTAAAAAGGTAAAAGCTAAGAACTTTACGATGTATTACATAATTATATAGTTATATGAATTTAAGCATTTTGGCTTCATGATACATAATACAAGGCAACTTAAGGGATTATGATTAATAAGGTAATAAATACCAAGTTAATGTTAATAACTTGCAACTACTGATAAAATAAACACATTAATAAGTAACTTAAAAACATAGTTATTCACGAATAAGAGATGCAAGGATACGAGAAACAATTTACTTAATTTTGTATTCTCAACCAAATATCAGAAAAGGGTATAATAATAATAAAATATACGCTTACAGATAACAATAACTTTAAAAAAATATCTTGCTTCATTAGTTGAATTTTGTTCTTTTGATAAAAATTTTCATTTCTTAATTCTAAAGGGAATCCTATATAATCTTGCTTTAACACCCATTTATACCAATTAGGTTTTTACGAAGATTTAAGTACTCTCCTGTGGAAAATATCAAAAGAAGAGCTTTTAAAACTATTTAAACAAATGTTTTTAGCTTTTAGATGTTTTTATATTATGTCTCGAATTAAAAACTCGAATTCCTGTATATTTTTTTTCTGTTGGGACTGTAAGTTAGCGACGATAGCTTAATTTGGTGAAAAATGCTATGCACACTTTCCAGCAAATTACTAATTAACTCTTTTTAAAACTTTTTAGAAACTACATAAATACAAATAATACAAATAAGCTATAAGCATTGCATCTAATTTCATTAGTGTTAACAAAAATGAGATTGGATACACGTATTTAAAAGAAGTTTAAATATCGTAAGTAGGTAAATATTTTCTACTTACACATGAAAAAAAATTTCATCCGGAATTGTTTTTTAAATTACTAAGCTGTCATATGCCTTACTATATTTATGCACTATTTGCATAGAATAATAAATATAGTTACTACTGAGCCACAAATCACACATTTATTTCTATTACAATAGACTCCTCTTATTGTGATCATGGTTAATGTTATGAATCGGATAATATCAAAATAACCGGTCCCGATCACTCCTATATAAATTTACATAGAATGTATTGTTTTATGTGATCAATATATCGCTTATATGTTATCAAAATCTTGTGAAATCCCCTAAAAAACTCATTTTTTCTGTTTGAATGCCAATTTTTATGCAAATAATAATATAAAATGAATCATTAATTTATTAGTGTTATGTGTTCCACTCTCATTTTTTCTTTTAGAATGTAAAAGTTTCAAAATACCTACTAGGTAATCGTTTTAAATATATAATTCGATTTGGACTACATAGTTGTGATTTTAAAGCAAACGCTCGAGTTACACTGTTTGAAAGTTTCTGGTATCAAATCGCTTATTATTATCATCAATCGGATATATTGTTATCATTCTACTCTCTTGCACAAAAAAAAGTGATCACACTAAGCGGAGTTCACTGTATTACATTTTAAACTTGAACTAAAAAGAAGTTCATATAATTAGCAGTCTTTTTGTTTCCTTTACCTATAATATCCTGTAATAAAATTATCAAATAAAAAACAAAACATTTCCTTTACATTACAATTATTCCTTTTTTCAACACACGACAAAAAATTTAATCACATCGTTTCCCCACAAACAACCATGAAAACCGTTTGAAGGCTACTTGACAAAAGCGCAAAAACCAAACAAACTCCAACAACATCATTCAATGTATCAATTCGAGTTCTTTGTCTTATTTACGTCCAGTACGCTTGTGCTCACTTCCGATCCGTTGACCCTTTAATTCCAGTAATGGATGATGCTTCCGGAGACAAACTTAATGAAAAAGCTTGATAATCGATGAAGATTTCTATGAGGCTCTGGAATCGATATGTACAAGTGTTACGGGTCCTCTGGGAATGCGATGGAGGCGACTTGGAGGTGACGGGAGTCCTGAGGAAAGCTTTAACGGGTTTTCATTTGAGTTTTTTTTTCGTAGTAGAATGTTGTTAAGTTTCATGTTTTCCTTGAAAAACGTTCTGCAAGCATTTATAGTTAAATTAAATGTGAAAAACTTCTTTAATTGGAATAATTTTAATTTTTTGTTGACTTTGATAGTTGTGATGTGAAGATTTTCAACTTTTAAATATCAAAATACAGTATGTATTTTATGAAATACGCTAAATCTTCAGTTATTGTATTACTCCTTTTTATTAACCTTTTTATAACAAACGGGGCGTAAAAGTTCCCTTCTTCTGTCCAAATGTTATATCTTAATGTAGTGACTTTTTTACTTTAAAAAGAGGAATTATTTTATCTTATTTTGTAACTCAACAAATGTCTCTTAAGGATTCAAATGGCTGAATTATTGAATTATTTCTCTTCTATTTATTTAAAATTTATTTCAATTCTTTTGTGTCACTTTCTCTTTTTCTCATGAAGATAAAAAGGAGTTTTGTTCTTCACCTTCTTTTAAAATCTTCTTGTCTTTTGAAAACGAAATTGAAACGGGAGACTTTTAGAGATGTAGGCTGATTACACTATATAAATCTGATTAAATTTTTATTTCCATTAACTCCATAACAAGCATATAATCGTAAATACAAAGATGCAAAGTGTTTAATTTTATGCCAAACTTTCTGGAATTCCTCTACATTTTTCTGTCACTTATATTCGAACATAAATATAATTTTTGGCGAAAAGAAGAAAAATTCTTATACTTACTTTACAAGTTAGATTTGTTGGATGAACCAACTCTTAAGAATAAAGAAATTGATTGACATTTTTGCATGTAAATCTGATAGCCTGTCTTTCAAACGACAGGTTGCTTTTTGAATTCGAAGTGTAGAAAAGACATGTAATCAGGATAGACCTTTTTGTAATTCGATACTATAATTATGTAAATTTTTTACTGTCACTGTTACTTGATATCTGATATGTCGTAATTGAAGAAAACATCTCAAAGAACTTTTATTGGTTTCAACATTTTTACTGCTTAGATTTGATCTGAAATGGTATGCCACTTGATACGTTGAGTGACTTTCTTATTATCATTATCTTGATATCAGTATTTTTATTATTTTAGTAATAAAAACTTAGATTTATGAGAAGGATGGTGCTAACTAAGTAAAGGATTACTGCTTGGAAATAAAGTTTCAAGTTTTTGATCTAATTCAATAAATATTACATAGTATGATGTAAAATTCGTTAAATCTAAAATTAAATAGATCATTGGAGCATAATTCTTAACCAAAAGTCTAATGTGTAAACCTCCAAAACTTACCTATTATAGGTATTTCTTTTGAGTTTTTCCTCTTTTTATCTAACGTATTCCCAAATATTAAATGAAAGGAATAAAAATGTAATTTGATTTGAATGATGATATTGATAGCATATACTGTACATAATTTGAGTTGTATCATTCTTTTATTCTCTAGTTCTTATTTTCACACTTGCGTGACTACTAATAATGCTATACTTTTGTTTCGCCTACGATTTGAAAATGCATTTTCAATACACGGTTTTCATTTTGGGGCCTTTTGTGTTTCACCTGATACATACTATCTATTGGGGACAAAACTCTTTATATGACATTTGCCTTGGTCATAAATAGGTTAATATCAATCTTATAATTGAACTCTGTTTATTCTACAACTTTTCAGAAAGAATTTTTCTGATGAATAAGTATAGGCTTAAATAAATAAAGAAAACTATCCTTTTAAATTACTTTAACTTTTTAACTTAAATTTTTGTTTACTTCGTTTAAATTTTAAATTTCGAAGGATCTTTTGAACTCGTTAATCTTCATCCCTGTTTTAAAGTTTCCATATTTGTTTAGTATTTTTGAGTATTAATAGTATTTTTTTAAGAACTTGTATAATGTAGAATAAATAATACATATACATTTAAATTGTCTGCAATACTTTTACATAATTTAAGTAAATGTCTATTGACCCTTATCAGACTTTAAGAGATCCCATTATTTCACTCAATGCACTTTAAATTTTATTTACATACTTAATAGAATCTTTTATAGAATCTTCTATTGTAATGCCCACTCACAAACCAAAAATAAATAACCTTCTCAAGAATTGAATAGATTCTGTTTAATAGCGTACACAAAAGGCACTCCCATATCATCGACCATCCTAATTAAAAGCCGAAAGGCTGAACCAAATTGTATGACTTATCCGATGATTTATAATTATGATCCCCCTTCAAAAATGAATAGCAGTGCTTGCGTGCGAGTCCAACTCACCAACTCGTTGAAGTCGATCATTATTATTATTGGAACACCGAACTTAATCTTGACATATTTGAAATAATAACCGACCCCAGTCTGAAATTCAACGCTCAAAGACGAATGGCCGCGGAATGACCCATCGACGAGATTATGTTGCAAAACTTTTCTGTCCCGGATGGCAACACGATGAATCCGTGATGTTCATTGGTTCTGAGAGCAATAACTGCGCGATGCCATTCCGATGCGATTGGAATGCGACGTCTTGGTTCCAGCAGCGCTTGAAGCTGTCAGGAGTAAGACCCACTTGTCAAATTAGGGGACAAAGAAGTCGCTTTGTTTGGGACGGTTTGGACCGGCTTTTATTTCGGCTGATGGTTATTTGTTTGGGTTTTGTTTCTATGGTCTCTTCTTTGCCCAGACATGCCTGGAATCTTTTTTTTTCTTGCTGTTTCTTTGGGTTCTTTGAACTTTTCGTTTGAGTTTTAATGGTTTTTGGTTTGGGTTTAAAACCTTTGAAATCCACTTCAAGTGGTATTGATTATTATCCTTAACTATCAATAAATTTCAATGTATCAATAACTTTTCAGGAAGCAAACTTGGTAATGGAAGCTTCAGTTCGATAGATTTTACTTGAAACTGTAATTTCTTGCATCATTTGTTGAACAATATAATAACAAGTCACTAGTTGTGAATTTTGGTAATAAACTCCACTTTTTTAAAAGTAAGGGATTATAGGGTTACAACCGTTAGAACAATATTATTTGATTATGTATTAAGAGTAGAGAAGTCTCCTGTTTCAAACAGCTTTCATGAGTAAATTTTTCTTTGCATATTTACTAATGACATAAAAAATTATCTTTACAACTTGAAGGATGTTAATTCGGATTTGAGTATCGATTCAAAAAGTTACCAGGTAGACTTCGACGTTCTATAACGCTTTTTTGATAAATGATTTAATACATTAAACGAAGTGTCTATTTGGACGGTAAAACCGGCAAATTGACACTAGCTGGCGCATGCACCGTAGGTCTCGCGGTCCCAGCGCTCTAATCAGAACCGTTGTCGGGCAAGTGTCGGGTAAACAGGACTAGAGTTCGAGAGTATATCTGCCGGGCAAATAGACAGTGCCTAAATTAAATTACATTTCTTCTTTTGTTATACAATAAACATTTCAACAACCCTTAAAGGACTGATATCCTGCATCTTTTAATTAGAATTCCTGATACTAACATATTTTATTTGTAATGGTGGGGTTTCATTTTCCAGTCAAAGATTATATTTGTTTGCTTGATTCGGTCATTTGTGGTAGAATTTTTTGAAGTATTTTAGAAAGAGGTGCCATTCATTGGAATTGAACCAAACTGATTAATATACAATTTCTCAAACACAATAATAAATTCAAGTGCACACATTACTATGCTTAGATTACCATCTGGCGTATTCAATGAGATGTCACCCATATCATCATTCATCGAATTAATTATTTCCTCCCAACCGCAAAAAACTACCTTTATTAAATTACCACCGAGTAATTTGTCGGTTTTATCTCAGATAATCAGCTGCGAGGTTCATAAATTCCACCCCCAAACGACCTTCTCACCTTCCGGAGGATGATATGCCCCACCCTACACCCCCAGAATGCCATAAAATTCTCATTAAGGGCATTGGGGAGAGAGCCATTAAGATTCGATTACGATGCATCGGAATTATAAAACAGAATCGATGTTATAATCCGACCGAGTCGTTATTTATTTTCAAGGAGAATGGGAAATCGTCCTTTGATGTGTGAGAAAAGAAGGGAGTTTTCAATTAACTCCTTTGAGTTAATACATCTGTGAAGAGATACTGTAGCTCTGAACGTTTAGGAGAGTTAGTTTGTTAAGTATTTCTGTGTTATGGGGTTGTAAATATTTTATGGTTCATTTTTAAGACTGACTTTTTTTTTACTCGAGTATTTTATTAGTAGTCTCTTGGGTTGTAACTCTTTTTGACGCGTATGTGTGTGGTTATTTCTGAGCATACTACAGAGCGTCGTTAAATATACTTATTAGCATATTATATGACAATATTATACTATTATTAACGGTTTATGCCATGTAATAAAAGTGAATTCATTCGATTTGGGAAAAGAAATTCCCTTACCATATTTTGCAACATTTATGTGTACACTTGGGATCTACTTTCAAAAATAGGATGATAATATTATCTCTTTAAAAATATTCAGCCCACCTTCTTTTCTGAAAATCCTTATACATGTCAAATCAAAGAAAAATTATCTGATTAAAAAATTAAGGTAAAATATTAATACTTGCTGCAGCAAAGAATAAAATCGTTTTAAAGATCACATATATAAGATTTATGTAATAAAAAATTCCTTTATGACAGATTCAACATCATTCCTCTTATCAAATTTGAAATATATATTTGATCTGGCAGGTTTATACAAGTGTATGAGAGTAGTTATCCTAATTTTAAAATCGCTAAATTCTTCATTATATTTTTAGCTAAATGTAAACTACTCTGGAATGTTTGATTTGCTCCTAATCCTAATTTTTAATTTACTCAGCATTAATAGTATAGGTATAATTAATAGTTAGTTTTAATAGTTAGTAGTTAATTAATATTTAATATAGTTAAGGTAATTAGTTAGTTAATAGTTAGTATAATTAATAGGTTAATGGTATAGGTAAAGAACCTTTCAATACCTTTAGACCACTCTAGTATTTCTGTTATAGTTTAATTTTCAAGTCACCCACCTTATTAATAATAATGATGACTTAGTATAAATTAGGAAATTAACTTAACTCTATAAATAAATAAACGATATTACAGCAAGTTGTGGTATACGATAGTAATACATTTCTAATACTTCTGTTCTTCTCTTTGTCAACCTTTCCCTAAATTTCAAAGAATAAACCTTAGAATGTATAGCAACTTACTGTTGAAAATGTTATTTTTATTTATACTCTCCAAACCATATTATTCCAATCAGGAGGTCTATTTAAAATAATTCAAAACTGGGCAAACCTTCACCACCCACCATGGGAGATGAACTACTACCATTGGAAGGTAGGGAGTAGGGATTAGGTTGGCTAGGTTGGCAAAGTGAGAAGTTACAAAACGTATTTTTTTTTATTTCTAAACTTTTTTATGAATTTGATTTTTAGCAAAATTAATATGAATTAACCCATCAATACTCCTTATAAAATATTTCCCAACTTTTAACTTTAAAAAGAAAGGTAAAAAAATCATTCCTCCTCTTTATGAACCACCTGAAAAAAAATATTTTAATTGAGTAATAATAAATAACTTATCCTACCTTCACACGATTGCGAAAAATGTACCTTAAAAAACCCCTCCAAAATAAAAGAAAAATACACAGGGTTACTTTGATGAACAGTTTCCTCTCAGACCATTTTGTTAAAAAATACCAAAAGGAATGATGGACTCGATTCCAATACTTAACTAATCAATCAATCTGGCTGCTAATGAAACTTGATTCAGGTGTCGTGGTTTATGACGTGCCACATTGATCATGGACGTCAGATCTGCTCCTCTGATAGGGTTCTGATGCGTATATCAACTGAATCAGCATAAAATGCGGGGAATTCCAGTTATAGAAAAGTTTCGAAAAATAATGTGTGACATTATTACTGATAGACTGATATGAAAGAAGATGAGGTTTGTCCGGAATGAATATCAGTGATAAAATAGCTTTTCAAAGGTAGAAAAATATTTTCTTTTTTAATTTTAGAGATTAAACTCCTATGCATAATACAATTATTATTAAAACATCTGTCAGTGTTTCGATATCGTTAAAAGATTAAAATCCATGTAGTAGTTAGAAATTCAGGATTAATTAAATTCCTGGTTAAATTTTTGTCGTGTGAAATGTTGTTGCAGAGTGCTTATAAAAGTAAACCAACCAGCAGAGTAAAAAGTAATAGCGTTTATTGAGCACTAGATCATGATGGCAAATCCTTAAATACACGGGAACAACCCACACTTATATAAACAGTAGGAATGTTCTCGAACGTTCTACTTGAACGATGCCAAAGCATAAAAACATAATTACTGGTCTGATTGAATACAACATAATTTGCATATGACTACAAATGTTTTAAAACCCTTCAAAACTTTTGTCCTGGATCAATTATTTTAAAATATGCAAGATTTCTTTTCGGATTTGACTTTTTTTAATATAAATCAAAGGTTTAAATAATTTTAGAAATGGAAACTTTAATTTATTTGTCATCCTTCACTCTTCGAAGTTTTTTACTGTGTAAAGGGGTGGATGAAATGACAAATTCAGGGAGAGGCCTGGGGTAATATATTAAGGGTGAATTTTAAGGGACGTGTCTTATTTTTTCTATACCAAAATGAATTTGGAGGAAAGTACTAAAAAAGCACAGAAATTTTTAATGAAGGTTTTAAAGGGAGGTATGTTTAATTTTTAAACTCAAACTAGTTTCTCACATGGTACATGATTAAAAACAGTTCTTCACCTATAAATAAATATGACCGTAAAGTAGCGTAAAAATGGAAAGATGGAAAGAACTGCTTTTTTATGCTAATGTTTTATTTGGATGGGATAAATACTTCGGCCGCACATATGAAAAAACCTTTAATTTCATGTTTCCCCTTTATCTTCCTTAATGCCGCTTATATTTTCTGTTTCGAAGTTTCCTCTCGCCATGCCATTAACAAACAGGTATTTAAGACTTGCGAGTAAATTTTCCGCTCAAAATATAGAGATGCACTAAAAAGTAAATACATTAGCTCGCGGCTTACTAGATACTATACAGGCTAGCCGAGTACGGAAATCATTAAAAATCCAGATGGCAATACTTGACAAACTGACAAAGCATATCCACAGTGTTGAAGGCGGTGGGTGATATAGGTAGGACTTATGGCGATCCAAGCGGGAAAAGTTGTCAAATGGTTTTCATTGTTCAAAACTCGGCTATAGCCTGTCCAGTATCTAGTAAGCCGTTCCTAGCTAATGCCTTTTGTGAACAAGTTTATCTTTCATACCACATAGGTCAAATTTTAATTGACCAATTTTAAAATAGAGAATTAATTTGTCTCTTTTAAAACAAAAGTTTAAGAACTTGTTACGCTATTACATATAAATACTTGAATATAAACACTTTAATTGACCAATTTTAAAATGGAGAATTCGTTTGTCTCTTTCAAACGAAAGTTAAGGAACTTATTTTTAATAAAACTACGCCACTATATGTACTAAATACCATTACATATTTCTTACTTACACCATCAAATACATAGTTAGTACTAGTAACACCCTCTGCACAATTTTCTAGTCGAAGATATTTTACCGAGTACTTTGACAGCTAAAACATATTCTTTGACTGTTATTGACGGTAGCTTGAACTCACAGTTAAAATGTTAGGCATTGAATGTTGTCCCCACAAATTTGACTTCGACAGGTCACGCGACAAATCGATCCACACAAAAACACTCGATTCACTTTTCGATCCCTCTCCAATCAGATCGCCTGCCCTTTTCAATCAGCGTCCAATAACTCCACTCCACTCCATCACTGGGATGCCCGTAAAAGTGCATGACCCTGTTAACGCGAGAGGAAAGCCCTGTGGCTGGGTGGGTAGTATCCTGTTGGGCAGGGCTCCTCTGCTCTCTTTAATGCGCGCGGTTAGTGCTGGTTAAATGGTTGACTTTATAAGGAGGGGTCGGCTAATTTTGATGAAGTTTTACAACGTAATTGGTGTGAGGTATTGTTTCATATAGCAGTGGTGTTCTATTAGAAAGTTTGCTTGAGTCAATATTGTATGAAGAGTGTAAGAAGTTTATTTCTTGTATATATTTCAAATTAAATTAGTTGACTAAAGGATATTTTTTAATTGTGCGAAAATTTACCTAAAAATTCTTTTGAATTCCTTTGCTGTGCTTTATCAAATAGAAATGCAGAAAGGTCCTGTAAATCAAATGCGTTTATTAAATAAAGGAATAGAAAGATAGATGTATAAGAAAATGCTTGTCTAGAGTAAAATAGAGATACGTATTTAGAAGTACAGTTAATATTAAAAGCTTTAGATCATTAGAGATCCTTAATAAATCTATATACAAATAACAATTATATAAATTATATATTATTATATAATTTATATAATTATTTATTTTTATTATTATATAAATTATATATTATTATATAATCAAAATTTTCGTCATAATGAAAAAAGCAGTTTTCAAACGGATGGCATACAACAGTTTTCTAATATCAGTAAGCGTATATTCGTATATATTTGAATAGAATGTAGAACCTTTATATTTATTAAATACACCCCCAGACACTTTCAAACTTGTCTCCTTTTATTTGGATTTGGCTTTTATAGCCTATAGAGATATTAGATCCAACTGTAAATAAAATAGTTGCTTAAAATATCACTGAAAATCGTGAATTATTGGTAGTGCAAACAAATGAATCTAGTAATAGGCATAATTTACAAAAGAAGATCTCAATATGAGATAATTGCATATTAACAACTGTCGCAATATCTCGTATTAGGAATTTTCCATTTAAGAAACAAGTGCATATAAGCTATAAAAGATGTTAAATAAATGAAAAATTGAAGCATGGTACATTGAAATTAAGATTTTTCTGCGTAGGAATCAATTAAAAAAAGTTAAGAAACCATTAATTTTGTTTGTCATAATGGTAATTTAAAAAAGGATTTTAAAACTTTTCATGAGTTCAAAGTTTGCGGTGCTCCCAAGGCTAAAGGTGAGTTACATTTGCTGAAAGTATGATGTTAGTGGTGAATTGAATACACCTTATTAGCCCATGTATAAATGTATGTATTCCGCAAAAAGGGGAGATATAGGGGACCGCCATACTAGGCAACTATCCACTTTCCCCTAATTCTTTACTTATTGTGCGTGTTGCCCAAAAGTTTAAATAAACCTTGCTCACATGTATTATATAACTATCAGGACCATAAATGACATTTTAAATTCGTATTGAAAAAATTCCCGAATCAATACGCGCAAACTTTTGTCTACCCAAAACTCGTCTCCAGTACCTCAGGCGCCAGAGAAATTGCCCTAGATGTCAAGTAAATTGTAAAATCAATAGACTCTAAAAGAGTTTTCCACTGATTCTAAAGTTATTAATTCGAAACGAAATGCTTAAACTTCTCCCTAAAGAATAATTTTCACAGCTTCTGCATACTAAGACGTATTTTCTAGTGTCGTAAAGAAGACATTCAACTCTCCGCTTTTTGGTTCTTAATAGGGATGTCTATAAAGGCCACATGTTAGAAACATCGTTTTATACTGCGAGTAATGTAACAAACTTATTTATGTAATTTTAACTTTTTACTTTGACTATAAATTGTTTGAATTTTAATTTGTATATTCATGAAAGTGGATCATCATTTGGTCATCTTTTGTTACATTTTTTATAACATGATAGGCATAGTTTCATGCGTGAGAACAATTTAAAAGTTCTATATGTAGAAAAAGAGTATGGAAGAACAAATAACTATCATACAAGATAATTCAGTTCATGTTTTTCAAAGAAAATTTTTTTCTCTAACTCAATTTAAACATCATTGTAATTTCTTTGTGTCCATCGAAAAAAAAAACATTTTCTTCTCATTTAAATAATTGAAATATTAAAAGTTAACTTTGATAACATTAATGTATAATTAATACTGTCATTGTAAAACGTTTTCTTTCATAATTTCTCAAAATCGTTGATATACATACTACAGTGTTTCTTTGTAAAATAAAATGCTAAAAGTCCTTTATTTTTCTACCACTTGACATATTTTATGAAAAAATATTAAGTGTCAGAAAATGAAAACAGTAAAAAAGTTTAAAAAAAAATACATTGCCAAAGCATATGATAATTATTAAACTTTTCTGGAAGTAAACTTCCATTTTATAGTGTGAAACAGGTTAGATAGAATGTCCTTCGTTTATAAAAATTGCATTTCTTAATCATTCATTCAGAGCCATTTTTTAAAAAAGTTTTTTTTTAATTTTCACAAATAAAAAACTAAATTATACAATTAGCTACCTCATACTTAGATCTCCCTAAGATTACTCAAAACCTTTTCATTTGAGGTTGGACTTCAATTTCATAGTAATTAATCTCCTTCAAACAGAAAATTTATGACATATAAAGAATATTTATCAAATTTGTGAGCTTTTATCCACCGAAATTCAAACATGGAAAGAAACATAAATCAATTAGTGTCCATATCAGGCTATTAACATCCTGCTTATTAATTAGAAATTTCACTTCATAAGCATACTCAGTTTCAATATCCGGATTCAACCCCAGTCCGATCTATCCAAAGATCATTTATAAAGACCATCTGGTAATTTTGTGACTCCTCTGCTATAGTTCGGGAAACGATTCTGTAGCTCCGGTTTATCATCAATTTCTTAACCAGGAATCACTGCCAGAAGATTCTGACAGGTATCACTGTACCTGACAACGAGCAGTTGTAACAGGGAACATTAAATACCCGTGACAGCTCATTTATTAGGGTTTTAGCTCAAGCATTCATCATTTATTTATTTCGTACTGAGAAATGTCTATGTGGATTTTCAGTGGGAATTTGATACGAGGAAATTTTTGGTTATGATTGATTTTTAAAATTCGACTCGTTCTTGAAGGGGTGATAAAATCTGGTTTAGTTTTGAAGATGAGGCGTTTGATTGGAAGATTTATATCGGAACTAGCCGATTTTGTTTGTGTGTTGAGATCTTTTAAGCAAGCAGATAACTATTTCTTGTTATATTGGAACAGTCAAGATGTGTAAAAGTTCCAAGACAATGCTGGTTGAATTATAAGTGTTTGATTCAAATATAAAAAGCAGAATAGAGTATTTTGATATTTAATTTTAAGTTACCTACTATTTCTTGTTTTTAAATAGCATTAAACTCTATTCTGGCTTAAAAATTAATAAAATAGAAAATTGATATTTAAAGCATTATAAAAGTTTTTATCACTTGACAATATAAAAATTTTAAAGACAAAATATCATAAAATCTTCATAACATTTCAATATATGTTTTTAAGTACCTTTTATCGGTTTGTAAATGCATCTCTTTCCAGTTTCGAAAATGTTGAAAAAATATAAAGAGTATGGGGTACATGTTAATGCCATTTATATTATGTTTTGATTGTGAAGAAATAGTGTAATATTCAAAATTGTTGTCTCATGGAGAAAAGCAAACTTAGATTTCTGTTCATAAAGGAATATTGTTTTTATGTTATTATAATGCCTTAAGGCATTTTTTCACATCTTCATAAAAAATGTTGATAGCTTATTTCTTTTATAATTCTTAATTGTTTTAGCTTAATATTCTGGCAACTCTTTATCATTACTCAGATCTTTTTCTAGATACATTAATTATATTCCCCCTTTTACTTCTTTCTATAAGAATATATGACTCCATTGATATCCGGAGATACAATCTTAATGTGATTAATGATGTAAACCATTAATTTTCTCTTAAAAACATTATTGATGAAATATTATGTTAAAATTCATTATGCATTCACCCATAAAAACATACTAAAAGATTTCTTTGATTTAATTCTTATTTTTCTCACCATTGTGTGAACCACTTTTTGTAAATTAAAGCTTAATGTATGTCTTATTGCTCATTACAAAAAACGAGGTTAGAGGTTCTTGAAAACGTTAAAACATTGATTTTATATTGGTTTATAATATTCTCTAAAATGCAAATTTTTATTTATTTATAGATTGTTTTGTTACCTTTTCTTTTTGAAAGTAAATATATAAAGGATTTAATGGTAAGGTTTAATTTACTTGCTAACAGGGATGAGATTGGCAAAAAAAAAGTCTGAAAACTGCGCGAACGACATATTCTTAGATTTCAAAATTAAAAGTTTTAATGTGTATTAAAAAGTTTTAAGTTAAATTGGCTTAAATATGAAAATTTACAGTATAAAAGAGCCTTATAAATCAAGAACATCAACTTGAATTTAGAAAAATGAAATTTCCAGTCAAAAATTTCAGTTCATAAGAAGATTTTTTTTTAAAGTAAAAAGTCTGACATTTTCATGATAATATCAAAAAAGTCTGAAAATACTCCCAAAGTCTAAAAAATCTCATCCCTGTGCTAAACAATAATAAATGTAATATTGAGATATTTTCAGGAAATTTTTTCAACGTATATTTTACGATATTGCCAACAACTTTCACATTGAAATTTTTGCTCTATCTCTTTTCGTTTTCGATTTGTAATGACAAACTTCCAAAATTCGCCATAGGGTGCGCTGAAGTCGTTCGCATTAGGTTGTGCATTGTTATTTTACAACACCATTACCTTAGTTACATAGCTGTAGCTTTCTCCGTTAGTATTTTCAGGTTAAAGGGACTTTACACCCTGTATGCAGTGTAAAAATACAATCAACTTTAATTTTGAAATATTTCAACTTTGAATTTGCTTTTTTTTTAAACTTGTAATGCTTTAGGTAAAACTTAATCTATTTTTACCCTTCTACATTTAATAAAATATCCGATTTAGAGTTGGTTTTAAAAATAGCCTTACGGTTTTCTAAATTTACTGAGCTTATAATAAATATGTAAATGTCGAAACTTTACCAATGAATGTTAATTTATGAAAATTTCATTTAAATTCATAAAATTGAACAATAGATTCAGCAATCTTTCGATATTATAGACTTTTCTTCCTTTTGGATAAATTAAATGTATAAAGAAATATTTTCTATTAGATTTACAAAATAATCAACATTTCAAAATTTTATGTTGATTCTCTTCAACTCCTTAAAGCATAAAGGAAGATCCAAAGTGATCCTAGAGAAGCTCCTTTCCAATTAGCTCTATGATAAGTTGTCATTCTAAGACTTCAAGATCGTATCTTTTAATATTAACTATCCACCGAAACCATGAGACCCAATCATCCTGAAGAGATGACACGATCCAAGTTAGATTGCCAAAAGAGATAAATCCAACAAGCCTGAGCTTCATAACCAGCAGCCTTTCTCACAACAAGAAGAAAAAAAAATGGAAATATCCCCTCAAGTTGCTCCAAAGGCGAAGAAACCGTCCAATCAAAACCTTAAAAAACAAGACCACCAGACCCACCAGGTTGCTCAACACTCTCAAACCAGCTCCTAATATCTTAATCATCAGCCTGCTTCCGAAATACTTTTCCAGGGCTTGTCACAGTTGACAAAGGAGACTGGTGCAAAACCTGCGGAAAAGAGAAGCCCCGAATAATCCTATCTTGTTCTTTAATTGAGATAAAGCGACATCGTACGAGACCAGAATCATAGTTCCTCGTTCGCACATGTGGTAGAGAGGCCACGACACCCAACTGTAGCAATCAACGGTCTTTAAAGGCATTAGGTATGTTAAATGTAAATGAAGTTGGACGCGTTCATTTAGGAGGAATGAGGTTAAGCGACTCGGGCGATGGGGGTTGAGGTATGTGGACGGATGTATTTAGCTTTTGAGTGACATGGGCATTGAGGCAAAGAATTGGTGTTGAGGCACCCTTAATGGAGGCTGTGATTAGAGGCTTGGATTTTAATGAGGGAAGGTTGAGTGTGTGAAATGGTAAATTTGAGTGATGAGTGACGCTCGTGTTTTGGTTTTTAACAGCTTGTTTTTGGTGCTTAAGGGTGACCTGGTTTAATGGTAGGTACTACTTGAAATTTGTTTTATGGCTGAACGAAGTGATTACACTTTGAATAGAAGGAGCAGTTTCTAAAGAATTCGGTTTTTCGCTTCCCTATTTATAAAAGTAATTGACGATTAAATTTACACGAGCATAATGTAGAATGGCATAAAACAAGAATTAGTTACAAACGCATTAGGAAATAAAATTTTCTTTTCTCTAGTCTATAAGTTTCTTCTAAAATCACAGAATCTTCCTAGTCTTAGACTAGGATATTTCTGCTAAGCACAGAATTTATGATATTCTATCAAAACACTGGATAGGATAACTTCTTTTCAAGTATAACTTCTTTTACTTAAAAAATAAATATTTTAAAACACAATTCAAGGTTTTTTTTTAACAATTAAATATTTGAAACACATTCTTAGAATACTCTACCAACCAAACAACACAAACATCCAAAATTCGAACAATTTTTATAATGTATGATTAAATTTAGTTTACTTCTAGTTGCAGTAACGTAAACGTAACATATTTGGTATGAGCTATGCAACTAGGGAATCCTCATTTTCCTAAAGTGAAGAGATAAAATGTTACTAAATATTACTAGTTGAAGTATATGAAGTATAAAGTATAATAGGAAGTTATTAAACATCACAGGGTACTCCATCCTACTTTAATTTAAGTTTTATCACAATAATAGTTATTTTCATGCAAATTTGAAGTGATTGAGTGACAAGCCGAAGGGTACAAGTGACAATTCGTAATGAGTCTACTACACGTGATGGATGAAATCGTCAATACCAAAAATTTAATCATTACAAATTTCGTGGGTTTAATATTCTGTACTCTTGAATTATTACTGCTATTAAGCAACATTAGTCCTCCAAGGGTAAAACTAAAAACCTCTTTCTCATCAACCTTGTTTACAAAAGTGATATCCCGCTCCGTCATTTGGCTTATAACCCACTCAATCAAACATCAAAAGTTCTCGCCAACATATTTCCAATCCCAAATCCACACAATATCAATTTCGAGTCGAAGTATTTTCCATCTCACATCTCAATCATCATCGCCGAAACAACCCATTCTTCTTTCTCCCGGCATTCCCTGCGCAAGTGAATTATGATATTTGTTTTGCGCCCCACGCCCACCAAATTCGTCCAAAAGGGCGGCGAATTTATTCCCCAATTAGGCTGTCAGGCCGCTCGCCTCTGATTTGTAGAACGAGGGGCGCAGTCGTGAAGAGCGGATTAAACTTCTCATTCCTGACCATCCTGAATTTCCTATGGGATTCAATGGCGATTTCGGGCGGGTTAGGATGGAGAGGGTTAGGCCGACGACAGCCCCTTTTTGCCCGTAACCCTTTCGGACTGTAATTAAGGGAAGTTGGAAGAGTTTGTTGTGTCTGCAGAGGCCTTTACGACAGCCTCGGGCCAGGGTGGTCTTGCTTGGCCGAGAGGGGATGTTCAGAAATTACCATGGAATCTCTCAAGAAGATGATATTCTTAGCAATTAATAGCTGATATCCCATCTTTTGCAATGGAGGTTATAGTTAAATCATCCATCGTTTCAATTAGTTTTTAGTTTCATAAGAGTAGTATTTTTATTGTAAAACAAAATTAAGGTTGTGCATTTGGTAAATAAATGTTCTTTAGGATTTGAATATTGCTATAACGATACTGTAGGTGTAGGGAGTTGACATTTAGTTACAGGAAGGATAAAGTTACAGCAAGTTTGCAATAGCTCTTTGACCTCATGGCGAAAAAGTCGTTTAAAGCACAGGTTTATGTTATAGTCTGTAATCCTTTTTAAAACTTGTGAATAAATGAATGTCTGTAATATACAATAGACAGTATATCTTTATATACAGGATTTACTATAATGTGTAGAATAGATATTGTTTCAGTCTACACAATGATCATTATTGATGTTAATGATATTTGTGATGATAGTTGTACATAAGTTTGAAATTTAATTTTTAAAAGATAATTAATACTGTTATAGAAAAAGTTGTAATATGAAACTAAAAAGCATCGGGAGATACCCATACAAGATTTATAGATACAAGATAGGAGATTTATACCCATACAATGTAATTTCAATATTCTTTCGAAAATTCCTTAGCCATTTGATGCCTTATTCATACTTTGTATCCGTAATTTAGTGTCGTTAAAATGGAAATTATCCGTTCAAATTTTATGCACTTAACTTTATTTTTGTTCATTATTTTTTATTACGTTTATACTTTACTGGAGTTAGGGTATTTTTAATCCATTCGAATGGTAAAGTACTTAGGTAACCAGTTAGACATCTTTATGAGAGTAAACTTTCAAATGTTGAAGCTTAGTGCGATAAAAAATCCAGGAACCTTAGTACCACAGCATATTATTTTTCGTAGTTTATAGATGATCCCTTGGGCTTTGTCATTTGATGTTGAAAGGTATAATAAGTATCTGGAGGTTTTAAGCAAAGAGTCGTGATCATATCACTGAGCTTCTGCAGATATTACTTGAAACTCGTATTTCTAAGGTCATAAGGTCTAGTTCTATTTACAGTTTCTTTAGAATGAAGTTGAACAATGTGAATCTTACGGTGGCGTTAAAGGTTTTGGATGTTACCTTAGTTTTGAATATAATTTCTAGAATTTCCCTCCTCTTAGTTAAACTTAATTTAAGCTGTGACTAATTCTCCTTTTTATAAAAAATAATTTTACTAATTTAAAAAAAAGTTTATTAAGAATCTTCGGCTGTTATTAGGTAAAAAGGTTTCTTCACTTTAGTTTGAAACTGTTGAGCTAACTTGGTTGGTTATTTGAAGAAACTCTTTTCAAGAATGATAAAAATAGTTTAAATTAACTTCAAGTTTTTGCATTTCTAGTTCATGAGAATCAATATTAAATTTTAATGTAAGTTTAATAATAACAACAAATAGGTATAACATAAATAATATTAATACTACTTATTTTTATAATAATTTGTTCCTCAGTGAACATGTGTGGATACCACAGAATGAAACTAATTTTATTGACTAAACCCATTTTTATTATCATGAATAATAATACATTATTTTTTGAAAAATTAACCTTGCATACGCATAGCAGATTAATTATTTTTTGAAGATGGTTAATAACTTTTAAGCTTCCATATGGATTTTAATCCCTCATGATTAAAGAAATCAAAATAGTAGAAGTACTAGTAGATTTTAAAAGTAATCAAAATTGTAGAGATAAGAGTGATATGTAAAACTCCTTAAAAGTAAGTTTCGCTCTCAATGAAGAGCAAGAAAAATGACGAGTTCCTATGATGTCTATGATTAGTATCCTCATCTAGTTAGGATACTATTTTGAATTAAGTGTAGTATCCTGCCAAGATTAAGCACTCATAAATTGAATGGTACATGCAAACGCGGAGTTAGATGACTTAACATCGAACGATTTGTATAATTTTGACATTAATGCACGGCATTTAACAAAACAAATATGTCTTTTATTGTTATTTTACCTGAAGCTATCTATAAGGGAATGAGATGAAGTTATTTTACTCCATAAGCAAACCAATGGTAGAATAAGCATTAATTATGTTTCTTTGCTGGGGTATTATTATATTAAGCATTACAGGGGGGATGTTGTTATGTATTGATGAATGCATTTTAGATAAAATGTCTTGATATTTTGTTTAAATTAGGTTGGAATGTTATGGTCAATGTATTGTCTTCTTTATTGAGTTTAGGTAAAGTTTTCTTTAAAAAAATAATAATTTCAAATACAATTTTTATGTAAGAGTGACGCGCTTTGATATAGTAGGTAGATATATTATTCGTTTTATTTCTGCTGTTATTCTTCATTTTTATTTTTGCTACTATTAAATAGAGTTAACTGGTATGAAAAACATATACAGATTGTCTATTAAGTGACATTTAAAATTTAAGATTTTTCCACTAACTTTAAATTTTTATGTTGGTTTGTAAAATATTTATATTTACTTTGTAAGACTTTTATTTCTATATCAAACCTTCTAACAAAATATGTAATGTAATAGAAATAAACAATTACTTCTTTGTAATTAGTGGTTATTAAATTAAGTTGAAGATAATCTCATTTATTAAAATAATACTTGCATTTTAAATATTTAAAAACGCATTTAAATATAAACGCTTGTAGTTATAAAAATTCCCACACCTTAGCAGAATACTTGAGATATAAGAACTCGTTTGCTAGAATATTGTTAACATTCAATAATGGGCATATATAGATGTTCCCTGGCTTTAAAAACTATGTATAAAATTTCAGTTAAGTCAAAGTTAAGTACTTTTAATGACTTCTTTGAAACATTTTCAATCCCTTAATTAAAAGCAACAAACATAATTTAGTATACAGATTTCAAAAAGCAAATTTAAACTCACTTCAATGACAAGAAAACTACTACACAAAACTATTATTTTTGCCGAAAAACTTCAACATTATCGAATGTTTCCATTGTATTACTAAGCAATCCGATAAGCGAAAAACCTTGTAGAAGTTTCCAGATTGTTTTTTAACACAACCATGGATACCGATTTTCGTTAAAAATTTGGCTTCCCCCATCAGCTAGCAGCTTCGGATAACGCTCCGGAACTTTGAAAAATGGAAACGCCAATACTTCGCCAGGCAACGGTAATTCTTCCTGCATTAATTTCCAGTCTGCGAGGGACAATATGCAGTGAAGCAGGGCTCTCTATTCGGTTTTCGTGTTTTTGAAAAGGTTTTTTTTTTCCTCTTCGTGTCTTTTTGTTTGTAGCTACGATATTTAAATGGACGGGTTACAGGTTTTCGATATTACTTGTTAAGTGTAAAGATGAGAAATTGAAAGCGGTTGAATACGTATTTAGCCTGGAGAGGGGCGTTCAGATAATTTTTGTTCTTGACTAAGTCGAGCCGGGTGTCATATTTCATTCGAGGCATAATATGGGTGCGCTTGGGAAGATTGCTAAATAATGAGGATGTTTTATTGAAGTATTTAAAGAGTAATCGGAGAGGTGAGAAGATTTGATGGGAAAGTAAAGTGATAATGAGTTTGCTAGGGAATTGATTTTTTATCATTTTGGATATTAAATCCTCAGAACCGCTTACTAGTTTTGATGGACTAAAAACTTCTGATATTAATTTTACCAATACGAAAATCCACCATACATCATTTAAGTTTAAAATTTTGTTTGGTTCGTTTTGCTAGGGTTTTGTTTATAAAATGTATATGTTACGGGCAATGTGATAAATACGGGCATTATTAATAATGCCCGATGTGGAGGCGGGCAATGTGATAAATTCAATGGCATTTATGAATGAAATTTATCACTTTGCCCGCCTCCACTTCTGGCATTATTAATAATGCCCGTATTTATCACATTGCCCGTAACATACATATTTAGTTGAGCTTCAACAAATATTAACATTAGTCCTTCTTTAGTTACTTGTTATTTTGCATCAAAACTGCATAGCAGGAAGAAGGGGTTGGTTCTTAAAAGAAAAGTTTTATATTTTCTATAAGAAAACATGCCTATTTTAAAATATAAATTCAACATGATTTGGTTTTCTTCTAATTTCGTTTATGACATTTTAAGGTTCTTAATTCCTTTTTCGAATTATTTACAGATTGGTTTCCATCTCTGAATTTTTTCTTCATGTTATAAATTAAATACTAGATTCTTTTTCATAGTTCACAAAATATTTGCGAATACGTATGCTCTTTGCATCAATCTTAAATTATTTTCCATTCCTGTTTTGAAATTCGTGTCTTTAAAATACTACAAAATGTTTTATCATCAATTACAAGTTGCATCGCTTTTTCTATCCATTTTCATAAATTCGGCACCCTTGGGTGACAGTTACACAAAAGGAAGATACACAAACATCTCAAAAGAGACAAAAGGTTTTCATATTATCGTCAAAAACATCAAATCTACCATACAACACTAATCCAATACCCATAAATCACTGTCTACACGAAAATCTGTTCTCTTCTCCACGACAACATCAAACACTCCAACAAACGCTCATAACCTTCATACATCCGCGTCAAACATCACGACGCTTCCATTGTATTTCCACGACATTTCCCCAATATTCACCAAGACTGACACCAGCCGACAAACATCAGATTCACCTCCACGAAACATCTCATTTGAATTCGATGGACGGAGCCGTCCATGCATCTACGGGGCCACCCTGGGTGCCGCACGTCGTAAAAGATTTCGCTAAGCCTCCATAACAGAGTGATATCCGACCGTAAAAGACTCTTTTTGCTCGCTACCAGTCACTTAGTAGCCACTTTTTATGTTCTTTGTTCGCACTAAGAGACCGTTTTATTGCTACTCGCTTGGCAGCGGTTCCATTAATCTGGAGGATTAGCGCTCAGGGTTGCTTTTGATGTGGCTATGGTATCATTTAGATTCATAACTATGTTGATCCTCGTGTAATGCGAGTTGTAAAAGTGGTTGCTACTTAGTGCTGGACTCGCCCCTCGGTTTTCTGTCTGGTAAATGAAGTATTAAAGGGATTAATCTATTCATTAATCATAATTAGCCCGTTCGAGCTTATTAAAAGATCGTAAGTTATTAAAATGTGTAGTTGTAATAAATTGGAAAGTATTATGTATGTATTATTTATTAGGTATAAGTAGTTATAAGTGTAGGGTACAGATTAATTAGAGAGAGTATATAGTTAACAATTAATCATATATGTGAGTTTCGATGGGTTTTAAACCTCTAAGCTTCAATGGGTTCATTTAATTGATGAAGTTTTATCAGATTTAAAGTAACCACAAATTACGAGGAACTAATACCTGAGGTTATAGTCGAAGGTGGATTTTAATGCTATAATATAGATTTTTCCTACTGCATAAAATGTAATTTAAAACTTGCATTTAATAACCATTTCAGTCTGGACACATTATAGATATGTTATATTTCTTTCATCTGTGTGTGTGAATACACAAAGTTTAAAGAGATAAAGTTTTTTTAAACATGTAATACAACAAATATTTCATCTTTTAGTGCTACACACTAACAACATTTTCCATACACGTGTATTGGATTTGTATGTTGAAATAGTTGTGTAACATTTGCTTTCATGTATAATTTCTATTTAGAAAAATCTAGATGTATTCAGGACTTCTCATTAGTTAGGGAAATCCCTAACTAATGGGATTCACTGAATGAAATTCCGCCAAGTTCGTGAAATTGTCCTAAAGACCAAAAAGGCGTTACCAAATAAAAATAAAACAAATGGAGTCAAGCCATCATCACATTCAGTCATTTATCTTTTTGGCAACATGTAAGATTTGGCGGCAATCTATGAACCCCACGTATTAGGTAATAATTCCCCTTAATTGCATAAATCAAGACTCAAGATATTAAAACATGCTCAAGGGATTTGTTCAAGATTTAGAAAGATAATTCTATAGCTGCACCGCATCAATGAAAAAAACCCTTTTTGAGATCCTTCAAATGCAAAAGCTGTCGCTCCCTCCAAACATCCCAAAGCTCCTCCCCAAACACAAAAGCTACCATAAAAAACAGGCGCTACAATGAAGCAGTAATTCCTTCTTTCAGAATATTATTTCAACAGCCTCCTTAAATCTCTGTCCCCCATGTGTGTTTTAGACAGTGCCACTGTAACAACGCTATCATCAGCTGGCGACAGTCCAAAGCCATGTCTTTTTTATCCGCCTGGGCTTTTCCGAACTGAATGACATGGGTTCCGAATCACGCCCTTCCTCTTTTCTTTCTCAAAATGAGCGATTCCCTACACTGTGAACCCGACCGAACTGCTTCTATCTTTGTTTCCCCGGCAATAAAATATGTACTACTCCCGGATTTGGGAATGGGAGATGTGTGGTAGAGATATGAAGAGTTTAGATGTAACAGCTGTTGCATGCGATGAAAGTTTTACAATTCTTTTCCAAGAAGGAATCTAGGTTTATATTTGGAATTCTTCAGGGGAACTGTTGATGCCGAAGAGGTCTGTTCGAGCGTTGGGTTTAACGTGCCGGAATGTCTGATGTGGAACAGATTTTTCTGTAGTTAAGATATAGTTGTTTTCATTTTTTGAAAGAGTCAGTCAGTCACTTTTCTAGAAATCTCAGTTGAGTGGAAGTTTTTGATTGATTCTCTTTTGTTGTGACATGTTGGGACACTTCGATTAGCAGTGAGTGATTTTGAAGGTTTTTAAACTTTTTAAACCGAAAATAGTTTGAAAATTGATCTGTATTATTCTACTGTTTGACTGTGGAAAAACTATTGGGCCGTTGTTTTTGGTTAGTAAAAATTGACCAAAACAGGACATTAAGGGACTTAACTATTTCAAATCGATTAACCATAGTTACTTTATGGAGGAAAACTTAAATAGTAGATTTAAATGATTAAAGCGCATGATTCATTCCAAAAAGATGAGGTAATTTTGCCCATGCCGCTCATACAAACTTTTTTTTACAGGGGAGGGGTCACATCCCCCATCTCCACAACGACAGTACACAGTACACTGCAAATGTGTGAAACACTTTTGAAACTCTAAGTGTACACAATAATGAACCCTTCTAATAATAAGTTGTGTGCGAGAGTTATTGAAAATTCAAACCCATCGCTCCCGGCTTCATAGTTACTCTAACCACAAGGCCAGTACGCAGGCTTATGACTTATGGCACATAGAACTGAACTACTGTACATCTGTTTGATTTATCTAATTTTTAACATTTGGTAATTTAAAGTATATATTTATTATTACAATTTGATTACACTGCGGTCAATCACCATTAGAAATAAACGCCTAATACACCAATCATGCCATAAATAATAACAAAAGTAAACACCTAGTTGAAAAATCCACCCTTTTACATTTCAATAACTATTTTGCAGCTTATTTACAAATTCCGCACACACAGACAAACCCTCATCATCAGTCCACCTCAATCAAACACGTGTCCATCCCTACTTGCGCTTCCTTATCCAGGTCAAATCGGTTAACTTTTTGATTTATGGTCTCCGTGAAAAGTTCTACGCCGGGGAATCAATCAACATACCCCCTTGGAAAAGCAGGAACACAGTGAGGATGTCACCACGTGATGGATTCCTGGGTTTTCGAACTTTTTTTTTTTGTAGACCGAGCACGAAATCTTTTTCTTTGTGTCACGTAACTGACCCTTCGAGCTGGGTCCTAAATTTTAAGAAGTGACTTCTAAATCGGTGTAGCTTTCTAAAGGAGGCTTATCCATCATGGTTTTGAAGTGGTGCCCTTTAAGTGGATGTTTTTAAGAAGACCTGGTTTTAGATGCATTTTTTTTCTAAGGGAATTAATGTTTTAGGGAACATCTATTGATTTGTTCGAGTACAGTGATTGGGAGGGGTAAGGTTGTATGTGAAAAAATCTAATTCTTTAACTGTGTACCAAAGAATAACGACCGTTTACCGATATTACAAGGCATTATAGAAACGTCTATTAATTCTTACCAGATAAAAGTTTAGAGAAGAACTTCTTCTAATGTTTTATACTTTTATATACTAACTGTCAAACTTGCTCAATGCGTAGATCAAACGCGTTTTAGCCTGAAGTCTGAAACTCTAAACCTTAGTCCAACTCATTTTGAGTATCAACCTTCTGAGGCCCAGCCTTCCAGATTTATTTAGTCTTTTCCGATTTTATCTGAACAAATTTTTCCTTTTTTGTTTACTACTCTTTACTGTAATGACAATGGAGGTAAATGTTGATGCAAAGCCATGAACAAACCACTAATTCTGGAGATATTTAAAAACTTATTTTAAATATCAGTAAGTTTTTTCCCTCCAAATGAAAGCAAAAGATTCCTTAGTCATTATTGTATATTTAGGGTTTTAGGGATCTTAACACTTGCTCCCCTCATTCCATCAACTTTACCCACATTGACCCTTCTACTTGAAAAATCTCATTAAATTAATTTATTTGTTTAAAATACTGTGTTCATAAAATTTATTTGTTTTAAAATTTTGAGTGAAATGAAAAACATCAATTTAAAAATTTGATTATTTTGCTAAACCCATCACGATTTGCATTGCGTACCTGAACTCCTCCTAGCAACTCAACAGGCTTTCTGTTTACGCAGTTTTTCCCATCCGCGTAGTGATGACGTCATAGGGTCAGGAAAAGTTGTTGTCGAGTGTAAGTATCGTATTTTCTAACACATAAAGCAACGAGTTAAAAAAAATCTAAAAACCCATATTTACGCAATTAGTAGAGTTTCCCCCGCAAATAAATCCATTTTGTGCTGCTTTTCAATTTAAAGTTTACACATTATTTCGCTGAAATCGGTTATCACAGACACCATCAATGCATCCATTATCTTCGCACATTAAAACGTCATCTTGCTGAACTTTCTCTTGTAAAGCGATGTGTGAGGCTTATGATCGTTTTCGTGGTCTGTGTATGACTTTCTTTATCTATGTCACGTTTTTCATCTTCTCTGAGTTGTTTTCTCACTTACTCCTCTGCTAGTTTTCTTCTTCTCAATTCATTTCTAGTTTTTCTACTCCTTTTTCCTTATTCGTTTCACGTAATTCATATAAAACACGATGATGAGCATTTTGCCGCGATTTTTGTTGAAAAGTGAAGTTTATATCTTTTGAAAATGTGAGTGCAATAGATTGTATATCATTTTAACACGTATCGTAATTTATGCTGTGTGAAATTCGTGAAGGTAAAATAAAAAAGACTTTAGTAGGAGGATTACCTATTAAGAGCTTTGTGAACCGGCTTTTGACTGCATTTAACCATTTAAAAATAATTTATACTTGATAGTGTTTAACGTTCAGTAAGTAATTCAAACCAATTCGAAAACTTTTAAACAAATTACATTTGCCATGTATTATAGACTGATTAAGTGATTAGTGATACATATTATCCCTAAGATAATATGATATTATATTATTGTGAGATAGTATTGAGTAACAAATCAATTATAGCTACTTCTAAAATTTAATATACTATCACACTAAATTATTATGGTCGCATAGTAATTTCTATGTATGCAATCAATTATTTGTAATGAGTGAAGTTTACGTGCTACAAATACCGTTTCAAGGCTTCTATTTCAAAAATTTTTTTTTTCATTTCAAGGATTTCATTCAGAAAAAAATATTGGTCATTCGAAGTTTTATAATATTTTTTCACTGTATACGAAACTATGAGAGATTAATTGTTCTTTTTTTCTCTTCTCTATCTCTCAAAATAAATTCCACCAAAATGTCATGCAGTTCTTATAAATGGTATGACAGCTAGATAGTCTTAAATATGTTAATTTTTTTTGGTGACCCTGTATTTTAAAAAAAGGAATGAAGCACCTTTTTAAACAAAAAAAATATTAGCATTCTCAAAGCGATATGAAGTAGAGGGCAATTGAAATTTTGGAATAGCGTATATGAGTGCATCAGGATTATAATTAGTTAGACTAGAGTTCATGCTTTTTTATAGCTTGTTGTTTTTACTTGTCCGTCAAGTAATAAAACACCTTTCAAACACTATTTCCTTATTATACCAAAGAAGACTTATCAAAATAAATATCCCCTTGCTCCCAATGAATTAAAAAAAATCTACACACCATAAAACCCCGGAAAGAACAGGTCACACTCTACTCCACTCTCCCCATTATCTCCCTCCGAAAAGAATACTAAATTCCCCAACAATCCAATCACTTCACTCAATAAAAACGAAGGCGATCTTCTCACAAACTAAAATAAAACCTTAAATAAAAAAAAATCCCATTTCTTCAGTTGACTTTAAATCGCGATAGCAACAAATTGGAAACCTCTCACGGAAGAAGAAAACCGTCTCCGTCCAGTTCGACCACAACTCAACTCGACTTCCGGCGGCGCCGCGCAGCGCATAGTAATGGCCGGACTCTCGGCGTCTCGGGAGAGCCCGGATCCCTGAGAAATCCGTTCCGGGCATTTATTTTATTTATCCCTCCCTCTTTATTCCATTTCCCGGGTTCGTTCTTATTCCCCCTTTGGGTGTTTTGGAATTTTCATTTCGTTTGGAAGAGTGTTCCGTTACGCGGAGTTGGGAAGTTCCGGGAACAGTAGATGAACCGGACCTTCTTTTTTTTGAGAATTAGAGTCTTATTTATAGTTGTAGTCGTGAATAGAAGGCATACATGAAGTTTCATTGGTTTCGCCTGAGTGATGTCACTGGTTTCGTTCAATGACGTCACAACTCGTAAATCTAACATCTTCCTTGTTGGGGTACAAGTAATTTAGAGTTTATCCATAGAGTTAGGAAAGAATAGGGTTCAAATTTTTAACATAAGCAACTGTTCCCTAGATCGCCTGGCATTGGGGAGCTCAAGGTCACTAAGGGTAACCAGATTATTTTCCATATTACTATTCCGCCCTCTTCTTTCTTTTCTCAGGCCCATTTATATCTTCTTTCCTTTCTCTACTCTCTTCTCATTTATCTCTTCTCCTACTGTTCTAGATTTGTCATTCTCTTTCATCTCTATTTCAGTTTCCTTCGTTTTCTCTCCTTTCTTTTCATATCTATATTTTCATGATCTTTCTCTCTTTTATTTCTCATTCGTTTCTCTTTCTTTCTCCCCCCTTCTCCTTTCTTCCCCTTTTATTTCTCCATATCTTTTCCCCGATCTTTGTCTTTCTCCTCTTTTTCTCATTCATTTATCTCTTTCTTTCCTCAATTTTCTAATTTCTTCTCTCTTTCCTTACCCTCTTTGTTTTAAAAGGAGCACTAAATGGGCAACAAATAAATTCACCTCAATTCTCGCCAACCCCATTTGGCCAATTAGTTTGGCGGTAATGGGGATTCAGGTAAGAGTACCAGTATTGTCCGCTTACTTTGGCACCAATGAAAATGAATCCTCAAAAAGGCATCACATCTTTCCCTCTTTCGCTTTATTTGGATTTCTTTTACAGAAAAACGTTGGTCACTCACACAACACCGATCCCATCTTCCACCTCTCAAAACCATCCATCTAAAATCCACTCTCCAAGACGACGACAACAACAACAACCCAATACCCTCCAACACCCCCATCACCGAAGAAAAAAAAACCGTTTCACAAACCATTTTACCCTCGATCCCAGCGGACAACAAACACGCCAGAAAAGTGAATAATCCAGAACCCAGTTCTCTCGCCCACACGTGAATAAAAGATGAGAAGAATATTTAGACGGATGGACACCAACAAAAAAAAAGGACGGATAGGATAGATTGCGGGACGGAAAAGTACGGATTCCTTTCAACGTCCCCGGCATAATCCATCCCAGTAGAGTTCGTCGACATCTACATCTATCCGTCTTCAGGTTGATGGAGCGAAAGGGGTTGATAGAGGAACCACCTCTCTTCAATTTGAACGGGGGCTTTGGGGGTGTTCTACTGTACCTCATTCCCGCGGAAATTGGGTTAAAAGTTGGATTGGGAGAGGTGATGGAGGGTTTTTTGGGATGGGGGTGTTGGTGTCTTTTTTTATTGCCATGGTAATGAAGTGTTAGGACGTTGGATTGGGTAAGAGTCGGTAGAGGTTGTGGAGGTGGAGATTACTTTGTTTCTCTGAATGGAGAGTTAGCTGTCGGATATTTAACTGGTAAGAGAAGTTTTAGTGAGTTTATGTCTATTAATTCTTTGTTATTAAATATAAAAATAAAGAAAAATAATATTAGCTGGGGGTGTCAGACTGAGATTTTTATGTAGATAAATATTTTAAGAAATGTTTTGGGCCGTGGGGAGCCTAGTGGTTAAGGCATCGGCTTCGGGATTGGAGGGTCCCGGGTTCGATTCCCGACACCGCTGAAGACCCACCGAGTATATGCGGAGTACGTGCTCGTTGAATCTGTGGGTCCGAAAGTCCTGTGGTCCGTCATGGCGCAGTTTACCACGGGTCCAGGTGTCTGGAGATTATTTCCCTCCCCTTCAGAGACATGGCAAAATTGTGGAGGTGGCGATAAGATGGTGGCGACATCTATCATCCGAGGCTTAAGTCGGACTCCTGCCATTCATGGGCCTCACTTTCTCAGGAGCCGCACCCCCTTTGCCTTAAATCCGGTACGCTTTGCGAACGGAGCTTGGATATTCCAAGTGGCATAAGACAACAACAACAACAACAAGAAATGTTTTCCATTTAATCAAATCCTTAAATCTGACTAACATATTGTTTTCTTCTGAAATACAAGCTTGATTCACAACTCTTAAGTATAACATTTTCAGTGTTAGGGTACGAGTAATTTAGAGTATCTCTTTCATGCTCAATTTTTCATATTTCTATTTCTTGTCCTTTTATTTCTTTTCTCTTTCCCATTTATCTCTCCTTACCTTTCTTTTCTCCTTCATATTTACCTCTTCTCTTACTCAAACTCTTCTATGAACTTTTAAGACTCCAAATTCGCTTTTCGCTTTAATCTCCGCTCGCGACTCCTTTGGTAAAAAAGAAGTGAGGGAAAGGAGCTGTAGCTTTTTTCTAGAACTAAAATCTTATCCTTTTTCTGAAAGAGGAAAAATAAAAGGGCACCAAAAATAACAAAAAGAGGGAGTGTAGTTCATAAAGTACTTCTAATAATTACATTTTTGGAGTTCTTGGGTAGTGCTGCACACCATACTAGAGCTAAAAATCGTAATTGTCAATAGATTTGTTGAAAACTGAGAAATTCGTTGCAGTTATCTAAGGAAACGCCTATTCTCGCTGAGCTTTAAATACGCTTTTCTCGAAACTAGGAAAAAGGCATATTTATATTTTTGGCGAGGTGAATACAATGCAAAAACACTCAGAACAAATCACACCCCCATCAAAGACTACTCACTCAAACCAAACTAAAAACCGCCCACACGAAATTTACTACCCAACGAAAATAATCCCCTTTATACAAAAGAAAAATCCACTCTTCCAACAAATCCCTTCAATTTGCATAATGAAGGAAATCCAAACTTAGACCCGCTTTCACGGACTGTCACCGGAGCTCCATAAATTCGGCTTCTCGTTCCCATAAACACTCTTATATTCCGGCTTGTCTTCAACCGGAGTGACCGCCTGCTCGCATATCTTAATTGGGCGACGTAACTCTTTGCCGTTTCATTAAGTTCTGACACTAAATCATGCCTGCGCCCGTGAGATAATTTCACTGCAGGGTGAGGTTCCTGTTTGGGAAGAGAAGGTGTAGCAGGATTTTTGAGGCATGTTCTGAATCCTCAAAAAGGCCGATGATGGGATGTACTGGAACGTGTATATGTTTCTTATTTGCATGGAATGGAGGTATATGTGGGGTGTATTAATGGAATGGGGTGTATTATTTGTGCATGTGAAACGTTATCTCTCTTTGCGTGATTGAAGAAGACTGTAGAGATTATTAAGATGTGTTACTCGTTATTTTTTTACCGCTGTTTAATTCTAAATAATCGTCCCTGGAATTGGAGACCATCTACCACAGCAGTCTAGGCACTTTTAGGTATATTTGAGCAATATTACCATTTGAAAAATTCTAACGGTAGGTAATGACATCCATTATCGTTTCTGTTCATCTTGTGTGTATTGCATTCTCTTAGTTGATGTAGGTTTTCTACAGTTATTCCATAATTGACTTTAAAGTTGAGGTTAGGATCGCAATTATGTTAGAAAGAAAAAGAAATTGAAATTAAGCTAATCAAAGAATTATCACTAAATGGCTGAACATAAAAATAGTTCTTACATTTATACTCAGTTGAAAGCTACCATTTTGTCACTAAGACGCTTCTAGGTGGTTTGAAATTGCTGAGATTTTAGAGTTTTATCTTTTAAGAGTTTCACAACAAGTTTCTCTAAAAAAAAAAAAATCAATACTATGGTGGATGAAATAAAAAAATATTTATTTTCTTATTCCTAAGGGGGGTTTTGTTCAAAATTTTCTTGAAAAATTTGTATAAAATTTAGCGTATTACAATTAATCTTCAATTGATTTACTAATACACAAAATTCATACGAGTTAATATTCCCACACTTTACAGTCCCAAACCTACTAACTAACAAACTATTGTTTCAGTATTCATCTCTCCCTATTAACTACCACGCTCAACAACTCCCTTAATACCCATAAATAAAGAGCATTAATCATCCCAATGCCCCATAAAGAGAGAGAGACACCGTCTCCTCCTTGCTTCTGGCCTCAAGAAGAAAGTCCCGAAAAAACTTTTTTTACGGCCGGCCGCTCCAATAACAAGGGAACTGCCGCATCGGCGTGATTTCCTGATGATGTCAATGGTCATTTTATAGCTTGTTTACCGGCTACGGAAAAGCCGTAAACGATCATCGAAATACGACCATGGCGGCGTCCTGTGGGGGTCATTGTCGTATTGAAGGAAAGGTTAGAGTGCACGTAGAAACTCTTTTCTTTTTGCAAGCAACAGTGATAACATCTCCAAACCAGGTTGAAACAGGAAAACTTTTTTTTACACCCATCCTGTTATTACCTACAAAATAATGCTATATTGTTTTTAATGAACTAATTTACCTAGTTTTTGGTTCCTAACGTCATTTTTAAAGTAAAGATTGATTTGTCCTAGAAAGAGAGTAGAAGTCAATGTAAGTACTCATCGGATGAAAATTTGTCAATATAATGCATTACCTTAGTTATTAATTATGAATACAACAAATTAATAAAAGTTATCAATTTAGTATTTCTACCTTAGTCAATAATAAACCAACCATGACGATTCTAATAGAATATGAAAAACTGACAAAATGAGAAAGGGTAAAAACCAAAAACACCCAACTGGTCTATATTTCCGAGAACTTTCTTCAATGCATGGTTGAAATTTCCCGCATCTCGATTTGTCTTTCTCTCTTTCTTTTTTCTATTTCTATCTCTTTCGTATCTCGGTTTGATTTTACCCTTTTCTATTTTATTTCTTCGAATCAATCTATTTTTACTTCCTTTCTTTCTTCTTCTGTCTCTATGAAGAGTGGAATTGGTCGTCCTCTTATCATGTTGTTTTCCTTAGTGAAAAACATCACAAAATCCTTTCGCCTGTTGATGTTTCCACACGCTACAAAATTTCCTTTCCCTCCATATTGGCCACGCAGGCTTCCACCCGACGCGCAGTCTAGTCCCAACAACATCTATGGTCATTGCCTTCCCTGTGTATATTAAAAGGCACCAAAAGACCGTCTAAAAATAAAATATCCCCCGTTCTGATTTATCCGTCATCATCTGCATAACATGCGGACGGCTCGAGATCCTAATTAAAAGCGCAAGACTTCATTGAGATGTTTTTTCCCATTAAAATTGGGTAGCATTGGACATAAATCACACTTCCCCATGAGCCGCATACGAAATGCCTCGGTTTCCGTATCTGGAGGTAGAAGGTAATCATGGCTTTCGACCCACGCGAAAGATTCTCGTTGGTCTTTTCTGAATTACTAATGTCTTCATTAGTAAGATCGTCGCTTAATCTTTAATTTATTGTTTGATAATTATTGAGTGGCTTTGAAGTTTGTCATGTTTGAAAAAATTTGACGTTTAATCTTGGTTCTCAGATTTACAGATGCTTTATCACTTTAGCAGTTGTGTCATTCGCTTGACAGTGAATTCTTTTTAAAATTCGGTAGTTTTCCCCCCATTTTTTTACTGTGTTTTGTAGCATAATTCTGTTAGTAGTGTGTTTATAGTATGGAATTATGTAGCTAAATTTATGCTTATGCATCTTAAATTTTTTGAATAATTTTCTGCGAGCTACAAGAATATTAGTTGAAAAAATATGCTACAAAAGCAAGAAAAAAGATTTAACTATCCTTTAAAAAGACTTGGATTTTTTAATTTTTATTTTGGATAAAATGTTTCTAACTTAAAATTCCGGTAAAAATCTATATAAATATGGTGTATATAAAATTTATTCTATGGGTTATTTTTTCTTTTTGCTTGTTCCTTAAATGAGTTTTCATTCTTTCTCAGTTATTTAATGCTCAACTACACTATTGCTTAAGAAAATGAAAACCTACGAAGCATTCCAGCTATATAGCGTACTTAATTCTTAAAATGCATACTGCTTTAACTATTTATACGAGATTAAATTAGCTTGCGTAATTATGCAACTTAATAAATCTGTGAAAGTTTTAAACCATGAAACTACTTAAGCCTCTCATTTCCGAGCTTTCTCACTTACCTCGATATTCATAGGGCATACTAAACATTCAAAGGTTATATAAAGTCTTAACTGCATTCATTGTTATAGTGATTTTACGTTATGACGTGAAATTAGCAAACTTAAACTAGTACTACAGTTCTATTCTACCAAAGATACGATGACTTTTTACAACATGGGTAGTACTTAAAATAACACGCAATAAACATTAATTAGCTAAAAATGTTAATTTTAATTGAGTTTTTCCAGAACTTGAACATCATTCTTCAAAGTTTTCTAACATAGACGTTTGTAATACGATAGTTTCCAACAAAAAAACTCCCATTTTGATCTAAATGAAGATAGTAATCGTTTCATCTACCTACTCACCTTCCATGAGGGAATTATTAATGTCTTCATTAGTTGGTTTGTCTCCTTATCTTTAATTTATCAGCGTGTAATTATCACTCGCATGTTATCAATTACGCCTGTGAAGTCGTTGTCATATTTCGGAGCGACACACAAAGCCATCCGCTCTGTCACTTTTGGTGAAGATGGAGATCTTGCGCTGGATGAGTATAACCTTTTAATGGAGGGGAGAGATTTGCTTAGTATTCTTAATGAGTATAGAATTAAGAGTTAGTTGCTTTGGCGCTTAGTGAGGGAAGATGTATGGTGTGAGAGGTATTTGACACCACGTAAGTAGTACTAATGACTCTAATGACCAGTGGGGTTGTTTCTGTGATCTCCGTAGCGATTTCAACTTTGTTTAGTGCCTTTGAGCTACTAGTTCTCTGATGGTAAGCTGTTGCGAAGTAGCTATAGAGTATTTTCAGGTGACTTCACAACCGGTTATTTTCTTTTAACTGTGTACTTTCTGTAGGGCTTTTAACTGTTGCTAAGGCCTTTGTTTATCTGTTGCTAGGGCGGTTTTTAGGTATGGGATCACGTGATTGCAAATGCTCCAATAGAAGAATTCCACGGCTAGTCATTTTCTGTAACTGTTAACCTCTGTAGGGGCAAAAAACTGTAACATTTATGTTGCTAAGGCCGTTGTTAGGTCAAAGTCATGTGATTGAAAATGCTCTATGTTTTGTCGTATCGTCTAGTTTATGCCAATCCTAAATTTATTTTACTTGATGGTATTTTAAAACATCCATGCTCTTTATGTATGCAGGGTTTCCACGGGCCAGGGAATACCTGTAAAGTCAGGGAATTTTCATTTCACTAAAAAAGTCAGGGAATATCGATCAATTCAATCAATCAATTTTATAGAAAAACAAAAATTTACAAAATTTAAAGCAGAATCACAAAAGTTTACACATATAATTAAAAGAAAAGAAAAAGGACAATTGCAAATACATCCCAAAGGAGCCACAGCTCGTCCATGAGTTCACAGATTTCCAGAATTGTTAAGGAAAATTGCTCATTTTTGCCAAAAACCTGGAAAATTATCAATTTTTAATGTTTTTGTCTTAATTTTGGCTCTTGAAAGTAAAAGAGTAGACTATTTATTGGAAACATATATTAAAAAAAAAACAAGAAATATCCAAAAATGTCTTGAATTTCTAGTTCTTTTTTACCGAAAAATCTTCAGAATTGACCTAGAGAGGTCAGGGAATTTTATTTCTAAATTAAGTTGGAACCCTGTGCATGTTATGGGTGTAGTGATAAATCAGGCATTTTTTTTTTAATAATGCCCTAGGCCTAGCTAAATCTGAGTATATGAAGTTAATACCCGAAATGAAACATGAAAATTGATAAAGTCAATGACATTTATCACATCACTCTTTTTTTCTGGCATTATTCTGATGTCCACCATAGAACAGGAAAAATGATTATTACATGTTCGAGATTCCTCGGAACTCATGAGTATTGAGAACTGTCTTCGTGCTAAAAAGATTAATATAAATGGTATAAATGAATTTACTCATTTCAAACGTTTCACAAAAGGATTATTTTGTGATGAAAATTGTAAAAAATCATAAAAGATAATCGTATTGCAGATTATTGAGTTTGTGCATTTAATTTATTATAATTCTACTTCGAAGAAATTAAGTTAAACTAAATGGAAACCAATAAACCATGCGTTTTAAAAAAACAACAAAACTAAATCATCTTTATCGTTGATCGTTGAAAAGTATCACTCACTCATGTGAGGATTATCAATAGATCTAGAATGAAAAACTCTTGTAACAGAATCTCCCATGTAAAAAGTAGAGAAAAAAAATCATAGGAAATATACAAAGTGGAAAAGCATTTCCACCAATAGTAGGAATTTAGACCATTGGGTTCACTTCCCAAATAATATATCGCCCCTGACTCTCTTTGGTTTAACACATCAGTTACCAGCTATGCGCATGGATTTTCACTCCCCCTTCCCATATTCCATTCTTTCACAGAAAATAAAAACAAGAACCCTCTGGAAGAAGTAAAAGAGCCTGAGAAAAAAAAAAGAATGTTCCCTTTCTGGTGAAAGGAAGTGAATCGGTTTGGTGATGGGGAATATCTGAGGATGAAAGGTTTGGGTAGAATAGTTTTATTCTGAAGATGAATAATTGCGTGGAAATATTTTGGGTGTTATCCTGCTTTTATGGAATTTGGTGCGGCTTTTCTAATATTGTTTATAAGAATACTTTCTAGGTTTTACCATTATAAGAAAGGGCAAACGGTTGACTTAAAATATTGAATGTTCTTAATATCAAATTTTATTTATCATGCGATCTTTAAAAAACAACAGGTTTTGGCGATCAATTGTGATCATTAAATTCAAACCTTGAGTTTAAATGAGCATTTACCCCAAAGTATAATATTGAAAGGTCGTGAATAGTCTTAAAACAAAGTCAGATTTATTTCATTTAAAACCACCCAATTAAGTTCCTCCAACCACTTGTGTCTTCAACTCCACCTGAAAATTTGTAACTTAGAAGCCCTCATCTATACTACTATACAGACAAGTTTATAGTGTTTAAGCAAAAGACCAGTGTGTAGATAGACCATCTATCTATGTGGGCAACCATAGATATCAAAAACATAAAGGGTGACATTATAAATTAATATATTTTCTTCAAGATTTCTTGACTAACCATTTCAAAACATGTCACAATGAACTACTTGACCACGTGTTAGGGCAGGAAATCTTTGCAAGTGCAGACCTTTTTAAAAGAGGTGGATACTATGAAAAGGCATGGAACTTAGTACAGTGGAAGCTCTTATAACGACCTGCTCTTATAAAAATTCTCTCTTATAAAGACCCAAAAATTAGTCTCTATAAGAGCACAAAAGTGCTCTTATAAAGACTAATCTTCGAATCGATTCAGCTTATCGAATACTTTTCTGGATCGGTTTGTTTGCGTCACACATGAATTAGCCAATAAACGAATATCAGAGTATGACAAACAACACCAAGTAACCATCGCATCTTCTTCTCGCTTGCTTTCGCCCGGGGTAACCGGCTACAATCTCAAAACGAAACCTTGCGCTACCCAATGCCTTTGTTGATTTGAGACTTTAAATTTATTAGCGTTTTAGTTTTATGTAAGCATCCGACCATTCTAAGGAAGCTAAGCTACGCAATAAATTAATATCAAAATAAAAATTTAATAGCAAACGCAAATATTTATACTTTGTAAAATATTGATCTTATAAATTTCATAGCAAAAAATAAGTTAATATAACATTAAATTGAAAGTATCAAGAATTCATAAAATAATAAATAATTGCTTAAAATGAGGAAAAATTAATTGGGTGATTCGAATTGTGTTCTAAATCTCAACGATCTAGTATCCTACTGTTTGATATAATGGTAAAATATACAACCAAGGGTTTCAGTTTGTTGATTAAAAAAACGTATTACGGGTAACTGCAATTTCCATAATCCATCCCTTTGCCTTTGACGATTGAGGTTTGGTGATCGTTTTCAGGTTTAGATTTCCTCCAAACTTTATAAACTAATCTACTAAAAATATATCTTTGAGGGAATGGACTCTAACCGCCTATCTGGTTCGAGACTTCACGGAACCAACACGTGACCTACAACTGAGCTTGCAATTGGTTACCACAGATACTACACTAGTAGATCTACTAGTGTAGTATCTGTGGTAACCAATTGCAAGCTCAGTAGGTCACGTGTTGGTTCCGTGTGACGTCAGACGGTTAGAGTCCATCGAGTCCACCTTCCCGAAAAGCATCAAAATTGATAGTTAAGTTTAACGAGTTTATTACTTTTAAACGAGTGATATTCTACACTCGAGTGTATCACTCGAAGTTTGCTCTTATAAGGACAAAAAACTCGGTACGGATTAATTACGCTATAAGAGCTTCCACTGTAATTCATTTGACTCTTCGTGAAATTCGTATCACCCCAATACTCATCAGTCACGATATTTGAAGTGATGTTACAAGTCACTCAGAACAAATGATCTCTCCAAATCAAAGTTCTACAATTGCCTATCACAACTTCTTCACCATGATGACTTCTTAACTCTCTTGTTAACAACTTCGATTTCGTGTATAAAACCAACCACGATTATTAGTCCCTCTATCCAGTATCCAACTTCTTCCACCCAAGATAGAGAGCCGCGCCGTCACCGCCCCGTCTTCTTCCGACATACCGATGTTTTCGGCGTTCCCGCGCGGAACACAATCCTTAATCTAGAGTACATTAATCATGTTCGACTCGCGAGGTTCGGGAGCAATACGCAGATAAATTGCCTCTCGTCCCGCGTGAAGTATATTAAAGACCCTTCTTCCCTTCTCTCGTATATGGTGGAAGATGATTCCGTTATTAATCACTGCTGGACGCGGTTTCTGTCGTCCTAAATGACGCTTTTTGGCTATTAGTCTGGGTCCGCCTGAATAATTTCGAAGGGAGGATGTTGCTTCTTCTTCCGATCCGTTTCTTGCTGTGACGGAGTTTCGGGTGGTTAGGTGGGGGCAGGTGTCGGTTGATTTATGGCTCAAGTTGATGAATTCGTTCCGAAAGTTTTGAAAATTTGTCTCGTTCGGTTGTTGTTGTTGTTGAGGTTGTTTTGATTGGATCGCTGTAAATGGAGTTATTGATGTTCAAAGCAGATTTCTAATCTTTTGACATCCCGTATTGACTAAGGTTTATTCCTAATTATCCCTCCTACTAAGGTATTAACATACCTCATCAATTATGGTGTGGAATTGATTAACTGGGATTTTCTAACTTTTATGTACTGCAATTTTCACCTCAGGGCCGACGTATTGGCCTAGTGGTTAGAGTATCTGACTGCGAAGCCGTTACGTCTGGGCTTCGAATCCCCGTTTGGCATGGATGTTAGTTTCTGTCCTTGCGTGTTGAATGAATGTGGCCTCCCCGTAAAAAGGGGTTGTGCTAGTGAATGGTATGTGTGGCGCGGGTAGCAGTACCTCACCTCCGTGGCTTCGGTCCACAGGTGCTCGCTGGGTAACGCTAAGTACGTAGGTACTTCTCAGGGCAATTCAGTGGTCAAGGATAATGTCCAGTAGTACCTGCCCATTGGAAATAAAAAAAATTTCAACTCAGATTACTTCTTTAGATTATAGTCTTTTTGTATTCATAGTTTTACCACTGTATTGTGACAAAAACACTCATAAAAACCTTCTAATGTTTGATTTTTATCCATATTTCTTGAAAATACTGTGACTGTTCTTCATAAATATACCTCTGTAACCTTTACTTTTTTCCAGTCTATCATTTTCTATTTGTTTTGTCTTATTTGCTGATCATATTTTTAAAAACCTTAAATTTGGAATATCCTCGTGACTTTAGTAATTTAGTGTAATTTTTAGAGACAATTAAACTGTTACCTTTATATAACTTTAATTTCTCACTGTTTAAAAAGTGGTTGATCAGATCAATATTGGTTTACAATACCAACATAATTTTATAACGTTAAAATAACTTATTACTACTCGTATTTACAAAGTTTCTGTAACTATCCATTATGTAATAAATTTAAGCTTTTCAAAAGCATTTCACTACTAACTATATTTCAATTTTATCTTACATGAAAAAATATCCTATAAGATATATTTTTTCCCATTTAGAATTTTATCTCTTTCAAAACCCCTGATTTGCTGCTTGCATTACCATCATATTTCCTTTTTGAAATATGTGTATTCGAAAGAAAAATATTTGTTTCTCAAGATGACGTTTTCTTGGACTTTATTTTCCCTTTTTAACAGGAACGACCTCATATATTTCATTTATGTTTTTTTTTCTTCCTTATTGAGGTTTAAGACCTCTCCTTAATTTAAAGACTGCATTTCATTCGAATTTATGTCCTCTCTGACATTGTATCAGGCTTTAAAATTTATGAATTTCTTTCCTACGTACAATGTGATGATAAAATAAATATTTCACGGAACACAATATTTAGTAGATCATGGAACATTGAGAGTTTAAATTTTTTATGTTGCAGTTGATTAAAACTATAAGTTAAATAGACTCAGATTTTGATGATATTATCTGTTTATTAAGATCACGGTTAATGTTATCAATCGGATAATGTTATCGAAATTGACCTGTCCGTATCACTCTTATTTAACTTTGTGCAAAATCTATCGTTTTATGGGATCAATATATCGCTTAATGTTATCAAAATCTGGTGAAATCCCGTAAAAACATTTTTCCCTGTTTGAAGCCAATTTTAATCCATAATCATACAAAATGAGTCATTAATTTATTAGTGTTATATGTTCTGCTCTTATTTTTCTTTTAAAATGTAAAAGTTGCAGAATACATACGTACCAGGTAATCCTTTTAAATACTTTAATTAGGACTACATATGTACTTGTTATTTTAAAGCAAACACTAGTTACACTAATTAAAAAATTTCTAGTATCAAATCGCTTATTATTATCAATAGGATATATTGTTATCATTCTACTTTTGGGCAAAAGTTATCACATTAAGTGGAGTCGACTGTACTTTAAGAGATCCTTATCCTCTTACAATTTTGTTTTATTGCTCGAACTATCCAGTGACAAGACTTAACTAGTACTTTTGGGAGAAGCGTCATCTTTGGTAATAAATTTAACGTGATTTGAAAATATGGAAAGACTTTAAGAATCTTAAATTACTGCAAGTAAATTCATCTTCGTTACAGATAATAACAGTTTGTCTTGTTAAGAAAGCTTAATGTATGAAAAATAGAAAATTAACCAACAAGTTCGATTACCCTGGTTAACTAACCTGGTAATTTATTTTGAGCTAGATATCATTAATTTCTTGCGTTTGGAACTGTAGATAATAGCTATGCTTTTTAAAAATTTGTTTTGTTAGGGGAAAAGGGTTTTAACTCGTTAAAAAGGCTATTATTTAATTACATTATAGCGGTTTGGTTATGTTGCATTGTAGAAAAATTTTCACGGTGATAAAATACATTACAACAAAATTAAGCGGAAATATGTTATTTTCTAAAGGATATTGTTTAATAAAGCTTTTTGTATTGTCAATATCAACTTGAAGAGTACAATAAAAGCATGGGATATTTTGAATGTAATATTGCGTGCATTTAAATATTTTATTTAAAACTATCAATATTTTAATGGTGACATAAAAACATCAGTTACATTTGTTAAAGTGAACCTCATAGTAAAAAATAAAATTTTGAGTCATATACCTATCATTTTAAAAGTAAAACTGTTCCACTTTAATTTAATACACAACCACTGTTAATATTTCACCTGAAATTCGTTATACACTGTTAATTATTACAACTCAAAACTATCGTCATTTGATAAAAATATGCAAAAAAACTACAATACTTCTTTGAGTTATTGTTCATATTATTTTCAAAAAGAGATTTTATCCCGAGATAACTATTCGTGATTTGTTTTGTTCTTTGTCTGCTTCCATACACACAACATGGGAAAACAAATATAACCTTTACCCTTGGCTTCACTTTGACGTGTTCAATGCATTGTATGCACATATCATCTGACAAGTGGTGTTTCTGGCTGAAGGAATCTCTGTTATTATCTTTTACAATATATTCTGCTTATTTTTCCCCAAAGGTGTTAGTTTCGTGCTACATGCAAATTATGGGCGTTAGACTTCGTTTCTTTATGTATTGGACTCGTGTAAGTGACATTGGATGGAACTATCTAGTGAAGATGTAAAACTATGTGTAACAAATTACACCAATTCGGCATTTTATAGCTTTCTTTCTATTATATAGTATATTTCTGGTGACATACATTAAGTGTTATTTTAATTAAATTATAAACAGAATTACCAGTTGTACAACATTTTCTGTCATTCAATACGTTGTATGATCTAATAAGAAAGGGATATAGAAATGTAACTTTTTAATGATATTGCAAATAATGACAAAAACATTTGAGGTTTGTCATAGAGTGATTGTAAAATCAATCATTGTAAGTTATAAATAGATTCAATACAACTACGTATATTGTATCTTAGCGAGTGGCCTACAAGGGGCAATTACCATATTTTTGAAAACAGAAAAAAAGCATTTCTTTCAGTAAAAAATACACTAAAAGTTCCAAAAAAATGTAAAAGATTCCGCTTTTATCACAAAAAATGGCAACGCGGTTATAAATTGATGCAAGTAGAATTAAGATGAATTCATCTTTCTATAATTTTTTTGCTACATAAAAGTATCGATAGCTTTAGACGTAAACTGAAACCTTTTTCAGGTATTCATTTTATTTTAAATGCTTTAACTTACTTATAAAACTTGTTAAACTTGTTAACTAAAAGTTAGGATACCATTTAAACAGATACATCATTATACAAAACGTGATCTTGAAATTTAAACTTTTAATACTTCTTAAACTTTTTTTACTTAACATAATATTTTATTCCACAATTAATAAAATATTAGTTGCATGTTTTAATGCCTTAATTTGGCTTTAATGTATATATTCTAGAATAAATACACTTCTTGACATCCTATCTATAACTTTATGAAAAACTATTTTGAAATGGGAAGACATCTAATTTCTTTTGGTTTGGAAAAGTCAGTTTCCAGTTTAATTAACACCAGCTGTTACGAATATTTAATTAAAGAATATACGATCATTTTAGCCTCAAAAATACCCTAAATATTGCTTGGTGTTAGTTCTTTAATAAATATTTTTTAAAGGCTTCCTATCAAACACATTTAGAATTTTGTACATTTTGAGATAACTAATTATTTGATAAATATTGTTTATTTTCCCTTGAAAAAATTATTTTATTTCTTTAATGTAAGATCCAGCTAGTTTTTTCGTACTTCATCCGGCATTAGTCAATAAGAGCATTGCAGAACTCCACATTTTAACTTTTATTGCTTGAACTGTTAATGCTGCAATTGAAGCTTCATTTCAGTTTTTTCTTCTAAATTCCTCATTTTATATCCAGATATTCAGTGAAAGATGTAAATATTATTTTTTACAGCTATAGTTTACAAGCTATAGTTACTTTCTCTAAAACTTTCTCCGCCACATTGTATAAAACCTAATCGCATCAGCTCTTCAAACAAAAACTCAATTTTTTAATGTCAAAGATTAAAACAGCAATACATCTCTTCACACTTTGCTATCACACCCAGCAATTAAATAAAGACTAAAACTAGTCCAACAGCCCATCCCGTGCCATACCATTATTATCATATTATTTGAACAGCGTATGCCCCAACGGGTGTCTGCTGGCACTCAAATTAATGACAATCCTAATCCAACTTGAAAGATCTCATCCCTAATTCTCCCTGTGATAAGAAGTCGCGCTTTGAGCATTTAAATAGCGAGACGTCTCTTAAGAAGGTATTGTCTCTTCTTTAATGATGAGGAGGTTTTTTTTGAATGCCTAAGACAACGCCCCGTTTGTGTTGGAGGTGCCTAGTAATCTCGACTTTTAACACCTGGTGTTATTGCTTAGGAGGTGAATCGATTAAGAATGGCTTGGGTTGTAGCATTTTTTTTTTGTTAGTTGCTGGTGGGTTTTTTTTGTGTGTGGTTTGGCAACGCTAACAATAATAATGAATTTGGAGAGTTTTTAATTGATGGTGTGGAAGTAGAGCACTGTGGTGGTGATTTAGTTTTTTTTTCTTTTGACGTGGCTGATTACTTGTGTTCGGGTATGCGGTAGGACACTCAAAATTTGCATTTTCGGTTAAAATAGGTGTTATTATTAAATCATCAGTGTTTTTGGTATGTTGGAAGATTTAACTTTACATAATATCGCTAGTTTTGTATAGTAATGTCCTAAATAATATAATAAATAATAATAATAATAATATAATAATAAATAATAATAATAATAATATAATAATAAAAAATATTTCATCTTCACTTTAAGGGTATAACGAGTAATTTAGAGCTATGGTTTTAGTAGTGATGAAGCTTGAAGTGAATTTGGAGGTTTCTTGAAGCTATTATTCTTTAAAAGAGGTAAGGGAACTTATTTCTTTCGGTCCTTCTCTTCTCTTCTTTTGATCCTTTTTTTTCTACACTCTCTCTCTCTCTCTGCCTGCCTACCGGTCGTTCTGTCTGTCTGTATTTACGATACCCAGACAGTAAAGAGGAAAGATATTCGAGTTGTGAAGTTATTGCACGAAACCGAAACCAGAGATATAACTTGTTGAAACATTGAAGTTATTTTTAGGTTAGAAATAAATAATAGTAATCATTAGCAATGGTTTTTCATTCAATTTTTATTCCTTTTATAACAAATAATGCATTATTTATTTTTTGTATCGTAACGCCGTTCTCTATTAATGAAGGAAAATTCATAATTAATTTTTGTAGAAGATCACTAAACAAGAAGACACATTAGTATGGTAAACTCTAACAGATAGTTCCATAATAATCTATTAGCCATGACTTTAGAATACGTTTAGCGCAGACACACACTTTTTAAAATAAAGCAGTGGATAGTGTTAACATGGTTGACTTTAAGTCACTCATCAGACTTGGCACTCTAAATTTATTTCACCCGGAACTATAACTCCCAAAAATTCTCACCCAATTAAGCCCATCACTCCCGCATTTCCTCAAAAGCGTCACCCAAAACGCTCCACGAGATTCCGGACAGCACTTCATCGTTCCGCATTTATGACAGAACACGCACTACAAGCAAAAAAAGGGGGTGGATGGAAAAAAAATATCGTCTGGAGCTTTTATTTTGGGCGACCCCATGGGCATCCTTCCAGCGCACACGTCAACTCCAATTCATGCTTAACGTCATCCCACTCCTCCCCCATTGGTGACACTTGGGTTTGTCACCAAAGGGAGGACAGTGGTCGGTCATGTATAAGTCTTATTTGGAAATGGATACTATGTTGCAATAAGTTGGTGGAGTGCGTGGTCATTTGTATTTGAGATGCTATCTGAAGCTTTTTAATGCTATCGGGGTGTGCATCAGGTGTGGGATAATTGGTATCGGCTTTCATCCTGGGCAGTTGACGCTAATTTGATTTGTCGGTATCAGTATTTTCTTAGGATTTTTTAAATTTGGTATTTTTCTTCATACACTTTGTTTTGTAATAGAAATCTAATCGTTTATTTCTCTATCTTGTTTCTTTTGTAGAGAAAAATTCTTATGTAATAATTTTTCTACGATAAATGTGAGGAACAGTACACCTGCGTTCTCAAATTTTGTCCGTCAACTGTTATTTACAGTTTTAAAAAAGGTTATATTCTTTAAGTTAGATTGTGAACTTAACTATAAATTAATGTGCTTAAGAGAGAGAGAGAGATAGGTCTAACACTCGAAACAAGTGTGACATAAAAATAAATATTTGTGCCTTGTGCCATTTTTGTTCATTTCTCTACACTATTTTATCAAAAAATGCTCCTACTTGGTGTTAAAATAAAAATAACGGATTTAATTGAATGACTAGAATAGGACACGATTTTAAAAAGTTTTCCATCCTGTACTAAACTGCAACGTTACTTGACCGTGGGGGAACAAGCTGATAAAACAAAGAAATTAGTTCCCAGCGTGGTGTCTGAATTTTGGGTAAAATTAAGAACTTCAATTTAGAAGTATGTTGTGTTTACTCATTTTTCCTTCCTCGTAGTGATGTCATAGGGTTCAAAAAAGGGTTGCATAGGGTTGCAGTATAGTATAGTAATATAAAATATGTTCGAAATGAGATGAAATGGGAAAATAACTAAATTCTAAATATGTGTCATGAGCGTTAAGACGCACGATCCTGCTTAAGGCCTACAATCATACAAATTTTCCTGCCATTTACCTCAACGACAACACATCTCGCACAATACAACGCAAAACCCCCACCAAGTCAAGTCAAAGACAACGACCCTTCAGACATTAAGGACAGCCATCACCCGTCCAGATAACACAAAAAGGGGGTTAATAGCCGACGTCTGGCCAACCCATGGCGACCAAAGGTGGACCTAAGTCCCAAGTAACAACATGACAGTCTGTCCCCGTGACCCCACCAGGACCAATTTTTCGGCCGTTGGAACAATTCCAAAGCGTGGAATGATTGGCTTGTGTTCGAACTGAAGGATGAAATGGCAGACTTCTGGGGATGGATGATCATCAGTCGAATGTCAACCCTCCGTGGATCCTGATACAGCGAGACTTCCAAGGATCATTTAGAATGCGACTGACTGAGATCGTTTATTCAGTTTCTCTTTTGTGTGTTAAGTGGGTGAGGATGGTTGGCCAAGAAGTGTTGCGTTGAGGGATCGTTAATCAGGCTGACTGGCTTAAATTAACCTAGGGTTTGGGATGAAATAGACTCAAGGGTGTTCAATCTTGTGGCTTCCCAATTGGAACTGCGCGAGTGAAAGCTAGGAGTGTTTGGGTAAACTAAACTGCAAGAAGTGTTTGATGTTTGATAGCATAATTTTAAATAAAAATTGGATAGTAATAACTGGGAGAAATGATAAGATATTTCTTAATGTATTTTTTAAATTTTTCTTTCTAGTGGTTTAAGTTTTTTTTTCTTAGAATATTATTTGATACTCTATCTGGCATTGAATATATTGCTGTAAAATTTTTAATGCTGAAATTTTCTTTCCAAAAATGCTTTTTAATTTTTTAAACAAGTTGTTTCGGTAAGAAAACATTCTAAAGAAAAATATCCACCAATGCTCCCCTGAATTTTTTATAGCTTCTCTGATTCATTCTGTTGAGGGGGTTGTTTTGGGAGTACAACCGAGGACCACCCGATAAACTTACATCACAATGATAGTATTGAAAATTCCTATAATGAAAATGGCATCATTCTGACATCATTTTCTACACAAAAGCAATTTCTTCCTTATCATGATAATTTCATAATGAGAAAAAAAAATTAAATAACTTTCTTTATAGCTAAATAAAGCCACTACATTTTATGAATACCTAGAATTCTTTAAACTTACAAATTATTATTATACAGCTTGTGATCAAAACTTATGAATTAATATCTAAGTAAGAATGGGACAAGATGAATAATTTCTATTAGTAGTACTACATTATATTTCTTTCATTACATGCCGATATTTTTGCTGCATTATTCACAAACTGCTAAGTCACTGGTGAATCATATCGAAGTAAGAAAAGTATTGATTCAGTAAATAATAACGATAATCAGCACTATTTTATTGCTGTCACATACAGTTCTCCACTTGTGAATTTCAACCTATAAGCTTATCATTAAAAGGCAAAAGTATTTTTCATAGGCTCCATTCACCCGCTAATTCCAGTGCGTGCTCCAGTTACATACATAGTATATATGAATTCATGGTTTTTATCGAAGGACCATTCAGGTGATATTTAGCTCCACCTGACCATTCATAGCACAACTCGGCGAATCACAGAAGAAATTGGTCGCGACAACCCGTAATTAAGATTTAATCTTCAGGAAATTGACAGGCGGCTTTACGTGCCAAATCGCGCCAATCAGTTGGTTTATTCAAAAATAATTATGTGTTGAACTTAGTGCATAATCGCACTCTTGAAAGGCGGAATTGTCAAGCTTTTCTGAGATTGCAATCTTTTTGGATGTTCAAACCACTGCCTTAAGGGATTCGGCGGGTCCCTTTTGTTAAGATATAGGTTTTTATAAACTGGAGTAGATTTTATATTTGAAGTTTTGATATGTCTATTTCAAACACTGTGGCGTGAAGTTTGGACACCCTATTATTATGAATGAGAGGCAAACTCCCCACATGTACTGAAACTTTTTTATGACCAGAGGACACTTTTAGCTGTTTCCTGGGATCATAAGGAAAGAAAATTTCTTATTATCGGGTTAAGAGGAGCGTTTTGGGAGATGAAAACTTGGATGTCCTCCTAAATAAACCATCGTTTTAAGGATTTTATTCCTACAATTTTTCTTTACGAGGCGTCTTTTTTCTTCTACTTTTAAATCGATGCTGATGTTGAAATTTTGCCTCGTATCTCTTATAGAATTTGAGATACATGCTAACTTCTACACTTGGCTCTAGAAGATGTTGAAAGTGGTCTCATCAGATACAGCGTATTCATTTTACTATACCTAGGTACCGCCTTTTTTATTATACTTGTAAGCTTTTAAAAATAAAAGGGTGGAAAACTTATCTTTGGATACCTGTTTAAGTTTTCAATTGAGAAACATGACTTACTCTACATACAACTCCCTATAGTCTATTCTTGATTCCCATTTAGAAGTATATGTTATATAGTCTTAAGTGGCCATAGCCATATAAGTGGTATAAAGCCATATGGGAACAACGTGAAAATCTCATGCAAAATTTTTTACAGCTTTAAAATCATTAATATCATTTGATTGAAGAACTAGAAGGTAAATTAGGATAAAAAACTCATAACAACTGAGTAAAATTATTTTTCTTTTCCGATCGTATTAAAAAATGCGACACTAATTTCTCATTATAAGTTTAAAGCATGATAATTGGATCTAAAATTTTATTTTTATCCTCCAGCCATTTGCCCACAATTACCCTTCATTGTATTTTACATTCCTAGAAGTTTCATATACACTCTGTACATCAAGACATTCTCCACATCAACGAAAATAAAAGTACAGTCTCCAAGCTCAACAAATGATACCCCCTCATGACTGCCCATAATCCATCCATATAAGCCCCATCACCACCTCATAAGCGAACAGAGAAGTGTGACCGCTCCAAAAAATCAATCCATCGGCGCGTCCGTTCTTCGACACTCCATCCGAATGCCGAACATCGGATTTCAAGCGTCATTACCGCGGCTTTGTTTTGGCCGCGCTCCAAACGGAGTGCCGCGGATCCACTGGGCTGGGGCGATATCATCTCTGCATCCTTCTCTTGCTCTCTCTCTCTCTTCTCTTTTTTAACGGTAATTAACACTTATTTCTCGTTAGACGATGGCGTTGGGCAGATTGGGGGCATTTGTCATTTCCGTGGTCTTTTGGAAGTTTGTATTTAGTTGTTCCGGGGGGAAGTGGGGGGATGCGAAATTGGAGGGTTAGGTTGAAGTGGAGATTTTTGAAAGATGGAGGAGGAATGAATTTTTATTGGTTATTAAAGGAAACCAAATGAATGTAATATTTTGTCGCTTAAAGCACTACATAACGCACTTTTTGGACAGTTTGAGTTGGGCATAAAAAAATCTTTAAAATTTAAAACCGAATGGCAGGAAGTAAATGGTTTTGCGAAAAACGCCCAAGAACCTCTGCTACCTCTATTTTGTCATCGCCTCATCCATAAAAATACCAGTTAAATAGAGCTAAGGGTTTTTTTTTTGTCACCTTAAAAGTTGGGGAAACGGAGTTATGTCATATTGTGTGTGTGTATTTTCCCTTTCTCTAGGATAAAAGGATGGGATGAGTAGGGGAAATATGTTGTGATCTCTCTTCTTATATTGGACTTTAAGCTCATTTTTAAAAATAGATATACTATTCCTATTCTCCTTCTATTGATCTTCTAATTTATTTTTATTCTGCAAGTGTTAATTAATAAAAATTTTGGTTTATCATTATAAATCTTTGATTTTGACTTCTACCCAGACAAATCTCATCTAGAAAGGAAAATGTTTTAGTATTTAGAAGTATCCTTATCACTAAAAGAAATCTAGATATTTATAATAAGAAATCTTACAAATTAGAAACTAATAACTAAAATAACGTGAAGAGAAATTTAAAACTTCTCAAGGGATATTATTTAAGTTGTTGAAATAACTGATAGTATGGTAGTAAATATTTATGATAATTTTTCCAGTTCTTACTATTATATCTCAAATAAATTGCTTCTCCCATTTTGTATTTTACTAACACTGCTTACATCTGATTACAATCACTCGATGCCAAACCTAAATATCCCCATAAAACCATTTTACAATAAATCACATAGAAACGTGAAACACCTTCAAAAGCATCTCCTAAATTGTCTGGAATCCAAACGAATAGAATTTCCGGAATCGGTTTATCCCAGGGACACTCTAACGAACGATCCCCCGAATTCAAAGTCGGCTGCAATCGATGGTGACGCTCGAGTAAATAGTCCGAAAACGAAGGCGGCGCCGGACAGGTGGGAGGGATGGAGATGGCCCCTTTGGAGTAGAAAACCTCCATGGCTATCGTCTGGGATGTGATCCTTTTTGTCCGGTGATGCGAGTCGCTTTTTGCATTTGGGTTGTTTGTTATGTGTTGAGGTTTTGGAAACAATTGTATGTGTGTTTGTGGTAAAGTTATTTTTGTTAAGCAGAAATTATTGTATATTCCGGTTTAAAATATGTAAAACTATACGTTTTTCGGAAGTTTGGGGTGGTCTTTTGGGGAAAAAATCGTTGTAGTGGATATTTGGGCGAACGGATCATAAAAAATTATCTTCCGACTGAATTCTGGTTCCTAAGTTAAATGTTTGAAATTTTACTGACCAAAAAAGAAGTAAAATGGAACTAAGCAATAAGCATAGTCAAATTATAAAAATAAACATTTGAGCGTGTATTGGGTATTTTAAAATGCGTTAGGAATTATAGTGTTTTTTCTGGAATTAAAGATCTTTACTGTTTTAACATATCCATAAAAAAACCTAAGATTATAATTTACACCTTAAAGGAACATTAAATACCATTTATTCTTGAAGAGTAAGTTTTATTTTAATTTTATAAAGGAAAAAAAAGTTATAGTACAACAAATATACGATTAACAGAAACTACTATTTAATAAGATATCTTAATCCGTGAAATTACATATTGATTAGTTTTTTCAAGTATAAAAATCAAACTTAGTACAAAAACAGATAAAAAATAGTTGACGCGAAGCTGTCTTTCCTGTAACAATCTGACCAGTTAGAAGTAAATTAATTTAAAGTAGGCTAAAAATTTGGAGCATTTTGCAAGCCACATGCTTTCCATCCAATGACAGTGCTTGAATCGAACCAATCCATTAATTAACAGGGTTGACTAATTTTTTACCTCAAGAAAGACTAATGACTGAAATATGTAGCAAATTATCGTATCTACAGATAAGCGCAGTCCTTACATGCACTCGTAATGAAGTAAAACAAAAGCATCATCTGATAGATGAAGTTCCTGACATTTAACCTCAAAGCATAATTTTACCCTCGACATTTCCAAAACAAGAGGGAAAATTAATGTAGTTAAAAGCAGATTTAAATGTGGGATGATAAAAGGTGGGAGAGAATATTATTACAACACAAGAAATGATAAATAGCCAGCAAGCTACGTTTTAATAGAATAATTAAATTCGTTTCATGAAGACAAACAACACCTTCGTCTCAGAAATTGTTCCAAAAGAACCTGTTAGTATTCTATGTAACAGAAACACAACACTCCTTTGTTTTGTGGATTAATTAACCCAGTTGTTAGGGAGTAGCAAAAATTAGCCTTTGCGTTGATTCGCTGTGGATAAAATTCATTTTATTAGCATATTAAAATATTTAAATGAAACAGTTAATGTTTTGGGAGAGACTTTAGATTGTATAAAAGTCTTAAACTGTTTAGAATTAGATTTTTGTCTTTCTTTAAGGATAAAATAATAGAGCTGAACTTTTATCGAGAAACAATGACCAGTAATTTGCTTCTTTTTATTTATTAAAGGATTTTATTCAATAGATAAAATGTAATTTGAATACGTTTATATAACAGACTGTGTAATCAAGTTACATAAGTTTTATTAAATACTTTTCGCCAGTAATTCAATTCAAAATTTTGCAACTGAGATTTTAAGTAAGTTCCTTTTCAGACACTACTAGTTTGGAATTTGGATACTTCCTAGTTTTGCGTTTTTCTCCTAAATACTGTATGCCGAATGCCTCTCATATTTTATTGTTCCATAATACTAAAAAAAAAGGTTTCCGTATCCATTTTATTCATTTGATTGATCATCTCTATTATGAATTGAAAAAAAACATGCCTTATTCGTCTTATTTCCATCAAATAGTAACCATAATAACTATTCAGTCTTTTATTTTCGACTCATGATGGCTAAAACACATTATTTCCGTGTAACTAACTAACTGCAACAACATACTTTCTCCTTAAAAGCCACAAAACCCATCATTAAAACTTTCCGAGTTCATAAACCAGAAAAGTACGAAACAAAAACATCAACTCCCGCAATTCTATACCACCCACCTAAAACTCATTCGTTTTAATCATTCGATCTGCGTTTCTCTCGAGCAAGGAAAAAATTACTATACCTCCGGGTATATATTTCTGTCCGAGAAAAAATACATATTTCTCTTGTTGCCACTGAATTTTCCCTTAACCTTGCAACTTTTACTATACTTTAACTGGCGCAGGCGATAGATGAGAGACATAAAAAAGGTATTCTTCGACTTTTACGAGGGATAAGAAGCAGTTGAGCGAAAAGGTCGGACCATAGAGGTATTTTATGTAGAGTGCACTTTGAACAACTGTCCATTTTACATCTCTCAATATGATCACACTTGATTCTTGCACCATAAAACAATAACTTAACCATATTGTGTAATTGTATATACCGTTGCCGATGGCATACCCCTCCTTGCTCCTTCGATGTCATTGTCATGCCATCTCATACCCTTCAGATGGCGGGTTGAATCACCTCACCTCATCTCACGACAAAATCGCCTTTCAAGCATTTATGATTTTCGCACCAGGTCATGCGCATATCCAAAGCCATTTTAGAATCTAGCTACCCAAGGTCCAACTGCCAAGCATTTCCAACTTAATGTTCTAATTTGATTCCTAAAAGAACTATTTTTTTTTTCTGTAAATACTGGTTCAAGCTAATCAGAAGTTATTAGTAGAAAATACCTCCAGAAAACTTTTTCATATACCTTTCAAAGCGCTAAATTTTAAATTATTTTAAATTAAAAACAGCTTTTTTCGGTCAGAGCTGAAACAGCTTGTGACGTCAAGCGTGCCTTATTTACAATCATTCCGCTTTGAAAGACATTGCGCTCTAGTTTTTGTTTTGTTTTTACAGCCTAGTGTTTCTACGGAAACGGTGTTTCCCACGTTTACGAGAGGTACTTTTGACGTCAGAACTACGAGTATGATGAAATACCTTATAATTAACTAACAAAACTTTTCTAGGAGAAGACAAGCGTATTTTCGGATACAGGAGAGAATTTTCAATAATTTTTAAGATTTTGATACTTAAGAGATGTTTTAAAACTCCATTTCACGTCCCTTTTCCCAAACATTTCTCAGGAATGGAGATAGTTATTTTCAACTACTGTGAAATCTAGACTTCCTATGTTTCGGATTTCATGTAGTTACTCACCATGCAGGGTTGACTCACCAAAGATCTATCTAAAAACTAACGCCTCTACGGATCGGCCTGTAAAAAAATCAGGGTTTGGAAGTAGACCAGGGGGCAATAAAGATGGAGTAATGATTTTCGGGAAGAACTGGACGTCTTTTGAGCGCAAGTGATGTAAAGAAAGATGGACCCGGCGTTCGCTTTTCGTTTAGTAGCCATAAAATGCAAATGGCGACCGGAATAGCCCAGCGATCTGTCTATGAATATATGATTCTTTCTGAGAAATGCTTCCGACCATTTTGCATGAAAATTTGATGCGTGTGATTGATGACGTTTTTCACGGCTTGGTAAGTGGGAGAAACTATTGGATGGTTTTCAAGGATTGAAAAGTTCAAGTGGAATAGTTTATATAACTCTCGTTAGGTATTGAATAATTCATATCTACGGGGGATAAATCCATGGTATTAGGTGACATTTATTCTGGATTGACTCTTTCATATTGAATATCAAAATGTTTTATTTAATTTGATTCTTCAAAGCTATTGAAATATGTAGTTTGAATCTTGTGGGGTTATGTCCTTTTCAGATACATTTCGTAACTTTTATGTTAGTTAAACTTTCGTATAACGTAAAAAAAAAGATTGGAGATATCTTTACTTAACTTGTTCATATGTATAACTGAATTTTAAGGACCCTTATTTTAAAGTGCTCACCAAACTAGTGTAATTTGAAAACAAATTCTGGGGTTTCCCGCTTCAAATACCATAATAACAGCACAGATTTAAACTGGATAAAATTTATGTACATAAATTTAAATAGAATCTTAGGTTATTTTTCGTTTATTTCTTTTACAAATAAAAAAGCTTGGAGCTTCTTGAAAATTTTTCAAAATTCACTTTTGCAAACATTGTAATGGTTAAGTTCTTATTTTAACTGTTCTTATTTATCAATCCCAAAAAGGTGCTGGTCTTGCTAAAACTATCTGTTTTTACCCACGCATAATAAAACATTCTATATTAAACTAGAAAAGTTCAAATCTTATAATACGCACAAATGCAAAAGGAATATGGATATGTAAGACTTGAACAAATTTCTTCTAAATGTTTTTCAAAAGAATGGTTCCAGGCAGAAACTTCTTATATACTACTTTTCTTTAAAAACATATAAGTTTATATTCATAAACATATAAGTAAGAACATTTAGATTCACACACATGCTATGGTTGACTTGCTTCACTCTCCTTTCAAATTGTTTTTCTCTAAAAGAAAAATAATTGCGCTCTCATCTTGGGTATAGGAAAACTATCGAATGATTCATAACAACAAACCGGATAAATGGCCGCCCTTTAATTCTTTTTTGTATGTGTTGCCATTTTAATTTTAGGGAATAGCATTTAATTACAAAAAAAGCTTGGAATTACTGTAATTATAAGGTCGCCATGATCGTTCAGCTAATTTCTATTGACAGGGGTTTTCTAACCTTAAGGTAAATTCGACTGATGGGATGTCTAACAAGAAAATTATTATAAATGAATTCTAACGCGTAATTTCTTTGCTGTTTACAAATCATGGTTTTCAACTTTTGAAGTAGTCTTTAGGTTCTATATCAATTATAACACCATTAAGCTATATATTATTTTTGTATCCAATGTATTGATGGTAGTGTGTGTGAATAGTCTCTAAATAACTTTTAATACCGAGAAAATGTTAGTTAAATTTTAAAGATCCCTCATGTTATTTCTTATATGTAAATGCTCTAAAACTAGA